>JAFIRS010000523.1:0-666424 GCA_018342105.1 Gonioctena quinquepunctata
ATTTTTGTTTATAAACATGTTGCTCCCTTTTCTGTAAACAAATATAACCATAAATTATGGAAGTGCCGTTTGGTTTGGCGAGTTTGTGGCAACGGGAAATAGAACACAATGGGAAAAATGGAATTTTCTGTTAATGGGCATCCTATAACTTTAACCTGAAGGGCGGGTTGTCCACCTCTGGTCATCTTTGGTTTTGCAAATGCGGTTCCTTTTTTTATTGCCATGATCTAAAAAAAAACCTTGGGTTAAACCCTTTTCCGAAGGTGGTTGTTTAACTCGCCCCAAACTAATTGAATTAACGTAAAACGCCGCGTTTTTTCTGCTCTATGAAAGTGGTCTTTGGAAATAGCAACATTCTTTAAAAAATTAGCTTTTAAAACTGGTATGGAAGGCCCCCCAAGTTTGTTTCCCTTTTAGTCAATAGGGGGAGAACTAGAAAGGATAGGGGGGGGGCCGCACAAGTTGCCAACTTCAAAAACCTCAAAACTTCTGGCTCTCCCAAAAGGGAGTGCCACACAAGTTAACAAAAAAACCCTTTAAAAATTCTGCCTCCCATGACAATTTTTGATTTTTTCTTGTATAGAAAATCGCCAATTTGATATATCAATTCAATTACTTTTGGTCGGGGAAACGCATTTCCCGTACGGTTTTCATTCATAGAAATTTTCTGTCTTAATAAGTAAAGAGTTGGGTTTCACAAACAATATTTTGGAAAAAAAAATTGACAGATGGGAAATCGATAATGCAGAAAACAGATTGGGGCAGACCCCACACTCGAATATAGACACAAAAAACCTATTGATATAACAAAGAATATAAAACTTTGAGACTAAGAATAAATGATCCAGCATATTGAGTTTGTGATTCTCTCCAGATAAATTATTACAATTGGAGAGGCGAAGTTTTTTGGGGTTTTTTTTTAAGTTCCAACTCGTGCGGACTCCCTATTTTAATAATTTCATCGGGTTGTGTAGAGAATCCCAAAAATGAAATATGTGGATAATTTATTTTTGTCCCGAATTATCTATTTTTTAGTTATATTAATAGGGGAATTTGTGTCTATATCTCAATGTTTGCCTGTCCCAATTGATTTTCTTTCGTATAATGACTGTCATCTATCACGTGCCATTTGAACGTTAATGTAGAATACGCCACTTTTCCTTTTCTTGACTTCCCTTTTATCAATTGTTATTTGTTGTTTTTCTCTTATTCAATCTTTTTTTACAAAATATTGTTTGTGCTACTTGTTCACATTTTTTGACAAAAAAACTCTATAAAGACACATTTCATACATAAAAAATATATAGGCGCTTCATGACAAAAAAATGAAGATATGTCAAATTAACGACTCTCCATAAAAAAAAATCAAACAATTGCCATTGAAGAGGCAGAACTTTTGAAGGTTTTTTTTTTTTTTGGCAACTTTGGGGACCCCCAAAAAATAATTTTTGATTATATTACTATAGTGGCAATTTGAGCAAATTAAATATCTTGTCATACTTAAATTAATTTTCCCTGAAAAAATGACTTAAAACGGGGCGGACGAAAAAATTATCTTGACCGCGCATTTATTTATGAGTTCCTATATATTTATCAACCAAATATTGGTAACACTCCGTAAAGGGTCAATCTAAAAAGTGAAGTCAAGAAAATCAGTCACTTCATGATAGGACACTTTTTTTAACTGTTTTTCGACTTATTGAAAATATTTGGGCTGAAGGGGTTTACATCATTCCTTTGGCATTCAGTTCAGGCTGTTTTACTTCAGATCATGCCGAAAGGTATATTTTTTTTGTTCTTTTATATTCTCATTCATATACCTATTTCATCTTAACTAAACCATCAACTCTTCTTTTTTTTATCATATAAATCTCAGATTATATTAATTTTTTTAAAATTTACCACTTTCTACTTTTAAATAAAGACATACCAACAAGTGTGACTTCTCTTACAAACTCTCATGCTCATAGAAGGTATATTATTGAACTTCACCCAAATTTTCAACTCATAAAATATCGAGGCAACTCATGAATTCCCATTTATTTTCACAAATACTCTCAATAAATCGTAACAACGGAGTGCCCTATCACGAAATGACGTTTAAAATGCGCATAGCATCAGTTCAATTTATGGATTATCCACAGAAAACGTGGGCATGTAGAGTTCTAGAAATTTGTTGAATTCAAAAACGAAAGTGGTTGACCCCCAAAAATATAGAAACGACTTGGTGGAGACACTACACTTCCACCACACCAAGTTGGTGAATATAAAAACGCGTATTATGTGTTCTGTGCATAAGCCATATCCTTAGATCATATATACTACGCTAGCTAGATTCAGCATCATGTAGCAATTGTTTTGTGTTGGGGAGGAGGTGGATAGATCTCTAGTGTACCCAACGATGTAGCTTCCAGATCAATGGCACAAAAAAAAATTTGAGTACTATATCCAGCGTAGCATATATGATCTAAGGCCATATCATTCATTTCATCATGTCATTTGTCATTGTCTTGTCATCTGGTTGTCCTTGTGCTTGGTTCTATCTCTATCTATCCTATCCTAGTAGTCCTAGTACAGGGTTTAGGTTAGGTTAACGATAATTAACCAAAATAAATCCAGCATACAAATATTCATACAAACCTAATACTATAACTAATACCTCGTATTGGGAACTGCATTCAATACAAATCGGTCTTATGGATATGTGATATATTGTCGGAAACAGATTTCCGAAGTATCTCTTGAACATATTGGTGCCTCTACCATCATATATTCTGACTGCAAATGGCTACATCGAAAACAACAAATACTTATAATAGGCAAAATTGGGAGGATGCCGTTAGTATTGAACAGCTACATAACTTGCTATAACCCTACATCGATTTCTTTATTTTTCAGGACTTTCCTGTGCTGTGCCAGACATGTTTGGGGGACAATCCATATATTCGAATGGTATTTATCTTTTACATTGAATTGGTTTCATTATGAATGCACCTGCGCTCTGTGTATCTGAAGACACATTTTCTGCTTAAAAAAGGGATGGTGTGTCAGCACAACAACTTTCCATAGCGTTTTTTTATCGCATTTATAAAATTTTTGGTTTTCGAACTGCAAATGGTTTTATGGGGAATATTTCGATGAATTACTATATTTTGACAATTTGATGATTGCACCCCTAGTTACCCCAATAGTAATGGGATAAATAGACAATGGTAACTTTTCCATGCTAGTACATTATTTTAACTTGCTCCAAACGCTACATACAGTCGAATATTTTATGACCCAGGAACAACCCCCTACACCCTTGAAAATCAAAAATAGAACAGTTGTTGCTGGAGGTTTTCTCAAGAGGAGAGTATGTTTCAAATAATTTTTGACCGCCAAATAGCATGAAATGATTTTGCGTCCCTTAGATACCCACCTAGCTATTTGCGATCATTTCAATTTGGGGTGATAATTTGGGGTAGTTTTTGGGTCATAAGTTATTTCTTCATATGGAACGAGTCTAACAAGTTCCTAGTAATGTATTTGCAACAATAATTTGTTCTATTACAAATATTTCGATTTGGGGGCTGAGATACTGGGGGTTTTGGTCCAAATCATTTCACTATATGAATTGTGTAGAGCAAGTTCCTTATAATGTATTTGTATGCTAAAATCGCCAGAAACTATTAATTTGTTCTATTTGCAATTATTTCCAATTTGGAGGTGAGATATTGGGGTAGTTTTTTTTTGAAAAATTTTTTCACTTATGAAGTTGTAGACAAATTCCTTTTAATGTTTTGAACAAAAAACGCCAGAAACCAAATTTTCTATTTCTGAATATTTCAATTTGGGGGTGAATATTGGGGGGTTTTTGACAAAATTATTTTCATATAGTCTGAATCCCATATAAAACGACCCCGAGATGTTTATTTGATGAAACATATTTCATATTTAATTTAAATTTTCAATAAATATATTGCATATGGGTTCCCAAAAATTTCGTCCGGATATTTAATTTAATTAAAAAAATTTTTTTTCAAACATTTTTCCGGGTTTGATTTTAGACAAATTTCATATAAAGAGATGAAGCCCAAAAATTCAAACGAGGTTTTTTTTTTCCGTAAAACCCGGTGCCATATAAACAGGTAACAATATATCTTTTGCCGGTTATTTTGGGGTTAAAATTAAAATAAAATAAAAATTATTTCATTATGAACCCGGGGGTATGGGGTTGCCTAAAAATCAGTCCCCCCCGTTTTCAATTTTAAAAAAATGAAAATTGGTGCGGGAATATGTGCCATGAGGTTCCCAACCAACCATCCCATCATAGAAGAGGATACAATAGCGCAGTTTGAAGTCCCCATTTGGAAAAAGGGGCGGGGTTTTTTTTTTGAAAATGAAAAGGATAAAAGATTCGTATATGCTGTCATCATTTTCTTTTTAAAAGCACCATTCCCCTTTTTTTTTGATGAAAGTTAAAATTAAAATCAATTTAAAAAATTTTAAACCCAAAAAGAAATGGTTTCCAAACATATCAACGTTGAAATAATAGATGGTTTTACTACTTGCACCTTGGGATCTTCTATAGCCCCAAACTTTTGAAAAATTCCCAGTCAATATTTAAAAAAAAAATATGTTCAAAAAAACTAAAAGTACTTTTAAATTTTTTTTGACCCTATTTATCACCGTCAATCAAAGATTCCGAACGTAAAAAAAAAAAAGAATTGTTTTTCCCAAAAAATTTTGGGGAAAACAGAAAAAAAATTTTTTTAAAAAAAAATTTTTTTTTTTAAGGGGCTCTGGGTTTTTTGGTGTTTTTTGGGGAAAAAAACGATTTTTTGGGGAAAAAATAAAAAAAAAAAAAATATTTCAACCTTTGACCATAAATTGCTATTTTTTATCGAATTGGGGAAAATTCAAAAAAAAACTGAAGAAACAAAGAATGTCATAAAAGGATTATTTTTAATTTTTTTTAAAAGGGGGAACCCAAAAGGCTCAAAATTTCAAAAAACCTCTGATACTGACGTTTTATTTTTTTGGGGGGAAAATATCCCCAAACCCTTTCGAATCAAATTTTTGGGCCCCAGTTCAGAACTAAAAAGACTAAAAATAAACTTTTGATTGCTTTAAATTTAAAAAGTTTTTTGGGCTTGGGGGGAAACCCCAAATTTATAAACCTTCCCCTTCCATGCTTTACAGGTTGCTTCCGGCAAATTTTTTGGAAAAAATTTAAAACCCTTTTTCAGCTTTTTTTAAAAAAAAGAAAAAAATAAAAGGGGGTTTTTGGATGATCAAAGATCCCTTTTTATATTTTTTATTGATGAAAAAAACCCCCTTAAAGGGAATTTTTAGGGGAAAGTATTTTTGGGGATAAAGGGCCCCAACGGGAAAAGAGGGAGATACCCGCTTTTTTTAAAAAAATTACCTGCTAAAAAAGACAGCGAGCAGTTTATAAAAAAAAAACTTTCCCTACCCTAATCTTTAAAATTCAGAAAATTTACAACACGTAAACCAAAATTTTTAAAAATAAAGGGTCCTTGCGGGAAACTTAAACCCTGAGAACCCGTTGGTTTTTTGATGAATTTTAAAAACCGGGGGGATTTTGGGGATCCCACCTTTAAAGATAGAAAATTTGGAAAGAACTAAAACGAGGGGGGAGGGCAAGAAGGTTCTAATTTGGGAAAATCATAGTTTTGGGCCCCTTTGTTTGGAACTTGAATTTTTAAAAAATTTTAAAAAAAAATTTTATTTAAAATTTTTTTTCAATAAAAAAGAATTTTTTTTTAAATTTTTGTTTTTTTTTTTGTTTCCTGGTAATAAAAAATAAAATTTGCAAGATTAGTAATTTTTTATTACTAAAACCCTTTTTTTTTTCTAAAGATTTTTTATACTTTGTTAATAAAAAAAAACCCATAAATAATTAATTGATTAAAAAAATTAAATAATTTTTCCTCTATTTTAAAAAAAAAAAACTCCCAAAAAGATGCGCATTAAAGGGCTATCCAACCTTTTATTTTCAAAAAAAAAAAGAGCAATCTCATTCTTTTTAATGGAAGGGCTTTTTAAAAAACGCTTTCGGGCCCCTTCATCGCTGGGGGGGGTTTGGGGTTTGGGGGGTCTGGGCGCAAATTCACCGCAGCAATACCCTTTTCAAAAGGGAACCCGGGTTGGGGCTGATTTTTTCCGAAACCCTATACCACCGGGTTATAATGAAAAAAATCTTTTTTTTTCCCCTTTAATTTTGATTCAATAAAACAACCGGGAAAAGCCCAGTATCGATTTATGTTTATACCCTTACCCGGGGTTGTGAAAAAAAATAGGGGGCTAACGTTTTCATATTCTATTTCATATTCCCATTGATATTTAAAAGTCTAATAATCAAACCGGGGAAATGTTTAAAAAAAAAAATTTAAAATTTAAAAATAAATCATATCCCCGGGCTTAAATTTGTCAGGCAACCCATATGCAATATATTTATTGACATATTAAAATGAATATAAAATAGTTTTATCAAATAAACATCTCGGGTTAAAAATTGTTTTTTTTTATGGGGGGTCCTATACTAAAAGGCTGTTCCCAACCAAAGTTTCTAATAATGTATTGACATTTTTATGAAAAAATCACCAACAACAATTATTTGTTTTTTATTCCCAAATTTGGGGGTGGGAAAAATTGGGGGGAGTTTTTTGGGGCATAAATTATTTCACTCCAGCCAAAAAAACTATTTTTTTTTTTTTAAGGGGGGTTTGAGGGATGCTTGAGGGGTTGATCCCCATCACAAATTATTCCACTTTTGTGGGTGGGGGCAAATTCAAAAAAGATGTTTAGCATGAAAAAAATTCCCCGATCTGAAAACCCAACTATTTTTAACCTTTTAAAAATTGGGGGGGAGTTATTGTGGTAACTGGGGGGCCCAAATAAACCCTGTCATCAACATGTTAACAAGGTCCAAATATAGTAAATCAAAAATTCCCCAAAAATGGCCTTTTTTGGGTTTTCCAAATTTTTTAAAAAGGCGGTTTGCTTACACCGTTAAAAAAATCATAAATGATTGGGTTTGAAAGGATCTGTTTTTTTCTTAATTCCCCACACAGTTTTAAAGTATCTCCTATTTACATTAATGGGGCAATTGATTATCAACCCACAATATTATTTTTCCCCCCGACAAAAGAAAAAAATGGCAAAAAAATGCAAGAATTTCAAACCCCCTTCCCAGTATTTCCGGTCCTTGGGGCCAGAATGCCTTAAGAAAACGGGGGTCCCAGACTTGTAGTAAGCTGAAAACGCCCGTAAACTTGTCTGCTGGATTTAGAATATGGTTGCCCCTCCAGGTGCAGATGCTGCCTTTTTAAAAGAAAGACAATTTTTTCCAAAAGCATGTCAAAGGGGGATATATACAAAATATGGAGCAAGAGGTACTTCTATGTTTTGTATACCCCATTTGAAAGGGGTTTTTAACGGATATTAATTAAGGGGTCAAAAAATTTATATTTTTCAAACGTTGATTTTTTTTCATTTTTTTAAATGGTTAAACTTTTTTTTTGTGAGAGAACACTGTTTTTTACATGTTGACTTTGATTAAAAGTATTTTGTGTCCAGAAAAGCGTTTCAAACACATTGAAAAGAAATATTTCCAAAATTTGGGAAAACGAATCATAATTTGAAATGAAAAAAAAAACTTTTGGGACAATAAAATCAATTGATTAAAAAATGTCAACATGAGAAAAAAAAAAAATGTAATAACCTTTTTTCTTTTAACAAAAAAGAACATAAATATATACATTTTTTGAAATAGCTATTTTCTTAAAATGTGATGGTAAAAAAAAACTCATTTAGTTTTGGGATGAAAACCCGTTTTTTTCTTTTCAAAATTATGTTATAAATAATTCATATGGATTTCAGATCCCTAGGTTAATAGATTAATGTTGTGTTCTTTAAACCTCAAACTTTTATGTAATGAAGAATTATAAAATTTCATTTAGAAAGAAAGAAATATTTATATTAAATATGGGGGAATCTAAATAAAAATAATATATATATATATATATATATATATATATATATATATATCTATATAGACCAACTCATTTCCGGCCATACCGCCTACCAAGCATCCACTGTTTATCGCAAACAGTTAATAGCCTACTACCCTCCCCCCACTATCTCAGGCTAGTTGCCTCTGATATGTTACATACTTTTTGGGAGTTTATGTAATTTGGCCTCCTTTTGAAGCTATTGTGTATTTATGGGCCTCCTGACCTGTTCCAATTTCTCAGTCAATATTCAATTCCACAGCATGATAACAAATCACAGGGCCTGTTGAAAAGTTTATCCGTAGTTGAAAGTTTGAATTTTGCATATTTGTGAAATTTATTTCAGTAGTATCGTAAACGAGAATATATAATCTACCTTCGATCATTTTTGAAAATATTAAAGGAATAGTGGTTTGAAGAGTTCCAAAAATTATACTAGACAATAAGTATTCCATGATGAAAGCATAAACTATATGGGTATATTTTGTGCTTATTAGTCTTCATTAAGTAAAATTCTGATTAAAAATCATAACATTCCACGATCTTCCACTAGTTGACCACTCTATTTTATTTTATCGAAATTTTTCCAAAAATCCAGTTTGGTATCTATACGCCCGTAAAATTCCAGGAGAGTTCTTGAAACTGACAGATCCAAAGCTCTATACTGGTCAGTTTTCCCGGTTTGGTCACTTTACTGGTAAAAAAAAGTAAAAAACTTAAGTACTATCAAAGAAAGGATGGGAAAATTTTTAAAAACTAAATTCAATTGGGGGTTCGCTGGGTAATTAGTAAAATATTGCCAAAAGCCTTCTTTGAAGGCCCTACTGTTCTTCCATCCCTCCTAAAGAATACTTAATGACAAAAAAAACATAGGAAGTCAGAAGGAATATTTCTAGTTGTTCAGATTGTATAATAAATATTAATGTCAATGAAATTCAAAAAAACATTTGAATGATATTATATTTGTAAATAATAAAATTGTAAAGAAAATTTTGACTCTTAACACCATCTAATTAACAGCTTTGAACAACTGTTGACTTGAAATTACATTTTAAACTTACCAAATTTATACTTTCAACACTTTTCTCAATAAATAAAAAAACGCGCGCCCTCGATACAATTTGTTGGTAAAGCCGCCACTAGTGAACAGTATTTTTGTTTCATTTTTGAGAAAAGTGACATAACTGCCCCGAAAGTGATTGTAGCATCCACGGATGGCCCTTCAACAAAAAAGTATTTTCCTCTCAATACATACCTAATATTTGAACCATAGTCAAACTGCAAATGTTTATATCATACACTTCCTCATTAAATAGTGGGATCCATTAAAACCTCAGACTATACCATTGAAGGGACTGAGTATCAATAAATAAATTATTTAGATTTGAGAGATTTCCATGACTTTAATTTCAAAACTAACGGTTTATTTTTTTACTTCCCTTGGGGATGAAGTATCAAAACCTTCATAGTGGTTACCTCATGTCATCATAGTCTAGTAGAGAAGTGAGTTTCCGCAAAAATAGTTCCAAAACCTTCTGAATGAGGATGACTCATTCGATTGATGTCATTCGACGAAAATGTGCTAGTTTTTTTAAACATAAAACAAAAAAATAGAAAACAGCCTTAGTTTTTGGAGTAACTCAAGAACTCTTTGACGATACCTGAAAAAAAAAAACAGATTCTTGAAGACGAGACTATTTACTATGAAAAATTTTGTAAGAAATTATATCAAATTTAAATTTTGATTCAATTAAAAAGGTACGCGGGCTTACGGCGGGAGTACAGCACCCTTGAGAGAACAATTCAAATACAATATTTTTTATACTATCAATATAAATTTAAAAAAATTCAAGAAAATCAAAGTATCAGCTGAAATTAAAGAAATTTTTCGTTTATTGTTTTCCTTGAATTTTGATAATGGAGGCTATTGTTAATTAAGTAGTTTTGTGGGGAATCACCTTTTTTATAAAACCGATTAATTGTTTAGAGAATGACTCCATTTTTTTTTTTGCTTTCGGGAGACATTTTACATGTGTACTCAAGATATATACAGAAATTGATAAAAATTGTTTTATTTTGTTAATTATAAATTTCAAAAAAATTACAAAAGGAGATATCGAATAAACATTGATTTTTTGATATTCCATTATTATCAGTTTTATGTCTGAAAAAGACATTTCACAAATTTATTATATTTTAAAATTGTTTTTTTTTCATTTTCTCATTATTTAAATAATATATTTAGAATTTTTTCCCAAAATGCGGAATTGGTTTTCTCCCCTAATAGGAAAAAAATTTTTTTTTTTTATTAATAATTCTTTATTAGTTATAAACAAACTTTGATTGGCGTTGATTTTTTTTTGAGTAGTACAAAAAATAACAAGAACAACCATATACAAAAAACTGTTTGTGTTTCTCATATTTTGTTATCTTTAGAAATTTATAATTACCAAACTAAGTAACTTTTAAACAATTTTATAGCGTGATATAATCGAGAACACTGTAAAATGTGCTTCGAACAAGAAATCATGGTCTTTCCCTGTGAACAATTATTCGGTTTTTAATGAAATGGGGGTTTCCAAAAAAAACTACTCAAATAACAATACCTTACATTATCAAAATTGAATGAAAAAAAACCCAAAATTACATTTTCTAATGATACATAATACAATAATTTTATTGAATTTTAAATTTATATTTAGTAATATAAAAATATGTTATGTGAATTGCTCTATGGGAGGTGCTGTAGTTCAGCGCTAACGCCCACCAAGCCCCTGTTTTAATTCATCGTGAATTAAAATTATTAATAATTGGATAGAGTTCGAGTAACTTTATCACAGGAAATCTATCTTTTTTTTTCCCGATAGTCGATAGTTTTTGAGCTTTTTCCAAAAAACTAGAACCGTTTTTATTTTTTGTTTCTTTTTGTTAAAAAAAAAATCGAAAATACGACTTTTTAGAATATCATCCCAATCGCATTGAGTTTGATACACGGATTTTTCCTAAACAACATATGTTTAAAAGGAAAAAAATTATCCCATAGCCATGGTTTGGAAAATATTTTATTTGTGGAAATATTGGTTGAGGATTCAGTAATATTAATATTACTTATAATGAAATTATGAAAAAAAAAACTTTACGATACCTACTTTCAATTTCGAAAATGTGTTTTCAATGGTACCCCAGTTTATTTGGATCTATTTTCCTTAGTTTCCTTCCAAGAAGAATTGAATATATTATTCATTGAGATAATGATTTCTATTCAATTTAATTATTTCCTATTCTTTCAAATCCTCAATAACACAGTGAATAATTTTCTTCGTAATATAAATGAATAATTTTGAGTAGTTTTCAAGATCTGTGAAAGAATGTTCCTCTTCCATTCGATTTTCTGTACCATTTAGAACTCTCACTTATAAGGTTTTCTTCCTAAAAATATATTATTGTATTGTTAATTATTATCAACTAGCATTTTTCCATATGTTTTCATCTAGCTTATGGCTCAGGCTATTCCGGATTTCGTTTCCTCGCTATCCTGTTATCTCGTTTGGGTGGATAATTGATTTGACAGCAAAGTAATGCTTTTGTGACGACTATTACAAATTCACCAATTCCTTTCCACCCTGTAGATATGGCATTTTGAATGAAGTTTAACACGATTTATTTATTCGTGACAGAGAGCCAAAACACCAATTTTCATTATTCTAACTCAAAACTCACGGAACCCTAATAAACATTTTCGCCCCCATTTCCCCCTTTAGTAGTTGAATTTCTAAAAACACTGGAAAACAAATGTCTTCATATGTAAAAGACCTCAATATCCATTTTCATGATCCTAACTTAAAATGTTTCAATTTCCCCATTTGACCCCTTTAGGGTTTGGATTGTTGAAGACACTGAAATACCAATTTTATGAACCCTTTAGGAGTCGAATTTAAAATAAGGGTACTCCAGTACAAACTTTTGAACCCCATTTAACCCTGTTTACCCCTTTAGGGGTTGAATTTCCAATAATCTGAAAAAAACGTGTTTCGTGTTTCCATGACTCTAAATTCAAAACTAACGGTATTGTGATTTTCGCCCCTTTAGGGATGGAGTATTGAAAAAAAC
Source organism: Gonioctena quinquepunctata (assembly GCA_018342105.1). Taxonomy (NCBI): domain Eukaryota; kingdom Metazoa; phylum Arthropoda; class Insecta; order Coleoptera; family Chrysomelidae; genus Gonioctena; species Gonioctena quinquepunctata. Next base: position 12,129 of record JAFIRS010000523.1, read on the forward strand.
TTGGTTATATACTCATGTCATCATAGGAATACGCTATCAAAATTTCAGCTCTTTTGTGTTGAGTTATTTGGTTCTGGCGTGAAGTTAGTGAATCAGTCAGTCAGGACATGTAATTATATATGTATAGATTATTTCAATTCATTAGTGTCTATATGTATATGTTCTGTTGACTATTTTTTGTTGGTATATTTCTGAAACAATGGGCTACTGATTTTATAACACAACATGTGTCACACACCCAAAAAATTCCATCCTTTTTTTGTACATTTGAACAGTAGCATGTTCTGATTGAAATTGAAATCATTTGAGTCGTTTACCTGAAAATTTTTCATGATTTATCTGTAATCTTGAACCTTGGAATACCCCAGATTCCTAAATTCAGTTAATTGATAATCCATTCTAAGCAACCTCATTCAGTAACTTTCGTGGTACACAATATAATAACCGAAACTGAATAATAAAATCAAATACAAGACACATTACGGAATATAGATTTTCTGATATGTGGAAAACAATGCAAGCGTTTTTTCAGGTTCACAAAATACTCAACTCACACGAGAATATATTCAAGTAGGGATTCTATATGAAGATTGTTTTCATTCAATGAAAGAAATAATTTTTTTTTTTGCTTGAGAAGATAGCGAAAGTTTGGTGTCCTTTTGTTGAATCTTGCATGAGAAATTGTTTGAGTGATTTGTGTATCACATTGTCAAAGTACCTTTTCTGAAATGGTGAAATATCGCAATATTTCAGTGGACTCCCAATAAATCTTGACGTAATCGCAGTAATATAAATTGCGGAATCAATGAGAAAAGTATTTACCAGGCTCATTCTCAAAATTTGGGAGGCAATTGCAGCTTCCACAATTTATTTCGTCGGCCGAAAGAATACATGTTTCTTGATGACAATCTAAAATGAATGATATTTGTGTGCATACCCTGTGTTGCCAAATTGGGGGAAGCCCAGTGACCTTCGAAAGTATACGTTTCAAACACTAAAACATAAACAAAGTATATAAGCAGCGCACTTCAGCGGCGAGGGACTGCACTAAATTTTAAATGGCTATCGAAAATCGGGCAACTTGGACTACTCCATATTTTTGTGGCAAAGTGTTTGTTACTATGTTACATATCCTATGCGACATTTTTTAAAGGGTGGTTACCGGGCGTCCGTATATCGGAGGCTCGGTGACATCGGAGTCTCAGTGAACCTCAAAATTAACAAGGCCGGAGGCCCACTTATACCGTATATATATATATTTATATATATATATATATTCTTCAATTTCTTGGAATAAAGGTCTGATTCAGTCTATTCATATAATTTCTCTTAACTACGTTTCGACATGGTATTTGTCATCTTCAGGTTGAACTAAAATTAAAGATATGGAGTTTGAGACATATTTTACACAATATTGAAATTTATGCACTAAATTAATTATTTAACAACATATGGTTCGAAATATAACACGTTATTTAACTCAATATAAAAATATCCGTAACATTTATGAGTATTCACTTACAAATTATATTATTTGAATTGTGGGTTCGCATCGTACGGTTAACAGGAATGGTTTGCTTATCTTTCATGCATTTTTACCCTCTTCATAAGTAGGTACACCAGATTGTTTATATTGAGTTCTAGTAATTGGGCCGGACTGTATTTTTTGGCAGCATGTAAAGATCAGTTTTCATTATTATTACTAAACCAAAGTTAAAAAAGGTTGTTATAAATCTGGCTTAAGTTTTTTATATCATTTCTATTGTTAATGCTATTGGGGTCTTTTTTAATACGTATCATTTCAAGGAATGTTCTTACTCTTGGATTCCTTTCTTTGGTCAAAATTTCAACGTTGTTAGTGTCAAACTTTGTTAATTTTCTTTTTCGTGTTTGGATAAGGCTGTAATGTCGGTTTTTGAGTATTTGTGGGCTTGTACTCGTTTCTGCAAATATTGTTTTGTTTGACCTATATAGGTACTTTGACAGTCTTTACACGGTATTCTATATACTGTATGAGTTTGTCCATTGTTTTATTGATTTTATTCGATAGTTTGTCTATGTATGATAAAGGTATGTATGTTGTTGTTTTTTTTAATTCATTATTATTTTATTGTAGATCGCATGTATTCGTTTTTTTATTGTTTGACGGGTCGGAAAAACCTATTGCTTATGCGAGCCGAACTTTATCAAGTTCGGAACAAAAAATGGGTCAGATCGAAAAAGAAGCCCTTTCAAATTTACTTTGATTACTGATCACAAACCGTTGACATACATATTTAATCCCGAAAAGGGAATTCCCCAGTTCTCAGCGAATAGGCTACGTAGATGGGCGTTAATTTTAGCAAATTTTGATTATAATATTGAATATGTACAATCACAGAAAAATTATGCGGATTCCCTATCACGACTGCCACTTGAAATGGAAGAAGGTTTTGAGAATAATTTCCCAGAAATAGATTTTATAAACTATTTCACTGAGAATAATGATTTTCCGCTGAAATTTTCATTGATTCAGAGGAAACTTTGAAAGATTCCTTTTAAGTGAAATTAAAAATTTGTATTCACTGGTTGGCCTAGAACAGTTGAGAACAAATTCAAACCATTTTTTCAGAGTGAGAAACGAATTGAGTTTAGAATCGATTGTATTTTATGGAACAATCGGATAATAATTCCGAAATTATTACAACTACATTTGCTACAACAGCTACATTCGACCCATATGGGGTAGTGAAATGAAGAGCTTAGCCCGATCATATTTCTGGTGGCCCGATTAGATAGACAGATCAAGAAATTTGCAAAGTTTGTGAAAATTGCCTCACCAATAAAAGTCTCCTAACAAGGCAGTTTTGAATCCGGTCGATCCAACTGAAATTTGGTCGAGATTGCATTTAGATTTTCTTGGTCCATTTTTAACAAACAGTTTTGATTGTTCTAGACTCTTACTCAAAGTGGGTCGAAGTTTTGTAATGGATACAATTACATCAAAAGAACCATAGATGTGTTGAGAACGCTGTTTGCCAAATTTGGGCTTCCACATACTTTTAGTAACGGATAATGCTAGTACATTTACCTCACAAGAATTTCAGTTATTTTATCTCAGAATGCGGTAGGCCACGCCACTCTCCGCTTCATCCATCTTCAAATGGTGCTGGAAAACGTTGTAAAACTGTGAAAAATGCCCTCAAAATGCACTGGGAAAAAATCGAATCATCGAATTGAATAAAGTATTAAATAACTTTCTATTTGATTATCGTAATACAATTCATTGTACTACGGAGTTTGTCCTTCCAAATAATGTTTGGAAGAAAATTAAGAACACGTTTTGACTTGATGATGCCAGAAAAACAAATACAGGTTACAAATTCAGACATTGAAAATCGAGTTTCAGTACAACAGGAGAAACAGATAAAATATTATAAAGGTAGGAGATTATTAGAATTTAGTGTAGGTGAACAAGTGACTGTCAAAGATTACCGTAATTTACCAAAAATTGTTTGGGTTAAAGGTACAATTTGAAAAAATTGGTCGTTCTACATATTTGGTAACAATTCCGGAAGTGAATGGTATTACATGGAAGAGACATTTAAATCAATTAAAAAAATACCAGCATTTCGAAACACTTTTGAAAGAAAACCAAACGGGCATTACAGATAATAATTCTGATGAGAATTGTATCAGTCAGGAGAAGGATATTTTTGTAGATGAATCAAATAGTACTTCAGAAACTGATAAGAGCCCTAACATATCAGATGGGGAAAAAGTAAGAGAACGACCAAAAAGAGAAAAACAGCCAATTGATAGATTAATCTACACAGAAATGTAAAATGTATTTCTATTGTTATGTAATTTATAGGTTAACCTATACCGAAATTTTAAAAGGTATTACGATTATTATGTATTTTTTAAGGGGAAGATATGTGATATATTGTACCTCTTAATTAGCGCATGCGCTAATTAAGAGTTAATGGAACACAGGTGTCGCGGAGCGACACCAGGCAATATATAGGGCATGTACGATTTGATGTTAGATGTGTGAAGTATAATATTCAGGAACAATAAATGAGTACCTAAACTTATATTGTGTATTAGTTCCAGAATATTACACAATGGAAAAACACAACATAACTATCTCACACCGACTGCAAAATACGAACAAAACCATTTATTTAAAATTAAAGTACCTATATAGGTCAAACAAAACAATATTTGCAGAAACGAGTACAAGCCCACAAATACTCAAAAACCGACATTACAGCCTTATCCAAACACGAAAAAGAAAATCAACATAAGTTTGACACTAACAACGTTGAAATTTTGACCAAAGAAAGGAATCCAAGAGTAAGAACATTCCTTGAAATGATACATATTAAAAAAGACCCCAATAGCATTAACAATAGAAATGATATAAAAAACTTAAGCCAGATTTATAACAACCTTTTTTAACTTTGGTTTAGTAATAATAATAAAAACTGTTCTTTACATGCTGCCAAAAAATACTGTCCGGCCCATATACTATAACTCAATATAAACAATCTGGTGTACCTACTTATGAAGAGGGTAAAAATGCATGAAAGATAAGCAAACCATTCCCGTTAAATTCGTCGAAGTCAGACATCCACAATAACGTCCGTACGATGCGAACGCACAATTCAAATAATATAATTTGTAAGTGAATACTCATAAATGTTACAGATATTTTTATATTGAGTTAAATAACGTGTTATATTTCAAACCATATGTTGTTAAATAACTAATTTAGTGCATAAATTTCAATATTGTGTAAAATATGTCTCAAACTCCATATCTTTAATTTTAGTTTAACCTGAAGATGACAAATACCATGTCGAAACGTAGTTAAGAGAAATTATATGAATAGACTGAATCAGATCTTTATTCCAAAAATTGAAGAAAATATATTGGGTCAAAAAAAAAAAAAAAATATATATATATATATATATATATATATATATTATATATAAATATTATATAATTAAATCATCCCAATAACATTGCTACTAAATATCTAAAGGAATATTTTAAAACAATTCTAAGTAGTAGAATTAAAAGCGTTTTGTGTTTGTAATGTGAGAATTTATTAGAAAATGCCAACTCAGCAAAAATAACATTAATAATGTACAAGGCTGTTCAAAGAAGGCATCCTGCTTGTGTTTTCTGACATATGGTATTTATCACCTGACGTTCTAATGATAATATTCAGAACTACAAATTTTGATTGGATAAATACCAATTTACAAGAATTATTATTTCTCCTTCAAAATTTGGATAGTTCTTTTTAAATTGCTACTATTTCACACCAAGAAATATGTATCCTAAAGTGATAAGAGTGGCAAAAGAAAACTATTACAAAATTTATAGAGCTGTCGACAAAACCAAATAAAGCTGGAGAATAATAAGTGATCTTAGAGGAAAACAAAAAGAAAATATCACATATATCACCAAGTCCAGATGCCCTCAATGGATATTATGGTACTATAACCATACAAATGAACTTAACATCTAAATCCAAAAACAACCTTAGATTTCTACATGTCAAATCTTTATGTCAAAGAAAAATTCCACTTGGATTCGATAAATGTGACTGAATTCAAAGATGAAAGAAAAAATATTAAACAATCATTTAAAAAAGTTATTGAACGCATTTTATTAGTTTAAAAAAGTGAATAAATGACAGAAAATATGATTAAACAGTCCGCAGAGCGCCAAAAGTTCAGAAAGAAGCAAAAGGAACATTTGGTCTTTAATTAATCCATTATTGTCTGCTTCATAACGCATTGGATGAATTTTATGTTGGCATAATTAAAATTCTAATTTTCAAATGAACTGATTGTTTCCTTTATTAAATTCTTTGTGTAGTGTTTATATTTTTGCTACTACTCTTGCAGAGTTCTTCGCCTTATTTATCACCTTTACGATTCACTTTATGGACAAGAATGTACTACTCTTTGGACAATCAAAGTCTTTCTCTCTCTTGTATATAATATGATACATCGTGGCTCAAATAAATTGCCCCAAAATTCATCCAACTACCAAATAAAGTAAACAAATAATGTTCTTGTTCACTGCAGTACAAATGATTCATATATTAGTAATGCTCACCCAGCAAAAAATTGCTGAACATATCAGTTATTGTTAATGAAACCAACATAGGTAAAACTTATGATATAACTTCCTTGAAATAGGGCATAGTTTGAAATGAGAAAGTTGAAACCCCTTGTGGTGAAACTAGAGCAGATGCACAGTCTCAAATTCAGCGAATTCCCCAGTTCAGAGAATTAAATACCCATATAATATTTGATACTCTTGGATTGCAATCTACTTTTATAGAAGAAATCAAATTTGTGTGGAGATTAATTTAGACATTTGAATATTTTTCCTGCAGTGTCGGTCTGTCTGTAATCTTCCACGGTAACTGCCAAACCGTTTGACTAATCAAACTGAAATTTGGTAAGAAGATACAGTTCCTACCCCGAATGCGACCATTTTTGGCTGTCATATGTCAAACGGAAGTGTCTAGGGAACTGTGGAAAATATCAAACTCACTACTTCCTAAAGAAAATAAAAACAATAATTTTTTTCAGCTCGAAATTGATGATGAAATTATTTCAGACCCAAATATAATGCCGGACTATTTAAACTCTTATTACATAACAAGTATAAAAACAATTATTAACAACATTGATGATTCTGGTCCAGATTTTCCTGTTTTACCTAGACATCAGAACATATTCTTAGAAGACTTTAAGCTTATTACTACAGATGAACTGAAAAACATTGTTTTTAACCTTCCAAATAAAAAAGGCTCAGATGACATAAACATAGAAATTATAAAGAAATGTTTTAATAACTTAGCTCTGCCACTTGTTAATTTAATAAACACATCTCTTTTAGAATGCAAGGTACCAGATGAACTAAAAATATCAATTATTGTGCCAGTCCCAAAAGTAAGCAACTCTCACAGAGCCATTGACTTGCGTCCCATCAATATGCTCAGTTGTCCTGAGAAGATTATAGAGAAAGTAGTATATGAACAACTATTAGAGTTTGTAGAGACAAACAACATTATAAACTGTGTGCAATCAGGATTTCGAGGGAAATATAGCTGTGAAACTGCAATACAATGTGTTTTGAACGACTGGAAGAGTAATCTAGATAAGAATCTTGTTACAGGGGCGGTGTTTTTAGATTTAAAAAGGGCGTTTGAAACAATAGATAGGGGGAGATTATTAAAAAAGATAGAGAGTATTGGAGTGAAAGGTAGAGCTTTGGAGTGGATCAATAATTACTTAATAAATAGGAAACAAAAAGTAACAATGAATAAAATGATGTCTCTTGAAATCGAAAATGACATAGGGGTTCCACAGGGTAGTGTTTTAGGTCCACTGTTATTTCTTTTATATGTTGACGACATAGTGAGTGCAGCTGGACATTGTTCCATACATCTATTCGCTGATGATACCCTCATATATTTTACATGTTTAGATAATGAAGAGTTGGTAACAACACTTAACACTACTTTGGAAAATATCAATAAGGTGTTCCTCTAACCAATTGAAGATAAACACACAAAAAACCAAATTTATGATAATCAGCAACGAAAATAATTACAGAGTGTTTTGCGAGAGTCAGCTAAATATTACTGTAAGTGACGAGTCAATTGAAATGGTACAGAAATTTAAATATTTAGGAGTAATTATAGATAGACAGCTCAAATTTAAAGAACATGCAAACAATTTAATCAAAATCATTTCATATAAAATCAACTACTTACAAAGATGTTCTACTTTTCTGACAAGATGGGCCAAAACTATTCTGTTCAACACCCTAATATTACCTCATTTTACCTACTGTTCCACAATACTTTACCTGCTCAATCAAAATGAAATGTCCAGATTTAGGAAACTTCAAAATCGAGCTATGAGAATCATACTCACATGCTCAAAGAGAACACACATTGGGCATATGTTAAAGGAAATGCAGTGGTTGTCAATAGATGACTTCTTTGAGTATAATACTCTAATATTTATATTTAAGATCAAATCAGGTACTGCTCAAAGCTATTTGAGAAATATTGTCAATTACAATTCTGATGTGCATACCCACAATACAAGATCACGAAATGATTTCCACATTCCACTGGTGGCAAAGAGTCATACACAAACTTCTGTATTTTTCAAAGGCCTGAAGAGATTTAATCAGCTGCCCCTAGAAATCAAATCCTCAGATTCCTTGAACAAGTTCAAACATAACTTAAAAATTTTTCTTCACTCTCCTAGTGCTGGAGCTTGAAAAAAGAATTTCTCTTAGTAATTCTATTTCAATATTCTGCACAGGTATACTTATGTTTCTCCCTTATCTTCAACTGATTTTAATGTGTAGTTTTTATGAGTGGAATGGCTGTATTGGTTTTACTTTATTTTATATGACCAAATTTAATGTGTATTCTTTAAATGATCATTTGTATTAGTTCATAACTAAATAAAGGAATTATATAAAAAATGACCGAAACTATTTCACATGGAACTTGACATGCAATATGTCATTTGAAAGTCCTTGAAAAACTGTATCCAGAGCATACATTATTTCTCCAACTGACATCTGTCAAAAATAAAAAAATGTCAAAGTTCGAAACTTTGCCATTCAATTATTTAAAATCTATTCGATGGATTAGAAGTAAATTCGGCAGGGAGGAACACAACAAAAGAATCTCACTTGGTCAATTGACCAGTTGAATTGACCGATCAAATTGACTTAGTACAGCCCTAAAAATGTTTTATCGATGTTTTATTTCAAAATAACTCCATTCTCCCGAGGCCCCTGCCTGTCAAGTTCTGGTGTTACACAGCCGATTTTTTTTACATTTATGTGTAAGAAATTCACTTTTATACTGTTATTAATTTCATAACTAATACTGTTTGTCCGCTCTGTATGACTTATTCATCATATGAAAATAAATATATCATTATTATTCCTTATTACAGCTTGCTAGGTCCGATCCCGACTCCATAAGCAGCAAACTGAGTGAGCCCAATGACCTTCTTATGCGCTTAGCTCGCACTGCACCTTATTACAAAAGGAACAGGCCGCATGTTTGTTCCTTCTGGGTCAAAGGAGAATGTCGAAGAGGCGAAGAATGTCCTTATCGACACGAAAAACCAACAGACCCCGATGATCCTTTGGCTGATCAGGTGAGATGTTCCCCTTTTTTTTTTCAACAGGTTCCAAACATTTCACATTGGTGACATTTATAATCATGCCAGAGGACAAGTTGATTTATATTTAATTCCAAAATTATGGATACATTGTCTGGCATATTTCCCTGGATAATTTTTCTTTATAGTGTAGGAGTATTAAATGATTTCTAAAGCGATGTCCAACATATATAGTATTTCTATAAGTTAGTGGTCAAATTTGAAAATTGTCACAATTGCATTCCATACATTTATTTACAGGGTGTATTTAAACTTGTTGTACACCCCTGAATGACGGATGTATAATGCAATTTTATAATAAAGTACGGTGGTTAATAATTCAAGATACAATGTACCACACCTTCAAGTTACTTACATAATAAAAAAGCTGTGCGAATTTGCGATAGGTCCGGTATTCTAGGTTTATCCACTGTTGTTCTAATATTCATAAAAAAAACATATTGTTTGCTTGAATATTGCGATAAATTCAAACCTTTAGTTGTGATAATTATTGATCGACTTCGTTTTTTTCCCCTACATGTTCTTGTATTCAAAAGCCAATTCTTCAACATATGTGAAAACAAAGTTATAACTGATATGGTTCTTATAGGTAAACAATTAATACATTAATTTTCTGACAGACCTATCTTCTAGGTTGATATCCAAGCTGTGTAGATAAAATTATCATTTTACAGCACTAACTAATTATTGTTAGAAAACGACGTGTTTCAAGAAAATCCCATTTAGGTTTGGATTATAATAATAATAAAATAAATAATAAAATTTATTGAATCTTTCACGATTATTAAAATGACATAGGATACGTCAGATAGCAATTAAAATTCTCATACAATCAACATCTATACATAAAAATATAACAATTCCACAGTCAACATCTATACATAATACTATAACAATTCCACAAGTTAGATGGAGATACATATTATTCATTAAAAAAGTCATCAGTACTATAAAAGCAACCATTAATCAAGTATTCTTTGAGTTTCGCTTTGAAATAATTTTCCCTATTTAGATTTTTTATTTCATCAGGTAAGTGATTATAAAATAAAAAGTCTTATTAGTTTGCCTTTTCTGGTAGGATATGCATGGAAATCACAGTTTCGATTGTAATTCTGTATTTGTTTTTGGAATAACAGAGTACATTTGTGAATATAAATGCACGGTACGCACATAACTTTATTCTCAATAAAGCGAGTTCTACAAGATTCTCTGCAATCTATTCTATATATTAGTCGCATTAAAATAAAAAATGAAATAATGTATAGATTACTGTTACACTAACCTAACTTTTTGCAGTCAAAATTTAAGGTAAACTGAAATACAAATATGTTCTAAGAGTAGTTCAAATATTCCAGCAATAGTAAAACAGGAAGGAAATATTTTTTTCTTCTCACTTTTTAAATTTTAATTATTTTTTTGATAGAAATAAGTTTTTTCTTTTTTAATGGACTATTAACTGTTAGTAATAGTGCAAGAAGTTAAAATACATCCTGTAAAATAAAAATTGATCACAGGAAACAAATTAGTGATCTTTGTTCTTTGAGGATAAAAAATAACAAATCATTCAAAGAAGTCATCAAATAATTAGAAAAGCTTTCTGTTACAACTTGGTCAAATAAATAATAATGAAATCTCCACATTATACCAAACTCCTTATACATTTTGTTTATGAACAATAAATCTATCTATTTATTTATCAATCTATCTTGTAAATTTGTTTTAAATGTTATGAACAAATATGGTGGATGAAAGCATTCTGATCCTCTGATATTTTCAATTACAGAACATCAAAGATCGGTATTATGGTGTTAATGATCCTGTGGCCGATAAGTTGCTGAAAAGAGCTGCTGCTATGCCTGCCTTACCCCCTCCCGATGATAAAACAATCACTACCCTCTACCTGGGCAATTTGGGTAACTTGACAGAACAAGATATTCGGTAAGTCTAATACGGACAATGTCTAAAAATGTTTGTTTTCTCAAGCATTTTTTTAAAGATAATTCACAGTGAATTTTCAACATGTGACCTCCTTCAACTGGGATTTGTCCTGTGCTGAGTGTGTTTCTTCAATTTCAGGGACCACTTCTACCAATATGGCGAGATCCGATCAATTAGCCTAGTGCCGAAACAACAGTGTGCCTTTGTGCAGTACACGACGAGAGCCGCTGCAGAAGCAGCCGCCGAAAAAACCTTCAACAAACTCATCCTCGGCGGCCGGCGACTCACCATAAAATGGGGCCGCTCCCAGGGCCGGACGGGCCCCTCGAGCATCGGCCACCATGCCGAAAACTACGAGCCCGTACCGGGTTTACCTGGCGCCTTGCCGGAACTCAGCAACAACTTCTTCAATCTGGAACCGGGACACATTCCGTTGCCCAACATGCCTCCTCCCCAATCCATGATGGTTCCTCCTATGTTTGCCCCTCCACCGATTCCTCCCTTCTTCTTCAATCCACCGCAGATGCCTCAATTCGCGCCTCCGCCTGTTGCTAGTACTAGCGTGGCACCAACTGAACCCGTCGTGGTGCCCAAGCCTGCTCTGCATTATCCTAGTCAAGATCCTGCTAGGTTGGGGGCTACGCAGCAGATTCAGGAGTAAATTTGGGGTGTTTTTCTGCAAGATATGGGTTATTTCAGGTCAGATAATCGTTGTAATATCGAGCGGTCACCAAGTTTGAAAAGGAAAGCCCTGGACGTTTATTATGACATTTGGAATTAGGACATTATTGAAAAGGAACACAATTTTGATGATAAAACCATACTTTTTTATCCCATAGAAAATGTAATATCTCCAACAGTTGATAGGCATGACCATTGTCGTTACTCAAACTGATAAATCTATCGCTTGAGGACTCTTCAAAGTATCGGGTTGAAAAACTGAACATAAATGTTTTGTTTTATTTTTTATTAGGTGATACATTGGAAAAAATAAAATTTTATCAGAATTTGAAGTGATTGTATTGATTTGTTTTCTATTAGCATTCCATGAGAGTAATAACGAAATAATTTAAGTATGCATGAGATAAATATATATTATTCATCCATTTCGCAACTAACAGAAATCGTGAAGGACTTTGCATAGTTATCCATGGCATGTAATCTGTTTGTCTAGGCATTAGCCAGGAGAGTAGTTGTTTTCTGATGGATATTGGACTCAACATATTCCTATTGTATATCAGTAAGAGCAGTCTTGAGAAATAAGGAGCAGTCTTGAGGATCTATGAAATCAGCTATCTATTATGGGTCACATATTTCTCTCATGCAGATTTATTGTTATTCTTGAGTATTGTTGTTGCGATAGTTGTAGTCAAAATGAAGACTAAATGGATGAATTTTGATTATCTTACTCGGGTTTGCAGACATTAATCATTATCTGCTTGACCTACCCTGTACTGATGAGGGGCAAAACCCCCTAAACTGTTCTAGGTGGTCAATCCGAATGAGGTTATTGATATTGTCGAGTTAAGAAACTTTTGTTGTAACATGACATTTGACAAAAAAAAAAAAACTACCGCCCTGTCATTATTTTGTAACATGACATTTGACTAAAGAATACAAATCATCCCATCATTTTTCTTTAAAAAATCCTACCGCTAAGTCAACAGTGTAAGGGTAAAAACATAGTGGAACGACAAGGCTAGAGGCACAGCGAAGAGGTAAGCGACGTAGCAGGAGACATGTACATAGTGAGGAGACAAAAGTTGCGATTTATTTAAGCAATACCGACAGAAGCAAAAAAAATAATACAATAGAATTTCATGATGGGAATGATGTAAGATTTAATATTGATGTTGACATGACTAACATGGCTAACAAATATTTCAATAAAATTGGTTTAAAAATGGCTAGTCAGATCAAAAGATCTGCTAATGACTACAGAAATAGGTACCCAACTATTTCTGAATCTATGTTCCTCTATCCAGCTACTGAAAACAAAATAGTCCAACACATTAACTCGCTAAAAAATAACTCTTCTCCAGGAATAGATGGGATTACTTCTGAAACACTAACTCTCAAACTCAATCAACAGCAAACAAAATAGAAAACCAATGGTTTACAGTTATGAACTCAAATATTCAAGGTGGTCTTGCAAAAAAGGGTGAGGATCTTAATATCATAATGCAAGAGAAAAAAGCAAATATCTTATGCATTTGTGAACATTGGCTCACAAATGAACAAATTAGTGTTACTCCGATTCAAGATTTAAAACTTGTGTCACACTTTGCAAGGATGCATAAGCGGGGCGGGGGAGTATGCATCTATCTATCTTGGAATTATAATTGACTCAAAGCTGGACTGGAAGAGTCACATAGATAAAGTGGCAACACAAATGTCAAGGTACTGCTATGCCCTGAAAATAATTACACAAAATATATCCACTGAGGCTGCGATGTTAGCATATAATGGTTATATTCAGAGTCACATTAGATATGGCATTATGTTCTGGGGAATGTCTGCACATATACAAAAAATATTCATATTGCAAAAACGGTGTCTTAGAAAAATATTCAACCTTTCTCAGAGAGAAAGCTGTAAAAAAATATTCGTAGAGAAGAAAATATTAACACTAACAGGTCTCTATATTTATGAATCTGTGGTATTTGTCAAAGAAAATATATCTCTTTTTGTGACTCATGATGGGAACCATACCCACAACACACGAAACAAAAATAACCTTTTGAATATAAAGACACGTTTGACCTATCTTCAAAAAAATATACCTTTTTCAATCATTAATATTTATAACAAGATACCTGAATCTCTCAGAACTTTGTCTTCTATGATCATGAAGAATAAATTGAAAACTTTGCTTCTCTCCAAAGCTTATTATTCGCTGATTCAATGATAATTTGTAAACTGATGTTGTTCTTGTTGAATATTTCATGTCGTACCATTTAGTATTGTGATTTAGTTTAGTCTCTTTTAAACCCTATATATAGATGTATATGTTTTAGTATTGTGATTAAGTTTAGTCTCTTTTAAACCCTGTATATAGATGTATATGTACGTGCTCTGTATCTGGTATAATAATATTACATTAAGTATATTGACTGTGATAACTTTGTTATTCGCACATCTGTGACCTTTTAATGTATACTTTTAACCAATATCAATGATACTACTTCTATAATGTTTACTGTAATTGACATGTTCTACACCTGAAAAGGTTTTTATTACAAAGAACTAATAAAGGATATCTATCTATCTATGCAGACGACAGGACACCTCTAGAACCTATACAAATAAATGTAAGTGTTGAAGGTGAATTTGAAACGTGCGGTGCCAAAATGAAACTGTCAAACAAAGATGGATATGTCTATTTTATTGTGATTTATCAATCACCTAATTACAAAAACCTGGAGAAATTTCTGGACCAGCTTGATACCTTGTTACACAGTATTTACAAAAAAGACAATTTTTATGTAGTATGCGGAGATATAGATTTTCTAAAAAATAGTGATGAGAAACACAAATTAATTAATATGTTAGGTGAATATGGCATTAAACGTCATGTAGAGAAGGCCACAAGAATAACATCAACATCTTTCACTTGCGTTGATAACATTTTCTCAAATATGGAAAATTATGTTGTGCGTGTGAATGAATCATTCTTCTCAGACCACACATACCAGGTATGTTCTTTTAACGATATAGTCTGTGATTGTATAACAAATAATATATATGTTCCAAAAAGACAACTCGGTGATTGTACCATTCAGACTTTCCAAAGTTTGTTATCAAGAGAGAAATGGAGTGAAATGTTTTTTTACAATACATTTCTTTATAATTACGATTATGCGTTTCCTGTTAAAACCACATGTATAAAAACAAAAAGAAGGAGATGGCTCTCTCCAGAAATCATGCAAATGCACAACCATCTCTGTGAAATGAACAAACTAAGGAAAATTATGAATGATGTATGGTATACAGAAAGATACAAGCAGTATAAAAAAGAGTACAAAGCACTAGTGAAATATCATAAGAAAACAATGAACAACCAACGCATTTCAAACTCTGGCAATAAAATGAAGGAGAGTTGAATAATTATTAAGGAAAGTAAAAACAATATGTCAAAAAATACTGCAGTTAACGGGTTTTTGGAGGGTCATAGTCCTTCTGATCAAGCTAACTACATAAATGATTTCTTTATAGATTATAACAAAAACAACCAAATACCAAACTACGATATGCATATTGAAAAGGTACATACAAGCTTTTTCTTGACACCGATAACTCCAGAAGAGGTCATCTCAATAATAAGTAAAACATCTGCTAAAACATTGCCTGGTACTGATGAAATTGATGGAAAAATAATCAAGGTAGCTGCACCATTAATTGCTCAACCACTGAGTCACTTAATAAATGAATCTTTTGTGTCTGGGACCTTTCCAAATATACCCATCTTTAAGAATAAGGGATCTGCTAGAGATATCACAAACTACAGGTTAATTTGCATTCAAAATCAAATATAATTTTTTTTTGAATCAGCTTACTGTCAAAGATTGACCAAATATCTAGAACACTTCAAACTACTTCCCGATACACAGCATGGATTTAGGAAATCAAAGTCTACCACAACCGCTATTCAAGATACCTTGGAGTATTTATATAACTCTCTTAATAACAAAAAAACTCACTGTGCCTATTCTATGATCTAAGCCGCGCTTTTGACACAATACATAGAAATTTACTGATTCATAAGCTGGAGGCTATAGGTGTCCGTGGGGTACCCCTTGATTGGGCAAAATCATATCTGTCTAACCGCACACAAGTATCGATGTTTAATGAAACTGAATCACTATCAAGAGAAACCAATCTAGGAGTGCCACAAGGATCAATCTTAGGGCCCTTATTCTTCATTATATTCACAGCCGATATAAAAAAGTGTTGCGAATTGTCTGATCGAATAGTATTATATGTTTCTAGTTCTGTGGGCAAGTTGTTGGGTTGGCTAATCGTACCTCGTACGCTCCGGATCACTGAGGAAACTGACGAGCAGTGCCCCAATATTGTTCCTTTCTTCAAGGTCACTGGAAAATAATTGACGTTCATGACCCTTACCGGCACAAATTGGTCAGCACGCAACAAGGTCTTCCCTAGTGCAATCCCTCGTCCAATTTTCTCATCATGAAGTTTGGGCTCGAACATCACCACGCTTTCCACTGCTCGATCTCCCGTCCAGGCGAGCCTCCAGAATGGTTTCAGCCCTCTCAGGATCGCTTACATCTTCAGCCAACAATACACGGATCAACTCCTCGCTTCTCCCATGAAGCACCAGCTCTTCTCCGTTGACACGTGGAGCCGTCTTTGAAATCCAATTCAAACCCTCTGGAATTCATGATGTCCATTCCGATGATTGCATCGTCTTCGATGTCCGCAACAAGTGCCTGATGTTTCACTTTAGTGTTGCCCAAAATTATTTCAATCGTAGCTTCGCCATATACAGTAGCTGGCTCCCTGTTGCTGTGCGTAGCTTCCAAGTTGTCGGTTCAATCCGTTCCGGTGTTCTGGCAAAGGAAGGCCCGAGAATTGTCCTAGTCGCACCTGTATCTAGCAGCATGGTGCAAGGCTCGTTATTGATGAGACCGTCTACGAAGACACCCTTGTTCTGTCCTTGAAGGATAGCGACATATGCGTTGTTAACCGGGGCTTGCCGGACACATGCCGACGATTGCCCCTTCTCATCGACCTTTCTTAGTTTTCCTGCATCGAGTCGATGAATGTTGGACATTTGCTACGCTACTGTCCAATTTTGCGACAATTCCGGCATCTTATATGTCTTTTCTCAGGCAACACTTCCTTCATCACTTTTCTTATGGCAGCTTCCAAGTTAGCAGGCTCCTGTGAGTCTTCCTCAATCGTTTGAACTTTACTTTGGCTTTTGCAGCATTGTTTTGCTGCCTCAAATTCAAAGCTCGTGCCAGTGCGTCTACGAGATGTGTTGGACGAGCTAATATCAACGCTTGTCTGGTTTCTTGGTCACGGAGTCCATCCAAGAATGCCTGAACCGCTAATCGCTCCATTACATTTTCCGGTATGGCTGGATATGCGAGCGAACCAGCGTGCAATGTCAGTTTCGAATTCTTGTAAGGATTCGCCCGATTTTTGGCAGCGATTTTTCAGCTGGGAGTGGTATACGTGTTCCAAATGGGCGTGGCCATATCGTAATTCTAGATGTTTAATCAGCTGATCATAGTCCTCCTGTTCTTGGGCGGTGAGAGTTTGTAGAATATTTGTCGCTTCTCCACGTAATGCAAGTGTCAGTGCTACAGCTCTTTCCCCTGCATTCCATCCGTTTGCTTTGGCCGCTGCTTCAAACTGCCGGCGGTAATTTGCCCATGGAGTTTTCCGTCGAACTGAGGCGCTTCATGGAAAGCTTCCTATTTCTGAAATGACCTTGACATCTTTATACCCTCTTGAACTTTATCCACGTTCAAGCTCAAGTCCAGCATTGCATTTTCGTTAACCATCTCTGTGGAGGACGCACTATTAATTTGTTTTTCCAGCTTACTGATCGTTTCCTTTATTTTGTCCATTTCTGCCTCGATTCCGTCTTTGATTCCATCGCTGATTATTTCCTTCATCTTGTCCATCTCTGCCTCGACCCCATCTTTGATTTTATCTACCTCCGTGTTCATTTGCTCCCTAATTTTATCTATCTCTGTCTCAACGGTTCCCATTCTTTCTTCTAGGAAATTAGCCATACCACACAATTCTTTTTTTAGGCCTTCTGTGTTTTCCAGGAACTTCTCTTCCAGGCTTCTTGAATTTTCTAGAAGCTTCTCTTCCAGATTTCTAGAATTTTCTTCCAGGCTTCTTGAATTTTCTTGAAGCTTCTCTTCCAGATTTCTAGAAAGCTTCTCTTCCAGATTTATAGAATTTTCCTGAAGTTTCTCTTCCAGATTTCTAGAATTTTCCTGAAGTTTCTCTTCCAGATTTCTAGAATTTTGTTGCAGTTCTTCTTTCACGGATTTAGTAGTTTCTTCGAGTTTATTCATTACCAAACTTAAATCACCTCCGGTAACTTCGAATAATAATGTTTCGGGGTCCTCACCTTCTTGTATAAGTCCTTCTGCAAGTCTTTCCTGGAGTACTTGCTTTTACCTGTTGTTTCCAGTTCCTTTCCGCCAATTCCTCTTTCAATTACGCTACCTTCAAATCCGCAAGGCGCACTTTTCTGGAACACATTTTATCTTTGACGAGGTATCAGTCTGTTTTACACGAAAAGTTATCAGTTTGTTAAAAATTCACTTCGCGAATTCTTATCCACGGGCCACAAGTCTATTGACTGTTTCACGCGAACAGTGTATCAGTTTATATTACCACGCACAATTATCCACTTCGCGAAAACCGGGCCAATGTCTATTTTCTGTTTCACGCGAACAGTGTATCAGTTTATATTCACACGCACAATTGTCCACTTCGCGAAAACCGGGCCACTGTCTATTTTGGGCGTACAAAAAGGTCTATCAATTTATTTTTCTGACTATCCACTCCACGATCACTTGTTTATTTTCAAAATCTCACTTCCGACACCAATTGTAACGTAAATAAACTTAACTTGGTTTAAATAATTTATTTCACACTGAATCTACAACTTAATTTATATTACTACGCCACTGTATAGCTCGATGGTATGGGCTCGTTCAGACTGTTCACTCCCTCTTGAGGGCTGTCTATTTATCTCCGATACAGCATTCTCGATGTTTCGAATTCTTCCAGTTGGCGACGGCATGTTCCAATTGTTTCCAATATTGACCGTTGCATTATTAGGAAGAGGGACTGGATGGTTCTCGAATATCTCCGGGGATGATCTCATCGCTGTCGATGGCGACGCGGGAGGCGACAGGTCCGGCCTAGGTTCGTTACAGAAATAAAAAATGTATTGCAGTCTTCTTAGATTTAGCAAAGGCTTTTGATACTGTGCCACATAATAGACTCCTCGAAGTATTGGAAAATTACGAGATCCGTGGAACTGTGTCAGAAATTTTAAAGGACTACCTCAATAATAGAAAACACTGTAAAAATTAGAGACTCAGTAAGTGAATCTTTAAATATGCAACTAGGCATCCCCCAGGGCACTGCATTGGGGCCGGTACTCTTTATCACACACATAAATTCACTACTAAGCCTTAATATAAGTAAAACTACAATCTCATATGCAGATGACATTGTATTGATCTTCGAAGACGACTCTTGGGCTGGTGTAAAAGAAAAAACGGGAGAAGGTGGGAGAAGGTGAACATGTGGTTGGATTTTAATAAACTCTCACTTAATACAAAAAAAAAATATATACCTAATTACAATAATCTTAAAATTGAGAACTCTACTGGATCTCATAACAGAATGTGACAATATCAAGTTTTTAGGTGTTACCATCGATAAACATCTTAAATGGGATCTACATATCGTTGAATTAGTGAAAAAAGTCCGTAGACTCATATACAAAATGTACCATATCCGTAAAATCCTAAATAAAGAACAACTGATTATTGTATATAGATCACTAGTAGAATCCCTTATAAGATATGGCATATTAGTATGGGGCGGATCATATGAGAACACCCTTCATCCACTAAATGTAGTCCAAAATTACATACTAAAAGTTGTGTTCAATAGAGGTAAGCTCTTATCAACCAGTTTATTATATAATGAAAACATTTTAAATGTCAGATATCTTTATTTCATAACAATTTCAACATTCTACTACGAAAATAGTTAACATCTCCAACAAATATCTCATTCTATAACACACGAGCAAAACATAATGAACAAATAGCAATTCCAATGTTCAAAAAAGACTCCTCGCAAAGATTTGTTAATTATTTGGCAAAGTTTTTAATATACTGCCTCTAGAAATAAGAACATCTAGCACTGTGAAACTATTCAATGAAAATTGTAAAAAATATATTGGTACAAACTACAATAAGTTTGAAGATTTGTTATAAAAGCCATTTGTACACTTAAAAGATATTCAACAAATTTTAGGTTAATTATTTGTGTTACCGATTATCATTTACATATTATATATACATTATTATAATTATAACACCAAACAAATACTTATAACTATAACCAGATACTCGACCTATATCTTAAATTACAATAATCTAGTTAACTGTATATTATGTGAGCAATAAATTTAATTGAGCATTCGACTTTCCAAATTACTCAAATCAGTGAAGATGAAATTTTATTCGATAATGCGGGCGCTTCGCGGGCTTCTGGCAATGGGGAGATTGGACAGAAATTACTTTGTACATCCCATCAACAAAGCACGCAAACGGTTTGGACAGTACTATACATTATTTTTTTAAGTGAAACAGCACCCAGATCGATTTTTTGAATATTTGATAATGGAGAATGCCACTTTTGAGTATATTTTGGGAAATGTGTCTCTATATCTACGAAAGAACTGGACAAACTACAACAAACAGCCTATTGGGCAGGAAGAGAGATTGGTGATTACATTAAGCTAAGTTGAATGTGTAATAAAGTCTTGTAGAAAAATAGATTATATTTATTACCAAACTTAAACAGCTTGTTTAATAAAAATCAACTGCAAAAAATGAACTAAAAATGTAGGTTATCTATTTTAACAAAAATAAGCTATGAAATATTCATGTAATAAAATGAGGCAAATTGTGACGAAACTAAAATTCAGTAGAAGCTGCCATTCTCATTGCTTTGATAATTAAAAGTTTGCAGCCCTTGATTCATCATTATAGCCATAAGCATATCTCTGAACCAGATCTTGAATGCTATTCTTAAATCGAAAAATGTTGCCATCTGCAATTTTTTGTTTTCTTTGCTCTCTTTGTTCTTGTGAATTCCAATTTCTGTTCTTCGATCGCTACTAGAGCATCAACTTGATTTTTTGTTTTACCGAGTCTGTTCTCTGTTCTTCAAAACTGTTCGGGGTTCAGCATAATGAGTTAATGTGCCTGTGGACGATCCCTCAAAATTTTCTGAAGAAACAAATAGGTGTCTTTGGCTCGATGTTCATGGTATCTTGCATTTCATCTATCATATCCTTCTCTATTTCATTGACATTAGAATTTATAGCAGATTGCATGTCTGCAAGTAATTCATCCTGGGAATCCACCAAAACTTGTGAAGAATGCAGCTGGCAGCGTCAACGCGATAATAAATCTGATTTTTATCTCGGCGCTCATTGCCACCATTGTCTCTTCGCTTAACGCTGCGGCTACCTTTTCACTATGTTAGGCCTCTCAACAAATTGAGTAGTGCCATTAAGTAACAGAACCTTCAATGCTAAATATTTGATTTTCTCAAGGAACATCCAGTTTTGAAAATTTGACTTATTTATCAAACTACAATACTTCTATTATAATTTGCTGGACAAATATATAAACAGAATTTAAGGCATACATTTTTAGGACATGGTTTTATATAATAACATTTTATATACTTACTTATGGTCATCCCAAATCACATTCGTGAAATAGTCTGTTATTGATTTGTTGAAAATATAAACAGGATGTTCATAAAATCAGATGTGGAATCATCTGCGACTGAAAGATAAACTTTAGTCACTATCTTCCATCGTCAAGATAACCTCTTGTGGGGTATTCATGTTGAAAAGGGAAACATTCTCAATTGAATATTGATAGAAAGATTTTTCTGTGAATTGAAAAAATCCACGATTAAAATGAAGTTATTTTTTGTGAATGTCTAACAGAAAACAACTACTTCCCCGGCTAAAGCCACGCTGGACATTGAAATACATCTGATAGATATTCTGAAAAGGCCCTAACTCAAAAGAAAAAAATAACTTCATTTTAGTCGTCAGAAAAATCTTTATATCAATATTCAATTGAGAATGTTTCCCTTTTCAAGTCTGTTATTATTTAATAATATGAATATTACTTACATATAATGGAAGATGGCTCGCCCACAGAAGGTGGCTCGCCACTTTAAATTTTTTGTTTTTGGAGATAATGGAATGAAATTTGGAGGATCTGTTTAATGCTTAAAACTGCATTTTTTGACAAGTAACTCAACTTCATGCAAATTCCGGATTCACCGTGACATAAACTTTCGATTTTTAATGGGACACCTGGTATATTTTCAGTTTTTTGTCTCCATATGACTTTAGAATACAACCATGTATCATTTGTTACTGTTTGTAATCGTCTTTTTATTTTATTTTTTCGAAATAAATTTTTATTCTAGAGGGCTGTGGATACGTTCAAATAACTAATTTCAGTCCTAAAATGTTTGTAAAAATACAACTTTACTGTTTTCGACCAAAATGTTTCAGCTATGTGACTTTTGATTTTAAATTCTTATTACAATTTTTTTTCAAATGGCAACATGGTGGCTCGTCGGGTTAGAGAAAAAGAGCATTTTATTACGATTAATTTGATACCGCACTCTATTAGGTTGTAAGAAAACTTTCGATAAAAAACTGAAAATACCATAACGTTAGAACTTTTCTAAAATGAAGCACCTGTTGAAAATGAAATGATTATATTGAAACTACCTATTTACATATCTTCAGGGTTCCAGATGTTCAAAGTGACCTCCATCTTGTTGCTGACAAAGGCGAACTTTTCTTATTGTTGCTCTTACAACGTTTCTCAACTGTTTTGGTGTAATTCTATGAATAGCTGCCCTTACTTTGTCCTCAATTCATGTCGTGTGGAAGGAGGTACATCATAAACCTCGTTTTTAATAGATCCCCATAAAAAAAAATCTAGAGGTTCAAGGTCGGGTGACCTGAAAAGTTTTTTAAAAAGGATATAAATTGAAAACAACCCTATTTTACCTCGCCGGCCACCTAACTGAACCCATATTTCCAATCCAGTTTTTGTTGTATGTTTCATGCAGATATTCCGTAACTGCCCTCAGGTTGTGTGGTGGAGCACAATCTTGTTGATAAAATAATCCAACTCGATTTATTAATGGAATTTCGTCCAAGAAATGCTCAATTTCCTGCGTGAGGAAACTTAGATATCTAGGCCCTGTCGGGACACCGTCAAAAAGTATAGGGCCTAAAATTCTGTCCCCTAAAATCCCAACCTAACAATTGGAACCAAACCGTTCTTGGAAATTTTCTCCCTCTATCAAGTGTAAATTTGCATCGGACCAATATCGCTTATTATTTCTGTTGAAATGTCCCAAATTAGTTAAACGGCTTTCGTCAGTATACAGAATTTTATATGGAAATGTGTCATCCTCCAAATATTTCCCAAAGAACCAATTGCAATACTCAAGTCTCCTTGCATTATCGTTTTGGTACAGGTGCTGGTGTAGTTGATATTTAAATGAATGATATTTATGTTTTTTCAAAATGTTAACTGCAGAAGACTTCGAAATGCCACATTCTCTTGCGATCTCCCTGAGTGACGTATTAATATTTACCAGAACATCTATTTCTATTTCTCCTCTCACAACAAACGAATCGTTCCCATCATTATCAGGCTCATTTCGCATTTTTGGAACCAGTTTTGCAAAATAGTGCCGGGTCGGGTGACGCCGATCAGGATATATCTGTGCGTAGAGACGTGCAGAATCGGTTGAATTTTGCACACTCTCCAAAAACTAATAACATATCAACATTTTCAGTTCTTGTATAAATATTGCCATTTTCCATGATTTTCAAACAATGAGGTACACAATAAGTACCTAATTGACGTTGTAGAAGAAATGTAAAATAATATGTCGACACGTCAATTTTTACCGCAACAATTTAATGATTTTGTTTCAGTTGTGTTGGTCACAGGCTACTCGATGATTTTAAATCTTATTTTAATCTCAATAAGGTTCTTCATTTAACGAAAGTTCTAACGTTATATTTTCAGTTTTTTATCGAAAGTTTTCTTACAACCTAATAGAGTGCGGTTTCAAATTAATCGTAATAAAATGATCTTTTTTTCTAACTCGACGAGCCACCATATTGCCTTTTGAAAAAAAATAGGAATAAAAATTTAAAAATCAAACGTCACCTAGCTGAAACATTTTGATCGAAAACAGTAAAGTTGTATTTTTACAAACATTTTAGTACTGAAATCAGTTATTTGAACGTATCCATAGCCCTCTAGCAGAATACAAATTTATTTCGAAAAAAAATAAAAAATAAACGGTTACAAACAGTAACAAATGATACATGGTTGTATTATAAATGTCATATGGAGACAAAAGAATGAAAATATACCAGGTGTCCTATTTAAAAATCTAAAGTTTATGTCACTTCCGGTGAATCCGGAATTTCCATGAAGCTGATTTACTTGTCAAAAAATGCAGTTTTATGCATTAAACAGATCCTCCAAATTTCATTCAATTATCTCCGAAAACAAAAAAGTTATAGGGCTTGTGCTCTTGGCGCAAGAAAAGAGATCTGAAAATGCTATATAATCTTGTAAATTCTGTACACCCATGTCCAAAGCTTACACAGAAAATTTGCTTACGTACATGTTGCATCAAGACAGACCTGCCTAAATATCTCCTTTCATGTCCCTCTGTACAGACCCAACTTAGCGGGAAACTCTTTTATCACCAGGGCAACTAAACTTGCTAATAGCTATTCGGATATCCTGGACTTTTTTGTGGACCCCACACAGTTCAGTTGTTCATCTGGAAAGACTATTAAAGCCATGTCATGGCGAAACGATGGCTTCTGATTGGGACGATTAAAATTGGGGGGAGGGGGGGGGGGGAAAGAAATGTTACGAATCGACTTCGCCACTGCCCGTTGTTTACGTATCGTCAATTTGACGAGTGTCATCTGCTTGACGTCACCGAATTCCAAGGAGTTCCAGATGATTCTGGAAGCGACAGTCTAGTAAATTCTCTACTTGTCTGTTGACTATATAATCAGCCAAACATTGAGTGGATTCATTCATTCAAGTATCAGTTTCGAAGAAAGATTGATTCAGATACAGTGCCGTGCGCAATATTTTAGTGGTGAACGGTAATCGATTTATTTAATTGCCAGAGTACAGCTTCGCTTGTTTTTTATGAAGTGTGAACAAACGGATAGCAATTGGTTCTGTTTTTCAAATAGCACAAACTCCGGTTTATATTTATAAATTTGTCTTTTTGTTTTTGATAATTTTTCATTCTGATGCAGTTTTTTCTGTTGTTTTAAAGCCTTCATCTTTCTAGAATTTTTCGATTCTTGCTCAGTAAAAGCTCAGTAAAATTATTATATATTTATGTGTGTCGTTTCATATTATTGTATTTGTAATTCTGATACTTTATGGCCCAGCAAAAATTAAAAACAACTATCTAAAATTGCAAATCTTGAATTCACTTCAGATTCTCTCTCTCTCTGTATTGCTTCCTTCAGGACGCACTTATCTAGTTCACCCTTTATTGCGATCCCCGCGATTATTGGGAATTCAAAATAAGGGATACTCCCTCTGGTGTCGATTTTCCAAACATTAATGTTTATAATATGATTTTAGCCATTGTATACATAAAACTTGTCTAATCTCTTGTGATTGTTGACATTTAATGTAATTATTGTTTACCTGTTGACTATTGTTTGTCCTCGAGTAAAAAAATGAGTTCAAATCATTATTGTTGTGTACTTCAATGTGACTCTTGGGCAAAACTATCCCGTTGTACTGGAATAAGTTTTCATCATTTTCCATGAGAAAATGAACGTAACGTTCTGGTGCAGACTAATCTAGGATTGAGCGAGTTTATAGACAGACGATGGGCTCTTGAAGAAGAATCCAGTACCTTCCCAAAATCCTCCTGTATCGTCTGTGGCCAAGATAAAAGTGAAAAAGAGAACCTTCAAAGAGAGTTGTTAGGAAAGAAAAGAGAGTTAAGAAGAGGAAAAAGAGATATTATTCAACATACCGAAAATTATTCATACAGTATGGAAAAAGAGTGATTATATATGTATATCTAGGTGATAATTGTTTACTTTTCGAAACATCAATGTTTATATGATTTTAGGCATTGTACACTTAAAACTTGTCGAATCTCTTGTGATTGTTGACATTCAATGAAATTCTGGTTTACCTGGTGAATATTCTGTTGACTATTGTACGTCCTCGAGGAAAAAATGAGTGATTCTAGTTCAAATCATTATTGTTGTGTACCTCAATGTGACTCTTGGACAAAACGATCCCGTTGTACTGGAATGAGTTTTTATCATTTTCCGTGAGAAAATGAATGTAACCTACTGGTGCAGACTAATCTAGGATTGAGTGAGTCTATAGACAGACGACGGGCTCTTGGGATCTTGAAGAAGAATACAGTTCCTTCCTAAAATGTTCCTGTTTCGTGTGTGGCCAAGAAAAAAAAAAGAAAGAAGAGAATATTCGAAGAGAGTTGAGAAAAAAAAGAGACGTAAGTAGAGAAAAAAGATATATTATTCGACATACCGAAGATTATTCATACAGTATGGAAAAAGAATGACTATATATGTGTATCTAGGTGGACACATTTTCACACCATCTTCTTTGTTTTAAATGAAATGAAAAAAAACTGTTTTTGTTAGTTTTATTTTTAATTGGAATATTCACAAATAATAATGTGTAACATTTCTTCAAAATAATTCATAATAATTCCCGATGACTTCATTAAGCTGTCCAGAAAATTCGAAAAAGATATTGTCTTAAGATTTGAGTACACCACATCACTAGAGTCTTGAAATGAATAACACTACACAAAAAAACTGGAAAATTATACCAAATGGAAATATTTTCTGGGTCGTCGTCTGAGAGTTGATTAACCATTTTTAATTTGTATGGATGAAATTTGGTTTTTTTCAACACCCTGTGTACTTCGACTGACTTCACAGGTAGATGCAACGTGAGTTGTTGAGGAAGTAGGATTAACTATTACTTCTGCTAGTATATCCATTTTTTTCTCATCAGAAATTTGTGGTCTGCCAGATCGTTTCGCATCATTAATACTACCCGTTGTTTCAAACTTACGAAGAAGCTCCCTTAAATAAGTCCTCGAAACGGGGCGATCGGGAAACCTCTCATTAAAAATGCGTTCTGCTGTCCAGTTTCACCAAGAATTAGGTTCGCTGCTACTTTATCACCTAAAGCACGTACAGTTTAACAAATTATTAAAATGTACAAAAATATTAAAAGTACCAAAAGCTGCTAAAACAGTAGAACGTTCGATCAACAATACACAAATTATTAAATGTACAGCAATTACAAAAACGTCGAATTAGGGAGACTAACAAAACCGGCAGCTTATTTGACAACTATCCAGAGGCGGAGCTTGAATTTTGAATTTTAGTATTAACTGATTTAATTCATCACAGCTTTGCGTTTTTTAAAAGGGAGTTATTATTGGTCACAATGGCCTTGTGACGTCATCTTTGACGATTTCGTCATCTACCATCACTAGTAGGGAAGTTTACAACCTTTAATATTCAGTTTCCAAATTTCACTTGTTTATGTATAATCGTTCCAAAAATATGAGAGGACTTTTGAGAAGCACTGTATACGCTCGTGTTAGCGAAGTGACTTTTTGATTTGCTTCCTATAGAAACAGCTTCTCCAATCTGAAAATGGTTAAACTATACTCACTTAATTTTTTTTCGCTTGCGCCTATAGGCATGAGAAAATGAAATCACAATGTATACAAACTGTGAATGTAGTTTGAGTCATACATTTCCAAAATTTTTTGGGACACGTGTATCTTTTCCCTTTCTCATTTTCCAAAGAAACTGCGGATAAGATGCCCCAAAACCCTGGTATATTCACTGATTCGATTTTGTTTAGAATTTTTGGGGGACAACAAATGAATGGCGTTAAATTCTGCTCATAATTTCATCAGTAGATGGCGAGGTTAAGGAATGTTTGTGTCACGCTAAATCTCAAACTTCAAACCTATGAAATTTTCTTTTTCTGTCAACATTACTGCATATTTTTATGCAAAAAATTGTGAATTGATCGTTTACAAAGATTATAGTTCTACAAACAAGATACCGCTCTGAACAGTTGGCGCGAAAATGAGATGAAATCCTTGAAATTTACCACAATATTTACATTTTTCCAGAGTGATTTCATCTCAAATGGGCTTTTTGGGATCATGGAAACTTCCACGAAGGAAGGAGAAAATGTAAAAGAGTGGACTGATGTCTCTAGACGATGAATTAACTTGAAAATTGAAGGGATTGGAAAATGTCCCCGATGACATTGTTCCATTAAACTTTCCGATACAAACTATTACCAAGCCATTCACTGCCCATCTCTGCCGGACTATTACCGCTCTAACAACCTTCTGACCTAAACAAAATCAGAGAGTTCATTGTAGATATCATAAAATCTGTTGATGAAGTTGAGAAATCGATGAATCCTGGTCTGCGACAGTCTAGGCTGCTTCTAGCTATCTTAGAATGACTTCTCCGGAAAGGGTGAGCCCTACTAACAAAGGTGGGGAGAGAAAATAATATAAATCAGCTTCTCTTTTATTTTTCAGTAAGTAACACCCCTCATAAGATAATCGGAGGAGGAGGGCGATCTAAACCAAGCAGTTGTTCGGAAGAACAAGGCCCTCTCCCAAGATCGATAAGGCTAATGACTACTATTCGGATGATTTTTTTTTAATAAACACATGAATTTCACAAGTAAGCGTGGACTTTTCATTTTATGAAGAAAGGTATCTTGATTTTGGCTAGTGAATTCCGAACCGTCACAGAGGGTCCCATGGCTCTTTGGAAGAAAATATCCACTATATTTAGAATTTTTCAATACTGTTAGTCAGAAGCTTGTTGTACATGGAAAAAATGTTGTACAAGATATTTATGATATAAAAGTAAATACCGGGTGACACAGGATATCGGGCCACCCCTGTAACTTCTGCACTCGTGAACGGATTTTTCTGGAATTCAGTACAGTTATATACGCAACCATTTCAGATTTGACCACATTATAATCCAATATGGCAGACTTCCGGTTTTTCTGGAAATGCCAGTAACTTTGTGTTTTCAAATGGAACACCCTGTATATTTTTACATATTCAAGTTCAACAGGTCAAAACAAGTCCAAACCTAATGTAAAATGTAATTTTTTTTAACAATTGAAATTAAAATTGTTTTTTTATTTTACCTCGTGGATAAATGAGATTTGCTCGGGGCTATTCACAATGAGTCGCAAATAACAGAAAAACTTAATTTTTTCTGAAAAATTATTTTTTGTGTCACTTACTGGTTAATCAATTCAGTCACATCACATTTTGATAAAAAATTAATTTTTTCAAATGAAACCCCTATGGGACACCTACCTGTCTCTCTAGAACATTCATTAAGGAAAAAAATGACATCATTTTTGTATTTCGGTGCAGTAACAAATTGTATAAATTCAAAAATCTACAACTAGTTCATACGTTTTCTGGCAGTTCGAATAATTTTTCAACTTAGTAAGCTGTGGAAAACAACATTTCAGAATCTTGTCAACTAATTGTGTAAGTTATACTTATAAGCACGATGATGGTGTTTTTTTAAATTCTTCTAGCGTTTTCTCGACTGACATTGCATTGGTATTCCAATTCCCGCATCGAAGCGGTTGGTTTAAAATCAACATAAGCAAAACATTCATTTCTGCCTCCACACTTACGATCATCTTCTCCATTGTTGGGTTCTTTTGGAAATCTTCTCTCCACATTTTTGAAAAAGGTTCTTTGTGGGTATCGTTCAGCGTATAACTGACAAGCGGCGACAATGTTTTCAAGACATTCTCCATAAATTAATAACATATCAACCTGTTCACTTCTTGTGAACCTATAATTTTGATTTTACATTTCTACTAAACTAATTCCCGGAAATTAACTAATTTTCGAGAGTTGAGATGAAAGATGACAGTGAAACACAATTAGCTGACAAGATTCAGAAATGTTGTTTTCCACAACCACAAGTTGAAAAATTATTCGGACTGCAAGGAAACTCATGAACCAGTTGTAGATTTTTGTATCTATACAATTTGTTACTCACCGAAATACAAAAATGATATGTCATTTTTTTCCTTAATGAATGTTCTAGAGAGACAGGTAGGTGGCCCATAGGGGTTTGAAATGAAAGAT
Organism: Gonioctena quinquepunctata; assembly: GCA_018342105.1. Taxonomy (NCBI): domain Eukaryota; kingdom Metazoa; phylum Arthropoda; class Insecta; order Coleoptera; family Chrysomelidae; genus Gonioctena; species Gonioctena quinquepunctata. The sequence goes on from JAFIRS010000523.1 coordinate 42,386, forward strand.
GACAGCGAAACACAATTAGTTGACAAGATTCAGAAATGTTGTTTTCCACAGCTTACTAAGTTGAAAAATTATCCGAACTGCAAGGAAACTCATGAACTAGTTGTAGATTTTTGAATGTAAACAATTTGTTACGCACCGAAATACAAAAATGATGTAATTTTTTTTACTTAATGAATGTTCTAGAGAGACAGGTAGGTGGCCCATAGGGGTTTCATTTGAAAAAAAAAAATGTTTGATCAAAATGTGATGTGACTGAATTAATTCATCAATAAATGACACAAAAAATAATTTTTCAGAAAAAATTATGTTTCTCTGTTATATGCGACTCATTGTGAATAGCCTTGACCAAATCTCATTTATCCACGAGGTAAGATAAAAAAACAATTTTAATTTCAATTGTTTGAAAAAAAATTACATTTGACGTGAGGTTTGGACTTGTTTTGACCTGTTGAACTTGAATATGTAAAAATCTACAGGGTGTTCTATTTGAAAAAACAAAGTTGCTGGCATTTGCAGAAAAACCAGAAGTCCGCTATATTGGATTGTAATGTGATCAAATCCGAAATGGTTGCTTATATAACTGTACCGAATTTCAGAAAAATCCGTTCCCGAATGCAGAAGTTACAGGGGTGGCCCGATATCCTGTGTCCCCCGGTATAAAAGTAATAATACAAATATTTGACTTGCTAGTTACTGGACAAATTACAATCACAAGTTGGAAAAAAAATTACAATGGGCAAAGATAGTTCAGAGAAGATACAAATTAATTTATACATATACGAGTTATTTTACTATGGAGGTAATTTGAGTTCTTGCGATAAGATAGTCGCGTTGTCTGCCAAAATAGTGAACACCTCTTAATTTTCCCAAAAGCTGAGAGGTTCTTTCACTCAGATAGGACTCGAACCAATTGAAGCTTCGTCCTCCGAAGCTGTAGAGATGAAGCTTACGTATTAGTCAAAAGCTTTAGATATATAGAAATAAATGTGGACAATAATGATAAACAATGGAATACACATACTGATTGTCAATGCAGTGATCACCATAAAATATATATATAACATGTAAATGATTCAATCAAAGTCTCAGATTACATTTTTTGACTGATTATGACAATATAGTCTCATGATATAATTAATTCCACCTATAAACATATGGTATATTAAAGTATAAGTGGATAAAAAGGGCTTTAAAACACGCGCGATTTTTCGAGCACGACGGCGCAGCCGGAGTGCTCGAAATAGAGCAAGTGTTTTTAAGACCAGTTATCCACGAATACTTTACGTTATTTTTTTTTATTGGTGCACTTTGAAATCATATATACTGATATTATTACACAAAAAATAGAAATAAGAACTAATAATGCAAGAAGGTTGAATTCGTGATGTGACATCAGTATATCTTTCGTTGTCATGGAAATGAGAAAAACATGCATTTGCAATTTGTTACCAAAGATCAATATTTGTTGTCACCAGAGCTCAAAAATGAATGATTCCAATATCGATTTTTTGAATAGTGAGGCAGAATCGCGGTTAATACCGTGAAAATCCAGTGATATATATAAAAAAGAATATGAAAAGTTCATCAAATGGATGGAGGAGCACATATAAATGAACGAATTGTGAGTAATATTTTATTTAAGGTTACAAGGTACTCCTGTCAGATCAATAATCAAAAATTTGTCATTTAGACATCACGTTTCTCGATTTGTTGATGTTGTCATGGTTACCTTTAAAAAACGCGCGTTTTTTAAAGTTCGATTTAAACACGCTGGGGCGTGCTTTAAATGGGTAAAAAGGGGCACCAATAAAAAAAAAAAATTTATTGATCTTACAAATACGAAAATACCCGAAGCGTTTCCTAATTCTACATTCTATTTTTAATTCACTGTGAAAAGCATAAAAACCATGAGATTGGATTTGTTACTCAATGATGAATTCTATGTCAAAAATTTAAATCAAGTTTTTCTGATCATTAGCTGTTTCCAGAATGAAGGAGAAAGAATTGGCTACCCTCAAAATAGAATAACAAGTGCCACACAAGACAACAACATTTTTTACCTGATAATACTGTAAATTGAACAGAGGAGGATTATCCAACACTTCACATAATCTTACGGGAAATTTTGGTATTCCTTTTATTCATCAATCTGCCCAAATTTATTTTGAAAAAGAAGTATTTAAAAAAGTTTTAGTGTAGTAGACATTCATGCATTCATTCATGTCATTTGCTAAAAATTATACAGAACATGTAAATTATTTCCTGAGACATGTCTGAATATCTTGAACAGAGAAAATAATATAAAATTCAACTTCTTAAGCAAAGCGGGATTGTCCAAACTGATTGTTGATACGGCTCCGTCGAGTTGAGTCTTGCCGCTTGGTGTTACCTACGTATTTTGCCCCACAAACACAAATTCGAAATCAGTACGCGTCATTCTCAAATACTTTCGGAGGTTCAATGATCAAGAAATGCCCCTTTTGCGCCTTTTTTAGCAATGAGAAACGTTCAAAACACATCTTAATTATAATTTACGAAATTTATTATGACTTTTCAACTATCCACATACATTTTTGAACAACCACCGACTTTGAATTTGTGTTCATGGGACAGAAATACAAGTACCAACTCGGTGGTGCCGTATCAATAAAAAATTAACCATACAAAATTGGTACGAACTACATTTGTTCATAATTAGAATTATTTCGGAACACTTCTCGAAAATTCTATATAATCGATGAAAGAAAATTGTATTTCGTGCATAACATAATTTATTAAAATCGTAGCAAAGCGCTTTCGAACGTTAGGTCATCGTCAGTGCGTACCTGAAAGTAAGTAATATTGATAGAGAATAAGTTACTGAAAAGTTTTTTTGAGAAAGAAATTTGGCATATTTTAAATGTGAGGTTACTTCCTCGTCAGGTGTACAAGAAGCCAAAAAGACCATAAAATATCTCATGATCAATGAAAGTTATATAGGTTTACGTGACACACATGTTAAAATACATATTCTTGGCCAGGATGAAAATTGAGATTACAATTTTTCCTTATCTTTTAAAAAGCCATTGTTGTTGTGTGATAGCTGGACCCAAGTGACAATATTGACAATTGACAAGTGAACTATGAAGTAGATTGGCAGGGAACACCAAACCATGGAGATATCAGAATCAAGAAAGGAATATCCCTGTCATACGAAAACACACTAGAAGATGATCAATCTAATGAGGACTGTCATCTGCCAAATATATGTTCCAGTATTCCAAGGAAGACCAGACAAGACTCTTCAATTCTCACATTTGAGTCATCACAATTGAATATAAGTCCAAGGGAGAAGTCTAATTAGACCTGTCCTGATCAAAACAAACAATTGAATAACTCTGGTAGTGTCCATGGACAATGAATTTAAACTTTTCTTAATAAAAATAAAACTCCACTTGTCCACCATGGCTCAGTTGAACCGCAACTGGTGGATAAGAAGTGTGATACAAGTCTAATGGGAACTAGACCCAACTTCACAACTCCCACAGCTGGAGTAAAACAGAACATGACTTGTGTTCTCAGTATGGAGAAAACTGACATCTTCTTCTTTCGGTGCCGTGCCGACAGGCACGGCGTAGGCCATCTCCATGACCATGACCATGACAGTTTGGTTGAATTGGTCTCTATCTGTCGCTACTCGGAATAGTTGTTCTACTCCCAGTCCGGTCCAGTTTCTAATATTTCGTAGCCACGATAGCTTTTTGCGACCTATCCGTCTTCTGCCCTCAACCTTTCCTTGAATAATCAGGCGAGGGATGTGATATTTGGTATATTTGGCATTATATGTCCGAAATAACTGAGCTTTCTTGATTTTTTGGTGTTCAGGTGTTCTCGATTCTTATTCAGCTATCTGAGTACCTCTTCATTACTGGTATGTGCAGTCCAAAGGATCTTGAGGATTCTCCGATAGCACCACATCTCAAACGCTTCTATTTTATTCACGATGTCAGCTTTAAGCGTCCATGTCTCACATCCGTACAAAAGAATGCTCCATACGTAACAGCGGAGTGTTCTTAACCGTGTCTGAACTGTGAGGTTTCTATCAGTGAGAGTTGGTTCCCATTTGCTGAATGCCCTACGTGCCATTTCAATTCTTGCTCTTACCTCTTCGTCGCACGTTATGTCATTGTTCAGATATTTGAAATGTGATACCAGTTCAATGTTGTGTCCGTTGATCGTAATCGGAATTGGTTCTATGTTTATTCTACCGACAGTCATCCATTTCGTTTTCCTGATGTTTACATTAATACCCCATTTTCGACCAGCCTCATGCACTCTATCCAGCAGCATTTGCAAGTCCTCCATGTTTTCTGCAATGATGGTAGTGTCATCTGCGTACCTTACGTTGTTTATAATTTCGCCACATATCTTTACTCCCTCTGTCCTACCATGTAAAGCCTCTCGAAATATGTTCTCTGAATAAAGGTTGAACAACAGGGGTGATAGAACACATCCCTGTCTTACTCCGCTTTTTATTGGTGTTTCATCTAGCCGGACCACTGCTGTTTGACTATGATACAGGTTTAACAAAAGGCGCATATCATGATAGTCTACGTTATATGATTTTAGACATTGGAAAAGTTTTGTTTGTTTGACTCGGTCAAACGCTTTTTCGACAAAAGTATATGGAATAGTTTGTTCTAAAATATGTTACATCGATCGATCATCCTCAAAATATTCCACCACAAATTGACGTAACCTTATAAAGGCGACAAAAGCACAATCACAGAACGGATCAGCGACACAAATCACAAAAACACCCTGTGTGGTCTGTAATTGCAGTTTACAGAATTATGACAAGAAACGACGTCGGCGCCATCTGAAACTCTAGATAACTCCCTTCATCAAGTGGGCTGGTGTCCCCCAGTTTGTCCCAATATTTTACAGGTATAAGTGAATACACCATGGTTTTAAGACATCTTAACTGAGGAGTTAGGCACAATAGAAACGCCGTCGTGTATGAAAAGCAACTTCGCAGAAGCCGCCTATTTATATATCGAGTTCACAAGCCGGGTGTAAAACAAAGGTATAACACAGCAAATATGGCGATGAGATTGACGGAGATTGAATAACGCCAACCAGCCGTTTTTTCAGTTATTAGCACACCCTCGAGCACGTCCTCCCACGGTAGCATTTTTCAAGAGGCCTTGCTTCATCGGTTCCTCAAGAGCCCCTTTGCCTTCTCAATTGATTCTTGGATCGTTAGCGGAAAATCATACAGCTGTAAAGGTCAATTTCATTACTGGTAGTTCGTTCATCTCGAGGAAAAAAATATAATAGTACTCAATATTTACATATAGTGCGGTCCATAGGTATGGAATAAATTCATTTTTAGCGTTATGTGTTTGTTTAAAAAAACCTGAAACAAGTCGATTTCTATTGTCAATTTGACAATTTACAGTATGAAAATATTACCCACTTCTGGCACCCCCTCTGAATTATGAGCACCCCTCAAAAATTTTAAATGAGAAGAGGGGTCGTGTGGCACCTTGTTCGAAAAAGATTTTCATTCTCTGTTCAGCAATATTGAGTTTTTCAAATTTGGTGCAATCAGAACTGAGAAATTTATTTTGAAAATGTAAAATTTTTATACGTTACGTAGAACGAAGGAAATGATGTCACATAATGTTTAGGAAGTATTTTTCAATTTATTTAACAATCAAATTAAATGACCGACATTCACTTCTTGACAATAAACAAATCGATCTTGGAATTCTCGTACAACATTTTGTAGGCCCTCAGGGGTTATGTTGTTAATTTCTTCCGTTATCCTAACTTTTAAATCTGCAATATCGTCTGGTCTATAGAAATATACTTTTGATTTTGAATAACCCCATAAGAAGTAATCGAGAGGAGTCAAATCTGGGGATCTAGGCGGCCATTCAATCGTTCCTCGTCTTCCAATCCACCTATTGGGAAAAACTTCGTTCAAATAATCTCTAACAATACGTTTGTAATGCGGTGGAGCTCCGTCTTGTTGGTACCAAATTGATCTATCTATTGCATTTGGATCATTAACATCAGGAAAAAGTATTTTCAATGTAGGCAGTAAAAAGTTTATCAAAAAATCTAGATAAACCTCACCACTAACTGTGCCTTCGAAAAAATAAGGGCCAATAATTTTGTTGTTGATGATATCAGCCCAAAGGTTCACTTTTTTAGGATATTGTGTGTGAGCCTCACACATCCAATGAGGATTTTGTCTGCTCCAATATCTATAGTTTTATCTGTAAACCGTTCCATTTAAATGATAAAAACTTTTTAACAAAAAATTAAACCGACGAAAAACGGAACTGAAAAGCAGAAAATAAAATAAACCTTCTTAGTCTTGATAACTGGGCTTTAAAACTAATGTAAGTAACAAATTTTGAGTCGGCGCCAAACAAACAAGCAAATGAGTTGGGTGAAGCGTAAAATGATGGCATCGAGATGCGCGGTGACATTTTGATAATTTTTTTGAAGTTATTTAATGATATTCGTTGATTGTTTGTTTGGCGCCGACTCAAAATTAGTTACTTACATCAGTTTAGGAGCTTAGTTTTAAGACTAAGAAGGTTTATTTTATTTTTTGATTTTCAGTTCCGTTTTTCGTCGGTTTAATTTTTTGTTAAAAAGTTTTTATTTTTCAATTTCTTGTGGTTGAAATCTACTAATTATTACCTATTTAATTTTTGATACTTCCAAAATACTTACTTACCCACCTTACTTCAACAAATAATATGATTATCTACTTTAATTATTAATTGTTATATAATATACATTATTTTTGCTAGTTCTGGTTAGTTTATTTCATCACTTTGTATATAATTCCATCCTTTCATAAAATGTAATTATTGTGACGGATGTAGGACAAGAAAAATAATGACAATAGCAATCTGTCAATGTCAACTACATATGTGTGCCAATGTTCACAAGTGAAAAATCAATCATCCCCTATTTTTCTACCCATAGGGGTGGATCATTCCATTTCAAATTGAAATATGATCAATTATGAGGTATACACTATCTAATGAGAAAAGAATCATCCAAATCGGACAACCCAGTACTAAGTTATGCCTGATAGAATCGGTTAACGAACCAAATTTTAGAGGGTGAACGATCAATATCCTCCATTTTGCTACCCTCGGGAAAATATTTTTCTTTTGAAATTCGAATGAGACCAACTTTGAAGTACACCCTATCCAATAAAAGAAGAATAATCGAAATCTAACTACTTAAAAAGTTATGTGTGGTCATACATAAAAAAATAAAAATATACGCGTCGACTAGAGAACCTCCTCCTTTTTGATTTTGTCGGTTAATTAACAAAAAATTAAACCGACGAAATACGGAACTGAAAAGTGAAAAATAAAATAAACCTTTTTAGTCTCAATAACTAAGCTCCTAAACTAATGTAAGTAACTAATTTTGAGTCGGCGCCAAACAAACAAGCAAATGAATTAAATAAGGCGTAAAATGATGGCATCGAGTTGCGCGGTGACATTCTGATAATTTTTTTGAAGTAATTTAATGATCTTCGTTGATTGTTTGTTTGGCGCTGACTCAAATGTTACTACATAGTTTAGGACAGATTATGAGACTAAGAAGGTTTATTTTATTTTACTTTCAGTTCCTATTTCTCGGTTTATTTTGTTAAAAGTTTTATTTTTTATTCTTTTTTTTACCTACCTTACTTCAACTATTACCAGTTAAATAATATGATTATCTACTTTTACTATTTGTTGTAATATAAATTATTTTTGTTGTTCTGGTTAGTTTAATTCATTACTTTGTATATCATTCCATCCTCTCATAGAATATAATGATTGTGACGGATGTAGAAGAACAAATATAATGACAATAGCGATCTGTCATTGTCAACTACATATGTGTGCCAATGTTCACAAGTGAAAAATCAATTATCCCCTATTTTTCCACCCGTAAGGTTGGATAATTCCATTCGAAATCCAAATATGATCAACTATGAGGTATACCCTATCTAATAAAAAAAGAATCATCCAAATCGAAGAACCCAGTACAAAGTTATGCCTGATATAATCGGTTAACGGACATTCAGAGGGTGAGTGATCAATATCCTTCATTTGCTACCCTTAGGGGTGGATTTTATTTTTCAAATTCAAATGGGACCAACTTCGAAGTACACCCTATCCATTGGATAAGAATTATCGGAATCGGACGTCCCAGTAAAATGTTATGCGTAATAATACATAAAAAAAATATATACGCGTCGACTAGAAAACCTCCTCCTTTTTGGTTTCGTCAGTTAAAAACCAAAAACTGATTTATCTATTGTTCGGAAATCTGTTCTTTTTTTTGTACCTTTCTAGAATATGTGTCGCTTTTTTGGTTCACACTATTTTCATGGAGGTTAATTTAATTCCTAACAATCTCTCTTTCTAGAATTTTTACCGAATCGAAATCGAAATTAGAAGATGCTTCAAAATGGTGAGCGGCAAGTGCTGGTTTTTATTTTTATTCTTTTCGTAACAGTCATATTTATGCTGGTACATTCTGGTTTTTAAATATTTTTTAGTTTGTCCCATGTAAAATTTTCCGCATTCACAGGGAATCCTATATATCAAGTATGAATCTGATTCCGTCGGTATTCTGTGTTTTAACTGAGTGAATGATTTTCCTGTTGTTTTTAAATTGTAAAAGGTGAACTTCTGAGAATCCGTTGATAAACAATTTTTGATTTTGTATGAGAGTCCATCAATAAATGGAATTTGAAAAAGTGACACCTTTCTTTGGAGAGAATCTCTTGCCTATCTGTTCTGTAGCGTTTATTGATGATGATGTTAATTAATTTCGCGGGGTAGTTCTTATTTTTTAATGAGTTTTTTACTTTGCCTATAGTCTCCGTGTGGAAGCAATCATCACTGAGCGTAATTGCTCTAGAAATTTAATTGGAAGCTGTATTCACCTTTTGGCTAAACGAGTGTTCTGACAAATAGTTCAATATTCTCCCTGAGTTGGTAGGTTTCATGTACCAATTACTGAGTAATTTCCCATTGTTTTGTCTTGTGATCTGAAGGTCTAAGAACGGTAGTTTATTTTCTTCTTCTATTTCTAACGCAAATTAAATGTTGGGGGTCCCGTTTCCCGTGTAATTTGAACTTGTGAGACGAAAAATCAATTTGAACGTAATATTTATACTATTAAATAATAACAGATATATTAATGATTGAAGTATATAAAATTGTATGATATAAACACAGTTTTACTAGTTGGTTGTACAAACTGGTGACATTTCAGATAGATAAAAGAGACACACACATAGACAAATATCTAGTTATACTTACGCTGGTTATTTTGGAATAGTATTTTTTTCTAAATCAATCAAAAATGGAAAACAGTTTTGAAATTGCAAAATGGTGAACGCACGGTGGGATAGCTTTTTTTAATGTAAACAAATTGGAGATTGCTAAAATTTAATTAAATTTGGATTGCTTACGGTATCGAACACATAATATTATTCGATAACTGGCTAATAGCTAAATTATGGTTTTAGCTAACCGATTCAACTAGTCGTTATTGAACTTTCCACCCGTCCTAAATAAATTTTTTTCCTAGCCGCTATCGAAAATTCGCTCACGGATGACTATTTTTCTCGAATGTGGATATTCATCCGCTGCCTTCATCGAATAGAAACGGCCCTGTCTTTCTTCTTTTTCCTCTTCCTCCCGGCGCTTTGGCTCGTTCAAAGTTGGAGTGTCATCATGTCTGCAATCAAAGGCCCAGTGTCGCTCGTAATGATGCGAAATACCTTAATCTCGGCATCCATCGATGAAAGGTTCCTGCTCATCGTGTCCTATATTTAAATCGGCCGCATCGCGGATGCGAGCACGGGTATTTAGCGGGCGCGTGGCGCAAAAACTGCAGCTGCATAACAAAGTAGTTACGGTGGGCCCAGGTCAAGGCTTCTCGGATTCATCTTTTATGGAGATAATTGCTTGAATGAACTTCTGAATGCTCTTCTATTTGACGAATAGTTGGGGAGATGAAGGCACAAGCTAGAAATGATTCCGATCTAGTGTAGAATATGCAAGATATAAATTTATACACGGTGTAAACAAACTTGTTGCACTCTCGTGAATGACGAGGGTATGATGCTTTTATAAGGAAGAACAGCGGTTGAAAATAAAAATGAAACCTCGAAATATTACATATAGAAAAGGAAAGTTTTAAAGTCGATTTTCCCGGAGGTTTGGAAATTGATAATAATAATAATTGCTTTTATTGATAAAAAATGGTGAACAAAACGGAACAATTGGTCAATACTTGACTATCAAAAGGCTGAGTTAGCTCTAGTTCGACCTCAGTAATGACTCGAACAAGTGATTTCTTCTACTCAACCTGCGGATACTTAGAACCAGAAGAAATGACCTAAGACTAAAACCACGCAACTACTCAAAATATAATAAGTGTTAGTGCAATACATTATGCTTTGAAAAACCTATCAGAAATGATTGAAAATATATAGGGGTTATGAAAGAATATAATGGTAAGAAAGTATGTAAAACAGCACCATAGAGTAATTTCCCTGGATAATAGATAATTTTTGAGTTTGTGTTTGAAACATGCAGTGGATAGTGTTTTTACCCGTTCAGGAATGTGTTGTGAAGCCGAGTGATAGTGAAAGAGAATGACGAGATTTGTGTCGAATATTATTGTGATGAATGTCTCTGAAGGTTATTTTGTCAAACAGGGACGGGGGTTTTTGCGAAGTTATTATATTATGAAATAAGGAGCATGAATAGAGCGTTCTTCTTTTTTTGATATGTAGCCATCCAATATATATGATCTCGTCTGTCGAGTCCGCGGATCAGGCGTACACAAGAATTCTGGACCACTTGTATTCGCTTGGCGTCTCTTTAGGTGATTGCGAGGCCTATAATCTGTGCGGTGAAGCTTAGAACTGTTGTCGTGTCACTATCTATAATTTGATGCTTTTCACATTTTAGTACTTGCCGGTAGGTATTAGCACTATGAGATATTTGATACGAATTTGAAAGAGACCACAAGCCGTCCTGATGATTGGGAAACCATGAAACAGCTGTTGGCGGATGGTGGGCTCTCTTGGATTCGTAACAAATTCATCCTTCTCTCGTTATTTGTTTTGCGTTACTCTGAACGCACTAGGAGTACGACTATTGGTGTCGTGGATTGGCCTATGCTGACATCTGGTGGTGACCTATTAATGTGCACGAAATTTCGAGCCATTAAAATTCCACGACAACAGGTCTAAGCTTCACCGCACAGATTATAGGTGTCACTATCTATAATTTGATGCTTTTCACATTTTCGTACTTGCCGGTAGGTATAAGCACTATGAGATATTTGATACGAATTTGAAAGAGACCACAAGCCGTCCTATGATTGGGAAACCATGAAACAGCTGTTGGCGGATGGTGGGCTCTCTTCGATTCGTAACAAATTTATCTTTCTCTCGTGATTTTTTTTGCGTTACTCTGAACGCACTAGGAGTACGACTATTGGTGTCGTGGATTGGCCTATGCTGACATCTGTTGGTGACCTATTGATGTACACGAAATTTCGTGCCATTAAAATTCCACGACAACAGGTCTGAGCTTCACCGCACAGATTATAGGTGTCACTATCTATAATTTGATGCTTTTCACATTTTCGTACTTGCCGGTAGGTATAAGCACTATGAGATATTTGATACGAATTTGAAAGAGACCACAAGCCGTCCTGATGATCGGGAAACCATGAAACAGCTGTTGGCGGATGGTGGGCTCTCTTGGATTCGTAACAAATTTATCTTTCTCTCGTTATTTGTTTTGCGTTACTCTGAACGCACTAGGAGTACGACTATTGGTGTCGTGGATTGGCCTATGCTGACATCTGTTGGTGACCTATTAATGTACACGAAATTTCGTGCCATTGAAATTTCACGACAACAGGTCTGAGCTTCACCGCACAGATTATAGGAGTCACTATCTATAATTTGATGCTTTTCACATTTTCGTACTTGCCGGTAGGTATTAGCACTATGAGATATTTGATACGAATTTGAAAGAGACCACAAGCCGTCCTGATGATTGGGAAACCATGAAACAGCTGTTGGCAGATGGTGGGCTCACTTGGATTCGTAACAAATTTCTCTTTCTCTCGCTATTTGTTTTGCGTTACTCTGAACGCACTAGGAGTACGAATATTGGTGTCGTGGATTGGCCTATGCTGACATCTGTTGGTGACCTATTAATGTGCACGAAATTTCGTGCCATTAAAATTCCACGACAACAGGTCTGAGCTTCACCGCTCAGATTATAGGTGTCACCATCTATAATTTGATGCTTTTCACATTTTCGTACTTGCTGGTAGGTATTAGCACTATGAGATATTTGATACGAATTTGAAAGAGACCACAAGCCGTCCTAATGATTGGGAAACCATGAAACAACTGTTGGCGGATGGTGGGCTCTCTTGGATTCGTAACAAATTTCTCTTTCTCTCTCTCTCTCTATATATATATATATACAGGGTGTAACTGAATAAGTGTAAAACATTTAAGGAGGTGATTCCTCATCGAAAAAAAGATAGGATCTTTCATATAAAGAAACTTCATTGGAGCATCCCTTGTTAAGATACAGCCCCTTAAAGGGGGCACATAAAATTTGTATAACAATTTTTTTCACAAGCACTGAAAAAGTTACAATATTGAAATTAACCTGACGTTTTGTACTACCAAAAGACACTTAGCCAGTAATTCATTTGGTTTACCCCATGGTTGTAAGGGTGAAAAACGCAACCCTAAAATTTATTTCCAATGTAACTTTTGTCTTATTATTTGTTTACCATTTAAAATTTATTTCCGATAGCCTGTTTCATTCTAAACAAAAAATGTCTCCTGGGTTTTGCCCAAAATAAACCAGTAAGCAGCAAAACATTATTTTACGAACAACTACAGAGATACATCGTCATAAATGCGAACTGGATTTATTGTTATTTTGTAGTTAGTACCTGCATTAAACGATTAAAGGGTAATGAACAAAACTAAGTTATTAATAACAAAACACACAACATGTAGAAATCATAGTGAATGTTCAATATGTCTACCTTCAAACATTACGCATGCGTCTAGACGTCGGCGCATTGAGCCACGTATTCGCTCAAATATTCCTGGAGTCTCTCTGATTACCCTGCACGCATCGATGATGCGGTTTCTTAAGTCCTCTACATCGCGAACAGGAGTACGATATACCAAATGCTGTGAATGGCCCCAAATAGAAATCGAGAGGATTGAGATCCGGGGATCGAGCGGGCCATTTATGTGGTCCTCCTCGACCTATCCACTGATTTGCATATGTTTCAGTTAAATGCTGACGTGCTACTTGACTAAAATGGGCGGGAGCCCCATCATGCATAAAAACATATCCTTCTGACGCCCAAAGGAACTTCCTCCAGCAGTACTGGATGCACTTCTCTTAAAATTGAACGTATGCCTCACCATTTAATCGAGGAGGTAGAAAATGAGGCCCAAATTAAATCATCCCCAATAACTCCGAGCCACACGTTAAGAGAAAACTGTTCTTGATGGCTAGTTTCGACAATAGCGTGAGGGTTTTCATCAGCCCATATGTGGTAATTATGAAAGTTAATAATCTTGTCCCGAGAAAAACTACATTCGTCTGTGAATTCTATCGTCTTCAGAAAGTCACAATTTCTTCTAATCATTTCCAGCATCCAATTGCAAAATTCAAGACGGTTCGGAAAGTCTCGCGGTAACAGTGCCTGTACTCGTTGCAGATGGTAAGGGTATAAGAGTTGTTCCTTTAAAATTCGAAATACCGTCATATGATCAACATTTAGCTGGAAAGCAATCTTTCTAGTACTGGTAGTAGGTTGTTCTTCAATCAAATTAAGTACTGCTTCCTCAAGCTGTGGTGTTCGTATTTCTCGATGGCGACCACAATCCTGCGTTCTTTTGTCGAATGAACCATATTCTCGTAATCGTTGATGAAGTCGAGCAAATATTCTATGTGAAGGATGCTGCCGTTGAGGATACATTTCAGCATATCTTCTAGAAGCTTCTAACCCATTCCCCTGCGACAGACCGTAAACGTAATGCATATCAGCCATTTCCTCATTTGTGTATGCCATTTTATTAACAAGTGAATTATTAAAGTAACAAATTAAGAACAGAACAACAACACACAATTAGTATTAATTCAATTTCGAAAATTCCCAAACTGACAGCGTCATACCAATTTAATTGTCACTATCGCTAATAGCGACCTACTAGATAGATTAGTTTCGTATTTTCGCATTTATGACGATGTATCTCTGTAGTTGTTCGTAAAATAATGTTTTGCTGCTTACTGGTTTATTTTGGGCAAAAAACCCAAGATACATTTTTTGTTTAGAATGAAACAGGCTATCGGAAATAAATTTTTAAATGGTAAACAAATGATAAGACAAAAAGTTACATTGGAAATAAATTTTAGGGGTTGCGTTTTTCACCCCTTACAACCATGGGGTAAACCAAATAAATTACTGGCTAAGTGTCTTTTGGTAGTACAAAACGTCAGGTTAATTTAAGGGATGCTTTTTTATAATTTTTCATGCTTGTGAAAAAAATTGTTATACAAATTTTATGTACCCCCTTTAAGGGGCTGTATCTTAACAAGGGATGCTCCAATGAAGTTTCTTTATATGAAAGATCCTATCCTTTTTTCGATGAGGAATCACCTCCTTAAATGTTTTACACTTATTCAGTTACACCCTGTATATATATATATATATTCAATTTTGGGATTATATTTGAATATGTATTTATGCATGTATAAATAAAGCCTTAACCTTCTGTATCTGACGTTGCTAATGTTTTACATGACACCCATGGCAAAAAAAAAATATTATTGAACAGTTCTCATTATATCGAAACTGATAGATAAAAACAGCATACAAGCACTCAACAAACCACAAATTATCAAAAAAATTATCAAACGAGATCCATCAATCAAACGATGAATAGCCCAATATCCATGTAAAAAATTGTCAGTTCGCTGAAGTTTGTTCATACTATCGAACACGAAACTGTTCTGTGTAATAAGCTTGATTTATAGGTTGGAATGCAGCTGTTGTCGCTGCAGTTGCCGGACGAAGTAGTCGTATTGTGTGTGTTCATAAATTCGCAGTCGCTGTAGCAGTCGCTATCGCTGCCACCCGAAGATGGCCGGTTTTTATCTCCTGTAGCCGCGACAATGGACGAATAATATAAAACGTGATATCCTGGAGCAGAAATATTCAATTCTGTTTTATTCAAATTGGGGATTGAGAGTTATGTTCCACATTCATTTTATGTAGATGTTTCAGTCAATTTAGTAAGAAATGGAAATTACCAGCTGGGATGGAAACGTCGGTTTCCAGCAGATAGTTCACCCAGCAACACCCATGGCGACCTGGCAATGGCGCATCCAACAGCGACTTCTTCCGGCCCCATACAAAGCAGGGCACGAAATAAGGGAACCAATTGTGCAATGTGCAATCGACCAACCACCATTACAAATCAAGGAGCACAACACGAAAACATCAGTCGAGTTCGAAACAATCGAATTTCAGGACATCACCTGAAGATGGCAAATGTGAATTTTCCGGAAATCGGACCTATATATCTTAGAACATTTTCCTCTGGAATAAATAAACTTCACTAGTTTTATTGTACAATACTTTTACAGTTGGCCTGTCATAAATGTGTAGTATCATAGTATGTCTAGGGAACAATATTGTCATATGCTCCTGTTTATCAGCCTTTTGCAAACTCTGTAATGCATTTCGTTTCTGCGCAAATCGGAACCTCGATGTTCGATTGATTCAATGTTGCCAAGCATCCAAGAGTAATTTCTCTGGACTTGTCGATACTGCCTTCCAGGGTTGAAGAAAAATGGTTTTCTATTTTATCGTCTGATATCATGGGTTCATCATGTCGAAGGGCATATTGTGTATGTCACGAGATGAAACAGGGGAAAAAAACTCGAGAGGAGGCTCTAGATCCTGATGTGGTCGAAGTTGATTGGTTTGTCGATGTCAAAAGGGAAACCTCAGTGCCTGTTACTTGTTGCTGGGAAGTCATTGTGTGCGTGTGGCTTTGGTTCTGAAAATGTTGTGATCATTGCATCATCCGTATTCGGGAATATATTTTCGGACCAAATTCAGCGAATTCAGGATACATTGGTTGGGCCTGCGGACATATTCTGGTATTTATCTGAATTCGCACTCTTAGGAGGATTTGAAACGCCACACCACGCCGACCTGTGTGTGGGACATTTTTACTTCAAACCTAACAGGTATGTGTGCTCTCGCCGATGTCTAACATGGCGTCGAACATCCCTTTATTTTGTGCCATGAGTGAAACATGATTTTCCTTATCAACAGATGCGTTGAGGCCGAGTGTGTCCTTTCAACGGAAACCATCTATTTGAACTACGAGGCGCAGTTTCGTGGAAGTGTGCCAAGAGAAAAACCCCTATCGGCCAGGGTATGTACATTTTACGTCAACCTCACGACATTATGTGGGTGGGGTTGCCAATGAACCATTTCACCTGGTAAAGTGCGTACTTTTTTAAGAAATAATTCATGTGCATATGATTCCACTTTGGAAGTCAAAGTTCATTATAAAATGATTGATGGGGATAACCGTTATTATTTCAACCGATGATATGACCCTTGGTTGATTTTATTTGATTCCATCTAGTGATTCGATCACTAGAGTGAATTATAATGATTCTGAATGCTCTTAGTGTTCAAGAGTTGAATATTTCATTATGTTTATGGTGATTCTAATTTGGTGTCTCTCTCCATAGTGTTTTTCAGATTTTCCGTATTTCCGGTTTTTTGTTCGGCTTGGACCTTTGTTCCGTGGACATTTGGACTTGTTGGACTTTTTGGAATTTTGTTTTTGAATTTCCACATACTGCTTGAAGAAGATTGATTGTCCTTTTGGTTTCCTGGATTCTGGACATGGTTTTGGATGGATTATGGATTTTGGTTCATGGCTTTGGATCCTGGTTCCTGGTTTCGAATCCATTCGAGTACTTGGGTGTACAGGGTGAACCAGTTCCTGGTCAACAGGGTGACCAATCCACAAAGGAAGGGTCACCAGGATTTGCAAGACGATGGACGATTGTGCCTCATTAGGATGAAACATATTACGAAGATTCACCTTTGAACTGGATCACGCAAGTTGATTGTTGGTTTCTAAATGTTGTTTATAACTTGCTAGTTGTTTACAATTTGTTGCTTATACTAACTTGTGATGTTTAACCGAGATATTATCACCCATGCGAAATTGCTTACATACTAGAAGTCACTACATTTATTGGGCATTATTGTTGAATTATACTTTAATTGCTGTTATTTTCTCTCGCGTTGTTGTACATGATATACTTGGATATCATCTCACCTGCGGTACGGTTTATATGCCAGCAGGCCTATAATTTCACTTATTATTGCTGCCGCCACTGTTTAACGGAATTTGAGATGGCCTAAAGCCTAAGGGGATTATTTGAGGATATTTGATCCACGCATGCGCAACGCTTGAGCCCAGGCGAACGCTACTAGTAGATTTTGGTAAATAATTAATTTTTGTATGAACCTCTCAACTTCTGCAACCGCTCCGTGATTTGAAGTGCTATACCCATTTGATATTTTGCCGAGCTCCTAGTATATAGGTATGATGAGCTTGGCTAGCGCTCATTTGAATTTTGTATAGTGTCTACTGTTGGACACTTTGATAAATTGATGTTTTGATATTTGATAGTTTGATACATACATCAATAATTTGATATTTTGATAACTGATGTTTTGATAATTCGATTCTTGATAATTTGATATTTTTATGCCTGATAGCTGTCAATTTGATACTTTGCCATTTTGATATTTGATACTTTGCTATTTTGATACTTGATAGTTCGATATTTTTATATTTGATAATTAAATGCACTTGTAATTTGATTGGTATTCATTGTACGGTCATTATTATTATTATTGAACAATTCTCATTATATCGAAACTGGTAGATACATTCAGCAGAAGGGCACTTAACAAACCACAAATTATCGAAAAATCATCCAAAGCCATCCATCAATAAAACGATTATTGAAATATCCTAATATCCATGTGAAAATCGTCAGTTCGCCGAAGTTTGTTCTTACCTTCGAACACCAAACTGTTCTGTGTAATAAACTTGATTTATAGGTTGGAATGCAGCTGTTGTCGCTGCAGTTGCCGGTCGAAGTGGAAGGTGCAGTCGTACCTGTGTGTTTATAAATTCGTAGTCGCTGTAGCAGCCGCTAACGCTGCCTCCCGAAAATGGCCAAATTTTTTCTCCTGTAGTCGCGGCAATGGACGAATGATATAAAACGTGATGGAGCAGAAATATTCAATTTCTGTGAGTTTTGTTCAGATGGAGGATTGAAAGTTATGTTCTATATTCATTTTATCCAGATGTTTCAGTCAATTTAGTAAGGAATGGAAAATACGGATGTAGGAGTCTTCGATGTAACGATATATCTGTTACATTTCTTATTTATATGCTTTATGCGTGATTCATTCTCTTCTCTATTCACTTTACCTATTGAAAATCTTAGCGACATCTAGCCGTCGGTAATGGAACAATCATTACGGCTAAGAGAAGAAGAGCTGTCGCAAATGATCTGACGGTACGAGGATACTTAAGACGATGCATGTGACATTCTCGGCCCTTTTTCTGATCTTTCGGCAATTAAGATACATTGTTTTTCCTGAAGCTTGTCGGCCATTAAAGAGTAGGATATGCCATGTTGAATAGTGAATCAGAGCATTTTCCTTTCTCCGCGAATATAAATTCAAATCAGTGAATAGTGATATCAAGAAAGGTACGTACTGAGAACTTATGTTTGGACCGTAGATATTTTAAAAATGTCACACTCAAATAATTTTTAAGAGAACGTTAGATAATTCTTCACAAGGGAAGAATCTGAAGTTATCTATGCATTTTGGTTATGAAAACAGTAATTAGGTTTATTTAGGTCAATCTGACGAAAAATAGCAGTGTCGTTCACTATATATTTTTGGAGAATTCTGTCAGGATTACAAATCCCACATGTATATATTTTTTATGAGTTTTTATATATCTTTGGTATGGTTCCATATTTGATAACAATAATCACCGAGCAGTGGTTTTGATGTGGTTGAAGTGATCTAATTTAATTAGTATAAATTCAACAAACTTGATTGTCTCAAATTTTGATTTTTAATTATTGATAACGAAATATCTTGGCTGTTCAAGATCAGAGAAAAAATCATCTCTTCCATATATGAAGCAAAGATCAATTTTTGTTGATTCATAAGAATTATTAATAATAGTTCTTCAATTTCAGTATTGGATATTATTCATTTGTATACTCAATTAATTTTAAGTAATAATCTCTTGATGAGATTACACTCAACTGTAACAACAATGAGTTGAGGAGTGCATTGAAAAGATTCCAAGTTTCAAGAAATAGATTTTTTGTATATCAAACTCTGACACAAACAATATTGTTTTCATGTTGAATCGCTGAGAACACACTTGATGGATCAGAAGCTGATGTTCGTGTTAACCTGATCGGTAGCGCCCAGCAGCTATAAGTACCCCCTAATTGCGAGCCAATTCACTTCGTGGAGTTTAGCTAAGTGCTAGACAAGGAAAAATACAATCAAGGTACATCGTCATCGAAAAAACCGACAGTTCAGCAAAACAAAACAATATTAGTTTTTACATTGGAATAAGAAAATAAATTTTTGAATTCAAATGTTCTGAGTTTGGAAGAGATGTAAATTTTTTGTAAATAGATTATTATAAGTTGGTATTTGTTTTATTGTTGTAGTTATTTACAGAAGGAAAGTTAATTGATGTGCAATCATTATTAAATAAGGTTTTGGATTTTTGTCCTAGTTTAAATAACAATTCTGGCGTCCATTCAAATTTACAATTTCTAAAACTTTGCTTGAAACATAAAAAAATTGAAACTAGCAAAGCGGTCCAAAGAACTCCACACCGCTCTTCACTGAATAGTCTGGGCATTCTATTTCAACAAATAACTAGAATTAACATTACATAGTGTACCCTACATATCATAACGAAATAGCACAAATGCTAATCAAAATATGGAACCAATTATTATGCGTTCATTTAGACTTCACTGTATCCGAATCAATCTTTTTTCGAAACTGTACTATAGTAGTTTAGACTGTCAACAGGCAGTGGCGTAGTGGATTCTCTACAATATTCTTCAACATTTGGAGTTTGACAAATGCAAAAATTTGTACTGATACGCTCTACGCCCAAAGTATAAAATGATCTAATTTTTCCCAACTGCTGCGGCGACGTCAACTACAGCGACAGCGGTTGTGACTCAATCTATGAATTTAGCTTGAGGATATATCTTTCCATTGTATTTCTCGAATAGTGCAATGAACTGTTCTTCCAATAATTCAGCCTTGTTGAAATAATTCGATAAACATCGTACATGAAAGCCCGTTTATACATGCATGAATTTGCTGGCGCCAGTAATAACTTGCATGCAAGTAGTTGAAACCAGGCACGTGTCAACAACAACTTAAGCGTAAGTATTTATTTGCATGCACAGACAGGAGAAATTGGTCGTCGACCAACTTTTAATGCGCGCGAGTAGTTGCATACAATTAAGGTAGCCTAACACGTGTTTTTTAAGAGTGCAAAGTTTGATGAAAAAATGTAAATGGGAACCTTCACAAACAATAAAAACTTTGGAGGCGTATGAAAAACATATATGCCTCTGGAATGTTCATACTAAGTAATATAAGAATAGGGATTTACGAGAAAAGGCCTATCAAGAACTATCGGAAGTGATGAACATTGAAGGTTTTGGTTATGCTGCAATTGAAGCCAAAATTCGTTATTTTAGTAATGCATACATTTGTGAAAAAATAAAAATTACGAAAAGTAAAGGATCTAGTATAGGCACCGACGAAATACATACTCCAGAAGTACTCTGGTCCCCAGTGGCGGATATGATATTAGGCGAAGTTGTGCAGAACAGGGAATCGCAATCAACTGAATTGACAATAATTGTAAGTACTTTATTTTCATATATTTGTTTCATTTATCACTTAAATTTCTACTATTATCGACTTCATTTATCATTTTCATGGTACTGCTCCTTCACCTACCGCCATAGTTCTGTCAAATTTTAGCATCTTTCTTAGAATAATTATTCGATTCATTTTTACTGAGTAAGTCAGGTGGAGGTGTTAATACTTTCGTTCGCCATAAATCATCAATAACATTTCCTTTGAAAGATAAACGCCATGCGAAGTGGAATAAATAGAAAAAATCGAATTAAACGGTTTTCTTCACATAAAAGTTTCAATATTTAAATTGAACCAGAAAATGGTAGATCTCAGGTGAAAAACAACTACTTTCCTGGCAAATACCACGCAGAACGTTGAATGATATTCACCTGAAAATCCATGCATACCTCCATATAAATGGACATTGAATGCAAATGTTTCTTTCTGATAAGCTCGATTATGTTTAATTTATGTCGTGTTCACCTAACAATCCGCATACCGGTTTCAGGCTTTTTTGGCCCTCATCAGTACGGAGTAGTCAACCAGCCAAAGGTCCGAAGAGCTCTGGCTGAAGCGAGACACAACATAACCAAAACCATCATCGAGTCTATAACACCTATAGGTACGCCGGAAAAGAAAACTTTTAACTGGCGGTACCTAGTGACAGAAAGAAACACTCCGAAAATCTCCCACCTCGATAGGTTTCTAAATAAAAGATTCCTTCTCAGTAGGAGTGGCAAGCCCAACTAGCATATAGTGAAAGATAAACGCCATGTGAAGTGGAATAAATAGAAAAAATCGAATTAAACGATTTTCTTCACATACAAGATTCAATATTTAAATTGAACCAGAAAATGGTAGATCTCAGGTGAAAAACAACTACTTTCCTGGCAAATACCACGCAGAACGTTGAATGATATTCACCTGAAAATCCATGCATACCTCCATATAGATGGACATTGATTGCAAATGTTTCTTTCTGATAAGCTCGATTATGTTTAATTTATGTCGTGTTCACCTAACAATCCGCATACCGGTTTCAGGCTTTTTTGGCCCTCATCAGTACGGAGTAGTCAACCAGCCAAAGGTCCGGAGAGCTCTGGCTGAAGCGAGACACAACATAAACAAAACCATCATCGAGTCTATAACACCTATAGGTACGCCGGAAAAGGAAACTTTTAACTGGCGTTACCTAGTGACAGAAAGAAACACTCCGAAAATCTCCCACATCGATAGGTTTCTGAATAAAAGATTCCTTCTCAGTAGGAGTGGCAAGCCCGACTAGCATATAGTGAAAGATAAACGCCATGTGAAGTGGAATAAATAGAAAAAATCGAATTAAACGGTTTTCTTCACATAAAAGATTCAATATTTAAATTGAACCAGAAAATGGTAGATCTCAGGTGAAAAACAACTACTTTCCTGGCAAATACCACGGAGTGTTTATTTCTGTCACTAGGTACCGCCAGTTAAAAGTTTTCTTTTCCGGCGTACCTATAGGTGTTATAGACTCGATGATGGTTTTGGTTATGTTGTGTCTCGCTTCAGCCAGAGCTCTTCGGACCTTTGGCTGGTTGACTACTCCGTACTGATGGGGGCCAAAAAAGCCTGAAACCGGTATGCGGATTGTTAGGTGAACACGACATAAATTAAACATAATCGAGCTTATCAGAAAGAAACATTTGCATTCAATGTCCATTTATATGGAGGTATGCATGGATTTTCAGGTGAATATCATTCAACGTTCTGCGTGTTATTTGCCAGGAAAGTAGTTGTTTCTCACCTGAGATCTACCATTTTCTGGTTCAATTTAAATATTGAATCTTTTATGTGAAGAAAACCGTTTAATTCGATTTTTTCTACATTTCCTTTGTTACAATCTTCGGCCCTCACCATACTGTGTTGGATGTGAGTGTTAGATGTCATTCCTAACCAGTTATAGAAAGCGCATGTGGCATGTACTATTTTATCGACTTCATCAGGGCCTACAGCAACTGGTTTTTCGAATAGTCGAAAACGATCATCTAAAATGCCGAATGCATTTTCAACAATTCGTCGTGCACCTGTCAGTCTATAGTTGAAAATCCTTTCTTTGAGTGTCAGAGGACCATGGTGCAAAAAAGGTTTCAGCAAGCATTCCTTTTGCGGAAATGCGAGGGTACGGTGCCTAATGAAGGACGCAACCCGATCCGCTAATCCATTCCTTTGTTTTGCATCGAAACAAGTATTGCGATTTTGTGTTGAAAGAATTCCTGTGGCAGTCGGAGTCGCCTGTGCCTTTCTGAGTTATTTAATGGAGAATCATATTTGTGGTGAGTTATAGCACGTTTCTTTTGCTCGAGCAGAAATTATTGAGCTTGATTACAAAACGATAATTTTGGGGTTTAGAGTGGCAATGCGTGGCTCGAGGCAAACTGCAACAGATAATTTGAGGTAAGTTGCGACATATTACAATTTATCCCTGCTGTTTTTTATATTGTTAATTGAATGTTTTCTACATACCAGACGATGAATACCAGATGATAAATCAAAATAACTTGTAACGGTATCTACTCATGAGGGATTATTTCAATATCAACGCCTACCTTACAGTGTTGCATGCGCCTGTGCCAAATTCCAGAAAATTATGGAATCTCTATAACAAAATATTGAAGGATCCGTAGTTTTTCTAGATGATATTTTAGTTTGCGGAAAAAATAATATTGAGCATAATTTGCGATTCGAAAGGTTCTTGATCATTTACAAGAAGCCGGTTTCAGAGTCAGTGTGGATGAATGTAGTTTTCATCAGTCCGAAGTACAATACTTGGGTTATGTAATCAATAAGGACGGTTTGCATACGTCTCAAGACAAACTTCATGCGATAGAGAATGCTCCGGTTCCTGAAAACGTCACTCAATTGAAATCCATACTTGGAATGATAAACTACTATGGTAACTTCATTCCCAACCTTGCAACAGTGCTGAATCTATTATATAGCTTGCTTAAAAAAGATAGACAATTCATTTGGAGTCAGCAAGTGTATTAACGCATTATAATCCAGACTATGAATTGAAGCTTACATTTGACGCAAGTCCTTATGGTATTGGATGAGTAATTAGTCATGTTCCACCGAATAAAGTGGAGAAACTTATAGCATATTGAGAGAGAAGGTCTCAGTATAATTTATGCCTTGTGCAAGTTGAATCAGTGCTTGTACAATAGAGAATTCCCCTTGGTAACTTACAATAAGCGCTTGATGGAAATTTTCAATCCAAAAAAAGGAATACCGCAATATTCAGCGAATAGGTTACGTCGCTGGGCAGTAATCCTTTGCAATTATCGCTATAAAATTGAATATGTAAAGTCCGCAGAAAATAACGCAGAATTTCTCTCACGTTTACCTATACCTAATTACGGTGAAAATGAGTGGAAATTTGTTGATGTTGATTCTTTCAACTATTTTTCTGAGAATGGATTAGAAACTGTTCATTTCGAGCATATTAGACAACACGTACAGTTTGACGAAGTCTTACAAAAGGTTATCAAATACGCTAGATTTGGTTGGCCTAAAACTTCAAAGAATAGCGCAGAATTCAAACAATTCTATCCAATTAGACCTGAACTTTAAATTGAAAATAACATTTTACTTTGGAATCATCGAATTGTAATACCAGACGAACAAAAAAAGTGCATATTGGCATAGCTTCATTCGTCTCATTGGGTGCCGTCAAGATGGAGAGCATTGCTCGTGATCATTTTTACTGGCATGGAATCAATGATATATCGAATAATTGTCCGAATCATGTCAAAATTGTTCTCTCAATAAGGCCCGTTCTCCAAAACATACATTGATTCCTTGGAAATGGCTTGAAGAAATTTTTTAAAGAATACATATTGATTTTGAAAAGGGAAACATTCTCAATTGATGATCGTGGAAGCGTGAAATAGATTTTCGTCGACAAAAATGTATTGAAGACCTAGTGAATGCGATGTCTCTCTTGCGTCAATGTTACGAATGATTTCTGGTGAGTACTCTTTTTTGGAAAACATTCTTCTTTGCCTCATTCATCTTCATGAGTTCTTGATTGAGAGTGGAATAGAACATCAAATAACTATCTGAAAGAAAATGCAAATTTTCAATTTCAGATTTTTTCTTTTGAGCTAGGGTCCTTCCAGAATATCTATCAGATGTAGTTCAATGTCCAGCGTGGCTTTAGCCGGGGAAGTGGTTGTTTTCTGTTAGACATATCGTGGATTTTTCAATTCACAGTTTTTTTTTAATCAATATCCAATTGAGAATGTTTCCTTTTTCAACATGAATACCCCACAAGATGTTATTTTGACGATGGAAGATAGTGACTAAAGTTCATCTTTCAGTCGCAGATGATTCCACATCTGATTTTATGAACATCCTGTTCATATTTTCAACAAAACATATTGATTATTTTGGACCATTTTTAAATCGTAGTGATTTAAGAATTAATTAATTAATTGTGCTAGACGCACATTCTAAATGGACTGAGGTATTCCCTACAAAAATAATATCTACAAGTTTCACAATAAAAGCACTTTACTCCACATTTTCCCGATTTGGAATACCCAAATATTTAGTATCTGACAATACCCGAAACTTCACAAGTTCGGAATTTCAGATATTTTTAGGTAAGTACGATGCTACACATATAACATCACCTCATTTCAATTCGCAGTCAAACGGTGCAGCAGAGGTAACGGTAAAAATTGTCAAAAATTCTTTAAAGAATACCCTTGACAATAATATAATTGATATTTCTTCAACGTTAAACAATTTTATATTCGATTACAGAACGTCTGCAACAGGTGTTTCTCCTTTGATGTTGATGTTCGGACGCAATATACGAAAAAAATTCGATTTGCTTAAACCCCCAGAAGATGAAATTAGGAATAAAATTCACCAAAAACAAGGAAAACAAATTGAAAATTTCAGGGGGAAGGAAAGGTCGACATTTAAAGTTAACGAAAAAGTTATTGTAAAAGATTATCGATTGACAAGCAGAGTTACATGGATACCTGCGATCATCAAAAAAATTATCGGACTTATCTAGTTACTGTACCCGATATTAATCATACATGGAAACGTCATCCAAATCAGATCTTGAAATCACATGTTAAATGTCGTATACCCATCGCCGATAATGAACGTGCAGAAAAAAACGAAACAAAAACAGAAACCGTCGAGTTCATCTGAAAAATATCAACAAAAGACATCGATCCCTAATTCCGAAACCTTCGATTCAGCAGGTGAATCTATTACAAATACAGTCAGGCCAAAACGTAATGTCAAGCCTCCGGAGAAATTAATTTATAAATAATCAGGTTCATTACCGAATCTATTTTTCATTATGTAATTTGGGAGATTGAAATTATCTTCATATTCTTAATTTAGCGAGGGGAGATATCCTTATCCTTACGAATAATATATCTATGAAGTGTGAAACATCATTATACATTAACTTAGTTCGAAAATTTCCCAGTGGAGTCATTTCATCGCCATTATAAAAATGCAGAACTTTGTCCGATGAAATAAGAGGATAGTTATTGAAATTGATCAAATAAAATTTCTCTGAAACCGCCGAAATACTTGCTCCCGAGTCCAGTTAAAAATCATATTCTTTCTCGTCAATCATAACTTTGACATAATAAGGTTCATTACTTACCGAACATGATTTAATTGAAAAACATTCATCATCATTTCTTCTAGAAAATTTTGAAAATTCCTTGAATTATTTTTCCTATTTTGTTTGTTTGGGCATACTGGTGCCAAATATCCTTTGATCCTGCACACATTTCACGAAAACTCGCGATAGCGACACTTGATTGTTGGATGGTTTCCCCTTCCACAAACTTCGAATTTTTGGCTTGCACTTGCACTTGTTGACGATCGACTCTGCGCAGGATGCGTAATATGACGTATCTTCCTGTGTGACACGTGATGAAGACCTGGTTTTACGTTGATCTCTGGTCCCTCCAACAAGGTATTCTGCTTGGCGGCCATTTTGCATGAAGCTATTCGAATGGCATCATTGAATTAATAGTCTTTCTTCTCCTCGAAAAGTTTGTACTGTTCCATTTTCAAAACCAATAACGAAACGGTCTCTTAATAGCATATCGAGTACATTTGAATCGAATTCTCAGCATAAAGCAAGACTTCTCACCCTTCGGCCCATTCTGATGAACTATTCTGCGGTGATTTTGTTGCATTGTAGAATTTGTAATGATAGGCAAACACTGACTGAAATGGTCGTTGAACAATTTTGTCAAATCTACATACTCCTTTTCTTCTGGTTTATTGGGTAATGCTAGATTGTAGATTAATCTGTAGGCTTCTTCACTGAGAGAGTTCAATAATATGGCACGTTTTTTTTTGTGTTGTCCGTTATACCATTCACTACGAAGTAGTTATCCAGTCTGCGAATGGAGATCACTAGTATGAGGATCAAACTCTCTGATGTGACCCAAATTCGCCATTTTATCGTATTTGGTAACAAACTCGAACTTATAATGGTTTATCGCTCCTCGCCATTGCTTATTCTAGGGGTTTTATGTTAGTTTGAACAAGAAAACAATGAATTTTCCAGTTAACTTATTTATTTTATGAACGAAGTGTTTATGAGGAACATTCGATTGAAACTGATATTTCCAACAATTGCAGGTGTGGAAACAAACGACCCACAGTGCGCGCGTAAAGTATAGAAACATGGAGATATCTTTGACACCCCGTAAGATACAATAACAAAATTTTGATTATGTATATTAGATGGACCAGCGATTTTAAATTTTATATTTTCGACGTTGCCAAATTTACAGTTTTTCAGATATACGAACAATATGTTTATTTTTAAATGGGACAATCCGTTTATTTTACAATTTTCTGTTACAGGTTTTTATTGCCGATGCAGCATACAATCTGTTGATGGCCAATATTGACCATTAATTTTAAGAAATTAGGAAAAACATTTTTATTTTGTAATTAATATTGCAGTATAAACAGAAAACAATACTCAAAGAAAAAAATTAAAGGAGATGTTCAATATGACCTCCTTGTCTTTGAAAACAGAAATCCATTCTGAATGAAAATTCATCCAATACTTTTCTAATCGTTGCCGGAGAAATTACTGCTATCTCCTCTGTAATTCTGTCTTTCAGTCCTTGGATAGTCGGTGGCCTATTCACATACTTTGCTTCTTAAATAACCCCACAAAAAATAATCTAGAGGTGTCAAATCCGGAGATCTTGCTGGCCATTCGATAGCTCCTCTTCTTCCAATCCAACGACTTGGAAATTGTAATGTCGAGAAACTCACGAACGTCTCGAAGATAATGAGGAGGCGCTCCATCTTTCTGAATCCAAATTGATTTAAATTTACCGAGAGCCTCCATGTAAGTCGTGCATTCTTCTTTCTCCCAAATGGTATGATCGACAGCTAAGTTGATATTTTTCTGGCACTACATTTAGAGCATTTCGTTTTATCAGATTTATAGCTGCCTTCATGATCGCCACTACATAAGGGACACGGAATCTGCTTGTTACAGCTGCGCGACGGATGATGAAATTCGTTGCATTCAAAAAATCTATGTAAGTCAATGGCATCGTAAAATGTACCGCTATCATACGCAACAAACAGATTTTCAGCATTCATGGCCAGTTCATATACATACTTCCCAACCTGTAGAATTGCCTGCCAGATGTTGGGATTTTTCTTTGTAGGAAATATCTTTGAAACTTTACATTCCGAGTCTCCCAGAAATATGGAAAAATTACAGACAAGTAAAAAATTCTGAGATCTTCCGAAGAGAAGTTATTCGTCATACCAACAATTCGCATTCTTGGATAGAATCCGCTAACTTCCTCCACATCATAAGAGTTCGACATCCTCTGCTTGACTATCTGCAATAGTTTTTCGTTTTCTGCTTTATTTTTGCAGCCTATTGAGATTCCGCCATCTTCCACCGACTTAACTTTAGCTAGCAAGATGTTCAGCTGAGGGATCGATGTCATTTAATATGTCCGAAATAGTTTGTGTGATTGTTTGAGTGGTACTTCTAGGACGAATTATAACGGCTGGTTACGACTTGTCTTTGAGGACAACAGAGTATTTCAGTGGCTGATGAGAGCAGCTTTAGATATCGGCAGCAGCTTTCGTAAGATCCGTTGTTATGGATTCGACTTGATTTTTTAACGACAATATTGCACCAGCTGGTTTCGACTCAATTAAGTTTTGTAGATCAAAGGAGTTTAGTAGTACGCAATTATTCATAGAGTTGGCACATTTTCAGAACAACCCCGATAAGGTATTCATCAGATTGATGATGTCTTGAGTTTTTGCTGAACAGATAGCATGGTATTCTTTTTTGCAACTTTCACAGGAGATGCCTGGTTTGGTTCTGCAAATTCACATGAAATAACGAATGGAAATTTATTACAATTTTTTTATTATTATTACAAATTTATTACAAATTACACATTATTACAAATTACAAATTACGTTTCATATCATTTCATTTACAGATTTCAGTTACAATTACAGGTTTCAGTAACAATCAACAATATTACATTTACAAACACAATTTGCCGAATGCACCTAGGTGTTGTAACACCTGTTTGTGCATCGAGAGAAATTGTGCAAAAAACATAGTATGATGCAGTATTGTTGTTCATACGCAAGCTTATTTAATTTGGAAGTAGCTGGTGAGGTGAAAGAGCTGTGTATTTGGTGGTTGTAAGGTAAAAGAATAATAAGTATTTATATATGAGGAAAAGAGAGGAGTATGTAGTATGTGGTTGATGAAGATATTTTACTCTAAGATTCGGATAAATTCATGGTAGTGATTGATTATATATTTTTTTGTTTTCTCAATGAATTTTTGAATTTTTTCAATCTCTCTGACATAAATAGGTAGTTTATTGAATGTTGTGGGTAATAAGTAAAGAATGAATCTGTGAGTTTTGTGAGTTTTATTTTTGTGATTTTGGAGGATTTGAAGTGAATCATTAGACATACTTCTTGTGTTGTATGGATGACAAACTGGCTGTCTCAACTCAGGATTTTTTAAGGCAAAAATACAAATATTTAGGAAGTATAGAGTTCGGATATTACATATTCCACTATTATAGAGAAGTTTTGTTGAGTAACGTCTTTTTTTATTGTAAATAATTCTTGAAATGTAGTTTTGGATTAAATTTAATCTTCGCAAAGAATTAGTATAAAGACCACCCCATACAAGTATTCCATATCTCAGAATTGACTCAACAAGGGCTTTATAGACTATCAGCAGTAAAGGTTTGGACATTATTTCCCGTGATTGGTAAAATTTATGAATAAGCTTTCTAATTTTCGTTGATGAGTATATGATGTGTTCGTTCCACTTGAGATTCTGATCAATGATAATTCCCAGGTATTTCACTTCGGTAGTCGCTTTGATTTCATTATTGGTTCCCGAAATTTTTATTGTTTTAAAGTTCGGCCGGTTGGCGTTACTGATAGAGAAGGCTATGTAATGTGTTTTATCGAAGTTTAGTGATAATTGGTACGCGTTTAACCAATTTTTTATCGAAGCCACATCATTTTCCACTAGGTTTTTCGTTTCTTCCCATGAACTACCGTTAAAAATTACTACTGTGTGATCTGCATATGAAATAATGTTTGCATCAGTCATTATGGAAAGCATTTAGTTTATGTATAGCAGGAATAACACAGGCCCTAGTACTGTGCCTTGCGGTACCCCAAGTTTTACAGTCATGGGGTTACTTATGGTGTTATTGATTTTTACTTGTTGTTGTCTATCTGAGAGGTAGCTGGTGAAGACATCTAACATAGTTCCTCGAATTCCATGACGGTAGGGAATATCAATGAGTTAACCATGATTCACTGTGTCGAATGCCTTCGCCAGGTCTAGGAATACTGCTATACATTTCCTATCAATATCCATATCTCTAGTTACTTCATTTATAACGGCATACATGGCATCAGTTGTTGCTTTTCCCTTCTGGAATCCAAACTGTTGTTTGCTCAATATATTGTTTGTCGGTAAAAAGTTCACTTTCAGACATTTTTCGAAGATTTTTCCGAAATTATTTATCAGGCTGATTGGCCTATAATTTTTTATCTTTGTTTTGTCACCACTCTTATGAATCGGCGTGATGATTGATGTCTTAAACTGTGAGGAAACAACTCCAGTTTGAAGGATGATATTCATTATGTGAATAAGAGGACTTAGAATATGTTGGTGATTTGCTTTTATTATTTCAGCTGTGTAGCCATCCTCACCAGGGGAGCTATTGTTTTTTAATGTGTGAATATGTCTTATTAATTCCGTTTCAGTAATAGATGACAAGAACATGGAATTTTTGTGCAGTGCAATTCTTTCCGTGAAGTTAGTGGGAGGTGTAATTTTTTGCAGCATATTAAAACCTATGTTGATGAAGTATTCGTTACAGTGGTTTGACATTTCATAGGTTTCTTTGAAGGCGGAATCGGTATCGGAAGTAATTTGTATCTTTTCATTATTTCTTTTGCTATTTCCATTTGTTGCGTCAGTTATAATCTGGTTCATTTTTTTTAATGTCATTTGGGTTATTCTGTAATTGATTTTTATAATAGTCGTTTTTAGTTTTGATTAGAAGTTTATTGAGGTTATTTCTATATACTTTATATGCTGTTTCACGTTCTTGGGAGTAGTTTCCTGTGAGTTGTTTTTTCATTTTGTCTCGTTTTTTTATAGAAGTTATAAGCCCGAAAGTGATCCAGGGTTTAATTTTCTTTACTCTAGTGTTTTTCGTTTTAACCATTTTCCTGCATAGTTGTTCCTGACTATCAAATATTGCATAAAATTTGTCAGTAGCTGTCTGAACATCATTACATTGGTGTACATCAGCCCAATTCGCATTTCCTAATAAATGGTGTAGCTTCTTGAAATTATATTTAATATATGTTCTCTGTCCCAAGGTTCCTTTTCCAACTTCTTCTTGTTTTTTAGAGTCAAAGTTGATCATTACTGGAAAATGATCTGTAATATGACAATTGATGATGTACCTTTACAAAGATATGATTTAAACAAGTTGTACTTTCTCGTGTTACTCGGGTGGCTTGGCCTACATGGGGCACGAATCCATGTTTGGCAAGAACACCAAGATATTTATTTACATTCACATCATTGTCGTTTAGAATATCAATGTTGATATCCCCAACGAATATTTCATAATCATTTCTTCCTCTCTGTTCCTCAAGGTATGCATCTATTTCTTCAAGGGAAGAGTTTATGCTACTGGGATTCGGTCTGTATAAGGCAATTAGAAAGATGAACCATCAATAATCATATTATAAGCTTACTGTTGGTGAGGCTATAATTAAGATGGGATTTGATGAGGATATAGATTTAAAATGAAGAGAACTAAATAAATACTCAAATTAATATGTAGAGACTAATTTCAACATCAAACTCTTCAATTATGAACTGGACATCCAACTCCCCCCCATTTCCCCAACTAGCTTTGGGCATAGCAAAACCCTAACTTTATATCCCTGATCGAACCATCAGATTTTTCTTCATGACATGAACTAGGGCAAGACATGTTTTAAAAAATAACTCTACTTACTTGAGAAATAACTACATTTTTGACAATATTTCTGACTTCTTGCATATTATTAATTGATATGGAATTGATAAAAGTGCTATTTGAGGAATGTGATATTCAGATTGACGTATATGGTGTCGACAAAAGATTGCAAATTACCTCATCAATTATTGTATAGGGCTTTTGATCGAAATGTTTTCTCGTTATTCTATTATCTATGGCAATCTGCCACTTGGTTGAAAATTATAATTTATGGTGATAGCGCAAGTTTGAAAACCGGATCCTTCGTCATTTCATACACTCTGGTGGATGGAATCTGATCAAAGGATCCTAATTTATGGTGGAGATGTCGAATTTTAACTGACTCTTTCGCCATTTTATAGACCCCAGCTTGAAATGTTTTTATTCATATTTTTCATACTATTCGGCACTTCTTTCTCATGAAACTATGGTCTACTTTGAATCTTTCAACTCATGCGGTTGGATATTATCTTATTATGTTTGCCCCTGATAGTAACGACCAGGTCGTCGGCGTAACCTTGAGTCGTAATTCCAGATTCATGTAGCTTCACTATCAGATTTTCTACGGTCAGTGACCACAGCAAAGGCGATAAAACCCCACCTAGGAGACAATATTTTTCCGTTGTAATTCTAACTCTTTTCTCCCTGATTTTTAATATTGATTGTATCCCTCTGATCAGTGACGTGTTTATATTCTTTTTCTCCAGTGATCCAGTGATGGAGTCATGTCAAATAGGTTCATAGTAGACAAGATGGACGAACATAAAAACTTTTTAACAAAAAATTAAACCGACGAAAAAATCAACTGAAAAGCAAAAAATAAAATAAAACCTTCTTACAGGTCTATTCCGTAACCCATAGCGATGTCGTTATCCAACTATTATCGTTATATTAACGATATTTGTGTCAAATCGTATTCCGTAAAAATGTAAAGTCGTTACGATATCGGTAGTGAACGACAGAGTCTATCGTTCGCTAACGGGAATAGAATGGGTGCCGTTTGTTAACAACTTGAACTAGTTTTGTGGAAATTGTGGATTTATATTTTGATATGGCAGGTTTAATCAACATTTTAGGTGGAGAATTGTATAGAAGGCAAGTTGTATTGATATTTTTCATATGCAATTTAATTAATTCTGAAGAAAAATAAATACATTTATTCGTTCGAAAGTGTTCATTATTTTCGAGGGTTTCTAAATACAACATATATTGCGTTTTGGTGGTTTTCGAAGAACGTTTTCTTTTAACTTTGGTATTTTTCATGATTTTTTAATAAAATCCAAACTACCCGGATCTTCGAATACCTGATCATAGACAAGACTTCTATATTCTATACTGACATTTGATTATGAAATAACAGTTGTTAAGTTAGCAACATTCAGCACGGATCGAAAAATTATCATTAACCATCCTGAAAACATTCATTGGATCTCTTTACTGAAATTGCCAAGGTCATTTCTAGCGACACCTTTTAAGGAATAAGTATTTTTGACATATCGTTCACACGCATCGTTAAGAGCCGGCTACCGACAGTCGTTTGATAACGGATCGTTCAATAACGGCTTTTTACGGAATAGACCTGTTAGTCTAAATGATAATTGAGCTCCTAAACTAATGTAAGTAACTGATTTTGAGTCGGCGCCAAACAAACAATTATCGAAGATCATTATCTATGAAAGAAATCATCAAAACGCAGCCGTGCATCTCGCTGCCATCATTTTACGCTTCACCTAATTCAATTGCTAGTTTGTTTGGCGCCAACTCAAAATCAGTTACTAACATTAGTTTAGGAGCTCAGTTATCATTTAGACTAAGAAGGTTTATTTAATTTTTTGCTTTTCAGTTGATTTTTTCGTCGATTTAATTTTTTGTTAAAAAGTTCTTATTTTTTACTTTTCAGGTCCGTATTTCGTCGGTTTAATTTTTTGTTAAAAAGTTTATATTTTTCAATTTTTTGTGGCTAAAATCTACCAATTACTACCTACTTGTTTTTTTATTACTTCCAAAATACTTACTTACCCACCTTACTTCAACTATCACCAGTTAAATAATATGATTATCTACTTTTAGTATTTGTTGTAATATAAATTATTTTCGTTGTTCTGGTTAGTTTATTTCATTACTTTGTATATCATTCCATCCTCTCATAAAATATACTGATTTTGACGGATGTGGAACAAGAATAATGTCAGTAGCGATATGTCATTGTCAACTACGTATGTGTGTGCCAATGTTCACAAGTGAAAAATCAATTATCCCCTATTTCCCTACCCGTAAGGGTGGTTAATTCCCTTCGGAATCCAAATATAAGGTATACCCTATTTATTAAAAAAAGAATCATCCAAATCGAAGAACCCAGTATAAAGTTATGCCTGATAGAATCGGTTAACGGACCAGAATTCAGAGGGTGAGTGATCAATATCCTTCATTTCGCTAACTTAGGGGTGGATTTCATATTTCAAATTCGAATGGGACCAAATTCGAAGTACACCCTATCCACTGAAGAAAAAATTATCGGAATCGGACGCCTCAGTAAAAAGTTATGCGTGATCATACATAAAAAAATATGATGAAAAAAAAATATATACGGGTCGAATAGAGAACCTCCTCCTTCTGGGTTTCGTCGGTTAAAAATCACGTCATTGATCAGAAATATAGTTTCAATTTATTTATGAGCACTTGTTTCTGAAACCCCATGTTCAATTGTTTTTTCTTTACATAGGTTATTCTCATTATCAATAATCGTTGTTAATGAATATCTGGAGGAACAAATCTTTTCAACGCTATATTTGGAAGACGCGAATAGAGAGGATATAATTAGACGAACAATATAAATAATTATAATAATTTACACAAAAAGAGGTGAAGACAGAACATAACCACCTGCCTAAATTGCAATGCGTATGGCCTTTTTTGGGATCTGGGAATTGTTTGGGCATTGCAGGAATTTTGCCATAACTGATTTGCTTCAACACATCAGTACTCAGAAGACACCTTCCCATGAGAAATAGTACACTGAAAAGCTCGCAGTAAAATAGACTAATTAGAGAGATTGGGAGAATTGGAAAAGTCATCTGTTGATGATTCACAATTTGATTTTTTTCTATTAGGTTAAAATACGAGGTGTTTATATTTTCGATATCAGATCTTTTGTTAACACATGTTTCTCCATGCTTTATTATTTCAATCACTTCATTCGTGATTTGTTTTTTAATATTGTCTATTGTCCAATGATGCCGACTGAACTGAAGGTGTGAAGGAATGATTCACAATTGTTTTAAGTTGGTTGTGCATATTTTTACAATCCCTATTATAGTCTGTCATTCTTTGTTTCAAATATCTACCTGTTTGCCCTACCTACACCTTGCCACACTCAGCACATGGTATTTTGTAAATAATGTTGGAATTCTTATCTTCAGGTGTGATTGTTTTAATTCTTGCGAAAAAAAGATTTTTACTGTGTTTTCACATTTCATGCTAATTTTGAAATTTTCATTTTTTAAGACTTTGCAGAGTCGTGGTGTCAGACCTTCTACATGTGATAGTTTGAAATACTTGACGTTAAACTGTGTTTTTTCTTTCTCCTGTGTATTTGTACTGTTGGAACATAATAGTTTTTTAATCAAAGATTTGGGGTAGCAATTCTTCTGTAACATTGTTTCAATAAGTTTGAGGTTTTGGTTTTTGAAATCCTCATATGCTAAGTGTTGTGGCTCTTTGTTTGAGATTGTTGAGTGTGTTTATTTTTTGTGTCATTGGTTGTACAGAGTGGTAGTTTATGAATCTTTCAGAGTAAGTTGGTTTGTAATACCAATCAGTCAAAAATCCCACAAGCCTTGCAGAACATTGTAAATCATCCCATCGCACCTTCGACTTTAGTTCAGTCAGTATCATTTGACAATAGACAATATTAAAAAAAAGTCTCATGAATGGAATGACCTCGTGGTTGGATAAACCTCTGCTGTGGACGTACTCCTGGATACATGAGGGAATCTGTTGCCTCTTGTGAAGGGATCTGTTGCCTCGTGGTTGGATGTACCTCTGCTATGGACGTACTCCTGGATTTTTGAGGGGATCTGTTGCCTCGTGGTGGGATGTACCTCTACTATGGGCGTACTCCTGGATTTGTGAGGGGATCTGTTGTCTCTTGTGAGGGGATCAGTTGCCTCGTAGATGGATGTACCTCTGCTATGGACGTACTCCTGGGTTTAAGAGGGGATCTGCTACCTCTTGTGGGGGGATCTTTTGACTCGTGGATGCTGGTTCAATTTTTGGGACAGGCCGATATGTTGTGTGGACTTCTTCACCATATATCGCTGTTTCTTGTTGATACTTGGTTGTATGGTGGATGGATGGATGTTGTGTGGTCTTTTTCACAAAAAATCGCTGTTTCTGCCCGAATAAATGAATAAATAAATACATATTTATTCGCATGGATAAGAACAATTGTTAACATTGAATAATATGAATTTACGGATAAATATAAGTAAGTCGTCACTGAAGTGAATAACAGTTTGAGTTGTTATACTCCTTGTGTGTGACTATGCTATACTAATAATAATGATATCTAAACATACGATCAGAAGGGTACCCTTTAGGACCTATAAGGTTGAGTATGGATTTTCTGATCGTTTCCTTTATAGGTATAGATATGATGAGGCATTTCTATGAATAATCGTATATTTCTTAACATTTAGTCAAAAATACTATCAAGTGAATCTCTTTCTATTGATAGAATATAATTTTTTAATATTTTTTTCATTAATCCAATGGAATTTATTGTTTCTATGTATGTTTTGTGCATGTCAGGAAGGATATTGTATATTTTCCCAGACAGTAATAGGAAGCAACTGTCCCATGGACTATTACACAATGGTATCTGCACTAATTTTTTTTTGCATCATTCGTGTAGAATAAACGTTGTCTACTTCTTGCATCAATTATTTATTTTTATACATATTAATGATCATATTATACGTATATAGTTGCCTAGAATCCAGTACATTCGCTGTAGTGAATAACAAGTTTGATGGGTAGGTTTTTTTTTGTTATACATTATTTTAAGTATTTTTTTTTGTAGTATGTGTAGTTGCTTCAGATGACTATTTGTTACCCTTCCTCAACTCAAAACGGCATACTGCAAACGAGACTCCACCAAAGAATAGTACACTGTTTTCAGCTGTGCAACGTCAAGAATTTTTTTCAGGTATTTGAATTTCGCTAACAGACACCTTAACGTTTTGGTAACGTTTGAGATTTGATGGTTCCATCTTAAATGTGAGTCTATTATAATTCCTAAGTATTTTGTTTGATTGACATTTTGTATTTTGGTAATGTATTTCTGTTCTCTGAAAGTTAGCTCATCATAATTTGGTAAACCGTTCTTGTAGCTGCAGAGTGGCAGATAAAATGTTTTTTTGAAGTTTATGGTGAGTAATTTATGTCAGAACCAATTTATTATATGTATTTTCAATCTTTTTTTAGATCGATCCAAGAGTGTGAAGACTATAAAATAGCAGTGCCATCAGCGAAACTTATCACTTTTCCTGATGTTTTCATGGTCAGTAAATCATTAATATATATAGTGAATAGCAATGGACCCAACACGGTACCCTGAGGTACGCCACAATTCACCACTCTGTCATTACTTACGGTATCCTTGATTTTTACTATTTGTTTTCTATCTTTTAGGTAATTAGAAAAAAGTGTGAGTGGAAGACCACGAACCCCAAGATCCTCCAAGGCCTCCAATAACTGCGAATGATTCACTGTGTCGAAGACCTTGGCTAGATCCAGAAAGATACATATCGCAGGAGTCCTTTGATCAACTAAATTGTACATATCTCCCGTCAATGCTAAAATTGCATCATTTGTCGATAAACCCTCTCTGAATCCAAACTGGCAGTCAGCTATGACATCAAATTTGCTTAGATAACTACTTAGTCTTTTTTTCAGACATTTTTCAAATATTTTTGTTATTACTGTAATCACAGATATGGGTCTATAATTATTTGTTTTGGCTTTTTGGCCATTTTTAAATATGGGTGTGACTACTGCCATCTTCAATTCATCGGGACATATTCCTGAACTGAATATATTATTGATCAGATGAGCTAATGGATGTATTATGAGTTCAGAGATATGTTTCAATGTGTCTGCCCTAATGAGATCGTAACCATGGGTATTTTTTGTTTTTAGATGTTGGATAATTTCGTATATTTCTTTTTCATTTACAGGCTTCAGGTAAAATGAATGGGGCAAAATGTTCCTTGCTGGGCGCGGTGTGGTAGGTTTTGTTATTTAATTTGCATAGCTTTCTCCCACTCCTATAAATCATTGAAGGCATTAGCAATTTCTTTTTCATCCTCAGTTATATGGCCATCATCGGTTATAATTTTTTTTTGTGTTATCATCTCTAGATTTTTTCCTCTCAATCTCCGGTATGATTTTCCCTAAGTTTTTCGAATTATTTTTTTTTTTTTAATAGTTATATTTTGCTTTTCAATCCTTGTCCGTATATTTACTATATTCAAGGTAATATTCTTTTTTTCCTATGTCTTCAGGATTTTTTTCGCATTCTCTATATGATTCATTTTTATGATTTATCGATTTTACCAAACCTTTTGTTATCCATACCTTACGTTTTTTCACATTTTCGTTTAGCCGAATTCGTCTTGAGTTTTTTTGTATATATTTTTTTAATATTTCAACGATATGTGTGGTTTGTGTTTGTACACATTCTAGACGATAGTATATGCTTCAATCATAGTTGTAAAGATCAAGTTTTAGTTTTGTATAATCTATGTATTCAATGTAGTTCTGTTTACCTATGGGGTGTGTACTGGATTTATTGCAAAGGGTGTCTAAGCAAATAATAACAGCCTTATAATCTGTTATATTACAGTCCACAACGAAGGAAACGCAGTTTTTTTTAAGATTTTTCTCATCGGTTCTTAAAAATTTATGATCTATACAGCTTTTTGAGTGACCTTGTATACGGGTGTGCTTATTGATAATCGAAACAAAATTGTGCGTACTATAATTGTCCAGATAATCATATACTAATACATCTTCATAATTTAAATTGATATTCATGTCACCCACAATAATGTGACTGTCTACAGATATTTTATTTGTGTCTTGTAGATACTGGTTCAAATAGAAGATGAAGTTTTCAGTATTGGTTGAGGGAGGTCTATATATAGAAGTTATCAATATTGATTCGCTTTCATCTGTGTTCACTTTAATTTGTATCGATTTACAATTGCCAATTAAAATATTTTTTGATGAAAATCTGTAACTATTCTTTAAATATACCAAAACACCATCATTCTCATTTATGTCTTCTTCGCTATAAAAACTTATATAACCATTCAGTTCAGTCGAACTTTTATCTTTCATTTGAAACGTCTCTGTAAGACCAATGCAATCAAATTCAAAAGAGAGTTCATTCAGAGCTATTTCTAGTTGGTCTAAGTTTTTCATTACACTACGTTTATTTTGGTGGATCAGTTTAAAGTTGTTAATTTTGTGTACTGATGAATAACTGTTAAGTTCATTCATATTACTCGACTCTATGGTTTCTATAGGTTCATAATCATAATCGCGGATATAGGGATCCATTTCATATAGAAATCGAAACTTTGCGAAAAGACAATGTATCTACAAACTGAGCATCTATAAACAGAACAGATAATGAATAATAGCCAATTACTTATTTTTTACTTCTACGTGTGGATCTCCCATTTACAGTACCGGGGCCAGACCCCGTTCGGAACAGCTTCACGTTGAATTCTTCACTTTCTCGATCAGCAGGTGGAACCGTGTACATCTTCAGACTTGTTTTTCTTTCATTCGGACTGTTTCCCTCGTCGGACGAATTTTCATATCCCGAGATATCTTCTATTTCCTTGTTGTGATTCAGTTTCAGATATGCGTAAGTGTAACCCACACTGTTGATATATAGTTTGTTGCGATGAATATGTGCTTTCTGATTTTCTTTCCGGGCCTTTCTCAAATGATGAACTAATTCTCTTCTTTCAGATATCTCTTCAGGGGATAGATCTTCCACAATTGATACTTTTCAAGTATTGAATGAATGTGGTTTTTTGTGGAGGAACAACGTTTCTTGACATGTTTTTTGGGTAACTTTCCACAGTCTGAAAATGAAAATATAATCAGGAAAAATCTATACAAGTGTAGAAAGGGCAAACTAATTAGTTCACCCCGATAAGTTATTGCGTTCACCAAATTATATTTTCTATAGAAAAATGATTCAATTTGTCAATAACTTGTCGTTTTCTGAATTTGCCTACCGAATTTTTTAAAAACAAATTTAAAAGATACTTCTCTATATAGTTTTTGCTTGACGTTTCGGGGACTATATCTGCCCCCGTTCTCAAAATCTTCCAAATCTCCTTTAATTGTTTTAATAATTTGGATTTTTTCTCGCAGAGTCTTTTTCGCTTTTTCAACGGACGGATGTCAATTGGGATCTGCCAAAAAAGTTTGAGAGTGACGTATTGCTCATTTGATATAAGGGGTGTTGTTCAGATCAGTGTATTAGCATTCTACCATATCTCACTTCCTCTCTGAGTAGAGGTAACCATGTATGATCCATTTCAACAGAATTTGTTGAAAAGCAGTTGTTATTGGAAAGAAGAATACAGGCCGTTTCTTTCAATTTTCTCCTCTCTTGATGTGGTTCTTTCATCAAGATTTTTGTCCTATTCCATTCGATCGTATGATCGCCATTGGATGTGAGGATATGCTCTGAAATTTTTGATCCGGTTATTTGTCGATTTCTGATGTAACTCTGATGTTCACTTTGGCGCACTTCTAATGGTCTTGACGTTTCACCTATATAACTATCACCACACGAACAAGGTAAGTTGTAAACACAATTT
This sequence comes from Gonioctena quinquepunctata, assembly GCA_018342105.1. Taxonomy (NCBI): domain Eukaryota; kingdom Metazoa; phylum Arthropoda; class Insecta; order Coleoptera; family Chrysomelidae; genus Gonioctena; species Gonioctena quinquepunctata. The sequence goes on from JAFIRS010000523.1 coordinate 84,045, forward strand.
TTGGTACTTTCTTCTGCGTTTTTTGGTTTTGTTTGTGTTAGTATAGATCTCAGTGTTTTTGTTGTTCTAAATGATGTTCTCACATCATACCTATGTCCAATTCGTTTGATCTTTTCAGATAATCCGGGGACATAAGGTATTATGTTGGTTGTGAAATGTGTAGGTGGTGGGAGTACTCCTGTTGGTTGTGTTAATTGGTTGTTTGATGGATTTTTGTTTTCAATGTCAGTGATTGTTTTTTCCACAAATTGATCCGGATATGCATTCTCCTTGAGAACAGATTTTATGAGGTTTATTTCTTCCTGTAGATTCTGGTTGGAATTGCAAACTGTTTGAGCTCGATTATAGAGACATTTAACTATGCCTTTTTTCACACTGGCATGATGGTTTGAGTTGTAGTGTAGATATCGATTGGTATGAGTCTTCTTTCTGTGTACAGATGTTTCCATTCGGGATGATGATTTTTGGATCATGACATCTAAAAGGGGGAGTTGGTTGTTTTGTTCTGATTCTAACGTGAATTTGATCGTCGGTTCTTGACCGTTTATACGATCCAAGAAAATGTTTAATTCTTCTTCACTTCGATTCCAGATAGCGAAAACATCATCCACGTATCTCCACCATATTTTTGGACCAACGGAGGATTCTTCAAAGTATTCCATGAATATGTTACTTAAAATGGGCGATAAAGGAGAACCCATCGCCATACCAAACTCTTGTTGATAAAATTCGTTCTTGAATTGGAAATATGTTTTTTCTGTGCATAGTTTGAGTAATTCCATGATGGCACTGACATCCAGTTTTGTTCTTGTCTTCAGTGATGTGTCATTTCCTAATCTTTCTTTCACTATTTCTAGAGTTTTATCAATAGGGACATTAGTAAACAAACTTTCGACATCAAAACTTACTAGAAGATCTCCATCTTGAATTTGTAATTCATTCAATTTCTCCAGAAAGTGAGGGGTATTCTTTATAAAACTATTTCCATTTCCAGATAGTGGTTTAAGAATGTTGAGTAGGTATCTAGCGAGTTTTTGTGAAGGAGATCCAATGGAACTTACAATAGGGCGTAGAGGATGAGTTTTTTTTTTTGCTTTCTATTGATAGGGTTGGATTGTTGTTTAGTTTTGGGGGTTTGGTTGGTCTTGCGTTCTGTTTTCGTGAGTATGTTTTTGTGTTTAGCTGAAGTTCGGTATATTTTGCTTTCTATTGATAGGGTTGGATTGTTGTTTAGTTTTTTGTATACTTTGTTTACTGATATGGTAGTGTGTTGATTGAGTGTGTGATATGTGGTGTTTGAGATCATTTGTGTTAGTTTGTTCTCATAATCAGTAGTGTTCATGATGACTGTTGCGTTACCTTTATCAGCTGGAAGTATTTTGATCTGATTGTCTGATCGAAGAGAGCTCAATGCATCTCTTTTGTTTTTTTTAATTTCTCCAATTGTATGAATATTATTTATTTCTCCTCTGGTTAAATCTAATTCCAGTTTGGAGTTCAATAGATTCAGTGTGTAATCGTCTTTATAATCTGAATTAAAAATTAGTATATTATTCTCTTTTATTGTTTCCTCAAGTCCAGTATTTTATTTCCGTAGGTTTTCTACCTCTTTCTCTAACGTTCTGACTTTTTCAGGTTTCTGAGTGATTATTTGTTTCAATTCGATTATTTGTTCAAATAGTGCATCAGTAAGCTATTTGTTTTGCTAGGAGATAAAACAATTCAATTCCTCTGTGTTACTCATTTATAAGATTATAATCGAATTCATTTCACGGTGAGTATTTCAGCCCACAGACTAGATCCAAGTTTCAAAAATAGGTGTACCGTTATTTTTTTACTGGGAGGTAAAACAAAACAAAAATCTACTGTTTTTGTATAGTACCAGCAATTGGTATATTGCACTGATGTATCAAATCAAAACTCACTTGTTCCATTGTTTTCACGAACTCTAATGCCTTGGATCGGTGTACAACTTATATATCTCGTAGTCTGGAAGATTTGGTAATTTTCACTCCTCATTAACTCACTTTTTTTGGAATATTTTACAGAGCGTGAACAAAACACGTGTGATACGTACAATCATGTACATGCTAAAGGGAGTTTGTTGTCCCTTTAGACAATCCGGCTCGAAGGACCATGTTTGTGTCGTCCCTTTAGGATTTTGAGCGGTAACATTGGATCGGCCTTTTGTGACTGTAAGGGACTAATGGTATAGTGCCCTCTTCGGTCAATGAAATGAAAACCACCATAGTTCGGATGATAATGATCTGATTCATGCAGTGCTGGGTATATATATATATATATATATATATATATATAAACAATAATTCTTCTTATAATATCACATTACAAATAACTTTGACCTTATTATAATAACAATATACACGTTTGCAGCGTACAATTATGTCACATTGTGTTCAATAATATATATATATATATATATATATATATATATATATACATATATATATTATTTTGTTAAAGTATTTTTCAGCCACTAATTTTTCAAACAGTTTGTTGGTTTTGTTTTGAATTTGCTTAGTCGGGTCTTTATTTATTATGGCTTAAGTTGAATCATCTTGTAGTAGCGACTGGGCTTTATTCAAATAGTCCTGCTTGTTCAATGCCACAATTATATTTCCTTTGTCTGCTCTTTTGTTATTATTATGTCTGGTTCATATTTGCGGAATGAGATTGCTTTTTTGGACATGTTTATTGAGTCTTTTCGACTATACTGTGAGTTATTGGTGAAATTTAGTTTATTTAGAAAATTTGTAGTGACGTTTATTTCTGAATTATTCATTCCTGTCTTCTAAATTACCTAAATTACCTATATTTATCAAGATCTGTTGAACTGGAAAATTTTATGATGTATATGGTAAGTTGAATTTATGTCCTAGAGTCAAAATAGTTTTGATTTACAAACCATTTTTCATCAGTATTAAACGAAAAAACTTTTTTTTACAAGGTTTTGGAGTTTTCTCTTTTGTTTTTGTTAAGTTTGTACAAGACTAGTGTTGTATTTAAAATTTTGGTTGAATTAATATGTTTCAAATATATTTTCTACCTAAAGATAACAATGAAGTTTTGAAATGTCGTCAATTTAGCAACCTGTTTTCTCCAATATTTCGACCGAATACCCGCCAACCAACAATTGGAATGAAATAGAAAGCATGGTGAAAAATGCCAATTTTCCTAATCCCTCTCATTAGTCTTTTTTACATGAAAAAGAAACGATTCATCGCCAGTTCAGTTTGTTCATTTTATTGTGTATGTATCGACGTCTTTCGTGAACCTGTGCATGTATTTAGATTTTATGTCTAAATTATTTTTATTACCACTTTTAAACTCGGAGAGCCACCCTGAATGTCAGTAATTATCAATGTTAGTTTTCTGTATATTGTTCGAGGTTTCTTTCCTTTCAACGATCGTTATTTTACGTATAAGATACAATACGTTTTCTATCAATACTCCATTCGAAAATTCCATTTGAACATATATGTTTTTAATCCTATACTTCAGAGTCCTGAAGATGAAACAATAAAGTTTCGAAACGTTGATAATTTAGTTATTGGTTTTCTTCAATATTCCGACCGAATTCCCGCCAACAAACTATCCAAAAATCATATTTAACGGTCCTTTTCAACTTTATTATTATTATTTCACTCTTATTATATAATACAGGGTGTTATGTGAGTACGTGGTCAAACTTGAAGAAGCGATTCTTTGAGTAATTCTCACATGAAAAGTTCATATAAACATAGGTTTGGTAATGCTTAGTTTTCAAGATACAGGGTGTCAACATTTTTAAAAGAAATAGTTTTTTCCTAAATATCTTAATACTACTTTAGCCGATTTTGATAAAATTTGGCAGTGTCATTCGGGGTAGCAAAGGGCTGATTCAGCCGTAACTAGATTAGAAATATAATGTCTAGTGGCGTCCCGGAAGGCACCTTAACCAATATTTTTGACAAAAAAAAATGTGCGCCACTGATTTTTTTCGCTACTTTTGTATTGTTTTTGCATTAAGCTACTAAAATTACAGTTTTTTTATTTCAAGCATTTTTTCGTATCTTGCTTTATTTTTGAGAAAAAAAATAAAAATCACTTTATTGTTATGTGGTAACGCAAGAAATAAAAAAACATGAAACAAGAAGAACCCTTTATTAAAACCACACTCAAACAAATGGTACCCAATTTTTTTCAGTAAGAAAATATTTAACAATAAGTAACACAAAACTTACAATAGTTGTTCAAAATGTCCTCCTTCAACTTCAATGCAAGCATTTCCTCGTCTCAACATCGATTGCCGAACACGTTGAAATATTTCCGGCGTTTGTCTATCTGATCACATGAATCCCGTATCCGTTGGATCAATTCTTCTTTAGTGTTGACAGGAGTTTTATAAACGAGGGACCCCAAAGGAAGAAATCTAAAGGATTTAAATCCGGTGACCTGGGTGGCCATGACTGTGGACCTGCGCGACCGATCCAGTTTTCTCCATAAGTTGCATCCAGAAATTGACGTGCTACTATGCTAAAGTGAGGTGGGGCCCCATCGTGCATGAACCAAATTGCTCCTCTAACTGCCAGTGGGACATTTTCTACAGGTAACACAAATTCCAAAAATTGACGATACTCAATTTAATCTCGGTGGTAAAAAATGAGGACCAATGAGATAATCACCAACAATACCAACACAAACATTCACGGAAAACTGTTGTTGATAATGATGTTCTAGAACCGCATGGGGATTTTCTTTATCCCAGATATGATTGTTATGAAATTTCATAATGAAGAATGTCACTGGGTCTGTTAAATGACTTGAAACTTTATGACCGTATAGCCTAAATGTTTAGAAATACACATGTTTTTGTTTAATTTCAATCAAGCGAGTAGTGTTGAAGTTACGACAATTTTAGTTTCCGTTCTATTCAAATATTTTGCGTGACGTCATTCCACAACACAACGTTCTCACCGTACACTCAATCATTGCTTTGCTATCGGATGTTCGACCACAATAACGTTTTTAACTTGAGTTTTTATGTGAATCAGTGTTACAATAGTGTTATAAGTTTAATATTAGATATGGATGACGGTTTTGAGAAAGGACAATCTGATAACTTGCCTGAAATAGACGGGTTAATGGTTGCCCACTATTTTTCAAATAACTCCGATTTCTTGGCCGCCGAAATGCGAGGAGTAACAATGCAAAAGTAATTATTACTTAATAACATTTCACTTTTTATCATAAATCTTTTGATCCCTATAAGTACATATTTCTCATTACTAGTGTTTTATAAATGTACGCCATACGGCATATTGATACTATGAACATCTTACTTGACATTGAGTTTCTGAGAAGAAAGGATGCCTACATAGTTTCATGACTCACATTTTGTATTTTTTTAATATGTAATGTAACAAAAAATAAACATAGTAAACCTAACCTGAACATTAGGTACCAGAGGTACAAAACTTTTTAAAATTTGAATTTGAAATATTTTTTTTAAAAGTAGGTTATTATCAGGATGCACGCGACTACACCTATTAAATATTATTAAGCTAAGATGAAAAACCTCTCATATTAATTTCCTCTTTAATGTGATCGTGGATAAGTGCATTTTATGTATTTTAGGTGAATATAAAGTTACTCTACACATGCACTCCGAATATAGGGAAAAACATTTCTTACGTGTTTTTGCCTCTTGAACACGAATCCGGAAGAAAAATGCGGCGGTCTCATACCGTTCCCGAGAGAACTAAAAAAAAAATAACCTAATTTTCAAGCACCGTTTTCTCGCACAAAAATCACTCAAAATGCCTCCTTCTTCTTAACAGCATAAACAATACACCCTAAATCACTTATATTCGGCACAACTTTGCACAAAATATCGTCGTTTTTATCGAAAAAATCCTCCTTCTTACACAGTTTCAAATAAAGAAATGTTACACTTTGACAGATGGAATTTAGTAACTTTGCCTTATTTTTCATGTTGGTAATAAATGAATCACCGCCCACAACAATTGCACAGATAAATGAAGGGGAAACTATTGCTCACATTTGAATTCGAAAAGTTGGCGGGGATTCGTTTATCACCAACATGAAAAAAAAGCAAATTACTAAATTCCATCTTCAAATATGACATTTCTTCATTTAGAACTTGTAAGAAGGAATTTCGATAAAACGACAATATTTGCAAAGTTTAATAGTGATTTAGGTGTATTATTACTGTAAAAAAAAGGGGCTTTGTGAGTGATTTTTGTGCGAGAAACGTGCTTAAATGAATAATTTTTAAAAGTTTTCTCACTCGGGAACGGTATGAGACCGCCGCATTTTTCGTGCTCAGGAGGCAAAAACACGTGAGAAAAGTTTTTTCCCTATATTCAGAGTGCATGTGTAGAGTAACTTTATATTTAAAGTATTTTATTTTTTATATATTAGATCAACTTATGTTTATTTTATTTTAGATCGGCTAGAAAGAGCTTCAGCGACGACGCTATTGGATATGTAAAAGTTAAAAGAGATATTTGTACAGTGAAATGCCGAATCACCCCAGAACATCAAGATTTGCATCCATTTCTTTCGACTTTTAGGTTCGAAAGCAACAATAAAAAACAACTTTTCGGGTACATTAGTAGTTTTATTTGAACACTTTGGCACAATACACGATTTTCTAGTTTCTGGATTCGACATTTTTATCAATTTTTGACGCAAACTTCATACACAGCTCGGAAGCAGAGCACGCACTAAACGACCGTTGTACAGTGACGTCACAGCGGCCATGACTCCGCGTCGTCGCACGTCTAGTTAAACAATTAAATATCTCGAAAACTATAAGACGTATAAAAAAATATTTTTACCATAATTTTAAATTTTTAATAGTTTATTGTAAGGTAAAAATAAAAAATGGTGATATTCTTCATTGAATTTCGGGAAAAACACGCTCCATCGGTAAACAATATACGGGATAGAAATGTCGGAGATGCTGCCTGTTGTTACAGAAGCCAAGAAGAATAAACAACTCGCTTGGGAAAATCCGCAGGTATTAACGCTTGCACACGCTGTATGTGGTAAGGAGACCGTTGATAGTCCCTCAAAATCTTCCATACAGTAAAGAGAGAAATGTTTAATTGTTGTACACTTTCGCGTGAACTTGTATCGGGGCTACGCTCAACTTCACGTAAAACTGCTTCCTCCAGCTCCACTGTTCTTACCGTTGCAGGTCTCCCAATAAAAGCAGCCGACCTTTGGAAGGTGCCTGAATTGCACAGCCTTTCGTGAATTCTCACAGCTGTTTGTCTATTTGGTACAATGCGATGAGGATATATTGCTTGATAAATGCGTCTAGCCGCTCTGGAATTGCCTTGGGGCATTCCATAGACAAAATGCATATCGGCCATTTCTGAGTTTGTACACCGAACCATTTTCTGATATCAGTAACGAACTTCATAGCTTAAAACTCTTAAAAACACTTCAAATAATTACTATCAAATAATTACGTATGCACTGTTTCAAGTTATGTCAAAGTCAAATTTGTTTGAACAATTGTTTTTCCTTCCATGGCACTCTAACTTTACTTTCAAAACACTGCAGTAATAATTAACGTTCATTGGTTCATCGAAAACAGGCAATTCAAAAATTCAAAAGATGACTTTTGTGTAATTTTAATTGTTCAATCATAAATAAAAATCTCGTTATGGCATATCCATGGACAACAATAAAAATAATTTTTAATAATTAATAAAAAAAAATTATTGCTTGCATTACTTCTGATAACAGTTTTTAAGACTAGAATAGACTATTGATATCGAAAAAATAACAAGTACACCCCAGTTTTTGATGGTTTGGTAGCTAAAATTTTTGATTATTTTGTCCCAGGGACATACAATAAAGTTATTTTTATGTTTTTTCTCAAAAACAAAGCAAGATAAGAAACAAATTATGGAAAAAAAAGATGTAGTTTCAGTTGTTCAATGTGAAAAAAATACGAAAATTGCAAAAAATCAGTGGAGCACATTTTTTTGGTAAACAATATTGGTTAAGGTGCCTTCCGGGACGCCACTGGACATGATGATTCCGATCTAGTTAGGGTTAAATTAGCCCCTCACTACCCCAAATAACACTGCCAAATTTCAACAAAATCGGCTGGAGTATTATTGAAATATTTAGGAAAAAACGATTTCTTTTAAAAATGTTGACACCCTGTATCTTGAAAACAAAGCATTACCGGACCTTTGGTTATGGAAACTTTTCGTCTTAGAATTACTCAAAGAATCACCCCTTCGTTTGGCCACGTACTTACATAACACCCTGAATATAATAAGGATTTCTATTTTAATAAACCGTTATTATTATATGAACCTTCAGAAGTCTCGTAAATAAAATAGTACATTGTACAGAACCGTCCGTCCGTGTGCAAATTGAACTCCGTTAAACCGTGACCCTCCCATTTCGATTCTAGAAAGCGGTATATGTATTCACCATTCCAGAGAAAAGCACATGGGCCAGACCTGCCCAGGATATGGCGGACGTATAAGTAGACTCCAAATCTACTCTAATATCCAGTTCAGCGATTTTTCTCCTCGGAATTGTTCCCGTTGTTGTTAGCTTGTTGTGTTGTTGGAAAAAGTTTCCGCCGAGGATATGAGAGGAACACTCGAACGTGAGTATTATTGTTAAGACGAAAGTTGACTCGCAAAGTTGGATGATTAGACGCACTCTCGAGTCGCGTTTGTAAGGAAAAGACTGTTCAATTGTTCGCACAGAAAAACGTTATGAATATAATTATACAGAGAGTTGAGACATGCTCTGAATATTCAAGCGTCGAGTGTCCGAGAATGGAGAATTTTAGTTTTGAATTTCTAGTAATATATCATTCTTTGAAATATAGTAGTCAGCAGGTATTGAGCGGTAGTGATATAAAATTATATCATATTCGAAATAAAATATTGGTTCGCTGTTTCAAGCAATTCTTATTACGAAAGCGTATGCATACAGAAAAGCAATTGAGTCGAGTTTTGGAAATGAAGATTGTTGCTGAAATCAATATTTTTTATGATATTTAATTGGGAAAAATATCTCAAACCATTTTGAATTTCAAATTATGTTGGGCGAATTTTTATAAGATTTTTTCCGATAAGTTCTGGTTGGACGAACGTTTCGAATTAAAACAAACATAATGATATTACCAAATACATCCTAATCAATTCTGATGGCACAAAGAAGATGTTGAAATCACAGTATAACTATGAAAAATATTGGCTAAAATGCAAACTAATTTTCATTCAAAAGCATTAGAAAAAAACTTGTGTGACGTGAATTGTTCTGTTTTTATATCAGTCAAAGGTTGACTCTTTTTTATTTATGTCATTTATTATTACTGTTTTTATATACGGAAATACTTTTAGATTATATGAATGTTAATTTTTGAGTATTATTTATTAGAAAAAAATATAAACATATACATTTATTAGATATTTTTGATTTTATTTTCCAATTTAGTTATTAGAAAATATTATGATTCGATGATTTCTCACCTTTTTTGTTTGTATATTTTTTAAGTTTTTTTCATTATTCAAACAAAAGGTAAAGAAAAACTTATGCCTTCAGAATTAATTATTTGTTATTCTCTACAAGGTTAGAGATTTTGTTTTGCTTATAATTTGTTATAAATAATCACTGAATATGGTTATATTTTCTTTAGATAGAAAAAAAAATAATTAAATTCGTTAAAACGTCAAAAAAAATTTAAGGCAATTTTTAATTTCATAGTCTACGTAATTCGAAGAAGAACTATAACAGATGCGATAATTACCATTCATGACTTTTTTATAAACATTCAACTGATCTTTGTAATAAGTATCTGAATAAGTATGTAAGTTGATTAGTTGAATGCATTTGTTTAAAAAATAAAAAAATTCATTTCATGGCTCATAACTCATTAACTACTGCAGATACACTGATATACCTTCGAAACGATTTTATTGAGTGATAAAATATCTACTAGACTGATTTCTGATCTAACCTATAGCTGTAATAGTTAAAATAATGGAACCACTTTGACTGAGAATCATCTGATGTGTATCCCTTTCAATTTTTTTTCTATCGTAATAATTCATGAGATTTTGCTAGCTTTATTTATTGTATTTTTATTTTTTCCAAACCATAATTTTTTATGATAAATAAAATGGAAAACCTATTTTAAAATAGATCGATTACATATTTTTGGATTTTTTCCATTTTATTTATTAGGAACTTTTTATTTTTTTAAATTATTTGAGAAAAACTTTTGACTTTATAATCAATAATTTGCGATTGTTTATAAAATATATAATTTGTTATGAATAATCACTGAATCTGTTGATATTATTTTAAGATATAAAAAAAATAGAAAACAATCATATCCGCTATAATGAAAAAACACAAGTTTTAGAAACTTTTAATTTAATATTAACATCTATTTCTTTCAAACTATTATAGAACTTATGATTGGCATTCACGACGTTTTTATAAAGAATTAACTGATCTTTAACAAACGTATCTGGATAAGTATGCAACTATTGATCATTAGTTACATGTATTTGTTTATAAAAATTTAAAATTTTCTTTTCTTCTCAATAACTACCGCGGATACACTAATAGATCTTCAGAACGATTTTATTAAGTGATAAAATATCTACCAAACTGATTTTTGGTCTAACCCAAAGTTGTGAGAGTTCAAATAATAAACGCATTTTGATTAACAATCATCTGATGTGTATCCCCTTCTAAATTTTTTTTCTATTGTAATAGTTTATTAGATTTTGCTACCTTTATTTAATCTAAATTGTTTCAAGATTTCGTTAAAATCATACTATTGATTGATTCCACAGGCCAACGATGAAAATACTTTTTCAATAATTTTAGCTAATTCCTGCTTTATTTGGTGGGCTGATTCAGAAAATAATAATGAAAAAGTCACCCAACGATTTCTCACATCTTAACATATTAAATAAATATAAACTATTTAAAAAAATAGATACAAAAAATATTTATAATCATTAAAATATTATTGAATTGGCAATATAATTTGATATTATAAGGTTAGCAATAAAATAAAATGTTATAATATAAGGTTCGTAGTTGGTTGGTGAACTACATAGCAGTTTGTTTTCTTCTAGTTAATATAACCTCGAATTGCAGTGTTTAACCTATGTACTTTTCATTCACTTTTCAATATGGCTAATCGTGGTTGTAAAAACTCTCCTAACGCTTTTGTTATACATGGTGTTTCATAATTGAATGCTGATTCTGAAAGGCGATAATCCTTGGATTATTTTAAGAAAAATTATTCATACGAACATAGGTCCACAACCGCTTTATTTCTGAGATACAGGATGTTGAAATTTAACAAAATAATCAGTTCTTCCCCAATATCTCTGAAACCGCTTTGGCTTTTTTTTTTTCAATTTTGGTACATGTAAAGTACGCATAAAAATAATTTTTTTCCATGATAAATGATTTCTTAATTTTCATCCCTGTTAACATGTCCTGTCATATTTTTTATCAAAATAATAATACGCCACTGTCTTTTTTTCGAATAAATATTATTTTTATAATTGTCCTCTATCTTCTCATAAAAATGGTCACCTGCCTTTTTTTCGTCCGGCGGACGATTTTCGATTTATAAAATAAAATACATTCATTTGCTTGTCCCTATTCGATTTTTTCTCTTATTCTTAATTTCACAATTGTGGTAACCAATTATAATTTTATGGAAACTATTATTTGGTTTTTGTAATGAGTATGCGTAAAAATACATTTTTTATTTTTAAAATTATAACTATTATGAACAAAAAATACCAAAATCAAATTAACTGTTCAAAAGGTCCGCCTCCTGCAAGTATGCACGCTTTAGCCCTCCTTCTCATTGACTCGCGTACTCTTTGGAAAATTCCTGGAGTATTCCTTATTGCTTCAGAGGAAACTATTACGCGGTTTCGCCATTCCTCCTCAGTTAGAATTGGTTGACTGTGTCCTCAAAGAAAATAATCAAGACTGTTTAAGTCTGGGGATCTAGCTGGCAATGACTCTGTTCCCCCACGACCTATCCAGCGATTATGGAAGTTTTGGTTTAAATATTCGCGTACCAGAGCACTAAAATGAGCAGGTGCACCATCATGCATAAACCACATGCGATTTCGCATTAAAATAGGAACATCTTCCAACAGAATTAGCAAATTATCTTAACAAAAACGGCGATAACTATGTCCATTTAATCTGCGTGGTAAAAAAAGGTCCAATTAGGTAATCTCCAATAATTCCAGCCCGGACATAATGAAAACTGCTCCTGGTGATAAGATTTCACGATTGCATGCGGATTTTCCTCGGCCCAAAAATGATTATTTTGAAAATTTCTGATCCTGTTTTTAGTAAAACTAGCTTCGCCCGTGAATAAAATTTCCCTGTCAAATAAAGGATTTTCGGTAACTTTTTGGAGAAACCATTGGCAAAAATTCACTCGTAATGGAAAGTCTCAAGGAAGTAGAGCCTGAATCCGTTGAATGTGATAGGGATATAATGAATAATAATGAAGAATCCTCCTTACTAGAATATAGGCGATATTCAAATTATTGGCAACTTGCCTCGTACTTATTTCAGGATATTCGTCAACTGAATTTAAAACAGCTACCTCAATTGCTGGAGTTCTTGCAGTCCGATGTTCCTTTCAAGTAAGGATTTGGCTCAAAACTTCCTGTTTCACATAACCTTTCTATTTGGGAAGCGCTCTTGATACAGTCGTGTCGCCTGGCTTCATATGCATTCCTGTCAGCAAGCCCATACAAGTAATGCATGTCTGCTACTTCGCTATTTGTAAAATTTACCATGTTTTTTTTAATAAACAAGTTTTTATAACGTAAATAATATCACGCATCTAGCTAAAGAAGTGTCGACATTGTTTATGTTGAAAACAACGAAATGTGTTATCAGCATACTACATATTTCTAGCCCACAAGATAATCCTACCACTTTCAACGGCTGATTTCGCATAGGGACAAGCAAATGAATGCATTTTATTTTCTAACTCAAAAACCGTTCGCCGGACGAGAAAAAGGCAGGAAACCATTTTCATGAGAAGATAGAGGACAATTATTAAAATGATATTTATTTGGGAAAAAGACAGTGGCGTATCATTATTTTGATCAAAAATATAGCTGGGCATGTTAACAGGACGCTCTGATGAAAATTAAGAAATCTTTTAAAAAAAATGTATTTTCATCGTACTTTGCAAGTACCAAAATGAAAAGAAGAAGCAAACGGTTTTTTTATTAAATTTCAACATCCTGTATCTCAGAAATCTCATATGAAAAAATTTTCTTAAAATCATCCAAGGATTATCACCCTTTGGGATCAGTATTCAATTATGGAACACCCTGTATATGTGGTGACTTTGTAATTAAAAAACATCAAAGGAACATTACTGACTTTGTAAAAAAACATCATATCGGACAAAAAACTATGCAAGAAATTTTACCGAAAAGAGGAAAATACAAAAAAATAGGCATCTAATATTCGCATTCGATTATTTAATAATATTTTACGTGATAATTGAAATTTAATAAAAAAAAAATATTTTCAAATTTTTCATTTCAAATTTTTCCTATTTTTTAAATATATCGTTGGTCGTTGGTGATAAAAAAAAACTGATACGAAATACGGTTTTAGCACCCAAAAAAATACATGAGATTTAGGTAAATTGGTTCAAAAGTTTTTACAAATTTTTTTTTCGTTGGCCTGTGTTCTCTTTCGAATTGCGAAGACTTCTTGACTGTGCGAACCACGCCAAAAAAGGATTCCGTATGACAAAAGTAAGCTGTTCTGAGAGTTTCGGTATCTACAACCTTTTTCAGTTCTATGATTGCATAACAAATTCTGCTAAGTCTACACAGTTTCTTCACACGATCTGACATACTATTTGTGTCTCATAAAGATTAAAGGAGTCTGGAAACAGTTAAGTATTTCTGCCATGTCGGAAAAGAATACTACAGGTCGCTTTAGATATATTCTAGAGCATTGTTTTGGAACCAATTTGCAATATTTTCTGTGGCATTGATAGGTTTTAGTCTTTTTCTGCTATAAGCAGGTTGGTGTCATCGACATATGAAGTTGAAGTAGTAGTTGGGTCTCTCCCAATATCTGTCACTAATGGAATGAACGAAAAAAATGGGATGTTCTCGAACATTTTTACTATTACATCGCATATGATATCACATTCGACTATATGAATATTATATTTATTCCATCAAAACAAAATAATTCAACACATCTACCTTCAATCACATATGTTTGCTCTTATTTCTTTTTCGAATCTTTTTTGTAATGTTATTCGAGATTCGTAAAGCCCTATGTCTGTGGAGTATCATCATTCAAATTAGGGAGTCCCGTATTGAATTCATCCAACCAAGTTTACCAATGTCTTTCCTACCTTTTCAGCTTCTGTCCTGAGTATATATTCGTATTTCTGAATTGAATCCGGGAAGCATGCAAGTTCTTTGAAGTATATAGTCCGGGAGGTAAGTATAAGTTTACGTCATGTATTCATGAAGGAGTTTGGGATAAACAGAAATGAAATGTTCGAGTGTGGTAGCACAATGAACTTTCCGCACCAGTGCAAATTATCCGAATATATATATATATATATATATATTGTTATACCATGATGATATAACAAATTATTTTGTTATTATTTCGCCCTGTATAATATGTTTTGTGATGTAATAATAATAATTGCTAGCTAACGTCACTGTTCTCTCGTCACGTTGCTGCCAATTGTTATCACTTTCCTTACCACAGCTAAACTCAGTTGGTACGCCTCTTGTCTCAGATAGCCGGTTCAGGCAATTGAGCCACTAACCACTGCTTGATGTCAAATCTCAATCTTTTCAATGTTTATAAATACGATTGCTGATAATTGTGAAAAAGAAACGAGATAGTATCAAAAAGCAATTATTTCCTTTATTCAGGAAAACTTAATTTTACCTGGCCTACGATAGATAACTTATTCTAAGGTGAATCTACAAATATTCATGGATAATCATGAGAAACAGGTTATGGATTAATAGACACAACCTCACTTTTACCTTGAAAGTGAAAATTTCCTTAATAGTTCAAAATCAAGTGAAATAAAGTTCTTCTGATGGGATATGAGTTATTAGTGAAATTGTTCAGTTCGTGACGTGCACTAGGAAAGTTTATACCTGTCGCTGCAACTGTCGCTGTTCAATATACACCCAGAATTTGGATTCTCTCTCAATCCAATGCTCTCAGGAACTCCAATACCAAAAGAAGGAACCATACAAATTCAGCAATCAGCTTTGGAATATTTGTATATGGTGTACAAATAAGGTAATGTTGATTTTCTGCTTATAATGTTGAAATTATTGAATTTTTTTTTCTCCCAAATAAAACGTGGCATTCGTTTTTTCATTATTTTTCGATCTCCTCGTGGCTTTGTTTTTTGTTACTTGGATACCATTTTTCCTCATTCTTCTTGATTTGAATTTTTGAATTCGCGCACTATGTTCTCACATTTTCACTGTTTGGGGTTATTTGTCAAAACTTATGAATGAATCTATTTTTCCTTTCTTACAGACTATTTACAATATTCAATCATAATTGTCTCTGACACTTTTCCGTTCTTATTTTCTCACAATTTCAAATCTTACATTTGACCATACTGTTCCCTGATGGGCTATTGTCATCAAGAAGTTTGTTGTTCTCCCATTGGCTGATTTTAGTAACATACAATTTCATATACTGTATGTTTCAAGCTTATCATTTTGTTTATCACATTTTATTCAGGATGATTTTGTAAATCTAGACCTTTCTTGTTGTCTTTTGAATAATTATGGGTTGTAATCATTATGACAGTGTATGAAATTGATTGTAATATAGTATTTGGATATTTTTATCTATTCATATTATACGAAGGCTTAATAAAGGAAATAGAACTTCAAAAATTATGTAAAAACAATCTCTTGAAACTAATAGCTATTTAGTAATTATTCTTTTTATGGGTTTTTTATGAAATTGTTTTCTTTTTTTCCTTTTAAAATATATAACTGATTTTTCATAACATAACAATATATATATATATATATATATATATATATATATATATATATATATATATATATATATGTATATATTCGGGTCAGCAGGTCTCTACTTATATTATTTTGGCAATTCAGTTGTGTCTCCGCTATGATTTTTCGGTTCTTTCTCCCTGTAACTCCGGAACATGCCTTGATTCTTGAAGCTTTTCGAATTCGGTGGTTAAAAGAAGTGATTGGAAATCTCAAAAATAGATTATGAGAATATAAAAGCTGAACCTCTGTAACGAATTGTACACTTCATTGCAGAGCCTGTGGTCTTTCTCATAAATCTTATAATGGATACTGAAGAAGTTCCGTCAATTTTCAAAATATCAGTGGTAAAACCAATCTATAAAAAATTATCAACAAAAAAACTTTTTGAAGACAAGCTTCTATTCAAATGCAGTAGAAAGTCAAAAATAATTGCTTTGGATGTGTGACGTACGTTATTCCGTGAGTTATAGATTCAAAAGCTTGTCGCGCCAATCTGTCAGTTCGAATACAAAAGCGACAAGCTTTTGAATCTATAACTCACGGAATAACACGTCACACATCCAAAGCAATTATTTTTGACTTTTTAGTGCATTTGAATGAAAACTTGTCAAAAAGTTTTTTTATAAATTATTTTATTTTGTGCTTTTTAGTACTTAAGTACGTCTTGATCTATGCATTTTTGTTGAAGCATCGTTATTCTGAGACCGTTTTTTTCTATAAGTTTTGAGGTATCTAGTCCTTCAATCAGAAGACAATCTAAAGTGTAACTCATCCGCCATCTTGCAGTTACCATCTTCAATTTATAAATTTTGACTAAAATCAATAATCTTCGACTAAATTCATAATCTCCGAACCCAAAAACCCCGGAATACCTATTTTGAATGGAATCGGACCATAAACACAGAGATCATCGGCCATCTTAGAGCCGCCATTTTGATTTTATGAATTTTGGAAAAAAATTCATTATCTTCGACCCCGAAAACCCCCACGTACCAATTTTGAATCGAATCGGACTATAAACCTAAATCTCGTCCGCCATCTTGGAGCGCCATTTTGTTTTTTTCTTCAACAAAAATTCCTTTAGCCTCCATTTCAATTCTATAGATTTTGACAAAAAATTCGTAAGCCCCCATATACAAATTTTGAATAGAATCGGACCATAATCACAAAACTCCTCCGCCATTTTGGAACCGCCATCTTGAACTCATGAATTTTCGACAAAAAATTCATAATCTCCGACTCCGAAAACCCTCACGTATTAATTTTGAATCGAATCGAATCACAATTACAAAAATTGTCCGCCATCTTGAATTTTTCAATTTTGAAAAAAAATCACAATATCCGTATCTGAAAACCCCCACATACCAATTTTGAATCTAATCGTACCATAATCACAAAATTTGTCCATTATCTTGGAGCCGCCATCTTGAATTTATGAATTTTGACAAAAAATTCATAATCTCCGACCCAGAAAACCCCCACATACCAATTTTTAATCAAATCGGATCCTAATTATAAAACTCGTCCGCCATATCGGAGTCGCCATCTTGAATTTATAAATTTTGAAAAAAAACATGATTTCCCACCCCGAAAACCCCCACATACCAATTTTTATTCAAATCGGACCATAATTACAAATCTTGTCAGCCATTTTGTTTTTTCTCTAACAAATTGCATAATGCATTGTCACCGGAATTATGAACACCTACCAAATTTCAGCTCAATCGGATGTCGGCAAGTGCTCCAAAAATTGATTACAAATTTTTAACCGGAAAGAATGACAGAAAGAACGAATGACAGAATGACATACGAACGAAGCAAGTTGAATAAAAGACTGTAAAAAGGCGATAAATTGGCTGCAACTAACTACCGACCTATATCACTGATAACTAGTTTTGCTAAAACATTTGGAAAAATCATTAAACAAAGAGTCTGTTATCTAAAAAATTATAAAATACTATCCGAATAGCAATATGAATTCCAAGAAGGTATCTCAATCCAAGACCCAATTGCAAACCTTATAAAAAAAATTATCGGGATCTAGATAACCAGAAATCTTCGCTAGATATATTTTTAGACCTAGCGAAGGCTTTTGATACAGCTTTTTGCTCTTAATCAAATTCTTAGAGGATATTAGAGTACGGGGCCTACAACTAGATCTATTCCGGAACTATCTTGTCTGGTGTTGGTGGCGCACTGTTTGTTTTTGTATGTGTATCTTCTTTCTCATCCACTGATTCTAATTCTTTGATTGAGTACGCGATTTCATTCACAACAAGTTTGTTTCCTTTAATATAAGCTCTTTTCGATACCGTTTTTCAGGCTTTGCCCAGAAAACCTGGCCGATCGAGTAACACCATGAAATGTTTTCACAAGCTTTCACTTACTTTCATATATGTATGTTTAGTTCAAATCTTGTAAGTGAATTTTGACCTACTTCTAGTTCTCCGATTAACGTGAAATTTGGCAGGTGTTCATAATTCCGGTGATAATGCATTATGAAATTTTTGCTAGTGAAAAAACAAAATGGCGGCCCCAATATGGCGGACGAGTTTTGTGATTATAGTTTCATTCTATTCAAAATTAGTATGTGAGGATTATTGGGATCGGACATCATGATTCCTTAGAATTCATGAATTGGAAATGCTTGCTTCAGGAAGGCGATGTGTTTTGTTATTATAGCCCGATTCCTTTCAAAATGAATTGTTATGTGGTTTTTTTAGGGTCGTAGATTATCAATTTTTGTCAGAATTCAATAAGATGACTGATTTCATGGATGACTAAAAAAAATTAAATAAAAATGATTGAAAAAAAAATTAAGACCAGCTTTTATACAAAAAAATCATTTCTTCAATTGTTTGACCTAGGTTATTCTATGAGTAACAGATTAAAAATTTTGCCGTGCAAGAATACCTATTTCATATTCGCGGCAAGCTTTTGAATCTGTTACAAATATTTTTTTTGTATAAAAGTTGTCTTAACTTTTGTTCAATTATTTTTATTCAATTCTTTTTAGTCATTCGTGAAATCCGTCATCTTATTGAATTCTGAAAAAAGTTGATAATCTACGACCACAAAAAAATCCACATCAATTTTGACTGGAATCGGGCCATAATAACAAAACACATCGCCTTCCAGAAACCGCCATCTTGAATTCATGAATTCTGGCAAAGAAATCATGATGTCCGATCCCAAAAATCCCCATATACTAATTTTGAATAGAATCGAACTATAATCACAAAACTCGTCCACCATATTGTTTTTTTTTGCAAAAATTTTATAATGCATTGTCACCGGAATTATGAGCACCTGCGAAATTTCACGTAATTCGGACAAGTAGAAGTAGGTTGAAATTCACTTACAAGATTTGAACTAAACACATTCATATTATGGGAAATTAAATTTAAATGCTTGTGAAAACATTTCATTCTGTTACTCGATCGGCCAGGTTTTCTGCAGCCTGCTCTCGACATGAGAAATTTTTCAATTTCGAAAAAAAAAAATAATAAGCTACTCGAGCTGGGGTCTGAACCCACGCTCACCCACGCTCCCTTCCGTGAACCAGCATCTCAGACTACTGGACCAGACAGAAGCTAATTTGTAATGGAAATATTACCAATCTGTTGCTACATTGGTATGGTTGCTTTTTCCGAAAAAAGGTCATGAAAAACTTATGCACCACTTTTGCCCAGGCAGTCAATGATTTTTCTTACGTTTGCTGTGAGTACTAACATTTTCAAAACATTTCAATCCGTTACTTGATCGGCCAGGATTCTGCAGCCCGCTCTTAGCCTATTTGACCAGGGGTCTGCTATTTTGACACTTGGTCTACTCTTCAAAAGACTGTCCTCCACAGAGAGACAGACTTCACACTAGCAGACAGACAGAGCTGTCGTTATAATACCTTTGAAACTTTGTTTCGTGACTCTTCTGAGTCTATTATTTATATGCCTGAAACAGGAAGGAGGAATACAGCGTCTAAAAAATATTAAATTAACTGGTATATTCAAACTTGGTTATGACAATGTCTTACAATGTTTTATAGATATATTTTTGTTTACAGAACAAGGTTCTCGGTCTGGCAGCCTTACTTATGTATAATACCACTATGAATATTTATACTGCGGGTAAATCAGTATTACCACAAAAATAACTTATAATTACCAAAAATTAATACTAATATTCACACTGCTGGTAAATCGGTATTACCACAATAATATTCTGTGATTACCAAAATTAATACTATAACAACAGTTTTAGGAACAATATATAGCCCTGTAATTTTGGGTTAACGGTTATCGATATCTCTCGAACCGTTAAAACGAGAGTTGCTATAATCACGTTACGGTGAGGATTCGGGAAAGTGATTTATCTAGGTTGTGGCAATTAACTTTTTCCTTCCGAATTAAACCTTTCTTACTCTCAAACATATACTTCCTACGTTCCACTCGGTTACTTCCTGAGCTCAACGTTAAAACTAACCCCAACTATGATACTTCATACCGCTTCTTTTTCTAGGTCCATCTGGTAATAATTCAATTTTCCTAATATTTTATAATCCTCGACAGTTGTTTTCGTTCGGCCATTTCCCTGAACTCAACCGACTGTTTCATTTTTCTTTGTTTCAACTACTGGGCTATAATACAGACTACGAGGCATCAGAATTATTTCCATAAAAATTAAAATATGATTCAAGAATCGGAGGATGAATAATATTCTGAAAAATCTCGGTATCGGGGCTATTTCATTTTGTAAATCAAAACAATGCGCTGCAAGTATTTTATGGGACTAATATCACCTGTTTATATATCTCGGTCGTTGGTCGAATTTGGTTATTCCCTAAATTCGAACACCGTTGACAAAATTGTTATTGACCTGAATGCACTATAAAACACCTGCGAGAGCTAAAATAATAATAACAGTCGAGGAATAATGAATACTTGTTCTTGAGAAAAAATATTTACATTTCACTAAATTTATCGATTGGAAGATATCGTAAAGAATTCACTTTGAGCACCATCAAATTGCTGGGAGTTTCAATAGTACAATAAACTCAAACTTGAGGGCAACAAAGATAAAATTTATGAATATCAAAATATTTTCACTTTTCCAAATTTGTCGAACAAAAACTTATCATACGGATTTACTTTGAACACAATCAAAGCAAAGTCAGCAATAGTTATACCATCTGCGAACATTTGAATGAGCAAAAATTTATTCAATCAATCAGAAGTGATACAATATCTACAACGCACGAAATGTCGAGACTTGTACAGAATTGTTTGTCAACAAAATCAAATATCACATTGACTTATCCAAAACAACATCAACAAAACTTATGAAACCAATACAAAAAAACAAAAACAAAAAAAGAATGGATAACCAATGGAATCGTGACGTCTATTAGATATAGAGACCGATTACGACAAAAACTTCTTAGAGAACCCCAAAAGCTAATGACTAAGAACGAATATCATAGTTAGCGTAAGAAATTGAAGCTTTTGATAAAGAAAACCAAATATAACTACTATAAAAACAAAATAAGAGAGTGAAATATATATAAAGCCGGTAATGTCATAATGTTCAATTCAGAGAATATAGGCTAACAGGTGTCCCTGGGTCCTGCACCAGCAATTATTCTGACAGCCTTTTTTGCAGGATAAAAATGCGTTCGGCCTGCGAGGAATTGCCCCACAAGGTTATACCTTAGGCTAAGTGTGAGTGGAACAGAGAGAAATACGACATTTTGAGGGCCGTACTGCTGATTGATTTCTTCAGTCTTCTTAGTAAAAAAATTTGGGTAGAGAGTTTTTTGCTTAGATAATCGATGTGGTCATGCCGTTTGAGTTTGCTGTCAAGATTAATTCCTAAAAGTTTGACAGTTCCATGAGAGACATAAATGTTTGTAACGAAGTTACTATTTCCCCGCTATATTTATCAGGCAAAAGCTCCCTGTAAGGAATTAAACTCCGCTTGACAGTAATAATCGGTCTAGAAATGCCATTCGTGTTCGTGATAAATCCGTGGATTACCTATATCCTAATAAAACAGACTAAACGCCTTCCGGAAACCACGCGAATAACGCCAGACGTAGCTAAAATAGCACGCACGAATATAACCTGCGCCGGCTATCGACTCTCGAGAACACATTTTTAGCGAGCAAGCTGGCTATATTCAAACGCCGACGAGAGAATTCAATCATCCGATAGAAGCCCCAGCCAGCAGTCCAGTCGAGCCAAGAGCACACGCTACCGAGCTGACGTCACGTCACGAGGATTCCCACTTAGGAGAATTCCACAAGGAGTGAGCGGAACACATTTCAGTCCTCCGAGAGAAGCCCGAGACAGCAGTCCAGTCGAGTCAAGAGCACACGCTACCGAGCTGACTCACGATAGAAGCCACCCAGTACAGTTGAGTCGAGACAGAGACGCACGCACCGAGCTGACGTCACAGCACGAAGGATTTTACGAGCTGGGTAATTATTCTGTGAAAGTATACACAAAACGGCGCACGCATATAAGTCGGTCGAGAGGTATTCGGAAAAGAGGGGGAAGCCGGCTGTAGTTCCGTTTCGACATATTTCTAAGAAGTAGTAGCTTGTCGAGCCCAGCAGAAGCAGTCACGCGTCCGAATAGTATCCAGAGTGAGAGCCAAAGACCGAAGCAGTCCACGACCGTCCCGAGCTTTGCCGAAGGAGTAGGATCGGAGTTTGGGTAAATATTGTATATCGGAAATATTTTGTAAGTACCCCAGGTGTGATTTGCGCATGATCAAATCATAGCCGTCAGAGGCCCATGTTCACTTCATTGCGGCGCTGATAAGTTAGTCGTGTTTGAGATCCGATACGAACCACCACGTACGCCGAGTGATAGCCCGTGACCGTCAGACCAGTATATCAGATCCGGTGAGTCATTTAGTTTCCTTTAAAACGGAAGCAGGTTAGTAATGTGATACGTTTGGCTGAGTTAAAAAGCACGGGTGGAGGTCGCATAGAAGAGGTAGACATTTCTCGCGTCTCAACTTCCTGCACTCCGACGTGTCGTAAGTAGTAAAAATAATAGTAACACGGTTGGAGGTCGCATAGAAGGGGTAGACATTTCTCGCGTCTCAGCTTCCTGCGCTGGCGTGCTGGGGTTAAAAAAATAGAAACACGGTGGAGGTCGCATAGAAGGGGTAGACATTTCTCACGTCTCAGCTTCCTGCGCTCCGGCGTGTCGTAAGTAGGAGTTAAAAATAATAGTTAACACGGTTGGAGGTCGCATAGAAGGGGTAGACATTTCTCGCGTCTCAGCTTCCTGCGCTCCGGCGTGTCGTAAGTAAAAGGCATAAAATTAATAGTAAAACACGGTTGGAGGTCGCAT
Organism: Gonioctena quinquepunctata; assembly: GCA_018342105.1. NCBI lineage: Eukaryota > Metazoa > Arthropoda > Insecta > Coleoptera > Chrysomelidae > Gonioctena > Gonioctena quinquepunctata. The sequence continues at coordinate 107,536 of JAFIRS010000523.1, forward strand.
AGAAGGGGTAGACATTTCTCACGTCTCAGCTTCCTGCGCTCCGGCGTGTCTTGATCAGGGAAAGACAGAGAGGGAGAATAAAAGTTAGGCAGGATAGGTAAGCCAGCCCCACGTGGAGCATTACGCACTGCTATTGAAATGAGTCGCTTTGGCCGTCCGTAAAGACTTGCATTTGATACCCGCTGTTGCCTTGCACCCGTTTTTGAGCTTGCATACTAATCCGTACGACCCCCCCCCCTAAAAACTCACATTTAATACCCGCTGTTGCCTTGCACCCATTTTGAGCTTTATTACGAATCCGTACGACCCCCCCTCCTTTTTCACAAGAGCTTATGGTTATTACGTGTACTCCGCCTACGTTAACACACCCTTCCCGTTTCGTGTCGCTATTTAGTGCTTGCCCTGTGTTTATTTGTTGTGATAACTTGAGGCCGCCGTCAGCCGCCCTTACTGTATTTTGATATTATTAATATACCTGTTTATCCTGTTTTTAGTATTCTTTCATTGACTATTTTGAGTAGAATTTAAACATCTTGTGCCACAACAACATCAACAAAACTTATGAAACCAATACAAAAAAACAAAAACAAAAAAAGAATGGATAACCAATGGAATCGTGACGTCTATTAGATATAGAGACCGATTACGACAAAAACTTCTTAGAGAACCCCAAAAGCTAATGACTAAGAACGAATATCATAGTTAGCGTAAGAAATTGAAGCTTTTGATAAAGAAAACCAAATATAACTACTATAAAAACAAAATAAGAGAGTGAAATATATATAAAGCCGGTAATGTCATAATGTTCAATTCAGAGAATATAGGCTAACAGGTGTCCCTGGGTCCTGCACCAGCAATTATTCTGACAGCCTTTTTTGCAGGATAAAAATGCGTTCGGCCTGCGAGGAATTGCCCCACAAGGTTATACCTTAGGCTAAGTGTGAGTGGAACAGAGAGAAATACGACATTTTGAGGGCCGTACTGCTGATTGATTTCTTCAGTCTTCTTAGTAAAAAATTTGGGTAGAGAGTTTTTTGCTTAGATAATCGATGTGGTCATGCCGTTTGAGTTTGCTGTCAAGGATTAATTCCTAAAAGTTTGACAGTTCCATGAGAGACATAAATGTTTGTAACGAAGTTACTATTTCCCCGCTATATTTATCAGGCAAAAGCTCCCTGTAAGGAATTAAACTCCGCTTGACAGTAATAATCGGTCTAGAAATGCCATTCGTGTTCGTGCACCCGTTTTTGAGCTTGCATACTAATCCGTACGACCCCCCCCTAAAAACTCACATTTAATACCCGCTGTTGCCTTGCACCCATTTTGAGCTTTATTACGAATCCGTACGACCCCCCCTCCTTTTTCACAAGAGCTTATGGTTATTACGTGTACTCCGCCTACGTTAACACACCCTTCCCGTTTCGTGTCGCTATTTAGTGCTTGCCCTGTGTTTATTTGTTGTGATAACTTGAGGCCGCCGTCAGCCGCCCTTACTGTATTTTGATATTATTAATATACCTGTTTATCCTGTTTTTAGTATTCTTTCATTGACTATTTTGGGTAGAATTCAAACATCTTGTGCGCAGTCGCCACCCAGGTTCGAAACCCAGTTAAAGGCAATTAAAGTCTGCCTTGCTGGCCCTGTTACAGTGTCACGACTATATTGACCCCTGGAGTGTCTTTCTTCACTGAGACTGCCCGGAGCAAAAGTGGCCTTTTCCACTATAAACCAAAAGGTGGCGCCCGAGGAAAACCGATAATAGTGAAAAGCGCCAAAGTTTGATAATAGGGGGAGAAACCCCTTTACATGTTTTTAAAGAAAGTGATTTTTTGGGTTTTTTCTGGATTATTTACAAGTCCGTTGTCTACCCTTCAAATAAGAATCGAAAAAATGAATTGAATTAGGTAAAGCGTAAAATGATGGCAGTGGGATGCACGGCGGCGTTTTGAATACTTCTTCAAAGTAATATAATGATCTTCGTGAATTGTTAGTTTGGCGCCGACTCAAAATTAGTTACATTAGTTAAGGAACTCAGTTATTAGTAAAAAGGTTTATTTTATTTTTTACTTTTCAGTTTATTTCTTCGTCGGTTTAATTTTTTGTTAAAAAGTTTTTGTTTTTCAATTTTTCGTGGCTGAAATCCACTCATTAACTCCAGGTATCCATTATGTCATAGTGTTATCAGAACTACATACAGTGCTCGTCTAAAGTCCGTTCCTCCCCTACTAATTTGTGAACCACCTGGTATATCGCAACGAAATTTGGAGGGCTCAAAAAGGAGATGAAAACCTACTTTCTCATGGAAAAATCACAGCTGAAAGTTTCAAAATGGTGGCTGAGCGCCATCTTCGATAAATTTTTTAAATAGAACACCTCGTCTATTATTCCATTTTCGAAATTTGCTCATAATTCCCAACAGTTTTCTCTTATACATTTTACTCCTAAATTCTATTGTTTTCGAAATATTAACGTTTGAAAAGTGACATTTTGGTCATTTCAAACCCAACCAAAAACACTAATGTTGCTTTCAATAAAGTTTGCATTGGAAAAAATCGTTGTCGAGGTAACATCTTGTTTACTGTCAAACTGAACTGCTAACTGTCGAATAGTCCATTGAGCGGCTGAATCCTTTCATGAAAAGTGTGATCATGGCTCGTAGTTTAGACGATGAATTTGAAGCAGTTTTGATATTTGGAGAAGCTGGAAGAAATTATCATCTAGCGGTCCGTATGTTTAATGATAGATTTCCCAAGAATGCTATTTCGTGGTCATATTTGCGCAAACTTTCAAATAAGCTCCAAGCAACTGATACTCCAAGATCAGGAAGACCGCCTCTTTCAGGAGAAAGGTAGAAATTGTTGCTGAAATGGCAATCAATCCGACTCAGTCGACGTCTGCAGTTGCTGAATCCTGTGGAGTTAGTTCAAAAAGTGTCCAAAGAGTCCTAAAAAAAGAAAAGCTTCATCCCTATAAAATGAAAATCCTGCATGCTCTCACGGAGGATGATCCAGACCGGAGGGTTGAATTTTGCGAGTGGTTAACAAGAATAATTGGAGGAGAACGGGGCTTTCTAGAACGTGTATGTTTCGCAGACGGATGCACGTTTTTCCTTAATGGAAAAGTCAACAAACAGAATGTACGATACTGGAGCGATACTAATCCGCATATTTTCAGAGAGGGACATACCCAGTTACCTTAAAGGTGATTTTGTGCAATCGCGTTGTTGGACTAATTTTCATCAGAGGCAATCTTACAGGAGTTCTTTACAGAAACCTTTTAGAAACTGAAATTGAACCTCGAAGAAGACAAATTGTATAAAACAATCACGAAGAGTTTGAAAATCGTGAAATCATATTTCAGGATGGCAGGATTTCGCATGGCTAGAAAGTTCCACGATACAAACATTCCTGGATGATGGATAGGTCGCAGGGAAAGTACAGAATGGCCATCAAGATCTCCGGATCTTACACCTCCAGGTGTTTTTCCTTGGGGGTTATCTGAAGTCAGAAATCTACGCCACTGAATGCCAAACAATAGACGAGGTGGAACGCAGGATAATAGATATATGTGAAGAAATAGATGAACAGACTTTTATTAACGTGAGAGAAACTATTTATAATAGGGCACTTTATTGTCAAGATTTAGGAGGGGGCCACATTGATTTGATGCTTCTCACATTTTCGTACTTGCCGTTAGGTATTAACATACGAGAAATTTGATACGAATTTCTCTTTATCTAGTTATTTGTTTTGCGTTACTCTGAACGCACTAGGAGTACGACTATTGGTGTCGTGGGTTGGCCTATGCTGACATCTGTTGGTGACCTGTTAATGTGCACGAAATTTCGTGCCATTAAAATTCCACGACATTAGGTCTAAGCTTTACCGCACAGATTATAGGTGTCACTACCTATAATTTGATGCTTTTCTCATTTTCGTACTTGCCGGTAGGTATTAACATTACGAGAAATTTGATACGAATTTGAAAGAGACCACAAGCTGTCCTGATGATTGGGAAACCATGAAACAGCTGTTGGCAGATGGTTGGTCTCTCGTGGATTCGAAACAAATTTCTCTTCATCTAGTTATTTGTTTTGCGTCACTCTGAACGCACTAGGAGTACGACTATTGGTGTCGTGGGTTGGCCTATGCTGACATCTGTTGGTGACCTGTTAAGGTGCACGAAATTTCGTGCCATTAAAATTCCACGACATTAGGTCCAAGCTTCACCGCACAAATTATAGGTGTCACTACCTATAATTTGATGCTTTTCACATTTTCGTACTTGCCGGTAGGTATTAACACTACGACAAATTTTATACGAATTTGAAAGAGACCACAAGCTGTCCTCATGATTTGGAAACCATGAAACAGCTGTTGGCAGATGGTGGGCTCTCTTGGATTCATAACAAATTTCTCTTCTATATATATATATATATATATATAGATAGATAGATAGATATAAATTCGAAACAAAAATAAAAATTTCACGGCCTGCTTCGAATTTTTTTTAAGGTCAAAAATCCAAAAAACATACTAGCGATTTTTTTTTAATAAAATTTGATGACGCCATTGGATTCGCGATGCTTTCAAATGGGTGCGACCAAAATTTCACGTTTTTTTTTTAACAGAAATATATAGCATAAGTAAAATATTCATATCAATATCGAAATAATTCAAATAGTTATCATATAAATCACAATTTTGTAAATAATATGGTTTAAATTACTTCTTCAGAACATAACAACTCTATGTGGGATATGTTATGTCTCTTAGAACACTGCAGTTTGTTGTCAAAGAATAGAAATGCACATCTTTACATCCAATAATATAATTACCAATATTAATAACATAAATGAACTATTACAAAAGAATGTATTGACATGACAGTGCCTACACATTAAATTTCGGACTGTTCAACCAAATCTCCATTTAATTCGATACATTTATCGTATCGTTTTCTGATGTTAACCATAACATTCGATAATTGGTTTGGGGTGATATCTCTGCAAGCCTGTCCTATTTTTTCACGCAGTTCCTCTTTGCTCGTTGGGCGAGTTTTGTAAACTTTCTCTTTAACGAAGCCCCATAAAAAAAATCCAATGGAGTCAAGTCCGGGGATCTGGGGAGAAACTCGATCAATGCACTATTTCGCTCTATCCACCGGTTAGGAAAATTTTCTTCCAACCAATCTCTCACAATCCTGCTATTGTGGATGGAACAGCCATCTAATTGAAATAGAAGATGAACCTCTTCTACCAGTGGAAGTTCATCCATAACGTTGGAAAATTCGTTTTTCAAATAATTCAAAAAAATTTGACCATTCAAATTGCTTTAAAAAAAAAGGGGCCAATTATTTTGGTATATATTATTCCACACCAAACATTTATTTTTTGTGAGTCCTGTCTTCTGCAATTCATCATCCAATATGGATTTTCTTCCGTCCAGTACCTTGTATTTGGGAATTAACTGTTCCATTGGTTGTGAATGTTCGTCACTGAACAAAATTTTTTTCAGAAAATTCCTGTTATTCAGATATTCTCCTTGAGCCCATAAACTATACTCCATCCTCTTTTCATTATCGCTTTCTTCTAAGGTGTGAAGAAACTTTGGTTTAAAGGGCTTCATCTTCCTATTTCCTAAGATTTCTCCTTATTGTTTCACGCGGTGAGTTGATGTCCAAACTTGCAATTCTCACACTGGTTTTCGGATTATTATTGAAATAATTTCGAATTCGTTCAGAATTATTTCGTCCCTGTCTTTGTACAATATTACTATTCTTCAGAATATGTTCACAAACAGCTCCATACTGATTGAAAATTTGGTTTATTCGGCCAACTGTAGCTCTGCTAATATTTCGACACTCCGGATGCGCTATTGAAAATTCTACATACTTCCCTTTCGGATCTGTTGTTGTTACCACGAAGTCTTACTATTTCAATTTTCTCCTGCAAAGTCAAATCATCAGCCATACTTCTTTATTAGTGTAGGTACTTAAGGAGTTATAAACTTCACTATTAACACCGACAAATTTGTGTCTTTTCGTCTATTGTTCTGATGACTGGTCATCTCTATAGCAACCAAAGTTACAAAGCCTCCTAATAAAAATAATATTTTTGAAATGTGGTATCCCAAGTATGTTTGAATGAAGCCAAGATTGATATTTGGAATAACTGTCAACGACCAAAGAGGAACTGCGTGAAAGAATAAGACAGGCTTGCACAGATATTACCCCAAACCAATGATCGAATGTTGATAGGATCTTATGGTTAGTTAGCATTAGAAAATGGTAGAATAAATGTATCAAATTAAATCGGCAATTGGTTGAGAAGTACGAAAATTAATGTGTAGGCACTCTCATTTCAATCCTTCCTTTTGTTGTACTTCATTTATTTTATCAATATTAGTCATTATTGATTATTGAATATTGATAACTATTTGATGTAAAGATGTACATTTAATTTCTTTGGCAAAAAACTGCAGTGTTCTGAAGGACATAACTATCTCCTATACTATGGAGTTACGTTTGGAAGAAATATAATTTGACGCCATTTTGAATAACTGCTGTTTACAAACTCGACTGCTAACGACCTGAAACAGCATTCTAAACGATATTTTTAACAAGATTGTGGTTAATATGACGACTATCCGAAATATTTTGATAAAGTGATATGAATTTTACTAATGCCATATTTCTGTTAAAAAAAATGATTTTAACGTGAAATTTTGGTGACACCCATTTAAAAGCATCACAGATCCAACGGCGTCGTCAAATTTTATAAAAAAAATCGCTAGTATGTTTTTCGAAGTACGCCGCGAAATTTTTATTTTTATTTCTAATTTATGGCATTCAACTAGAACTATTGATGCTCTATCTACTGAAAAAAAAACTTCTGAATCGGATAATGAATAACAGTTTTAGAGAGGTGGCCCGCTTTCAAATGGGTCACTCTGTATTACATAATTGATTGATATATTCAAGCTATCATGAGATAAAGGACGAAGTTCATTGTCTGAAATGCTATGCATCATGGAAAATGATCTTCCACTCAACCCATTGACAAAACAGTTCATATGTTCCGATAATAGTTTTTAAAATGTTCTGCCTGTTTGGCCTATTTAAAAACTTGCACAAGAACCACCAGTTGATTCATATACTCCGGATTTATCAGATTACTCAGTTTTATCCTTATTTCTCTAAATGAATTCACTTATATTGTTATCTGTTTTGTTTGCAATATTAATTGTTATTTTTACAAAAAGAAGTAGATTTTTTAGGATGACCTGAATATAAAATAACTTTAAAATTAGGTTTTTCTTTTTGTGTAGGAAATACTTCTCGTAAAGCTTCTTTATGAAGTTTTCTTGAACTATAACCGTCATTAATAGCAATTTGTTCAAATATATTAAATTATTTATTAAAAGAGGAATATTGATGTCTATTATGTGTCATACTATTATATGCGGCTAATTTATGTTGGCATAGATGTGTTCAACATATTGATTTTTCACTCCATCTGGATGCAAAATATGAATTGCGGGATATTTTAAAATTTACAAGTAACCCCAATGTTACTTGGGTGACGAAAAATTGAGAAATGACGATTTTCTTGATGATATTTATATGCCCCCTGTTATTTGTTATATCTCCTCATCTTCTATAGTGGGTATAACATTATTCTTCAGTATTGAGTTATGTTGAACTGAAGCTCCTTGAAACTATTCCACATTCTCACATCTGATGATATAAGACTTTTCAGTCTCCCGGTAATTCTAATACTTTGACGTCTCGATATATTCGTATTCAGAATACATAAACAACTTTCAAGGGCTCGAAGGATTTCCAGCATCAGGAGCACAAAGATCGGATGAGTAATGCGCATTCATGTCCAGTTACCGTTTCTTTGCTCCAATTTACACATATAGAGGAAAACTGCTTTGAAGTTTATTCGTGAAGGACTTTGGATTCCGATGAGTGCGAATCTTTTCATGTAGGGTACGTAAATACGTTCATTTGAATTAGGCGACCTCGATTTATTGGTGACGATTTTTCCAACCTTCGCCTTTGATAATATTCATCGTATACAAAGGTGATAGACTTTTTTGGGATTATAACCTTCCACAATCTGAAAACAAAATTAAACGGATCAGTGAATCTATACAAGTGTAGAAGGGCAAATAAATTACTTTGCCCAGAAGAGTTACTGCGTACACAAAATTATTTTTTACAAATTGAAAAATATTCAATTAGTCAGTAACTTATCGTATTCTAATTTTTGCCTATCACAAAAAATTATTGAATTTAAAGATACTTCTCTATATACTTTTGACGTTTCGGGAACTGTATCCATTCCCGTTTTCAAAAAATCTTCTGAATGTAGATGAAAATTTTATACCAGTCATTTTCAACCAATCAGATGCTTTATTTCGACATTGTTACTATGGTAACCAGCAAATTTTCTGAAAATTTTTCATCCACATTAGCATGTAGAGATAAAATTAATAAGTGGAAATTTCCCGGCACATGACAGCTATCATATAATTAGACAATAATAATATTGAAATAACATCCACTTTCATTTTTTGTCAATATTGACATTTCCCTCAAACCTAGCAAGGAAATTGTATGAAAACAATCAATTTTATTTAAAAATGTATCTGATATTATATATTTTATTTTACTAGGATACGGGGAAAACCAAAAAAAATATCTCCCGCAATACGAACATCCACTTTAATTTTTAGTCAATATTGACATTTCCCTGAAACCTAGAGAAAATTGTATGAAATCAATTAATTTATTTTTATTGGTGCCCCATTTTACTCATTTAAAGCACGCCTCAGCGTGTTTAAATCGAACGTTAAAAAACGCGCGTTTTTTAAAGTTACCATGGCAACATCAACAAATCGAGAAACGTGAAGTCTAAATGACAAATTTTTTGATTATTGATCTGACAGGAGTACCTTGAAACGTCAAATAAAATATTACTTACAACTCGTTCATTTATAAGTGATACCTCTTGCTCCTCCATCCATTTGATGAACTTTTCATATTCTTTTTTATATATATCACTGGATTTTCGCGGTATTAACCAAGATTCTGTCTCACTATTCAAAAAATCGATATTAGAATAATTCATTTTTGAGCTCTGGTGACAAAAATATTGATCTTTGATAACAAATTGCAAATGAATATCTGTTTTTCTCATTTCCATGACAACGAAAGGTATACTGATGTCACATCACGAATTCAACCATTTTGCATTATCAGTTCTTATTTCTATTTTTTGTAGTAATAATACCAGTATATATGATTTCAAAGTGCACCATTAAAAAAAAAATAGCGTAAAGTATTCGTGGATAACTGGTCTTAAAAACACTTGCTCTATTTCGAGCACTCCGGCTGCGCCGTCGTGCTCGAAAAATCGCGCGTGTTTTAAAGCCCTTTTTATCCACTTATAGTTTAATATACTAATATACTAATTTATCTAATATTATATATTTTATTTTACTAGGGCACGGGGAAAATCAGAAAAAAAGTCTTCCGCAATACGAACGTATTCATTTTAATTTTTTAGTCAATATTGACAATTCCCTGAAACCCATTGAAAAAATTGTTTGAAATCAATTAATATTATATAAATACTAAAAATAAATATTGCATGAAAAAATAATGCATACAAAAGTATAATCAAAAGCCTTCTACACGGGTTCATTGAATTAAGAGACAGTTAATATATATTTGAAAAAAGACCACAACTCCAATTAATTATAACAACCAGAAATATTATTTTAATGAATACCTACGTAATTTCTAAGAGACACTATACCTACAAAAGAAGCATATTTCATTATTATTTTAACAAGTAGTATTATTTTGACTATCATAATTATTAATAATATTAAAAACACCATTATTATAAATAATACTATTTGCACCTGTTGTTGATTCTTGCCGTCGTTCAATTTTATCAGTCATTGTATTCGCATTCAAACTGTTTCTCAGAGAATGCTCGCCCTTCATGGCACCAATTATATTTTCATGATGACCCACATCCATCTGAAGATACGGTTTGATAGAATGAGCGTTACTGTGACCTGTAATCTTTATAAGTTGTTTCTCTTGAACGCCATTTTTCACCAAGTTTGATATCGCTGTAGCTCTCGCAGAGTGATTTGTGATTTTTACCTTCTTCCCATCAACTCCTATTTTACAAGCAGATTCTCTTAACCATGATGAAATTGTATTTTTAGCGACATGGCAATTTTTATACCATTTTTTCGAATAGTTTGCATTCCAATTTAGGGTAGGGGTTGTAATGTTTGACAAGTTAATTGTTGTAATAGAATGCCCAGACTATTCAGTGAAGAGCGGTGTGGAGTTCTTTGGACCGCCTTGCTAGTTTCAAATTTTTTATGTTTCAAGCAAAGTTTCAGAAATTGTGAATTTGAATAGACGCCAGAATTTTTATTTAAACTAGGACAAAAATTCAAATTCCCTATTCAATAATGATTGCACATCAAATAACTTTCCTTCTGTAAATAACTACAACAATAAAACAAATACCAACTTATAACAATCTATTTACAAATTTCCATCATTTCCAGATCTTTAACATATATTGAGTAAGATTTATTTAAATTCCAACGCAAGAAAACTAATACTGTTTTTGTTTGCTGAACCTGTTGGTTTATTGATGACGATGTACCTTGATTGTATTTTTGTGTAACTCGTAGCTAGACTTCACGAAGTTGTTTGACTCGCAATCAGGGGGTACTTATAACTGCTGGGCGACCGATCAGGTTGACATAAGCATCAGCTTCTGGTCCATTGAATGTGTTCTCAGCGATTTAACATGAAAAACAATATTGTTTGTGTCAGCATTTTGTTATGATCTGCCTATAGAGCTTGGAAAAGAAAAATGATTCACAGGAATATATTCATTCAGAAAGTTCACCTGTAAACTATGAAGAAATTCAGTATTTAAATATACTTTTTATTACGTAAAAAATTATTCTATCCTAACGAATATTGAACTCAATGAACCCAGACATTTTTAAAAATAACTTCATGTAACTATGCGTGAGACCAAATAATATCTATAAACAACACGTGGAATGCCATGAAGTCGAAACAAAGGTTAACAAATATGGATGTACCACTAAAATAGTATCTAATTATGATTCACTATTTATAAACGACCCTAACTGAGAAGCGATACCACTGCAGGGACAATGTTATAATTATAATTAAAAATAACACGAAGCCAATTGGTCATCATATAGCCGGTTATAGTTTTCTCTATATGTGGTAAAACGAGGATATATAAACAGTTTTGGAACAATAAGAGCCATTCCATTCGGTATTCCATTCGAGTATTCATTTCAAGTCAGTATGTATCTTAAAATGCACATTAGCATTTTAAATTGAGATATTTTGATCAGATCATGTTTTAGTCAAATAGATAAAGATTTTTTTAACTTTAAGTTAATCAGATGAAACCAAGTTATAAATGCACCAGTCATTAGAGCTCACACTGATGAGTTTCTAAAATATTTATGAACAATCAATCTACTTCATCATCGTAGCCGAACAAACCAAGTTGAATTGCATACAGTGATATGTAGTTAGAAGAATTCATCTGAGATTCATCATTGCTCCAGTAGTAATTCAAATAATAGATTATTTATCGGGAATTCTCAAGATTAAATAACGAAATTGATTTTAGTGAAGTGAACATCGTAAAAGTGTCTATTACAGGGTGAGACTACATATTTTTTCTCTTTGATTGTATTGGGTACCAGGCTTTATAAAATGAACATTTTTCCTCATTCATACTCTGAATTCATTGAAGTTTAATTCAATTACTTTGATAAATATATATTATTTCATCAGATTTTGATAGTTGCTTGTTTCAGAAATATGTATAAAACGATTAATACTATCCATTGATTTTGACTGAAACTTTTGCTATTATGTTTTAAAGTCCTACAACATACTAAAGTTACTGTTCAATGAAGAAAAACAATTACAATGTAATTGTTTCAATCCAGAGAATTGACTTAAGTATTTTAGATTTGTGAACCTTGACAAATACAAAGTTTAGAATATACTGATAAAGCAGGAAACAAGTATTAGAATATATTACTATGATTGATTTTTCTACCTTTGAATAAAAATATATTGTTCATGCCTCAAAATTATGAAACTGTTTAATTGATATGATATTGATTATTGCTATGATTTTATTGCTGTTTTTACATTCATATTTTATGGTGAATTTATATACAATGGGTTTATACGATTTGTTGATTGATGGTTTTGTGTATTGTTTTGAATGTTGATCTTAATTATATCTTTTAAATTTACAACTATATTATTATTTCATTTGTTTTGATAGCTTGAGATATGACCGAGTACGTAGATTAAACGAACCTCGATCATATATTGAGGAATTTCTTCAACAGACCGCTCTTGAGGTAATTCTGTTGTCAATACTTTTTAGTTGCACAAATCTCAGTATAGAACCTCTAACGACTTTTTGTAAGACACGCTTTTGTACTGTCAATTGTGTGGAAAAGATTTAGTATTGAGTAGAGTGCATACAAATAATACCAATATAGTTAGACATCAATTGATGGTATTTGTAAAATCCTTCTATTGGATTTTCTAGAGTGTTTCTTTAATAAAAGTTACTGTGAGGTTCGACAAACACTTGGGTTTTTGTAGTGGTGTGTGAATTCATAACACTCTGTATATACTCAGGTTTTAACAATGACTGGTCAGTGGTAGAGTCTCCCCCTGTCCAGGTTATAACAATTTGATATACAAAAATTCTACTTCTTGAAACTTGGAATATTTCCAATGCCCTCCTCAACTCATAGTTGTTACAATTGAGTGTAATCTCATCAAGAGATTATTACTTGAAATTAATTGAGTATACAAATCAGTAATATCCAATACTGAAATTGAAGAATTATTTTTATGATTCAATAAAAATTGATTTTTGCTTTATATATGGAAAATATTATTTATTCTGATCTTGAGCAGCCAATACTATACTTTATAAATAATATAAAAACAGAATTTTACGAAAATGACTTCAATTTCAATGATATTCAAGAGAGAGCATATGAGAACTATGTTTGATCAGTCAACAAATGCCTCTTCAGAAAGGTTTATACGTAATCAAAGAATATTCCAAATTTCAAGGATAAAAATATATGCGAAAATATATATACACGTGATCGCTTCACCTACATCAAAATTACAGCTCGGTGATAATTAACACCAAATATGGAACCACACCAAAGATTTACTCAAATATAAAAATCATGAAAAATATAGATTATTCAACTTTATCATACCAAATACAGTAAGAGATATCATACATTTGTGAAACACTCATTAATTCCCATTAAAGCCTATGCAGAAAAGCCATCTAATAAGATAAAATTGACATTAATATATTATTCCACTCGATAAACACGTGTGGCTTTCATGAGTCTAACAGAACTCCTTAGAAAAAATATATTATGAACGGCACTGCAATCTATTATCAGATTGACCTGAATAACTCTAAACGTAACTCCCTGAACAACCCACCCAGATGGCTTCGGATATCATATCCTCTGTGAAGAGACATCTGACGTTCTCGCCAAAAACATATACCAAAATGGTTTAGATTTTTTTTTGATCAAAATATTTCTCACCTACCTTGACTGATATCACCAAAACTCACTGATTTGAAATCAATTTCGCGGAGGAAGGAAAATGCTCGATTAATTAATTATTTCAACATGGCATATTCTACTCTGTTAATCGATGGCTGACGAGCTTCAGAATATTAATTCTTAATTGCGAAGAGATCGGAAAAGGAAGAGAATGCCACGCACCTCCCTTTAAATATCCTCGTACTGTCAGATTCCTTGCGACAGTTCTTCTTCTTTAGCTGTAATGATTGTTCCATTACCCACGGTTAGATGTCGCTAAGATTTTCAATAGGGAAGTGAATGAATCTCCGAGCATATCAATAAGAAATGTAACAGGTATATCGTTACAGGGTCACAAACAATCTATCTATATCTAGATTTCCACGTTTTTCCATAAATTTTTCAAAGAGTCGTATGGGACATTCATCAAGATTTTTGCTATTTCTTACTAAATATTCACTGTCTGCAAGTCTTTTTGACCCACCTTGGGTTGTTTTCGTAAATACTGGATTATATTCAATGCGACCTGTAAAATCTACCTTATGATCAATTTCCTTATGGAAGTGCTCAACTTTAGCGATTGTTCCTTCACCACCCCTCCAAGCTAGTTCATGCGATATTACATGAAAAAGTTTCCTCTGTAATCCCGAAGGTGTATATTCACCCCAAATTGTTAAAATGTTCTTATACTCTTCACTAGTGAGAGCAGCAGTATTTGTTTTTCTTTTTGAAGGAGTTTTTTGTAACTGTTGCCGTTTTGCATCACGAGCAGCTCTTGCAGATGCAAATTCAATATCTGCAAAGGGATCAAATTTCACATGGAATTTACAAAAGTACATTTCTTGCAGTTGCTTTGCAGTTGAATTCCACATAACCTAAAATAATTAATTTGTGAGTCTAAAAATGTCCCCATATAAATAACGAAAGGGTTCTTACCTTCACTACATATTCTTTATAATCTTCCGAAATTTCTTCTTTTCATATTAAATCCCCAGTCCTCTAAAATTGCAGCTAATTCTGCGACAGATTTTTCTTCTTCAATCCGATATAATTTTTCTTTGCAAAACTCCAAAAACTGAGTCCACACTGTTGCCTTAGACTTTTTGGTATTTGATGGAGTTAAATTTTCCACTTCTTTTCTAATTAACTCTGTAGTTTCCTTTCCAAATCGCAACATTTCTTTTCAAAGTAAAAAACCCACACCGTGTTGATGACAATTCAAATAACGAAAAACGTCAAAACTCGCATTACACACAGCCTTCTATTTATTTGCGAATAACGTGAAAATAAATATTTCCTTAATGTTTTCTATTTAAATATAATTCCGGTATGAAATTTTCTTACCGAATCCCCCACGTGCTTGAATTAATTGCGGGAAATTGGTCTCGTACATGAATTTTTAAAGAAAATTCATGTACTCCGGCGATAATTCATGCTCTAGGGAGATTATAGGTGAAAATTTCTCAGTTTTTTCGCTGTTTCGAAACAGCAACGAGTTTTGGAGCCGCATCGCTTTCAGACCATACGCTATCATGTTGAATTACATCAAGAACTATTGCATGCAGATTTTGAAAAAAAGAGTGAGACTTCGCAACTGGGCCATGGAAAAAATTCGAATATTTTTTCAAGAACATTTTATGGTCGGTGAATCGACATAATAACCATTATTACTCGACAGAAAATCCCCACTTATTAAAAGATATGGATTATCAACATATGTGGTCAATGAATATCTGGGGAGGCATCGTTGGATAATATGTTATTGGTCCATACTTTTTTTAGGGACATCTGAATGGAGCAATGTATCTCAATTCCTCACGAAATGATTTACCTGGTTAATAGAAAAATATTCCCCTTGATCTTCGCAATAGTATGTGGTTACAATGATATGCCCCCGTACAGGGTGTTGTTTATTTAGAAATCTTAAACTATAATTTACTTGGTTGAGATGTGGTTATTTATAAAACTAATTGGCGATTTTTATCGTGCGGCAGATAAGCATCGTCCTACCAATATACCGGGTGACACAGGATATCGGGCCACCCCTGTAACTTCTGCATTCGTGAACGGATTTTTCTGGAATTTGGTACAGTTATATAAGCAACAATTTCGGATTTGATCACATTACAATGCAATTTGGCGGACTTCCGGTTTTTCTGGAAATGCCAGTAACTTCGTTTTTTCAAATGGTCAACAGGTCAAAACAAGTCCAAACTGTATGTCAAATGTCACTTTTTCAAAACAATTGAAATTAAAATTGTTTGTTTATTTTACCTCGTGTATAAATGAGATTTGGTCGGAGCTATTCACAATAAACAAAACAAATAACAGGAAAATTTAATTTTTTCTGAAAAAATATTTTTTGTGTTACTTACTGGTTAATCACTCCAGTCACATCACATGTTGATCAAAAATTCATTTTTTTCAAATGAAACCCCTATGGGCCACCTACCTGTCTCTCTAGAACATTCATTAAGGAAAAAAATTATATGTCATTTTTTTCCTTAATGAATGTTCTAGAGAGACAGGTAGGTGGCCCATAAGGGTTTCATTTGAAAAAAAATAATTTTTGATCAAAATGTGATGTGACTGAATTAATTCATCAATAAATGACACAAAAAATAATTTTTCAGAAAATATTATGTTTCTCTGTTATGTGCGACTCATTGTGAATAGCCTTGACCAAATCTCATTTATCCACGAGGTAAAATAAAAAAACAATTTCAATTTCAATTGTTTCAACAAAACCGTCAATATTTTCGAAAAAAAGGTTTATGTTAAAAAAAAAGTTTGGACCAGCCCAGACCAGTAATTTTTCATTTTGTCGAGCTCGAGCTGTGAGGTAACATTATAGGAAAACATATTCCTATCTGTTTCCTAAATGGAGTTATGGAACACCGCGCCACTGTTACAGGACCCTGTATATCATTTTAGCCTATGTATTTTTTGATTAATTCACGATCCCAAAACATGTAAACTATGAATAAAAATGAAGATTGATTGAAATATGTTCAAATTCAAAGTCTTTTTTTCTCATTGCAGGTTCATGAGCATGATTTTCGAAAAATGGAAAACCTGAAAGTGATAACAATCCTTCTGTTCTTCATGTCACAGGAATACGTTGTAGCGGATATATCGTGAGTGAATGAATCGTTTTCATGCGTAGATTCACATACACATTTTCTGTGAACGAATTCTATGAAAAATACTGGAAACATACAAAGAGTAACTTCGAATAGCGAGAAGAAACATATCAATGTTATATATTTTTTTTTTGGCAGAACTCAAGCTCAATGTTTTTATTCAACTATATGTGAAAAGAAAATCAGAATTTTCAAGATTTATGCGGAATGGTAAAAGGATAAAAGGACTCACTCGGATATCTTCTTTAAAAGTCATAATGGTGGTTTTTTATCAACAATTCTTGAGTACTTTGATTGAGAGATATCTCTAATAATGATGATGAATCATTCCTTAAAAACAAAATTTTATTGTGTGACTTCAGGTGATATATCTGGGAAAAAATAATTGAATCGATTTGACAAATGTATTCAAAAACACCCCGAATTCAATTATTTGATCATGCATTATCGCTGCTTTCTGAAGAAGATAGAAAAAGCACTTGCTTCTGTTTTGGAAAAAAAGGTTGTTGGGCCACTGTGAACTCAATTCAAGATTATTCAATGAAAATACACATTATATGATTTTCTTTCGCCATCAGAAGGAATTCAGTTCCACCTAATGGGTGTCAGTTGTTCTGATGAAATTTTGAAGTCACCAGCGAATTTTTTCACAGCCTTTGTCCGTTGGACTTCTACCATGAAAGAAATACTGAGAAAGTAGAGCAGGATAGAGAAGAAATAGCGTATGTTTGTCGATTTCTGATTGGTTCGGAACTCATTCAAGCAATGTTTCAGGACCGGCCTAACGATACGAGATATTCTGCCGATAGATCCCAGCAAATACGATAAAATGAGACCTCCGAAGAGAGACGGAAATCCGACAACCGTTAATTTTCACGTCACTGTGATGGGTTTGGACAGCATTGATGAAAATTCGATGGTGAGCTTTTACTTCATTTATTTTTCCTGTAAAATACACATTCTGGTGACGGATGGCCATGAAATAATATTTTCCGGAAATCAAAAATAACTGATAGGAAATATATATTTTTGTGCTGTAAGAAAATATTATGTAAACTAAAAAAATAAATCTTGGATTCAAGCTTCAAGAAGTATGCCATTGCAATATTTTTTTAAAAAGATCATGCATTTTCATTCATACGATATTCCATGAAACGATTGTATGCATAAGTTATATTTTACTTTGCATTTTGTTGGCAACAATTCCAACGAAGCAATTTTCACAGCCTCCATGCGTTTCGGGGGGCTCCAGAAATGGAACAGTCATCATCACTTACCATTTTACACTTTACTTTTGCTTTCTGAAAAGTTCGAAAACAGCGAAAAACACTATGGGAATATACCAAAAAATCATATTTTCTGTACTCGCTCCACAAAATGCCTAGTTTAGATACTGAAAATAGTCCGCAAAATACCTCTTTACCGGACTAGGCAGGTGAAATCGTCATGGCAACACCTTATCAAACTCAAAATGTTTCAGGAGACGCAATGAACTATAGATTAATTGATATTTCGTGGTGACAGCACACTTTTTCTTTTAAAATGCTTATTTCACGAAAAATGAACCCTAATATTTGAAAAGTATTTGACAAATGTGTCATTGATAATAAGCAATCGCTTGCTGGATTTTGATTGAAAATGTATGCACGGCGAGAAAATATCTGTATCATTTTTTAGGAGGTGATTCCTTGTCGAAAATTGAAAGGGGTCTTTCATATAAAGAAAAGCTCTTAGGCATTTCCTTGAAAAGTTACAGACTTTCAAAAATGAAAAGAAAATGCTGAAATTGATGAAGAGTTACAGAAATGGCATTTGGTGGGCGTGTTCTACCAATAAAAAATGTACCTATGAATATTTTTTGAATTTTGTTGCGATTTTTTGTATGGGTGAAACATGCAACCCCTATTTCATTTTTACCAGAACTTTTTACCAAAACAATATTTATTAATTTAAAAAATATGTGCTGGGAAGAACGATTTATCACAAAACTTTTTTAACTGCTGTCTTGTTTCCGTAAAAGCAATAGTTTCTTAATAAAAAGATAAAATACATCGTACATGAGCGGATCTTCTGTAAATGGAGTCGCAAAAATCTGGTTGGTGGCTGTCACGTTTTGTTTGCACACATTACGGCTGCAATCGCGGTATTTTTAAATTATTCCGCTTGTTTCAACTTTCAATGTAGGTATGTACCAGTGGCATGTTTTGTTTTAATATGTAGATTATCAAATTAAAAAGACATGCACAACAAAATTAATTGTATGACAACAAAGAAAAAGGAACGGAGTTATGAAAACTGCTCGAAATAACCACCTCCAATCATTAGACAGGAATCAAGTCGATGAAATATTCCGGGTCTGTTTTGGATTGTTTTGCATGCTGCAATGATGCGATTCATGAAATCATTCACACATTCAATGGGGGTCATATAAACCGAAGACTGTAGGTGACCCTAGATGCAAAAGTCTGAAGGTTTAAGTCTGGAAATCTGGGAGGCCAAGGTTGAGGACCAACGATTTGGATACACGTCGTCCTAATACTAACGATCAGTTAGGTTAAAATGGACTGGCGCACCATCATGCATACACCACATTCGTGGTCAGTGGCTAGTGGAACATTTTCAAGTAAAATGGAAAGCTGCTCCTGGGGAAAATTTGTATAGGATGCACCATTTAGCCGGTAGGAAATATGATCGATAATATTTTCGCCAATAATTCCGCCACACGTTAGGTATATTGATGCCGACCTCCTTGAATTGCATGTGGTTATCTTCAGCACATAGATGATT
Organism: Gonioctena quinquepunctata; assembly: GCA_018342105.1. Lineage (NCBI taxonomy): Eukaryota > Metazoa > Arthropoda > Insecta > Coleoptera > Chrysomelidae > Gonioctena > Gonioctena quinquepunctata. The sequence goes on from JAFIRS010000523.1 coordinate 127,179, forward strand.
GTAATGAAAATATGTTATACCTTGCCTTGAGAAATTGAATTCGTCAGTGAATGATACGTTTACTAAAAACTGAGCATTCTTCACTCTACTCTACTCATGGGGAAAATCTCGCGGCAAAAGTGCCTGGACTGGTTGAATATGCTAAGGATACAATTGGTGATCCTTTGAAATTAGTTTAGGGTGTTAGCAAATTTGTCTTGTACTTAATTCCGGACGATCTTCAATCATATTAAGAACCTCTTCTCCTAGTGCCACCGGTCTTATCACTAGTGGACGACCACAATCAGTTGTTCGTTTTTGAATAGTCCTATCACAGAGACGTTGGTGAAAACATACAAAAATTGTGTGATGAGGTATCAGCGCTGGGGATACATCTCTGCATATAGTGCTCATTTCAGAACGTTAGTGTGATTTTCATGAATGATTAGCATTTCAAAAGTTAGTGGATATATTCATATTGTTATCGAACTGGTTCAAAAATGACATGAATTCAATCCGTTTATTCACTTTGAACTACTTTTTCACTGACATGAATACTTGTTTACAACTCAAATAAATGTACTTCACTTTGAACTACTTTGTTTCCTTGTACATCAATATTCACAAGACCAACTGACTGACTGACTCGACTGTCCCTTATAACCTGCTTATATAGGACGACCGAAACATCATGACATCATCGGAACTCCTAACGAAAGTCCGACGAATATTGTAAACAACTCAGGGGCGGCCTCCGCTTATTTTCGTGATTTCCGTATCACTGTTCCTCCTGTAGTTTGGATAGTCTCGATCAGAAATTATTGGTTTACTATGATAGGTCTTCAGTCTTTCGAGGTGAACAACCTTCATCTTAGTCCTAGGGCTACGCTGGATTTTATAAACCACGTCGTTGATCCTCTTCTTAACCTAGTACGGAGATACAAGTAGCCCCAATTCCATAACTACTCGAATCGCAGTATAACCCGGATTGGTTTACTATTATCATAATGGAGTAAAACCCCATCTGGAAGCAATTTCTCCTTAGATCTTTCGAAAGCTTTTTTATAATCAGAGGACCATACGAAAGGAACATTTTTCTCACAAAAAAAATATAATGGTTTCATTGAAATTGCCAAATTAGATATAAATTTTGAGTAATTGATCATTCCACAAAAAGCTTTCACTTCAGTTTCATTCTCGGGAACTTTACATTGTAAAATACCACTAATTTCATCACATCTTTTTTCAATCTTCAGAATTTATGATATGGCCAAGATATTTTATTTCATTTTCAAAAAAACTCATTTTTCCTTATTTAGACAAGACCTTCCATCCAATTGAATAAAACAAGTCTCAATTTTTTAAAGTTCTACTGTCTTACCGGTAACAACTTTATCGTCCAGAGAATTCACGACCCCAGGTATGCCAATAACAATTTTTTCGATGGCCTGTTGAAAAATTGCACAAGCTGGTTTTGTTCCAAAAGGGAATCTTTTTACTTTAAAAAGTAGTGCTCCAAGCTAATACAAGGAAGTGTCAACGTCCAACTCGAGTTGATTGTATGAATTTCTCTAATCTAGATTGGTATACTAAATCCCACCTTGAAGAGCAGCGAATATACAATCAATTCAGTGGAGGATGATGAACATCAGTCAAATACTTATTTATAGTGATTTTATGATTAGCACAATGTCTTATTTTTCCATTAGCTTTCAAAGCAACAACTAATGGTATTCCCCATTTTGAATTATATTTTTTTTCAATTACATCCTATTTTTGTTAACGCTCAAGTTTTACATCGACAGCATTTTTGTGAGCAAATGGTATGGGCTTAGGTTTATGAAAAACAGGCTTTACTGTTTGGTCATATTCCAATCTAACTTTGTAATCCTTATACCGACCCAGCTCGTTATTGAATAAATTCGAAAATTCACCCAGTAGATCATTCAGTTGGTTGTTATCATCTATCAAATTAACAATGACATATTTCAAAATATCAACTTCATAAAGGTTGAGTAAATCTCTACCAAATGATGGTCTACAACCCCCTTCAATAACAATTAAATCGCAATTTTTGGTAACATACCCACAGTTATATCTACATGGATTCTACCTACTGGAGTGAGATATTACCATCATAGATTTTAGTTTGATAGAGGTATCAAGAGAAAAATGTTTGAAAATGACTTCTTATAAAATTCCAATGGTATGCAAGATAAACTAGCTCCTGTATCTAATTCCATTTTAATAATTTGCCATTCAACAAAGTAAAAAAAATTTGACCTAAAAACAGGATAATCATTAATGCTAAACATCTCAAAAAAGTCATTTTCGCCTACGATTTCACCGCTTTCAGAAGCAATAAAATTTTTATTCATTTTGCAAGCTGAGAAATATGCCTTTTCGTTCACAAAGCTGACAAAATACCTTTCGAATTTACAAGTAATGAAATTATGGTTTCCTTAGTTGCAAGCGCAACAAACTTCAGGATCACTATCATAAGTACAATTGGTTCCCTGTTTCTTATTGTGATGGTTCTTCAATTCTGGCTTCTTCCAAACTTCTGACTTCTTACCATTCCAAAGTTTATTGACTTCTGCTGGTTTACTCCTTCCTTTGCTAATGCTAGTTCAAAGAGTTCATTCAGCTGCTTGGTTTCTGACTCCTCACAAAGTCTATTCAGATTCTTTCAGGTTTTATACCAACTACGAACTTATCCTCAACACGTTCGGACAATAATTTCCAAGTTTGCATCTAGACGCTAGTTGCTTTACTTTGACGTACCTAAAATGTCCAAAAACCCTGGTGAATGAACTGATTCGATATTGTTTAGATTTTCGAGGGGACACCACCTGTTACTACAACAGAGCTTCTCCCTCTGTGGTAGATGGCGCCTCCAAAAATGTTTCTCTATATTCTCGCTTAATGTCAGAACTTTTTTCTGATATCTGCAGCATCTTATATAATATTATTTTAGTGTTTTGTGGTATCTATGCGTTTTCCTTTCTTTGATTTAAAATATTCCGTAGCTTATTCCAGAGTTCTTTAAAAAATCACTCGTTCATCAGTTCATTAGTGCGTGAGGAATTGTTTATTTTCAGGTAGTGTAGTGTGTAAGGATACTTTTTGTAGGATGGGCCACATTTGTATTTTGTGTGGACAGTATACAGCCGCAGATTAGAATTTTCGCCTGTATTCAGTACCAAAAGCAAGTAGAAATCTTGACGAATTGACTTAATGACAATTTCATTTCCAATTCTCCGCCTGTCAAAATGCAGTTGACCTCAAATTCAAATGGTACGAAATACGAAAAACAACACGACAGTGCTTTCTTTGTGCAATGTTCGGGGGCTTCTAATTCTAGTTTTGCTATTGGTGAAGTTTGATAGAAATGTTTCCAACCAATAGCAAAGCTAGAATTAGAACCCGCCAACAGTTCGCCTCAAAAAAAAATCTGAGGAAATAAATATACCCTGACTGAATTGAAACTGAAACGGAATTGGCGCCGTCTGACTCGCTTGTAATCTCTATTATCAAGTAGGCCAAATCCCAAACAGGTATAAGTGCAAGCACCAGGGTTTTCAGTCATCTCAGACGTACCAGTCATCAATATTTTCGCCTGTCTGTTTCAAATTGTCGAACAATATTCGTTGGCGATAAACACTGACTCGTTTTTTGTATTGATCTCCAAGTATCTTCATAATTTCCTCGCAAGTTTTGTCCCTTGGAACAACGGGATCACAAAGATTTCTCAGAACTCTATATACTTCTTCGTCTATTAATGTTAATGAAACTGCTGTTCTCCTTCTTTCTTCCAGTCGTTACCAGGTGAAAATCCAGTTATAGTGCAAATGGCCCCATTAACTACGTAACTTTATCACCCATTGTGAATTCTTCCTTCAACACCTTCGTCGCCAGAAATATGTTATGTCTTGTAGTTGGAATAGTTGAAAGAGGAAATAAAGTTATTCTCCTGAAGTATAGAAATTAAATTTCACACAAGAACAATTACAGAATCAACAACCTGACAGTTACACCTCTTGATTTGTATCCCATATAATAATGTATACAGGATGTTCTACAATATATAATAATTTACATGAAAGACTCCCTTTGATTTTCGACAAAGAAACACCCCCTGAATACTTTCCTACTTTATAAATAGGCAGACATCCTTCTTCCAGCTGAATCAGCATTAAATAAAGTTGCACTGGAATCGTTCGAAAAGTAGACACATGCATGCATACGTACATACTTGGTGGTCAAGTATATAATATTATATTGAATTCGCTTGGGAGGCTCATGGAGAAACAATTGATAACAATCCCTGAACTTTCCAGTACTTCTTCATTCAAAGCCCCACTTAGAGATCATTCTTTTATTTTTACTATTGCTCTTCCACTGAAATTACTTTTGTAGACGTACGCGGCAGACATTTTCTTTGCCCAAACGTGGAAGGATCATCGTCTGAGGCTACCGGAAAATATGAGCACTGAGTACCGGCTACTGGAGGTGGAATGGTTGAAGAACATGTGGAGACCCGACTCGTTCTTCAAGAACGCCAAATCGGTGACTTTCCAAACCATGACCATACCGAATCATTATATGTGGTTGTATAAGGATAAGACCATTCTGTACATGGTTAAGTATGTAAGATTTTGTTCACACGGACTTCTGGGTTTTTGATAAAAAAAATTAACAAAATAACTAAGAGAAAACACCTATCCTGGTGGAGAAGACAACTTGGTTGCGAAACGTCGGGATAGGTGTAATGCAACTGTGAGATTATTATTTTGTTGAAGTATTTCTCTTTCAATTTTATTATTAGATATAATTTTAAGAGAATTTACGATAAAGTCAATTTAATTAATTTATCTTTTATACGAGGTATTCTGAGACGTACTTGAAAAATCCATGACTTTGCCAGATTTTATATTTTAGAAGAAAAATGAAGGTTTCTTGATTTGCTGAATACATATCCATTCCCATTCAACCAAAACTTCTGTCGTTGTAACTTGTAACTACCATTTTTCTCGTTTCAAATGGCATAACTTTTCATAATCGAACATCTGAAATTATGCGTTGTCATGCCTAATCTTGAAGATCGTCCAGTTGTAAAAGTAAAGCCTCGAGTAGAATATAAAAGGAGTTGAATTTTCCTAAAAAAATTTAACTTGAAAATTGATTTGATAGCCTGAATCAACCCGTATGTTGATTGATTGGTAAGTTTCTCATTCCTGTTACTTTCCTTAATCCTCTACTATTTAAAAAGGATAATGCATTGATTTTTTCAACTTATAATTCAATTCAAAAGGATTCAATGATCCATATAGATTGCTACAGGAATCCAAATTATTGTTACAATAATTCTGACATCTTCTGTTGTCATTAATAAAGACATACTGAACTATGTTAATTGCCAAATACAATAAAACTCTTATTTGATATACAAGTTGGTTTCCTAGAATGAACTTCAAGTTACTTCGTTTTATCCCGATATGTTTATTTAATCCGCATTTCTTACTGTACATGTATCTATTACCTTTCTGTTGAACTTTTGTTCGGTATTAATTACGTGAACGTTCTATAATCTCGTATCATTCTGAAGAACTAAGTTGGTTATGAGATATGAAACTAACTTTTTAACACTGACTTTCATTTGTATTGAAGACCTAGTGAATGCGATGTCTCTCCTGCGTCAATGTTACGAATGATTTCTGGTGAGTACTCTTTTTTGGAAAACATTCTTCTTTGCCTCATTCATCTTTATGAGTTCTTGATTAAGAGTGGAATAGAAAATCAAATAACTATCTGAATGAAAATCCCAATTTTCAATTTCAGATTTTTTCTTTTGAGTTAGAGCTTTTTCAGAATATCTATCAGATGTAGTTCAATGTCCAGCGTGGCTTTAGCCGGGGAAGTAGTTGTTTTCTGTTAGACATTCACAAAAAATAACTTCATTTTAATCGTGGATTTTTCAATTCACAGAAAAATCTTTCTATCAATATTTAATTGAGAATGTTTCCCTTTTCAACTGACTTTCACTTCTCGAAAACTGACCTGATTCTATATTATAATATATACACAGGGCCGCGCCGACCCCCCACAGCGCCTGTGTGCGAAACCTATGAAGCACCTCATTTTTTCACGAATCTTAATGTTTCAACTTATTTTTATTTCTTATTTGTTAATTTTGACCGAAATAAATGTTCTCTAGTTTAATATAATTAGATAATATTTTCCTAAATAGGTAAAACCAGTTCGTTTTCCTTGCCAATTATTGCGAAAAATAAAACGCGAATGAAATTTTTACATATTACATTTATGATGTTCTACCTAATCGTATACTTATATATTAATAACAAAATAACTGACTTTTTTCTAATAATACTAATTTAACTATTACGTATGCTATGTTAAAAAAACAACAAGAGTCTAAAATGTGTAAGAATATAAATAAACACATTTAAATTATATTATTTCCACTCTTCTAGCTTTTTTGTTTGCGAAATCTTTAATAGTTTTGTGTATGTCTATATGGTCTAATATGGCCTCCTCTATGGATATTGTTGCTAAATTTGTTAATCTTTCCTGGCTCATTGTTGAGCGCAGGTAATTTTTTATTAGTTTTAATTTAGAAAAGGACCTTTCCGCGCTTGCTACGGTAACTGGCATAGTTAGCAAAATTCGTAATGCTATTGTGATGTTAGGGCATACAGCTGTCAAATTGTTTAAATATATGAATTCGAGAATTTTCGCCACATCATTATTTAATTTTTTGAAAAAAGACTGACATGACATAATTTCTTCACACAAATCATCGGTGTTAATGTCCAATGAATCATTTGCTGTAAGTTTTTCCTGCAAACGATGACAGCTTATTCTTACTTGACTTTGTTCTTGGTCATCACTTAGTTTGAATAAAAAATTAAACACGTCATTGTGATTATTCAAAAAATTAAATCTTTCGTCTACGGAGGATGAAGCTTGATCCAATATATAAAAAAATACATTAATTTTAGAAGCGATTTTCAGATCATTTATAGTGTGGTCTTTGTGTTCATAATCAAAACTCTTTGGAGTCTTACGACGTCTTAGGAGTCTGGATCTGGAAGTTTCAAATTCAGCCTCGACATCTAATTTTTCGGCAATTTTCAAGGCATCATTTACAATTTCTTCAAAATTTGCGTCGGTTCTAATTTTTGTCAAAAACTTCTTTAATTTCTTGAAGCATCTAAAGCAACGAATATTCATATCGATGGACTGCGAATTTTGCTACAAAATTTACTTCTCAATATTATATGCCATATATTTAGTGAACAAATGAATGAAAAGGAGCATATTTTTTCTGCTAGACATTTAGCGTCATATTTTGCCTTCTGCTCATATGATACACCATTTGATATTTCATATAATGCATCATAAATTTCTGGTAAATTTGTAAACAGCGGTTTGATAGCATCTTTTCTGCTTGACCATCTTGTTTCAGACAATGGTTTTAAGGTCAGATTTATGACATATTTTTTTAATAAGTCCCATCTTTTGGTAGAGGACGCAGAATTCAAAATAATTAGGGCTATACAATTTAACCGGCTAAGCTGGCTAAAAAAGTTAACTAAGCTAATTGATTAGTTAACCGTTCGTCTTAGCCGGTTAACTGAAATTAGCTAAGCTAATCGGCTAATGGCTGAATTAGCTAAATAGTCTATTTAAGATTTTATTAATAAATGATTCAATAAATAATCAAAATGCGATTTTTGAATTAGAAACTATGACGAAATGGTAAAATTGGGTTCAAAATCAATGAAAGTATTTTTTTACCTCACGATTATCAAACTTTTGGGTATAAAATCAAGATGACTTAATTTTTTTCGAACTGTCAGACAAACAAACTGTAACAAAAATAATTTCGATAGCGGCGCCCCTATTGTCTAGGCGCCTGTGTGCGCCGCACACTTCGCACATAGGGGCGGCGCGGCCCTGTATATACAGTGCGGTCCATAGGTATGGAATGAATTCATGTTTAGAGTTATTATGTATTTGTTTGAAAAAACCTGAAACAGGTCGATTTTTAATGTCAGTTTGACAATTTACAATATACAAATATTACCCCCTACTTGCACCCCCTCTGAATTAAGAACACCCCCTCAAAAGCTTTAAATGGAAAGGGGGGTAGGTCGTGTGTTCGAAAGGGATTTTCATTTACTGTTCATTCTCTGTTTTTCAAATTTGGTGCAATCATAATTGAGAAAATTCATTTTGAAAATGTAAAATTTTTATACCTCACGTAGAATGAAGGAAATAATGTCACACAATGTTTAGGAAGTATTTTTCAATTTATTTCACCATTAAATTGAATGTTCGAAATGACCACCATTCACTTCTTGACAATAAGCAAGTCCATCTTGGAATTCTCGTACAACATTTTGTAGGTCCTCAGGGGTTATGTTGTTCATTTCTTCTGTTATCCTAACTTTTAAATCTGCAATATTGTCTGGTCTACTGAAATATACTTTTGATTTTGAATAACTCCATAAGGAGTAATCGAGAGGAGTCAAATCGGGGGATCTAGGCGGCTATTCAATCGTCCCACGTCTTCCAATCCATCTATTGGGAAAAACTTCGTTCCAATAATCTCTAAAAATACGCTTGCAATGCGGTAGAGCTCCGTCTTGTTGGTACTAAATTGATCTATCTATTGCATTTGGATCATTAACATCAGGAAAAAGTCTTTTTAATGTAAGCTGTAAGAAGTTCATAAAAAAATATAGATAAACCTCACAATTATCCGTGCCTTAAAAAAACTAAGGCCAATAATTCTGTTGTTGATGATACGAGCCCGAACGTTAACTTTCTTAGGATATTGTGTGTGAGCCTCACACATCCAATGAGGATTTTCTCTGCTCTAATATCTAGAGTTTTGTCTATTAACCGTTCCATTTAAATGAAAAGTAGCTTCATCAGAAAAAACCATTTTGTTTATGAACTGCAAATCTGCTTCCATTCTGTCCATCATCAGTTCACAGAGTTGTTGCCTTCTATCAGGAGGATTCTCATTTAACTCCTGAACCAACTGAACTTTATAAGGATGGCATTTTTCTTTATGTAAAGCGCTCAATATCGATGATTTACTTACATCATTGTGGGCGGCAAGTTGTCTACTTGTCATATGCCGATTTTCCTCAATCGCTAACAGTACATGTAACTTTTTTCCTCATCCACTTTAACATTTCGACCTGGTTTTTGAATAGTTTTTACATGTCCAGTTTCACGAAATTTTGCTGTACTGTGAGACGTGTTGATGTTTTATTACCGCATCCAATCATAATTAAAATGTCTATTCTTTGGGTTTCGGATGAATGAGCGGCTGTTAAATCAAATACACACACAAATATTTTTCAATACACTGACGTATGTCAGCAACTTATAAATATAAAAATAACAATAGTCTATTAGATGGACATTACATTATTTATGTGGGTTTCGTGAATTTTTCCTGACGTTTAGCAAAACAGATAAAATACAATACCTGATTATTTCTTATGGAGTTATTTAAAATCAAAATTATATTTCAATAGACCAGACAATATTGCAGATTTAAAAGTTAGGATGACGGAAGAAATTAACAACATAATTCCTGAAGTCCTACAAAATGTTGTACGAGAATTCCAAGATCGACTTGCTTATTGTCAAGAAGTGAATGGTCGTCATTTTGCACATTTAATTTAATTGTAAAATAAATTGAAAAATACTTCCCAAACATTATGATATTATTTCCTTCATTCTACGTGAAGTATCAAAATTTTACACTTCCAAAATAAATTTTCTCTGTTATGATTGCAGCAAATTTGAAAAACTTAATATTGCTGAACATAGAATGAAACTCCTTTTCGAACAAGGTGCCACACGACACCGTTCTCATCCACATTTATTGAGGGGGTGGTCATAATTTAGAGGGGGTCGAGAAGGGGGTAATATTTTCATACTCTAAATTGTCACATTGACAATAGAAATCGACCTGTTTCAGGTTTCCTAAACAAATACATGATAACGCTAAAAATTAATTTATTCCTTACCTATGGACAGCACTATATGAGGTGAACAGACCTGGTTATCACTCATTATTCTTAACAAACTCTTGCAACTACATGATGACTTCAATTTTTAACTGCTTAATGATTATTCTAGAGTATCGATTTTATACAGGAGTTTATCGCATTGAAATTGGACGGGAACCAGATTCAGGAAAACATCATTTTTATGATACGATACGGTGTCTACCCTGGGTATTAATCGCAGCATTGTTCACTATCAATTATTACATTTTTATTTCGGTTTATGACTATCCGTTATCTAATATCTATCATCCATATTTTGGCATCCTCTATAATCTTCATTATCAGTTTGTTTATTCCTTTCAAAAATATCAAAGCCGCCTTTGATACTGGTTTTTCAATTAGTCAATCTCATTAATCATTAACGGGCCGCTCGACTGTCGTGACCTTAGCACTATCTTCCTGTGATATCGTGTGCCGATGACTTCGAATGTGTTTACAAGCTTCATATAAAATGACAAATTCTCATGCGTTCGGATTCTCTAGAGACAGTATTAATTCCGTTTCAGATATTCCCATGTAACTCCGCTGAAGATGAAGGCGTTTAACTGATGTACTAGGGCAGGTATCACAACAACTTACGGACGTACTAGGCAGAGTTGGTTGCTTTTCAGTCGTTGTCTCACTACTCAGCTCGCTGCTTGTAACCCACTACATGTACGCGGGATTGGGACGTGGAATGACGGGTAAATGTAGCCATCGGGTCATTCCACGTAGCACTGCCTGGATAGGTGGAAGCAGGATCATACATGGCCTTGCTGGGTCCTAATGAAATTTCACCCCAACGAAGATACCAGGAACCACAACGTGGAAGATGGAACCTGTTCTCCGGTGTCATGTCCAGATCAGTCCTGATGCGCCGGAGAGCTGGAACCAACCGCGGATACCTGCCTGCTACAAACCGCGTTTTTAGCTAGTAATACTAGACATACGTGGGGGCTTGCCTCAACCAATCGGCCGAGTAGTTGAGAACTACAATAAACAGGTGGAACAGCATGAGCCGAAGACTGTAGGACTAGTTACGATTATGCGAACTCCGGGGCATCTGGCGCGGGAGGTTCCATTTGCCTTCCTACGGCATGCGGGGCTCTGCTGCAGGTGACTGTCTTTCCCCAGCTCTTCGTGGGACCTATCAGGGTTGAGAACACGTCAAACAGGGTGGAGAAAACTTCCCAAAAACCGTGGGAGGATGCGGAACTGAGGTCGTTGGAGAGGTAGAAGTGCCTCACAATGAAACCTTGGTAAAAATTCTACCCAGATGAGCCAAAAGCTCAAGGCTCTTCGAATAAACCTCCAACATTCAAAAGCAGCAAAGAGTGTGCTCAGAAAGGAGTTTATTGAAGGAAACCTCAGTATAGGGTTGCTTCAAGAACCCTGAATTAATAGAGGTCGAATACAAGGACTCGCAATAAAATCATGTAAGTTACTTTTTTGCCACACTCATGAAAACCCACGAGCAGCCATATTGCTCGCATCCAACATTGAATTTTCTCCTGTTCCAGAGTTCATGACTGGAGATTTGGCAACCGCCATCGTGGAAGTGCCAACTGAAACAGGCAAGAGGCAGATTGTTATTGCCTCGGCCAACTTCCCAGGAGACTCGCCGTCACATCCACCACCAGAGGAAGTCCAAAGCCTTATCAGATGGTGTCAAAGAGGAAACATCTAGCATGGGGAAGCACGAGGTAAGTACCTTTTAGAATATTTGTCTGCGACTAATATAGACATATCACCTTTATAAATGCGATCAGAAAAGAGGTTTTTGATCTAACCCTTGCTGATCCATTCATAACAAACTACATTCACAACTGGTACGTATCTGATGACTCCTCGATGTCAGATCATCGACACACACATCAGATTCGATTGGAGTAATCGGAAACACGCTTCGACGGATATATGATACCCAAACTGACCAACTGATATGGTTATAAAGATTATCTCGAGAGGCAGTTGGAGGACCAACATATATCCATCGATTCAGCTGAGGATCTAGATACAGCCTTCAAGCAGCTTCAAAATACTATGATAAAAGCATATGGAATCAGCTGCCCAGAGAAACAAAAGGCAGTCAATAGAGACGTGCCTTGGTGGGATAAAGAGGTAGCCAAACTCAGGAAAAAAGTTAGGAAACTCTTTAATAGAGCTAAAAGTACAACAAGGAACTCAGAAAATTCAAAAGAAGAACATGGAGGCGAATGTGCGAGGGGATAACGGAATTAGCCCCAGCTCAACGCCTTCAAAAAGTTCTTTCTAAAGAACATAAACAACGGCATCGGTCTGATCAGAAAGCCTGATGGAGGATGTGCAGAAAACCAGAAGAAAAGCATCCAGACACACTTTCCTGGGTCCAAGGTTGAACTGCAAAGTGCTCAGCTGGAAGGGGTTGTCACCAACCCCCAACAGAACCAGCAGGGGCCTAGAGAATCTTCACCACCCAAAACATCAAATGGACTTCAAACCTTTCGAATCTGCCGGAAAGGACGGAATATTACAAAATGGCCTTGAAATAATAGAGCCCTCCTTGAAAAGGCTGTTCAAGGCAAGTCACATACCGAAAGCCTGAATAGACGCTGCAGTGTGAAAACAATGGAGAAAGTTATAGACTGTTATATAAGAAGTGAAATCCTTTTGGACAGACCGCTTCACAAAAAACAGTTCTCCTATCAAGCAGGCAAATCAACGATTAATGCTCTACAATGCTCAGTTGGAAGCATTGTATAGACATTCTTGGCCAAAGAAATGGCTCTATGTGCATTAATAGATATAGAGGGTGCTTTCGATAACATCTCACATGACTCCTTCATCAAATCGCTAGGGGAAAGGAATATAAACACCTCACTGATCAGATGGATACATGCAATGCTGAAAAGCAGACTCATTGTAGCTGCTCTCGGAGAGGAAACGGTCAGAATGACAGCGGAAAAAGGTGGGGATCTATCGCTTTTGCTGTGGTTACTGACCGTTGATAATCTGATAGTGAAGCTACATTAATCTGGAATTATGACTCAAGGTTACGCCGATGACCTGGTCGTCACTATTAGGGGCGAACATGACGAGATAATATCCAGTCGCATGCACACATTCCCTCAATATAATCAGAAGGAGGGACTAAATGTAAATCCTAGCAAAACAGTGCTGGTTCCATTCACAAAGAGGCGTAAGTATGAACTGAAAGCCCTAACCCTAAATGGAACCCAGCTAACTTGTTTCAATGAGGTCCAGATATCAAGCTTCAGGAAGTGCAGCGGTTAGCCTGTCTGGGGCGATATTCACGTGCCCCACTGCAGTACTAGAGGTAATGCTGAATCTTCCGCCACTGCACTCGTGTGTAATGAAAAAAGCGGCAAAGAGTGCCTTGAGACTGCACCAGGCATCGAACTTGAAGGCTGGAAATCTGATTGGACATCTGAAGATTCTGGAAAATATTTCCCTAGAATCCAGGTGCTAGCCATCAGATATTATGCCAGCTAGGCACGACCACGGAGTGAATTATGAAGTGATTAAACAACCATCATATATTCACAACAAACGGGAGAGGAATGCATCAGTATGGTATACTGATGGTTCCAAAATGGACGAATGGGCTGGAGTGGGAGTAACGGTTCCTAATTTTAGGCTCTCAAAATCCCTAGGCAAAACCCCAACAATTTTTCGAATTAAAACCCATGCTAGGGAAATTTGCGCCCAAGAATACCTTGGAAAGTGGCTTCAGGGGGGCAAAGATCTATATCCTATCAGACAGCCAAGCAGGACTAAAAGCTCTAAAGTCATACACTTGTGAGTCTAGACTGACTTGGGACTGCAAAGACAACTGGCAACGAACAATCAGGTTACTCTGATGTAGGTGCCAGGTCACAAGGGAATCAAAGGCAATGAAGAAGCGGACAGCCTCGCCAAGGAAGGCGCAAACACTCAATTTTCTGGCCCGGAAACATTTTATGGTCTTTCCAAAGCCCACATCAACGGAGAGTTTCGGCGCTGGGAATCTGACCAAATTAAAACCCACTGGAATAAGGTCTAAGGGCAAAGACGAAAAGACTTATGATCCCATCGCCAAAGAAAGCCGAACAGCTTCTCTAGACAAGGAAGACTTGAAACTGGTAACGGGCCTGCACACTGGACCTTAAAGGAATAGATAGTTCAGATGTGTACCCTTACTGCGAGAACTTCGCTGTAAACTATAGAACACCTGCTTTGCGACTGCCAAGCGCTGTTTTGCAAAAGGCTTAAGTTCCTCGAAGGGGTTACACTAACACCCTCAGACATCAGGAACTTAGCTCCCAGGAAACCTGATAAGCTTCGCAAGGAGTTTCGGAATCCTGGGTCTTGAATAGATGTAGGGTAATGTACAAAATATCTTACAGGTTGAGGTACGGAGAGGCTGAAGAGCCATATCAACCCCCCTACAATCTACAACTTACTGATTCTGAGGTTATTCATTTATAATGTTCCATATCCATCATATACTCTTTTCGAAAAAATCATGTTTATTAATTTTTCCCACAATTGAAGCTTTATGTGGTAATATCCCATACATTGATCATTACCGAGAGCATTTCGTAATAGGTAGAGCAACACTAGTTTATGAATTATTCAGGCGAAACCCACAGAGTGTTCGGGAAGCATAAATTATATAATCTCAAAATTTTCACTTTTCATCATCGTTATCCGGAACAATGAAAAATAATGTTCATACGTATCAACTTCCTCGCGTTGTTTTTGAGATACCTACTCTTGTTCCAACATATATCATATCATATATATCGATTGAGGGTTAAATGGAGGATAGAGAGGTTGTAAAAATATGATTGGAACAATTTTGCCTTCTACTTGAAATTTGTATGAACACCGGAAACAATTTCCTGGAATAGATCTCTAAATAGAAGTAGATAGAAGGAGTACACAATACCATAAAAATAAACAAAAGCACTTCTCAAATGATTTTCACTACTTTGGATTCACGACACAACGACTGTTTCCTATATAACAGCTTCTTCAGGAGGAGGTAACACTCACTCAACAATCACGATGTTTTATTTTGAATAAGCAGAGGGTAGTAAAAAAATGTAATCAAGGATATTTAATAGGTTATAGGTGCTTAAATAGAACCGAGATGAAATAGACAAGGATTATATCCATTATCCGTACTAGCAATTTTCAACGCTTCTTCAGCTACAGCTGACCCTACAAGAACAACTCGGAACAGTCAATCTTGTCTCGACAACATTGTCACAAATTTAAGTGGAGAAAAGTTGTCAACATTATTGAAACCGGTTTTTCTGATGACTCTGTTCAGTTACTACTATACCAACTGGTCAATTTTCAACTTATAATTCTGTATAATAGTTCTTAAATGACAAATTTCTGCAAACAACTACAGAAGGAGGACTGGTTAGAGGTATATAATGCAAAAAACTTGAATGAAGCATTTAATATTTTCGTTAACATTTTTAGATACTATTTTAATTTGAAATCTCCAGAAGTCTGGACCAACAAAAATTCATTCCTCTCTCTGATTCGCACATGAATGAAAGTACACTTAGTCTACTCCAAAATTTATCGAAAAATTATTTAGAATATAAAAAAGCATATAATTTATATGAAATTCGATACGATAATATTTTCAGTAAAACAAAAAAGAAGTACTATAATAAAATTGAAGTCAGACAGTAAAACAAAAATAATGTATTGAAAGAAATGGCAGGGCCTAGTCGAAAGCAATCAATCTCAACAGAAAAATCTCTTGAAACAGCAAATACATTTTATTGAATATTCCACTAGATGTGCTCTAAAACTTCTATCAACGCAGTGATACATTGAAAAGTCCAGAGATTTTGGGAGACTGTTAGAATAATAGGACCATACCCTATTCTTAGTGCCTCTGACAGAAGTTGTGGCCTTTCCAATCATAAATGGTATGAAAAATGAAAAAAATACTGATAAAGATGAAATTCTCATTTCGTTGCTTCAAACATGTGTCCATGACATTTTGACGTTTCAAATAAATAAGTCTTTAGAAGAGGGAACATTTCCGGGTGAATTTAAATTGGCTGTAATGGAACCTTTACACAAAAAATGCAATTTTACAGAAAGGGAAAACTTTGGACCAATAAATTTTCCAACATGTTTCTCGAAAATTGCGATGGCCCGAAGGATGAAGGATAGTATAGTATTCTCCTTCAGAGACAGGAGACTTGTCTTGTGGCGTCTTTGACTGCATTGATCATGGTTAACTCTTGCATAAACTTTATAAGTATGGAGTTCGTGGCAATGGGTATTACTAGGTTAGAGTCGTATTTGAGGAGAAGGAAACAACTGGTTGAACTCAATAATGAACATGGTAGAGTGAGATCAGAGGCCTTGGAGACTCTTCATCATATTCATTAAAGATATACAGAATACAATGTCTGATAAATCCACTACTATTTGGTAAACTATGCACATTACTCAAACTTTTTATTAATGCGCAGATTTTAAAGTTATTATGGAACTAGGCAGTCGAATGCTAAAAAGACAAATTCAACTTTTGCTACTAACCTATTGACTGACATTGTTTCGTTAACGAATTAAAAAATTACGTGCGAAAAAAGATTGTGAACTTAACCTTCTAGAAAGTATGGAAATTAATGAATACAAGAGTCAATTTTAGACTCGATGATCAATTTCCACAGTGGGTTCTGTTGATTCCAAATGCTTTTCGCTATTATCTCTACCTGAGAAGCCATTGTATAGCGAAACACGTGTAATGGTTCTATAAACTCAATTCAGTGAAAATAATTCAGTAGAGTGTCTTTTGTTAACGTTATCATCGATTTTCATCCAGTATCGCAACATCAATCAGAAACAATATGTTTATATTGTAACATCCTAGAATAAATAGAGAACATCAAATTTTCTGGAATTTAATTTGGTATAAAACATTATTGTGGAAATTATTTTCAGCTGAATTATTAAATATGTTATTTGGAAAGAGAAAGATGGTATCTCACTTGGTGAAACATTCCAAAATCCAGGGAATCCAAAGAAATGTTTTTTTACAGGTTAACGTTACGCCTGTCATGTGCTATGAATTTCATGATATATCCACACGATACCCAAGAATGTAAACTACAGATGGAAAGCTGTAAGTATCGCTAGGTTAAACTTAAGCCGCTCCTGAGAAAACTCAAGGCACATATTTTGAATTCATTTCGAAATAAAGAAGTTGCTTTGTGTATACAGGGCGAACAAATGATTCACTTTTTCAGATGAAATTCTTAGATTTATATAGTTTTCCAGTGAATTTCAATCAGATAGCAAAGCAGCTTTGAATTTTATTCGAAGAAAAATTAACAATTACAACTCATGAAAAAATCATACATGACATACATCACTATTGTTTTTTTAAATCTTTTGTCAAATATAAAACGAACACAGAGTGTTCCCCTACAGTGCTTTCGTAAAGAACTGAATAAATTCATTTTTAGCTAAACTATCTATTTCTGAGGAATCTCCTGGAATAAGTCAGTTTTTAATCTCAATTTGCCACATTTATAAGGGAAAATTAAATATACAGGGTGATCCACGTTTGACTGATGATGTCCGCGACCATTGTTTCAAATGGAACACCCTATATATTATTCAATTTTTGGAATCTCCATGGAAAGCTGATATAATAAATATATCACACATGGGGTTTTTATACAGTGCGTCCGTTAAATTCAGTGCTCTCGTGAAGTAGTTAGGGCCTTTTCAGAATATCTATCAGATGTAGTTCAATGTCCAGCGTGGCTTTAGCCGGGTAAGTAGTTGTTTCCTGTTAGACATTCACAAAAAATAACTTCATTTTAATCGTGGATTTTTCAATTCACAGAAAAATCTTTCTATCAATATTCAATTGAGAATGTTTTCCTTTTCAATAGTGGATAACCTCGTAAAAAATTAAATGAAAAATTTTTGGAACGAACGCTCGAAGCCGTCGAATTTTATTTTCATTTGGGCATTCTTTCAAATTCAATAATACATACAGAATGATTCGTTTCATTAAGGAATGTGAGTATGGGTGAAATGAAAATAAAATAAGAAAAACCATTTTGAATTATGAAAATACTAAATTTAATGGCAATGATAGCATCAAACAACGATAAAATTAAATGTACAAATTGTGCACCGTTTGCTGTCTGACTATTTCTATTACTTGACAGTAGCCACAGCGACCAGAATTTTGTTTTTAATGCTGAATAGTTTTTGTGAAGTTATTTCTTTGAAGAATAACATATTTTATTGTTTGTCGATACATTATTGAGTAGTAATTTTGTCATTTCATGGAAAATGATTAAATTAAATGAACGAGAAAGAATTGAAATTCTTTGCATGATAGGATTTGGAGACAGAATGTGTCCCCAAAGAGAAGTAGTTGAATTGTTTAATGCAACTCATCCTGATCGGCAACCTATTAACCAAAGCATGGTGAGTAAAGTTGAGTCAAAATACCGTGAATTTGAGCATGTCCGTGATCTTCCTAAATCCGGTTGACCCTCACCACCAGAAGACGATCAGCTTAATGTTCTGTTGGCAGATCATGGAAATCATCACATAACACTCAACCAATTGGATTCTGATTTCAATATGGCAGCGCCTACAGTTCACAAAATTATGAGAAAAGCAAAGCACCATCCTTATAAGGTACGCTTCATCCATGAGCTGAATGAAGACGACGATGATCGGCAAAATCAATTCTGCGAACAACTGCAACAGCTATGCAATAATGATAATAATTTTGTAAAAAATATAATTTTTTCTAACGAGGCTACTTTTGTTTTGAACGGCCACGTCAATAGGCGAAATTGCCGTTGGGCTACCGAAAATCCCCAATTGATGATGGAGTATCACACTCGAAATCCACAGAAAGTGAATGTATGGTGTGACATAGTCGACGAAAGAATTCTGGGTCCCTATTTTCTTGACGTGAACCTGACTGGTCCAATATATTTGGATTTTCTTCGATTCGACCTTATTCCTGCACTATTAGCTTTGTATCCAGATCTAGAGGAACCTGATCTTCCGAGAACTGATTTATTCTTCCAACAAGTGGTGATTTCCATTATGCACAGCTGTCCCGACTATTTAGATGTGTGTTTCCAATCGTTGGATAGGGAGAAGGACCATTGAGTGGCCAGCTAGATCTCCAGATTTGATACCACTTGATACTTTTTGGGGATACTTGAAGAGAAGTGTATGTTAGTGGGCCAGAGAATTTAGAAGATTTGAAAGCAAGAATTCGTCACGAGATACAATCTATACTCCCTGACGTTATTGAAAATGTTCAAAAATAAATTATTCATCGTCTTGGCTACTGTCAGAAAGCAAACGGTGCACAATTTGAACATTTTATCTGATCGTTGTTTGAAGCTATCATTGCCATTAAATTTAGTATTTTCATATTTCAAAATAGTTTTTCTTATTTTATTTTCATTTCACCCATACTCATGATCACTTTTTCACATTTCCGTAATGAAAAATGTAGTTGCCATTAGAAAAATACGGATGACGTCATTTCTCCTACACGATTCATTCTGTATGCATTAATAAATTTGAAAGAATACCAAATGAAAATAAAATTCTTGACGGCTTCGAGCGTTCTTTCAAAAATTATTCCTTTAATTTTTTACGAATGTATCCACTATTTACGAGATCCTGTATACAAACCCTATGTGTGATATATTTTTAAATCTTTGGTTCCAATTAAAAGGTGTTCCATTTGAAAAAAAATATCGCGGACGTCATTAGTCAAACGTGGATCACCCTGTATATTCAACTTTCCCTTATAAATATGGCAAATTGAGATTAAAAATCGACCTGTTCAGGAGATTCCTCAGAAATTTATTCAGTCTTTACGGAAGCACTGTATGTATATTCATTGAACAATTTCTTTCAACAGAAATGCGTTGATTATCCAATCAATGGGGACTAAGAGAGGCCACTGCTAACAAAAGATGGGGTAGAAATGATTTTGATATATGTTTTTCATTTGACCTATTTTATTTGACATAATAAAAAACATACTTTCATGTCATCTCTAAATATTTTTCTCAAGAAGTCCATATAACCTGACTGGAATAAAATTAAAATTAAATACCTACATTTTTCTTGTGAATGAATACTTTCCGTAACGACACCGTGTAAATATACAGTATGTCTCACTAAGTTGGAGCCAAATGGAAAACTTTTTCATTATTCATTTTAGGAAAAAAGTAAGTCTTCATAAACAGTTTTGCATGTTCTAAAATCTGAAATACAATTATCAGATATCAAATTTTTTCAGACGTATACGCGGTTTGTCAAAAAATATGAATTGTACTCAAGTAAAGTACCTTTATACAGTGACCGGCAGAAAGTACGCATCATATGGGAATTTTTTTTAATATAATATTTTGACAAATGTCGATACATGCAATCGCTTCTGCATCAGAAGAAACCCCAAAAGATGTTGTACAGTGCCGTTCGTCTTTTCTTGTTTGGCGGAAAATTTAAAAAATTTAAAAATGATGTCTCAAAACTCACTTATTTGGGAAAATATTGAAAAATGTTATTCGGAAAAGCTGTTTAGAACGACATTTCATAGCTATGTACAAGTTTGGAAGAAAATCTGAGATGAAATAAAAAATTTTCAATTATAATCGATACTGCTTCATAAGAGGTCACAGAAATATCTTAGGACATTATAATCCCGATACTGTTTATTATTGACAAAGAACCATGTATCTACAGAATTTTAATATGAATTTTTTATTAGAACAAAAAATTTATTCAATTTTTTACATAATTACATTTTATAATAAAATTAGAAGCTGAAATAATTATAAACCAAACAATTTAATGCATACTCGAAAGTTTGTAATCAATTTATTTTTTGTTTGAATAAAAAATTCAATTTGAAATTATGTAGATACAAGGACCTTTATTAATAATGAACAGTATCGGGATTATAATGTCCTGGAGATATTTCAGTGACCTCTTATGAAGCAGCTGATTACATGGCAAATCCATAGATTTCAATTTTTTTCCGAATAAAATAGAAGTAGCTAGCAAATATTTACAAAATATCATTTGAAATATTACTGTTGGCCTTATCAATGAGTTTCTTTGTCTAAAATGTATTTTTCCAAATTGAAATTTTTATTATGGCAAAAAATTTATTTTAATTTTTTTATCTCAGATTTTTTTCAAAACTTGTACATAGCTATGAAATAACGTTCTGAACAACTTTTTCGAATTTTCCCAACTAAGTGTGTTTTGAAACATAATTTTTAATTTGTTTTAAATTTCCCTCCAAACACGAAAAGACGAACGGCACTGTACAATGTCTTTTGGGGTTGCTTTTGATGCAGAAGCGATCGCACATATCGATATTCGTCAAAATTTATTAATAAAATAATTTCCTATATGATGCGTACATTCTGCCGGTCACTGCATACGACACTATAGAAAATTGTTATCGAAAAAAGTTTTTCAGAACTAAAAACTACGTTAAAATATGCAATTACATTCATAGACATTGAAAAATTAGGTTATGTTACTTTTTACTGTTTTTTCTATTTTGAATGAACTTTTTTCTCTTTTGATTATGAAACACATAATCACCTTTTCGTTTCTTAATGTTTTCTAACAATTTTACAGAACGATTCCTCAGTTATTTATAAGTGAAAAGTTCATATAAGCATGGGTCCGCAAGGCCTTAGTTTTTGATATACAAGGTGTTAAAAATTTATTTTTATTTTGTTTTTTCGTGAATAATTAAAAAAACATGTTTTATATTTTGATTTTGATTTGGACGAAAATTGGTATTTGTGGATTTTTTGATATGAGAAATTTAAATTTGATCTTAGTTTGGCCCTTAATTATAGGGGGCGCCGCCTATAGGTCTCTGTCTCTATGGGGAGTCGTGCATCTATGAATCACATTTACTAGAAGAAAAATCGATTCCTCTATAATTTTCACGTGAAAAAGGTATGCCTTTCAAGAGTCGCTACAAGCAGCGGTTTTCGAAATATTTTGATTTAAATTAATTGTAGCTCCAATCTTCTTCTCATTGATTCGCGAACTCTTTGGAAATTAAAGTATTGAGTAGGCTAGTAGGTTCATTCCAATTCTCACAACAATAATTTGTGGTCAGTGGAAAACCCCCACATTTCTCTCTTAACGTGTGGGCAGGAATCCTTGGATATTATTTTATAGGTCCATTCTTTATCCCGGGAAGATTGAACGGAGAGAGATATCGCCATTTTCTTGAAGAAGATTTGCCTATTTTACTGGAAGATGTGCCGCTTAGACTACGAAATGAAATGTGGTTTATGCATGACGGTGCCTCGGCACATTTTAATATCCAAGCGGGAGAATTTTTAGATCAAACTATCGGCAACCGTTGGATAGGTCGGGGAGGGCCTCAACCATGGCCCCCTAGGTCACCAGACCTCAACACTTTGGATTTTTTCCTGTGGGGACATCTTGAATCCTTAATTTACCAGACACCTATTCAAAATGAAGAAGAATTAAGTAATCGAATAATAACCTCTTGTAGAACGATTCAAAATACTCCAGGAATTTTCCAAAGGGTGCGCGAATCAATGAGAAGAAGATTGGATGCGTGCATACAGGCAGGAGGAGGACATTTCGAATATTCATTGTTATTTTTATTTAGATTTATATCTAGTGTTCCGTTGTTTATTGTTGTTCAAAAATTAGCTTAGCGTTTAAAATGTTTCTATGTTGAATACCATTTTTTTTAAAATTGTTTTACATGCATCGATTGATTTAAATCAAAATATCTCGAGAACAGCTGCTTGTAGCGACTTTTGAAAAACACATCTTTTTCACGTAAAAATGATAGCGGAATCGAGTTTTCTTCTACAAATTGTGATACATACATGCACGATAAAGTTAAGGGCCAAACTAAGATCAAATTTGAATTTCCCATATTGAAAATCCCAAATACCAATTTTCGTCCATTATTTTAAAAATTATTTACGAAAAAACAAAATAAAAATAAACTTTCAACACCCTGTATATCAAAAATTAAGACTTTGCGGACCCATGCTTATTTGAAATTTTCACCTCATAAATAACTGAGGAATCGTCCTGTAAAATATCGGATTTTTATTACATAACACCCTGTATATTGACATAAGTCAAAAACTATTGCAGATAAATCTAATAAACCCGGGTGCGTTATATTGACAATTGAGTGGCAAATCCAAAAATTTAACGAAAATGGAGGGTTGCCATTCAAAAAAACATCTAATTTTGGGACATCCTGTATATAAATTATGGAATATATTTTTGTATTGTGCCTTTAGTTAAAAACAAAAACAAGTCGATAGCTTGGATAGAAGAAAAGTTATGGAGCTTGCACGAACTCCTGGGTCTTTGAGCATTTCAGTAAAAGATAACGAATTTTTTCCCTTTTTCCGGTCATGAAACGTTTCAATTCTGAATAGGCCTGTTCATGAAAATTGTAAATTCAAGTAATAAACACGGTGACTATTACCGTTGACAAGAAATTTTATGAGATAGCCTTGTTGTGAATACGGTGTTTTGTTACAATGACTAGTGCCTCCAATGATCGATATAATCAGAATTCCACAATGAATTGATATTGGATAATGAATCAAAAATTGATTTATGTGCGAATGATTTCCTGAAATTGAAATGAAATCATCATTTTTCTAACTGCATGGAAAGTTTGTGAAAAAGGGGTGAAAATCCCTCTTCATGGTACTATTTACCCATGGATGTTTTTTTCAGTATCGCACACGACAGATGATATGATTTTCGAGTGGGATCCAGACGTTCCTCTGGTGGTAGATGAGAACATCGAACTTCCCCAATTGGCACTGGTGAAAAATAATACGGCTGATTGTACTCAAGTATACTCGACTGGTAACACTTGCTGAAATGAAGGATTATTTTTTTAGTGAGGATTGTGCTTTTCAGGGAATTTCACCTGTCTAGAAGTAGTTTTTGTACTGAAAAGGAGATTGGGATACTATTTGTTCCATACCTACATTCCTACTTGTTTGATAGTTATTATGTCGGTAGGTATCAAAATGCGTTTGAATTATGACTGCACCGTAAATAACTTTAAAAAAAAATATAACCAAACCGATAATTTTTCTGATAAAAGTTTTCAAGTTTCGAATTTAATTTCGCTTCGCCATTTCGAATGTGGGAACACATTCGACTGCTGACTTCAAAAATCTGTTATTTGTCAAATTTTTCAAGGCAAATCAAATGTGTAAGGGTTTTGTTGTACAATTGTTGGAAAATGACAGGGAGGGAAATTGAATTAGAAACGGGACGAAATTCATCAGGAAAATTCAAAATCTAATTTGGAAACGAAAACCGATTTTTGTATGCCAAAAGGAACGTACAAGAAGGGTAAGAATTAGCAAAAATAGATAATTGTAAATAGCTGGAAATGCCACCCTAACAACACAAGTACATCCCCTGTACAATCTAGGGACGTCCTTCATTTGCTGGACGTCCCTGGGATATCCTTTGTCGAGACATGGTACATACTAGAGACGTCCCAGGGACATCTACTCTCCACCGAAAAGGACATCCAAGGGATGTCTTTCGGTACGTCCCAGGGATGTACCAAGTCCCGACAAGGGACATCAAAGGGACACCCAGGGATGTCCTATAATTGAAGTAGGAAATCCCAGGGGCATCCCTGGGATATATAAGAGGTACATCCCCTGGACGTCTTCGAATGTCATTTACTTTCATTCATTTAATTTGAAAAAATTAATGGAAAATATGGAAAACAATTTAATCCAAAGATTCTCAACACAAAACGAGTTAAATTCAGAAATTAATATGCTATATTGTGTTAAAATATGATAAATAAAAAAAACGACAAACAAAAACTCATTCTATACCGGATGTCCACGGAAGGTGGCTCGCCCCTTTAACTTTTTTGTTTTCGGAGATAATGGAAGGAAATTTGAAGGATCTGTTTGATGCATGAAACTGCATTTTTTGACAAGTAACTCAACTTCATGCAAATTCCGGATTCACCGGAAGTGACATAAACTTTCGATTTTTAAATGGGCACCTGGTATATTTCCAGTTTGTTTGTCTCCATATGACATTTAGAATACAACCATGTATCATTTGTTACTGATAGGATACGTTCAAATAACTAATTTCAGTCCTGAAATGTTTGTAAAAATACAACTTCACTGTTTTCGATCGAAATGTTTCAGCTGTGTGACGTTTGATTTTGAAATTTTTATTACTATTTTTTTTCAAATGGCAACATGGTGGCTCGTCGGGTTAGATTTTATTATATTTGATACCGCACTCTATTGGGTTGTAAGAAAACTTTCGATAAAAAACTGAAAATATAACATTAGAACTTTCGTTAAATGAAGAATCTTATTGAGATTGAAATAAGATTTAAAATCATCGAGTAGCCTGTGACTAACACAACTGAAACAAAATCATTAAATTGTTGCGGTAAAAATTGACGTGTCGACATATTATTTTACATCTCTTCTCCAAAGTCAATTAGGTAGTTATTGTGTACCTCATTGTTTGAAAATCATGGCAAATAACAATATTTATACAAGAACTGAAAAAGTTGATATGATATTAGTTTTTGGAGAGTGTAAGCAAAATTCAACCGATGCTGCACGTCTCTACACACAGAGATATCCTAATATCCCGGCACTATTTTCCAAAACTGTTTGAAAAAATGCGAAATGAGCCTGATAATGATGGGGACGATTCGTTTGTTGTAAGTGAAGAAAAAGAAATAGATGTTCTGGCATACGTTCAAGTAAATATTAATACGTCACTCAGGGAGATCGCAAGAGAATGTGACATTTCGGAGTCTTCTGCGGCTAACATTTTGAAGAAACATAAATATCATTCATTTAAATATCAACTACACCAGCACCTGTACCAAAACGATAATGCAAGGAGACTTGAGTATTGCAATTGGTTCTTTGGAAAATATTTGGAGGATGACACAATTCCATATAAAATTCTGTATACTGACGAAAGCGGTTTCACTCATTTGGGACATTTCAACAGAAATAATAAGCGATATTGGTCCGATGCAAATTTACACTTGATGGAGGAAGGAAATTTCCAAGAACAGTTGGATTCAATTGTTGGATTGAGATTTTAGGGGACAGAATTTCAGGCCCTATAATTTTTGACGATGTCCTGACAAGGGCTAGATATCTAAGAAGAATAAGAAAAGTTCGCCTTTGTCATCAACAAGATGGAGGTCACTTTGAACATCTGGAACCCTAAAAGTAGTTTCAATATAAATATTTCATTTTCAACAGGTGCTTCATTTCATAAAAGTTCTAACGTTATGGTATTTTCAGTTTTTTATCGAAAGTTTTCTTACAACCTAATAGAGTGCGGTATCAAATTAATCGTAATAAAATGCTCTTTTTTCTAACCCGACGAGCCACCATGTTGCCATTTGAAAAAAAACTGTAATAAGAATTTTAAAATCAAACGTCACATAGCTGAAACATTTTGATCGAAAACATTGAAGTTGTATTTTTAGAACTGAAATCACTTATTTGAACGTATCCGTAGCCCTCTAGAATAAAAATTAAAAAAAAAACGGTTACAAACAGTAACAAATGATACATGGTTGTATTCTAAATGTCATATGGAAACAAAAAAACTGAAAATATACCAGGTGTCCCATTCAAAAATCGAAAATTTATGTCACTTCCGGTGAATCCGGAATTTGCATGAAGTTGAGTTACTTATCAGGGTGTTGAAATTGTTGCAGGTCATGCATTATCTTTTTCTCTATGGCTTCTCTTCTTGGTCCACCTGAAAAACTTCTGCAACGCCTCCTCAATCTGTTTTTTATTGCCAATGGCTTCAGATGATCCTGTAACAAATATATTATTTGAGGTGGAATGGAACTGATAAAGAAAAAAATACTAATACAGATATCATGTTATTGCTCTTTTAGGATTTTCGATAATAGAAAAAACACTCACAAAGTATTATTGCTGCATGTGTTATGTTGTGTTTCAAGGCCCATTCTGTTGATTTATGTTTACATGTTTTTCAATATTTTCATGAATGTTCTCAACAGGATATTTTAAATTAGGTATTCTCTTGATCTAGGGCTAAATTCTCCAAGGGAAGAACAATCAGACAAATTTTCAGAACTTGAATCCCCTTGATCAACTTCAGGAATTCTATCTGAATTTGTAGAAAGTATTATTATATGATTATCATCATTTACAGCCATTGATCGACGAGTAGAAGGCCCACTACAAGCCTCTCAAGATTCTTCATTTTCTCTTCCAAGTTTTCTTGCCCTTTTATATTTATAGTGGATTTAGGGCCTTTTCAGAATATCTATCAGATGTAGTTCAATGTCCAGCGTGGCTTTAGCCGGGGAAGTAGTTGTTTTCTGTTAGACATTCACAAAAAATAGCTTCATTTTAATCGTGGATTTTTCAATTCACAGATAAATCTTTCTATCAATATTCAATTGAGAATGTTTTCCTCTTCATCAATTAACAATTATCAATTAACAATTATCAATTAACAATTATCAATTAACAATTATCAATTATCAATTATAAGTTGAACCATCATCTTACCATGGACGTGGTTATGCAGACAAGTAACAATTATAAATTAACAATTAACAAGTAGAAAGTTGGCCAACAATTAACTTCTTACTTTAATTGAACCAAATTGTCCTCTTAGTCTACTCGACAAGTTGAAAATGATCTAAAATAGAGATACTGCTCTTAAAATTATGTGTGATAGCTTATTGGATCCGGAATAACGCCTAGAAAAATGTGCCAAAGGCGTGTATTAGCACATAAAAAATTGCAAAAGTTATAAACAATTGAAGATGAAAAAAAAATCGCATTTCGTTTTTTGCCAATATTTCATAAACTATTAATATTTAAGAAATTAAAAAAAAAGATTCTGAAAGAGGAGAAAATTTCCGATGAAAAATTTTTTTTGCAAATCAATTTATATCTTGTATTAATACAATGATGATTGAGAAAAAAAATATTTTTTTTAACAACATTACTTGGATTTTTTTGTTTTTGTTCAAGTACAAAAATTATTATAAACAAAGTATTGATATTTTTTCAACTTTTATAGCCTGATCTTGTTGAGTATGTATATAAGAAAGGCTCTACGAAGCGAAACATTTTTACGACAATTATTCAAACATTTTTTTTCATTTACAATTAAGACAGAAGTTCGAGAAAATTTTGTTAGTTAACAATCGTTTAACTTGTTGAAAAATTTCCAACGGGAATAAATCATTCATAGTGTTCCGAATACACCATGATTTTTTCAAATTTAAAAAAACATATTTAATACCTTAAATAAAGTAATTAATGTGTCGTACTCGCTTTTGACGCCGCGCGCGCAACCTAAAAATGTCGCTCGGAGACCCATTTTCAGCGTTAAATTAAAATTATAAATAATGGAGATAGAGTTCCGGGACTCAGGAGTTTTTTATTGGAAATTTCCTCCTTTTTCAGAATATTTTTTTTAAATTCCTTAAATATCAATAGTTCATGATATATTGGCAAAAAACGAAATGCCATTTTTTTTTCATCTTCAATTGTTTATAACTTTTGCAATTTTTTATGTGCTAATACACGCTTTCGGCACATTTTTCTAGGCGTTATTCTGGATCCAATGAGCCATCACACATAATTTTAAGAGCAGTATCTCTATTTTAGACCATTTTCAACTTGTCGAGTAGACTATCTAGTGCGCAACTACTACGCAGATGTCCGTGGATTGGCCTGTGCGATGAAGAAAGCTAACCTAACTTTTATTGAATAGAATATTCTGGTTTGTTTTTGTTGTGGGTTCTGGAGTCTTTTGGAATTTTATTTGTTTCTGAAAATATACTGTAAAAATGGAAATTGTTGATGCTTATTTTGATCGACCTCGTTCGGCAATTTCCCGCGTTGTATGACTTGTGCTTCATGGTTAATTGAATGTGCATAAATTCCATCATTTTCGTTACTTGTTGATTGATAATTATTAATTGCTAATTGTTACTTGATAATTGTTAAGTGGTAAATAAAAATAAATCCACCATTACTCAGTGTATTTTTTCTCTCAAACCTTGAAGACACCTTTCTCATACGATCCATTATATTAATGTGTACCTATAGTAGATTAATGAATATACTATAAACATAATATTCAGAATCGATCAAACATATTATTAGAACAATCAAGTCTTTGATCCAAAAGATTACATTCAATATTTTGATAATTGTTTTACCAACCTCAAACTGAATTTATTATTCCAATTTTTCAACTATGATATACACAACACTATAACTGATAAAATGTTTCAAATGCTCACAAAAATTGTCAAACACAATAAGGATGCCGCTAATCTTTTTACATCGAACAAAGAAAAGTTTGAAACTTGCACATAATGCTAAGTGAGGTTACCATTTTTCACATGACAGATCACCAAAGAATTCAAGCAATGTTACCAAAGCCGAACAGGACAAAACCACAGACACCGAAGTGCAATTGTGTTTGGGATTTGTGTATAATTTGTATCATTCTTGATAATTTTGATTAAGGGTACATTATGCAAAAATAATTTTTTACTTGCGGAATGGTCACTTCCAGAAATTTCTGATATATATTTCCATTTTTTTATAATTATTTTCCAGAAGAAAAACAAACATTTTCAAAATAAAATAATAACTTTGAATTTTCAATGAACATTTTGAGTTTTGAGTTTCAACGATTCTTATATATGATAATGGATATCCAAAATACCAGGAACATGATTGGGACAACCTATGGATATACCAGATGGGATGTGCGCTGGAAAACCTGTGCGGGACATTCCCTGGATGTCCCAATCATGTCCTTGTACCGCGGTACATTAAAAGGACATACCTAGGACATCCCTGTGTTGTTAGGGTAGATTCAGAATATTTTGTGAGAAAATATAAATAGTATTTCAATATATGATTTGTGTATTGGTATAGCATTTTTCGACTACGTTTCAGTGGGTGTCTTTCTGGATAAAACCAGAGGCAGCTCCAGCTAGAGTCACTCTGGGAGTCACGTCACTATTGACTCTATCCACACAGCATGCCAAGAGTCAAGCTGCCCTGCCACCCGTCTCATATCTGAAGGCCGTTGATGGGTTTATGTCTGTATGTACAGTGTAAGTGATTTGTTCAAATTTTATACTTTTAGACTTCATTTGAATTAATATTCGAAATACTCCCACCTTTCGTGAGAATATTCAACAAATTTAGGATCCTCACATTGTGACATTATACCAAATCGATTCGAATTCCCATCAGTGATTCTTCTCGTCGAACCAAGCCAAATAATAATAGAATAACTAATAAAAAACCGTTTTAAGGGCAAGCTTTTATTCAAGCCGTGTACTAAAACGTGGAAAATTCGTTTAAGTCATCGCTGACAATGATTTAATTATTTTTTGTTGAATTATTTGGTTATAAAAACCTTGTCAGTGGACAATGATTCTTTGGTGAGTAACAACTTTAAGTCAATGTCAGCGATGACTTAAACATATTTTATACGTTTTAGTACACGGCTTAAATGAAAGCTTGACTTAAAATAGGTTTTTTATTGGTTATTTTATTTTTTGCTTTTTAGTTAGTTCGCCTTAATCTGTTCATTTCTAATAGAGCTTCGTTATCAATTTCAAGATCTCTTTCCTGTAAGTTTTGAGCTGAAAGAAATCATGATCTCCGACCCCAGAAACTCCCACCCACCAATTTTGAATAGAATCTGACCATAATCATAAAACTCTTTCACCATCCTGAAGTCGCCATCTTGAATTCATAGATTTTGAAAAAAAACCATGATCTCCAAACCTGAAAGCCCCCACATTCCAATTTTGAATAAAATATGACGATAATCAGAAAATTCGTCTTCCGTCTTGGGGCCGCCATCTTGAATTTATAAATATCGACAGAAAATTCAAAATTTCCGACCACGAAAACCGCCGCATATCAATTTTGAATCGAATCGGACCAAAATCACAAAATTCATCCACCATCTTGGAGGGGCCATGTTGAATTTATAAATTTAGACAAAAAATTCATACTTTTCGACCCCGAAAATCCCCACATACCAATTTTGAATCAAATCGGACCATAATCACAAAACTCGTCCGCCATCTTGAAGTCGCCATCTCAAATTTATGAATTTTGACAAAAAATTCATAATCTCCGACCCCGAAAATCCCCACATACCAATTTTGAATCGAATCGGACCATAATCACAAAACTCGTCCGCCATCTTAAATTCATGAAAAATTCCTAATCTCCGACCCCGAAAGTTCAACATACCAATTTTGAATCAAATTGAACCATAATTACAAATCTCGTCCGCCATCTTGGAGCCGCCATTTTGTTTTTTTTACCTAACAAAAATTTCATAATGCATTGTCACCAGAGTTGTGAAATTTCAAATTATTCGGACGACTAGAAGTCGGTCAAAATTCACTTGCAAGATTTGACCCTAACGAACGAACGAACGAACTGACAAGTGTAACTAAATAAAATCTTGTGAAAATGCCCCATCTTATTCCGCTTCAATCAAGAGAAATTGTTCAAAAAGTCAAGAGAGGGCGCTCTCTTCTCTTGTCTTGTCGTGTGTTCTCTTGGCAAAACACTTCATTTCCAACTGAGATATCTGGCTTTATGAACCTATCGATATATTCGAAAAAAAAAACTTTGTATTTTTGGCAGAGTCAAATTTTTTGAAATCAATTAAATTTTCTGCAGGAAATACAAGGGGCTGTTCATAAAATACTTCACACTAAATTTTGCCTCTTTGGACCCCTTTCGTCACGTTGCTTCACACTTTCTG
The DNA here is from genome assembly GCA_018342105.1 of Gonioctena quinquepunctata. Classification (NCBI taxonomy): domain Eukaryota; kingdom Metazoa; phylum Arthropoda; class Insecta; order Coleoptera; family Chrysomelidae; genus Gonioctena; species Gonioctena quinquepunctata. Next base: position 159,173 of record JAFIRS010000523.1, read on the forward strand.
TGAGCCTCCCTATAAATATCACGTCACGAAAGCTAGAACCTCCCTCCCCGTGTACATGATTCATTACGATTAATAGAACACATTGATATTTAAAAATATATATTTCTTTCAATAATAAAATTTTTATAAATCAATAAATATCTAAAATAATCAACAAATAAATACTTTTTCATTTATCAGTCCAAGGATTTTTTAAATGCTCAGCAATACCTATGACTAGCATTGAAGTATCTTCTCCTTTATCTTCGAAACTACCATTTACTTCATCCTCATCTATCCACTTTGCATTTTCTGTACCAGCGCTTCCATTTCCTAATAATATGCATAGTAGCTCTCGAACTCGACGAGGATACAACTTGGCTGTATACAACGAACCACTTTTTTCGTTTTGGATGAGAATGTTTTAAATGTTGCAATAAAGTTTTGTTAGACGTGTGATGAAGACCACATTGTTTACATGTTCTATTTGCCAATTTAAAGTGGACCCATTGACAGAACCAATCGTAAGGAATTTGAATATAATCTGGAGTTTTAGGCTGGAAATTTACAGCGAGACGAGCAAGTATATACACCATCAGAATTTACTTGCCATACAGTTAATCCATTTTGAATATTTTGTAATTTAATTGGTGGAGGCAGAAATCCGTTTGGTATTAAACATCTCAAACTACTTCTAGTTTGACCACAACACTTTATTTGTGCATTTCAATATTGCAGTAAGTATTGAGACTCATGAACATGTTTACTATACCAATCGCCAATTAATAATTACACTTTGTCGCCATCTCTTTCTTTTAGTGCTATATATTCTGCGTCTACATCATGACTATCAATTTTCATCAGCACAATTTGTCCCTGCATATCTAAAGTTTTTTCTTCTACATTTTTATCTATAGTTTTACCGTAAGAATCTAAATGAGATCCATAATACTTATAAGGCAAAATTAAGCCAGCAAGTTCATGACTTATTGGAGCCATTCTTCTTTCCACACAGTTGTAAGCGCTTCTACCTGGTGCATTAGTCACACTGAATAAAGCATCTAAATTGTAGTCCCGAAAATGCTGGAAAGCATAAAAAATTACTTTTCCGTACCGAGGATTTTCGCCAGGTCCTCCATCAGCCGAAATGAGCACTACAGGTGGAAATACGAAACGAATGACTTTCTATCGTAACAGAATTAAAAAAAAATCGTGAAAAAAATTTAAAGTAGAATTGTGTGATGAAATTCAAACGTCACGTTTCACCCGATCAACCAATTCCACGGTTGACAGCTTCAATCAGTCTTGCAACGTTGCCATATTATCAAATCTCCTAGTTCTGACATTTATTATAGTTTAAGAAACTTGGCAACATTGCCGTTTAACGTCACAATCAACCCGAATACGCCTTGGCTGCTTGGTCGTTTTCGTCACAAAGAGCTCCAATATTAGAAGCTTCGAAATCTGCCAATTTTCAAAAACTCATAGAAACTGCTGTAATTGAAATTTGACAAAAGAAAATTTGCCTGGTTACATTTATATATGCCTTATGTATTTTAAAGCATATTCGAAGCGATAGTAATTTCTCGTGTCCTCGCCTATTGTCCAAAACTATTTGTTTGACATCGTATAAAGACGGCAACAAAGATCTTGCATTACAGCAAGCTATGTTTAAAAAATACATTTCGAAATAATTTGTTCGTATTGAATTACAAAAAGAAAGAAAAAAAACCAAAGAACGAATAGCTTTCTGTGTTCTAAATAAGATGGGGAATAAATCAATGGGAGCATTCCAACTGGTCGCAATGCTGCAACTTAATCCTATAAAATCTTAGGTACATTGTATACAATAGAGAATATATATGAAAATACAAAAAAATATGAATTTGTTTATTGACTCGTATGAGCACCTGAAATGAATTGCTAATAGTTACATCAAACAGCTATTTTGGTGATATCTAACATATTGCCAATGTTTAGAACATTTTGCTGATTATTTAGCTTTACAAAAATGTTTTCACTGATTGTTCATACTTTACAGTCGTTCTCACTCGTTTAGAAGCTTCTCCGACAATTTCCATTTACTCCTTGGTAAGATCCTATCTGATCACCACTTTGCTGGATTTCAGAAGTCTCTTCTTTTCTACACAAGATTTTTGTAATAGTTCGTGAAAAATCTCACCATTATTGCCTTACTTTTGTTCCTTTCCTTCTTCCCCTGTTGGTAGCAAAATTCCATACTGGAACCATCCATTTAAGGATTAATTTATTATTGAAGATATCTAGGACAGTCTTAGTGAGGTCTTCATTGGCTGTTGTTTCGATAACACCGTACAACCTCAAATTTCTACTTAGTTCTTTCTGTTCCTGCTTCCTCTGCTGGTTAACCAGAACATTGATGGTCTCTTCCTGTTGCTGAAGTTTTTCGATTTATAACCTATATCTTCTTTAATCTTTGTAATATAATTCTGAAACTTGCAATAATTAGAGATTATAGAGATGAGTATAAGAATTCGCTGACGTCTATCTAAGTGGAATAAACTACACGCCAGGGCCTATGGAACAATATATTTTTACAAAAATGTATATTAGGAAGTGGGACAAGGTGAAAATTCAACGGTATTCAAACACACCCGTAATAGTCTAAGAGCCGGTGGGAGGTCGACCTTCACCGATCTGATAACTCGATGAGACATATTTTTTATCAAATATAATTTATAAACAAATATGCCTATGATAACTTGCCTATCGTAAAGTGTTCATAGCTATTTTTAATTGAATTAATTTTAATCAATTTTCTTTCATCACCTTCACTCTTTTGATAACCAAAACAATGCCGGTAGGCTTGCCTCTTATTTCTGTGCAGGCTACCTGGCAAGCAGATGTGAACAGGTAAGTCAATATAGGTAACTACACCGATCTGTTAACCAATCGAAATTTATATCATAGGTAAGATAATTCAATTACAAAACCAATCGTATAGGCTTGCCTGCAAAAAATCGTACATAAAATATTATTGCCAAGCTATGAAGTCTTAGAATTTTAGCTATTTGATAGGTGCGGGAGAAAAAGTAGGGCGTCCGAGGTCCGTGTGATAGAACAGGACACAACATAGCAGCTGCACGCTACCTGACCGTTGAATGTATCCGAGTGCGCATGCTCGTGTACATGTGAGTGAAAGTGACAGCATTTATTTACACTCGACAGTAATTTTGAACTCTAATTTATTATAACTCTGATTTCGATCACAATTTTTGTATTATTTCACACTATATATACTATGAAATAAACAAAAATAAATAATTTAATATATTAATGAAAGATAAAAATTCAACATTTTTTTTTCATTTTAAAGCTGAATTATAAAATTTAAAAATTTATATTTTTTATTTAAAATTAAATAAAGAATAATTTATTTATTATTTAAAATCAAATAAATGCCGTAAAGCGGGAAAGAAAAAGTGTTACTTTTAAAATTTTAGTATAATAAATAAAAAAAATCATCAATATAGAAAAATAAAATTTAATACAATTATGTTGTTAAAAACGTTTATTACAAAGCATATAAAAGAGTTCAAAATTACTGTCGAGTGTAAATAAATGCTGTCACTGTCACTCACATGTACACGAGCATGCGCACTCGGATACATTCAACGGTCAGGTAGCGTGCAGCTGCTATGTTGTGTCCTGTTCTATCACACGGACCTCGGACGCTCTACTTTCTCTCTCGCACCTATCAAATAGCTAAAATTCTAAAACTTCATAGCTTGGCAATAATATTTTATGTACGATTTTTTGCAGGCAAGCCTATACGATTGATTTTGTAATTAAATTATCTTACCTATGATATCAATTTCGATTGGTTAACAGATCGGTGTAGTTACCTATATTGACTTACCTGTTCACATCTTGCCAGGTAGCCATGCGCAGAAATAAGTAGGCAAGCCTACCTAGGCATATTCTGTGTGTTAAAAACTATCAGTTGAGTTGAAACTCATTCGGTTATCAAAACAGTGAAGGTGATGAAAGAAAATTGATTAAAATTAATTCAATTAAAAATAGCTATGAACACTTTTCGATAGGCAAGTTATCATGGGCATATTTGTTTATAAATTATATTTGATAAAAAATATGTCTCATCGAGTTATCAGATCGGTGGAGGTTGACCCCCCACGATCTCCTCTACTATAATAATTGAAGTAGAATTCCGGAACGTTCAAAATAGTTGAGAAATCCGAAGATGAATTAATGGATTCTCTGACATTATATATACTGCACACAAAGATTGAACTCTTGATTTTGAGGAAACAGATGGAAGGGACTTGAATAGATTTCAATTGAGTATTAGAATTGAAATGTATGATCCTGAAAACACAAAATTCAATAGCAACCATCTTGTATTTTTTAACCGACGAAACCAAAGAGGAGGAGGTTCTCTAGTCGACGCGTATATTTTTTATTTTTTCATGTATGACCATGCGTAACTTTTTACTGAGACGTCCGATTCCGATAATTCTTTTTTCAATGGATATGGTGTACTTCGAAGTTGGTCCTATTTGGATTTGAAAGATGAAATCCACCCCTAAGGGTAGCAAAATGAAGGATATTTATCACTCACCCTCTGAATTCTGGTCTGTTAACCGATTCTATCAGGCATACCTTTGTATTGGGTTCTTCGATTTGGATGAATCTTTTTTTATTAGATAGGGTAGTTGATCAGATTTGGATTTCGAATGGAATTATCCACCCTTACGGGTAGAAAAATAGGGGATAATTGATTTTTCACTTGTGAACATTGGCACACATATATAGTTGACAATGACAGATCTCTACTGTCATTATTTTTCTTCTCCTACATCCGCCACAATCATTATTAGGAAATAATTGTTGGGGTTGAATAGAAGTGTTATTGAAAAATAAATTATAATTTGTTTTGATTGTGAATTTACAGAACACATTCGTAGGCTTCGAGATTTTCCGGTAAGCGGTACTGTTTATCCTTAATAAACTCTCTTTACGCCTCTCATTAGTCGAATTCATTAAGAGATTCAACTACTGATTAATAACAACGTTAAGTTAGCAAAATGTTTTACCGGAAGTGACCAAAATCCATACTTTATTTTAAACCGGAATGTCACTTTTCAAACGTTAATATTTCGAAAACAATTGAGTTTAGGAAAAGAGAAAACTGTTCAAAATCATGAGCAGATTTCGAAAATGGAATAATATACGGGGTGTTCTATTGAAAAAAATTATTTAAAAATGGCGTTCAGCCGCCATTTTCAAATTTTTGGCTGTGATTTTTTCATGAAAAAGTAGGTCTTCATCTCCCATCTGAGCCCTTCAAATTTCGTTGCGATATATCGGGTGGTTCAAAAATTAGTAGGGGGAGAACGGACTTTGGACGAGCATTGTATATATTGAAGAAAAAATGCATTTCCCAAAACATATACCTGTCATACATTTTAATTCTAATGAACTTTTCTCGATTTTGTTATAGTTTCGTCTTCATGGCTCTTATGGAATACTGCCTGGTGAACATCGTATTAGGTGACTCCGATGCTCCCAAACCCCCACCCAAAAAAGGCACTCCACCCCCTAACAACGTCTTCGAAATGGTTTCCAAGGAAAACTCGCTGCTACTGAGGGCACCGAAGCCTGCACAATCGGCTGCTAGCAAGGCATATAAACAGAGGAGCAGAGCCATCAACATCGATAGGTTTTCTAGGGTATTCTTTCCGCTACTGTTCACCATTTTGAATTGTACTATTGGATACTTTTCGCGGAGTATATTTAAGATGCACTTTTGCGAAATAATTGATAAAAAATAAACAAAAATTTGTTAGAGTCATATCAGGGAGAGAAATAACAGTAGACAGATTTTGAATGTACGTTAATTATTGAATCCGATAGGTTCATAATTATAAAAGTTGTAACAATAAATGATCGATTAGAACGATTACACGATATCTGTCTACAACCAAGATGTTTGTCTAATGTGCCCCAACTCATACCTATGAGAATTTAGAACAACGTTGGAAATATCTGCCTGCTTGGTAATCAGAGTGAAGAACATAGAAATTGAGAATAACGAATATTCCAATCGGCAGGTTTTTTTTCTGCATGAGGTTAGCGTAGCGATTTTTTTCTCCACATGCAAGGGGGGTTGGTCTTGAGTATAACTCTGAGTTGGCGCGGCAAGAGGGGGTGTGCTTGGAAAATTCGTTTTGTTATTATATCTCTTAAACGGTTTGTCGGACGCGAAAAATACAGCAGATTTGTTTTTAGATAATCAAATGTTCTTTCATCATGTTCGAATAATTTTTTCTGTTAAATCAATATTTATGCAGTTTTTGATCAAAGTTGGAACACATGCTTTTCAGCGAATAACTCAAAACCAATTGATCCTACGTGAAAAATAGTTGAATTTAAAGTTGTAGTGCGGAAAATTGTTTGAAAATTTTGACCCGAACTTTTTCTCCTATCTACAAAAGTTTTCGCACAGTAGCTAGTTAAACGAGAATTATTTACATACAATGAGACTAAGGTGAGGAACAAGAACTGTGAAAAGGCGAACGAAGAGCAGAGATATGATTTCCGGAGAAATTTGTTGTAAAATTAAAGGTCATTGGCAGGGATAAAAATTGAGGCACGATGAACGGGGGCCAGGAGAGGGTTGAAGATAGGCAAATGTAATAGAGGGATGAAGGATAATTGTCAGGCTGGATTTGGGAGAACTGTGGAGTGATTTACAGAGATAATTTAAGAGGAAGAATGTTCAAGAACAACTTGGGGGTTCCAAGCTCGAAGGAAGGCTAGAAATGATTTGGAAAAACATATGATATATTTTGAAAGAATAATGAATGTTATTGCTATGTTTATTTCAATACTGGGATCATTTTGAATTCAGTAAGTATTTTTTGAATTTTTCCCAATCTAATTCAACTTCAGTCACAATAAATTTGTGATCACTGATGGCACTTTTTTTTACTTATTTATTTTCATATCTGAGATAACAGTAATTATATATACAGTGTTTCTCAAAAGTCCTCTCCCCCCTCTTATTTTTGGAACGATTTTACATAAACAAGTGAAATTTGGAAACTGAATATTAAAGATTGTAAACTTCCCTACTAGTGATGATAGATGACGAAATCGTCAAAGATGACGTCACAAGGCCATTGTGACCAATAATTTTAAATGGAACCCTACGGCAAGCGACACCTCTTTTGAAAGGTATCGAAAAAACCTATTCAATCATACTAATTTTGTTTGTGTTTATGGCAGTTTTAATGGCTCATTAGTAAACATTGAAATTTAAATTCCATTCAGTATGATATTAATTACAGATTAATTACAGAAGTATCAGTATCTACTTGAAGAAATTGCTCGAAGTGTCAGGTTCAGTGGCGTGAACCTTCGATATAAGGTACCCCCACAGAAAAAAAATCCAAAGGTGTGAGGTCCGGTGATCGAGCTGGCCATTCCGTTGAACCTCGTCGTCCAATCCATCTACCACGATACTCCTCATCCAAATACCGTCTTACTGCACCGTAATAGTGTGGAGGAGCACCATCCTGTTGGAATGTTATTTCTAAATTGCCGAATTCATCTGTATTATCTTCCAAAATTTCAAGGATTAACGGTTCTATTGCGTTTTGCAACAGCTCCAGATAAACCTTACCAGTTAAATTAGTATTTAAAAAGAGAGGCCCAACGATGTGGTTTCCCAGGATACCTGCCCAAACATTCACCTTCTAGGGAAATTGGGTATGTGTTTCACGAAACAGGTGAGGATTTGCGTCACACCTATACCTCACATTCTGTGTATTTACATTTAGATAGAAAGTACTTTCGCCACTAAAACAAATTGTTTTGACATAGTCTGGCTGTTGGTTAATTTTAGTTTCCATATTTTCACAAAATTCTAGTCTTCGGTCTGGGTCGTCGTCTGTGAGTTGATGAACCATTTTTAATTTGTATGGATGAAATTTGTTTTTTTCAACACCCTGTATACTGTTCTTCGACTGACTTCACAGGTAGATACAACGTGAGTTGTTGAAGAAGTAGGATTAACCATTACTTCTGCCAGTATATCAATTTTTTTCTCATCAGAAATTTGTGGTCTGCCAGATCGTTCCGCATCATTAATACTACCCGTTGTTTCAAACTTACGAAGAAGCTCCCTTAAACAAGTCCTCGAAACGGGGCGATCGGGAAACCTCTTATTAAAAATGCGTTCTGCTGCATGAATATTTTGTCCAGTTTCACCAAGAATTAGGATCGCTGCTGCTTTATCACCTAAAGCACGTACCATTTCGCTTCTTGAAGCAGTCAAACGTTCGGCTCACAACAGTTTAACAAATTATTGAAATTACAAAAATATTGAAATACCAAATGCTGCTGAAACAGTTGAACGTTCGATCAACAATACACAAATTATTGAATGTACAAAAACTTGGACAATTACAAAAACGTCGAATTAGGGAGACTAACAAAAACGTCAGCTTATTTGACAACTATCCAGAGGTGGAGCTTGAATTGGGAATTTAAGTATTAACTGATTGAATTCATCACAGCTTTGCGTTTTTCAAAAGCGAGTTGCCAAAACTGCCATAAACACAAACAAAATTAGTATCATTGAATAGGTTTTTTCGATACCTTTTAAAAGAGGTGTCGCTTGCCGTAGGGATCCATCTAAAATTATTGGTCACAATGTCCTTTTGACGTCATCTTCGACGATTTCGTCACCTATCATCACTAGTCGGGAAGTTTACAACCTTCAATATTCAGTTTCCAAATTTCACTTGTTTATGTATAATCGTTCCAAAAATAAGAGGGGGGGAGGGGACTTTTGAGAAGCACTGTATATATATATATATATATATATACAATTTCTTAGATCACCTGGTAGATTATTGAATTTTGAGATTGCCTCATATGTAAGTTTTTTCTGACTAGTGTAGGTTAATAGCTTCGAAATGGAACCAGCTTTATTTCCTAGTGTGGTCAATATGAGTTTCTGAGTTTCTTGTTTTATTCAGATTTTTATTAATAATATCGTAAGTAATTTTCAGGGTGTTTATTGTATAGTGTTCCTCCGAAGAAATTGCATTCATTTAATCAAACAGTTGATTTGTAGGTATATTATACAGGACTTTTGATGATTTCTTGTATCATACAGAAATTTTGTTGAAATTATTTTTTGAACAATATCTCCACTGAGGATATGAGACTAAAGAATTAAATTTGCTATATAAGTATTTAGTTTGGGACATCTTCTCAATTCACCAATAACAGGAGATATTTTTTGTTTGATGAGAATATTAATATGAATAGAACAATCGAATTTAAACGGTTTTCTTCACATAAAGGATTCAATATAAAATTGAACCAGAGAAAGGTAGATCTCAGGTGAAAAACAACTACTTTCCTGGCAAATACCACGCAGAACGTTGAATGATATTCACCTGAAAATCCATGCATACTTCCATATAATATCAATGGACATTGAATGCAAATGTTTCTTTCTGATAAGCTCGATTATGTTTAATTTATGTCGTGTTCACCTAACAATCCGCATACCGGTTTCAGGCTTCTTGGCCCTCATCAGCACGGAGTAGTCAACCAGCCAAAGGTCCAAAGGACTCTGGCTGAAGTGAGATACAACGTAAACAAACCATCATCGATCTTGTAACACCTATTGGTACGCCGGAAAAGATGAACTTCAACTGGCGGTACCTAGTGACAGAAAGAAACACTCCGAAAATCTCCCACCTCGATAGGTTTCTAAATAAAAGATTCCTTCTCAGTAGGAGTGGCAAGCCCGTCTAGCATATAGTGAGAGATAAGTGCCATGTGAAGTGGAATGAATAGAAAAATCGAATTTAAACGGTTTTCTTCACATAAAGGATTCAATATAAAATTTCGGAGTGTTTCTTTCTGTCACTAGGTACCGCCAGTTAAAGTTTATCTTTTCCGGCGTACCTATAGGTGTTACAAGATCGATGATGGTTTGTTTACGTTGTGTCTCACTTCAGCCAGAGTCTTTTGGACCTTTGGCTGGTTGACTACTCCGTGCTGATGAGGGCCAAGAGGCCTGAAACCGGTATGCGATGTTAGTGAACACGACATAATAAACATAATCGAGCTTATCAGAAAGAAACATTTGCATTCAATATCCATGATATTATATGGAAGTATGCATGGATTTTCAGGTAATATCATTCAACGTTCTCACATGGCTCTTATCTATTAATTCCACTTCACATGGCTCTTGGTTAATTTTTTAACCTTTAAAAAACCTTTAAATTTTTTTATTCATTCCACTTCACATGGCTCTTATCTCTCAATATTAATATGCTTGTCCCATTTCAATTTCTCATGAATCCAAATACCAAGGTATTTGATTTGTGAAGTTTCAAGCAATTATTTTTTGTACGGATATCTAGATTAAGAGTTTGTTTATTTCGTTGGTGGAAAATCATATATTGAGTTTTATTTGAATTTACAGGGAGGAAGCTAGGATATATTTGTTTTTCAATTTTCTTTAGGCCTTCGTTTATCGTATATTCTAGAATTATAGGGTTTTTATTTGCATGTGAAAGAACTGTATCATCTGCATATTTGGTATGTTCACTAGTTGAAATATAAAATAAATATAAAATTGGACCCAACATAGATCCTTGAGGAACACTTTCATTTACATATATATAACTTTTTGGAATCAAAATGATTTATTTTAGTTCTAATGGTTCTATTCTCAAGGCAAGATTTTAGTAGATTATTTGTGATACCTCTGATTCCCATTGAATCAAGATATTTCAAAGAATTATATGGTCAAATGTATCAAAAGCTTTCTTGAGGTTTATAAAAATTGCTATTACATGATTTACTTTGATATTTCCATAAAAAAATTGGAGACTGGGTGATCCAGAAAACTTATGGAATTATTCACTTCCCTTGTAGGATATGTACTGTTACACAAAACGAAATCATTCGAAGAATATATGCATTTTTTTAATAAATTTGATTCATTGCTATTTGTAAGCTCAATGATATCGAAGTCTCCAAATAATAGGCACTTGTTTCTGGAATAGTTTTGGAGTACTTCATCTATCATTTTCAAAAATGTTGTATTCTGGAGTTCGATAAAGAGCACATGTTTTGATATTTTTGCATCATTCATTAAACTCTTTGTAATAAACGGCTTAGTGCGGGTTAGAAATGGCTTTGTCAAGTACTTCCTCACACTATATCATTCCGAAATTGTATTCCACTGTTTCTGACGTTAATAAAATGAATTTCTCAACGATTCCCTATTTCGTGAGATTATATGAAGTATATAAATAGGCAAGCCGAACAAAGACTGGAGGCCAAGGGCATTTTCATCTGAATTGGAAAAATAGCTCCTCCTCGAGTGCAAAATTACCACATTCTCTTTGATGTCACCAACAATATGAATGCCTTTGATGTTCATGAAGATTTCATGCTGGAACAAAAGGCACTTGGGTAACGGAAAAGGTATTGCGTAAACAGGTGATGATTTGACAGGGTTGGATACCAGAATTACATTTATTATTGCGGCTCAAGAAAAAAATAGTGTAAGAAAAAATCTGTGATGCAGTTGTTGGAAGCTATATTTCTACAAGAATTCTATTAATATGCCCGAATATCTGAATACAGTGCAGTAATTATGTTCTTTCGGGAAATATTTCTAAATCCAGTCTATTTTTTATTAGAAATTGCTAATTTTCAGTATGAAATTAGTACCCCTCTTTCCCGAAAATTGTATGAATTTTTTTCCATATTTGGTGCATTAAATACTAATAATCCAGTCACGTAACGGGGTTTCACCTCTGAATGAAACATAATAAGCTATAACTCATATAAACCTTTGTTTTGGATATTTCAAAGTTAGCTCGAACCTCTCATAAGATCTCGTGTCCGCGTCTTGAGACATTTAAGGTCAAAAGTCGCAAAAATTGTTTTTTTCATCAATATCTTGCTTCTTATGCTTTGAATGATATTTGCATTCATCATTGAAGTTGTAGAACATAACATTTGAAAAAACACCGCGATAATTGATAAACAAATAATAAGTAAAAAAACACTGTGCATTTGTCCTGTAAAAGTTGCAGCTAACTTTTGCCGCTGTAAACTGACAATTGCATGTGGCAGATGCGATTTTTTATACATGAGTTGAATTGTCATTAAATTAAATTTGTAAAAACCTTGATAATTACCTATTTAATACATTATATTCATAAATATTATTCATAAATCAAATACTAGAATATTATTCATTAATAATAATACTTACTTACTTCATATCTTACATCTCATTGAGAGGGTGAAATTCATAAAATAACAACAAATGATTCGATGAACAAATGCATGTATTTCCATAATCAATAATCAATACATTCAATTATATTGAGGCTTTTGTCATGTTTCATGAAACTCTAGAGAAATGGGTCAACCACTTTGATACTGAATCTTAGCCAATTATAATCATATTAAGACTCAGTTGCAAACATATTTATCTGCAGTCATACAAATCGATGTGTTTTTTTTATTTTCTTACCTTTTTTACTTCATTTCTTTTACCTATATATGTATATATTAGTTTTAAAAACGTCATAAAGTACACACGTACACATACACATACAGAGTGGCCACTTTTTTAATGGGATTGTATTGGTAACTTTTAAACCATAAGAGTTAGAAGGTCGGTCAAATGAAGAAAAAATTGCATTCATAGAAGCATTGTCAAGCAGTTCAAACAAATCGAGATTATCAGGGCCGGTTATTGAGATATCATAAGAAAAGTAAATTCTGTCATTTTGATTTTTCTTTTTTTCCCACTTTATTTCGAATATTATCAGAAAATGTCACAGGAATTTTTTATTCGACAGTGAATTATCCTCATTTTGACATAATCAGATTTTGTATCCAATGTTTCGTACGCTCTGGGCCACCCTCAACCTCATTTTTTCCAATACGGACCTGCATATTTTATGACACTTTTCGAAATAACTTTTAACGCTAAATTCAACGATATATCATACAATGTACATAATACATTCAATAAACCTAGAGTTGTGTGTATGTAAGAAAAAACAAGTCTATCAACGATATCAATATTCTGACCCAAATTCAATTGAACCCAGAAAAAAAATCGAGAACTGTGGCCAGTGAATGCAATTTATCAAAAACTGCTGTTAATAAAATAGTCAAGAGACGCGAATACAATGATTTTAAATTTGAATACCAAGCCTTGCAAAAATTATATCGTAATGATCTCAAAATAAAGTTCGATTCTGTAATTTGTTTCAACGGAACAAATGACAAATCCAACAATAATGATTCCTCGCGGGAAGATTGAGAATGTATTGGAAAGTATTCAAGGAGACGAAATAAGCAAATGTATAAGAAGTATGGGTTCCAGAACCGCAAAGTGCATTTTACAAAATGGTGGACATTTCGAACACTTACTTCATTAATGTTCATCATTTACTTTCGAATAATCATTTGATTTTTCTTTCATCAAATGATAGTTTCGTTTAATTATTATGAATTAGGTTTTTCACTTCTTGAAATTTGTAAATAATTATTACTTGTTTCTTGCTTTGATTCTGTTACGTTCCATTCAGTTGAAGATGAGTAAGTTGATTTTCTTATCGAATTGTATTGCATGTTGTTAATTAAACTAAAGGTACCTAAATGTAATACAGATCCGACCCAAAGAAATTCGGATAAGGGTCAAAATCACCTGAAAATCAATTTTGAATGACATTGTATGATATATCGTTGAATTTAGCGTTGAAAGTTATTTCGAAAAGTGTCATAAAATATGCAGGTCCGTATTGAAAAAAATGGGGTTGAGGGTGGCCCAGAGCGTACGAAACGTTGTATACAAAATCTGATTATGTCAAATTGAGGATAATTTACTGTCGAATAAAAAACTTCCGTGACATTTTTTGATAATATTCGAAATAAAGTGGGAAAAAAAGAAAAATCAAAATGACAGAATTTACTTTTCTTATGATATCTCAATAACCGGCCCTGATAATCTCGATTTGTTTGAACTGCTTGACAATACTTCTATGAATGCAACTTTTTCTTCATTTGACCGACCTTCTAACTCTTATGGTTTAAAAGTTACCAATACAATCCCATTAAAAAAGTGGCCACTCTGTATATCACATGCAAGCTGTTATTAACACAATTTCAATATATAAACTATCTATGATAATTTGTAAACTTGAATTTGAATAAATATTATTATTATTATATCAATAATGAAATAATAAAGTGGAATACTTCAAATATATGTTAATTATATTTTTATTTGGCAATTATGTATCATTCATTCATTACAATTTCAGTTCAAACGCAGAGAGGATTTTTCCTAACTTTAATTATTATTATTAGTAGTAAATTCATTATTGGTAGTAAATATTTTCTTGATTGTCTTCTTCTTCATCATCGTTTTCCTCTTCCGGTCACTCAATAATTTCCAATTCATTTTCATCATCCTAGTTATCAATAATGTTCGTCTCTAAATCTTCAAGGATTTCAGGGTTATATGCACTTTCTTCATCAAGATCATTTTGATACGATGAAGCGTTGAGGCATGCTGGTCCATTACTTTGGCCATAGACTGAAAAGCATTGTAACCTCGATTTTCTGAATCCGCAGTGCGAACCACAACCATTCTTGCAGTCTTGTATTGTGCAGTTCATCTGGTGCTGGTGGTGAAAAAGTTGTTGTCGGTTCTAGGATTTCATTTCGTAGTACCCAACCCTGGGATTCTAAATCGTTTTCTATTCAAGTTTTATGTTGATGAGCTGTTGCACTAACGGATGAGTGGATAATTGACTTTAGATAGCGGAAAGTAAAGATCTTGTGTTACACCTAGAGTGCGAATATTGCAAAAAAAGTGTGGTAAAAAACCCAATATCATGCCAAAACTGAAGGAAAGCATACCATAAAAGTTTCCTGGAGAGAAAGAACTGTTGTAAGCAGGAAAGTGAAGAAAACAAAACAAGACAATCCAAAGGTCAACTTCTAGTTAATAGCCAGGCACAATCAGGGGATGAGACTGCCACAAATCTCTCAGATGCACTGACAGGTGAGAAAATATGAAAAACTCGAAATCGAAGTTATGATGCAAAGAAAAATTATCAAGCAACTGGAAGACAATAACATATTATAGGCTGAAAATAATAAATTATGAAAAGAAAGTAAAAAGCTAATTCACGAAAAAATTATAAACCTGCAAAAACAAAAGCAAATAAAAAACACTGCTAGTTCGGAGAACCATAAATAGTAATGAAGAACTGAGTAGTCATAAACAACAAAATTATTCTACCATGCCAAAAGCTGCTATACAGGAGGTTCATCAGGAATACAAAGAGAACAATACAGGAATACAAAGAGAACCCAATAACCACAAATAGGTGAAACTACTCGTGAATTACAAAACGTACAATTAAATACTATGAATGCGATAATAAACTTAAATTCAGACGAACAGAACGATTCATCTGAAACTTGGGAGCATGTAAAACCTAGAAAAACCCGAAGTAGACTCAATTATAGAACTGGGGAAGCGGACCAAAACTTTCGGGGAAAACATGATAACAATAAAAAAATATGGCTATATATTACTAGAGTCCCAGATCACACCACTCAAGAACATATCGCCAGTAGTTACAACTCAAATTGAATACCCAGGATATAAATGTGAAAAACTTGGAAATAACAAACCCTCGACCAGACAATCAATCTTCCATGATTGGCGTCAATCCAGAGAAAATGCAGAATGTTTATGATCCATATTTCTGGCAAAAAAATAGCCTTCGAAAGGTTTGATTTCCGGTAAGGTAAAACACCAAACTCTCAGGCGAACTTGGGGCATCTCGGCCGGCAGGTTTTTTAGTGTAGACTCTAGTATAGTAAATCTTCAGGAATGCACAATGAAGATTTACCATCTCAATATCCAGTGCCTTTCTAACAAAATAGAACAGTTGCAGTTATATCTTGAGGACAAATCTTATATTGTCTGCTTGTGAGAACATTGGCTAAACGCTTTCTGTAGGCAAACCATGGAACATGGTGGTGTTTCCATTTATGTAAAAGAAAACATAAATTGCGAACCTCTCTCACTGGATCGCTTCTGTATTGAACAGCATGCAGAGTTTTGCGGAATTTATATACCAAAAATAAAAACTGCTCTATCAACAGTATAGAGATCGTCAATATCTAGAGAATATGATTTATTTTTTTAGAACATTGAACAACTCCTAACAATGATGTCAAGCCAATATGAAAACATAATTCTCATTGGTGACTTTAACATTGATATAAATAAATACAAAATCAATCTCAAACTCTTGGTTGAACATTGTTGAATTCTTTGGATTGAAAGCCAAAATAACTGACTCTACTAGGATAAGTTCTGCATCCTCTAGCTGTATACACAACGTAATAACAAATTCAACTGACACTGAGTGTAGTACGGGCCTCTCAGATCCAGGTTTATCGGATCACACTGGTCAATATATAAACATTTCAAAATGCCCAGTGGATCCTACTGTCTACAATTGGAGTAGGTCACTAAACCAAAAAGGGATGGATGCCATGAAAAACTCTCTCGAGCTTGTTAATTGGGGTAAATTTCTTGATGATAATATACCATTGAGTCAACTAGCAGATTTTTCAAATAATACGTACAGTTATAATTATTTCATTATTATTATTACATATAAGTAAAGGCTGAGGACAGAGTCCTATGTAAGCCTTGAAAAAAAAACTAAAGAGATCAACAAGATTATACAATGCATGCAAAGGAAAAAGAAAAATAATAATATATGTCTGTCAACATTTCCCTCCCAAGAAAACCAGAAATAAAAATTTGAAGAGAAGACCTGTTATCTTCTTCAGTGAAGAACTTCGTCGAATGAGAGAAACCTTGCAAATATTAAAAACAATCAGCGATTCTTAAAAAAACCCCGCTGACAAGAAAATATTCAAAGAATTCAAACAAACATATCAGGAAGCTATTAACACATCCTAACGAAATTCCTACGATAATTTTATAAGAATTCTAACAACAAGGCAAAAGATACTTGGAAACTGGTAAACTATGGACGAAATTCAGGTGGTAAGCCCCAAAAAAATTGAAATATTACCCCCGATGAGTTTAATATATTTTTTACAAACATATCTGGGAAAATTCCCTGCCAACCAGTGACATCAATATCTCAGACTGTCTATCAGGCATTAGTCAACCAAGGGATTCATTTTTCATGTCGTGATGACTCATGAGGATGTTGAGCAGGCCATTAGAATGTTAAAAAACACCAATTGCTATGACATATATAGTCTAAATAGCCACATCATTAAGGATACAATCAAATATATTGTTAATCCTTTAAATATTCTCATAAATCGATGTTTCACTGAAGGATGTTTTCCTGATGTATTGAAATTAAGCAAAATAATACACATCTACAAGAAAGGAGATATGAATTCACCTGACAACTACCGACCAATATCAATTATTCCAATGTTAGGCAAAATAATAGAGATTATAGTCAAAGAGTACCTCATGATTTTTCTTGCTAAACTCAACATTTTACATGATCATCAATATGGCTTCATGAAGGGTAAATCGACAACTGTGCGGTAGTTGAAGTAATACAACATGTAATAACAATATAAAAATGGTCAACTTACTAGCCTAACACTGTGGGATTAAGAAATCTTTTGATTGTGTCAGCCATCATATTCTTATAGAAAAACTGGAACACTATGGAATTCGAGGGATTCCTCTGACATTTTTCAGATCATATCTTGAAGCAAGAAAACAAGCAGTCTGCATAGATAGAATCATATCTGACGAAGAAACTTTATCTCATGGTATACCCCCAGGCTCTATCCTAGGACCCACACTTTTTGTGGTTTATATCAATGACATTTTTCAATTCCTGTTGCCTAGTACAATCATCTGTTTTGCAGATGATACTACAATGGTACAGTTAGAGTCAAATATCACTCAACTAGAAAACTGGTTTTCTGAGAATATGTTGAAGCTGAATAGAGACAAATCGCAGAAAATTATAGTGTCCTCCAATAACAATATAACTTGTAATAATCATGTTATATTACTATGAATAATAATTGACAATATGCTCAAATGGAGCCCCACATATACCAGTTGTGTAAAAAACTATCAGTTCAACTTTACCTATTGCGTCAGTTGAAAAAAGTGTCAACCACCACATATTGTTAACAGCATACCATTCATTATTTCATTCACATTTAATGTACGGAATAATTCTATGGGGTAAATCCACACATGCAATCAGAGTTTTCCGCTTGCAGAAGAAAGCTATTAGAATAATGGCTGATGTTCCTTTCGATAAACATTGCCAGCCATTATTCAAAAGATTCTGAATTATACCAATACCTTGAATTCTGATATTTCACACGCTGACTCAGATTCACAAAAAAAAGGCTCGTACTACACTCATTCGGACTACCATAAATACTCTACTAGAAACGCAGAACAGCTGAGGCAACCAAGATTGAGACTTCAAATGTCTACAAGCAATACTTTCGACATTAAATTATATAATACTTTACCTCAACTGAGCTATAATGCCTTTAAAACTTGGATAAGAGAATATCTTGTAAGGAAGTGTTTTTATTCAGTACAAGAATTCATGATCTCTTCATATACAACTTCATGGCATCTCATGAATTATTTGTATTTTCATTTTTGTTTTTTTTATCAAGTGCTGTACTCGACTAGAACTGTTTTTATATTTATGTATATTATTAGGATAGTCTACTCACACGACGTCATGCCACTGTATTTATGAATACGTATTATATCTCTTATTTAATAGCTTACCGATATTTATATAATTTTATTATTATCATTATTGTACCTACCTGTTTTGACTTACTACAAATGTATATCTATGCCTAACGTGGTTAAATAAAATTCTATATACTATGTATTAGGATTCACTGTTGACCTTTCGTTATGACATGTATGACTGAGCGCTTTGCACTCTTCGGCCTCTATTTCAAAAACGGTTGAACGTATAGAGAACTGATTCAAACAAAATGTGTAGATAATTTTATGCTCTACAACTTTTATATGAATGCAAATATCATTTAAACCATAGAAAGCGGAATATTTACGAAAAATCGAGTTTTTCGACCTTTGACCTTGAATATCTCAAGACGCGGACACGAGATCTTATGAGAGGTTTGAGCCAACTTTTAAAATGCCAGAACAAAGGTTTATATGAGTTTATGGCTTATTATCTTTCATTCCGAGGTTTACCCCCTCTTGAAAACTATTTCGTTGCATTATAAGAAAATCAATTTTGGAAATGTAAAATTCAGTCAGTCCATCTCGTGTTATCAGAGATACTTGTTCCTATCGTGTGAATGAGAATGAACGTTAGCAGTTTTTTTTTCAAAGTAGGCACAGAGTGATTTATTAGAGTATCTGAAGAAATTTCAGCATTACCTGTGTCTCAAAAAATTATTAAGTGGGCCATGGAATAATTATGTTCCCAACTACTGTAACTTCATTCTAAGTTACCCACATGCATCGGTGTATTCAGTAAAATTCATTCAATTACCCAACTGTATTTTCGCCTATTCAACCAAAAGTCAGGGATATCCTGATTATGATTGAACGCAGTGAGGAATAAAGGAACGGCCATTGAATGATACTGAAACCTACCATAAATTGTTAGAAATCAGCTAGAACTCATCGATTTGATGAGGAAAACATTTGAAGTGAGTTTGCTGAGAAAGTGATCTGTTGTTGTTTCTAATATAAAATAGTACTCCTCAACCCTTCACATACAATGTTAAAATGTTGGTTAGAGCGTATGGCTAGAGATCATAAGGTCGTGAGTTCGACTCCCACTTGATAATGCCTTTTTTTTTAAATTTATTAATTTGTCCACTCTGCCACAAAATTCCCTCCTTTCGATATATGTATTTCGGACACAATATTTCCACTTTCACCTTACAATTAACCTTCCCAATTTTATATTTTTGACGGAAAGGGGGGTGGTCATAATTTTTCTTGTTGAAAATTGGCAATTTCAAATCTATAATAGACTTGTTCCAGAATTTTCCTTAAATTTCAAAATTAATTTATATCATACAAAAATCTGCCAGGGACGAAGTGAAATGTAAAATATGCAACAGAAGATTCAAACCAAGAGGACTTGGAATTCATAAAACTAAATCCCACAATGATTTTATCAATTCAAATATACCAACACCTTCAGAAAATATTTCTTCCGCCCATAACATTTTGGACGCATTGAAAAATTAAACTATAGTGATCAAAATAATATCCAAAGCTACGAGCTCTCTTTTCTGCTGCTGTCCTTGCCAAATCTACGATGAATGTGTGAAGATAAACTCCCCAGAAACATGGGAATTTTTTTTGACTTTTGCATATACAAATTCCAAGATCCCAACTAAACAAAAAAATACAAATAAAAAAAATATCTGTCCACTATCATAAAAAAAAAATAAGTGAAACCAATGAACTAATTTATTTTTGAAACCAAAAGGAAGAATTTCCAGAAGTTCTAGAGGCAGTGATGCCTTCTCGCATTGGTTCAACTGGTGGCTTGGATTCACCTTCCCATCTACAAGATATGCTGAGTTTCGTTCTGGATTTGCCGCAATGACACTCCTTTAAAATCGATTTTAAAAGTGCTTTCAATATGATCTCAAGAGACATTATGCTTCAAAAAGTTATACTATATGAACGAGGTGTTCAACAAGGTGACCCGCTAGGTCAAGCTTTATTCTGCCTATCAATTGACCAAATAACTATAAACATCCCAACTGAATTCAATAGCTGGTATCTTGATGATGGCTCTATAGGTGACGATGCCAATTTAGTACTGGATGTTTTCGAAGATATTATCACTAGATCCAACGAGGTTGGACTTGAATTGAATTTTAATAAATGCGAATTGATCTTCTTAGATAAAGTTAAAATGAAAATTATAAATTAAAAAAAAACACGTAAATAAAAAATGTTCATATTTAGTAAGTTGTGCTATGTTATTTTGCAGTTTTTCTGAAGATTCTACCGTTTTTTCTGAAACCTTATATAATATTAGTCGATACTTATGTTTGAAATAAACATGTTTTCAATATTACAAGCAATTGGCATAATTTATAGAATTATAGAAATCAAAATTTATTAATATACCGGGTGATTCTCTAAGGTGGCTCACCCCTATAACTTTTTTATTATTGAAGATAGAGAAACGAAATTTGGGGTTTATGTATTATGGTTCAATTTACATTTTTTGACATATTTACTTGCTTTGCCGTACTTCCGGTTTGACCGGAAATGACCCCAACTTTCGATTTTTCAATGGGACATCCTATATATTTTTATTTATTTCGATCGAGAATGACATTCTAAATCCAACAACACCTCACTTGTCAATATTTGACGAATAAAGTAATTTTTATTCCAATTTTTATTTTTCGATCTAGAATGCCATGAATCGTGAAAATAGCTTCATTCTTGATCAAGTAACATGGGAAAAATACGACTTTGAGGCTTATGACTTCACAGTCGTTTTAAGAATTATTCAAAACTCGAAAATATGAATTTTTCCAGTTAACTTGATTTTTTCAAATGGAAAGGAAGTGGCTCGTTGGCTTTTTGTAAAAAATCATTTTCTTACAAATAATTTGATATCACACACTTTCACTTTATTTTCCCTATTTTTCTGAATAATTGCAAGAAGCGATCATACCTTATAACAAATAATACGTATTTGGTATACTTATGCACTGAGTCCTGTTATTCTAGTTATCCGTGACAAACAATTGAAGCTGTTGCTAGGACTACCTAAACAAATAGGCTAATGAATATGCTGTCACTTTTGAAAATTTATTTGTTGCGTAGTTTATAATTTGATATGGAAAATTATACTAGAAACGAGAAAATTGACATGTTGCTAATTTACGGAGAAGCAAAAAAGGAAGCAACTGATGCAGCTCAGAGATTTTATTCATGCTCAGAGATAACCTAATCGTCGGCATCCCACTCGGCATTATTTTCCAAAACTGGAAAGGAAAATGCGAAATGAACCAGAAGAAAATGTCAATAACTTCATCGTCAGTGAAGAAAGAAGTAGACGTGTTGGCCTATGTTGAAGTGAATTGTAAGGCGTCAATTCGCCAAATTGTTTCTGAGTGTGATATAAGTTATTCGTCCGTTTGGAGAATTCTTCACAAATATAATTATCCATCATTCAAGTACCAACTACACCAACATCTTCACGATAACGACCACAACCGAAGATTACCTTATTGCAACTAGTTTTTGACTAAATACAGAGAAGATGAACCTTTTCCATTTAAAATTATTTATTCAGATGAAACTCGAATAAGCGGAATAATAAAAGGTACTGGTCTCAAACAAATTCACATCTGATGCAAGAAGGAAATTTCCAAGAGCAATTTGGTTTCAATTGCTGGATGGGTATTATCGGAGGAAAACTTTTGGGGACAATAATTTTCGACTGACAACTTACTGTGGAAATATATCTACAGTTCCTTAGAAATCAAATTAATGATTTCATTGAAGATTTGCCACTGGCTAACCATGGTGAAATCTATTTTCACAATTCTCAAGTCGTAAGAGAACATCTGAATGACACCTTCCCAGAAAAGTGGATTGGCACTTATGGACCTATTCAGTGGCCTGCGAGGTACATTCTTAAGTTGTCATATTTTTTCATAAGGTATTATTTCTTTTTCGTATTCTAAATCACCAGATCTTACTCCGCTAGATTTTTTTCTCTGGGGAACAAATAAAAATCAGGTGTATAACACAGCATCAGCTACTCGTGAAGAACTGGAGTATAAAGTAAGGCTGGCATTCCAGAACATCACCACGGAACAGCTAATCAATGTGGTGCGCGCAACAATTGAAAAAGTTGAACTTTGCCGTGATCAAGAAGGAGGTCATTTTGAAAATTTAGAACCTTAATGGACTAATTTGTCATAAGCCTCAACGTGGTATTTTTCACATGTTACTTGATCAAGAATGAAGCGATTTACACGATCCATGGCCTTCTAGATCTAAAAATAAAAATTGGAATAAAAATGACTTTATTTGTCAAATATTGACAAGTGAGGCGTTCTTGGATTTAGAATGTCATTCTCGATCGAAATAAGTAAAAATATATAATTGTTAAAATATAAAATATTGTTAAAATATAAAATATAACACATTATTAAAATAATACTAGTACATCACGTATAGTGTAAAAATATTGTAAATTATTGTAAAAGTGTGGCAAATACATAAAAAAAAAAAACATAGAAAGTGAACATAAGAATGGAAATTAGGCGAGACGAATTCTATTCCCTACAAAGTCTGAAATGTCCAATGTATTCCTCTGTGGAATAAAAGCAATGTGTCAAAAATAATTTTTTTATCCTTATTTTGAATAAGTTTAAACTTAATGATTTCAATTCTGGTGGTAGTATATTGTAGAGATAATAATTCAGTGAATTTCTCTTGGATTTGGTTAGGCGGAACCTGTTTGGTCTCAGGTTATCTGCTTGTCTAGTACCATAGCTGTGTATATCAGATTGCTTAGTGATCATCGAGGAGTTTTTGTGAATCTCTATCAGAACTTGAAAAATATACAAACACGGCAAGAGCATTATTCTGTGCTTAATAAACAAAGGTTGGCAGTGTTCCAGATAGCTTACACTGGATAAGATCCTGACAGCTTTTTTCTGTAAACGAAAAATTGAGAGAGAATCAAGCGAACCACCCCAAAGAATAGTAGCGTAACTGATGTGCGAATGAAATAACGAAAAATATGTTGTTCTGAGTGCATTAAAATTGGTTACAGTTTGAAGTTGTCTTAGGACAAACAGAGCACTGCTGAGTTTACTTTTCAATTTGGTGATATGAGGTTTCCATGATAGATCACTATCCAGAGTTACTCCTAGTAAATTTGCAGAATGAGTTTCTGTGGCATTCGTGGACGAAAGATAAAGAGATTGCGATTTATCGTTGTTCAGTTTGAGTTTATTGGCTGCGAACCAATTTTCAGATTTATTAGCTAATTCTTCATGAGTTCTGTACAGCTCCGATCTCAGTTTTCCAGAATAAAGGAATGTCGTATCATCTGCAAATGAAATAGTTTTCACTGGAACCATATAGTTACTTAGGTCGTTTGTGTATATTATGAATAACAACGGTCCTAATATAGACCCTTGAGGGACACCATGCTCATTATGTTTGAAATCAGATAGGGAATTTCCAATACTTACCGCTTGAAAGCGGTTTTTCAGATAGGATTGTATCAGATTGAGTGGTACTCCCCTAATGCCATAATAATGTAATTTATCAAGTAATATATCATGTGATACGCAATCAAATGCCTTGGAAAGGTCACACAGGGTGATAGCAGCTTGCATTCCATCCTCCAAGGTAGATATTATATCATTCACGACTTTCAAGACAGCGAGAGCAGTAGAGCGATTGGGTCGAAAACCATATTGAGTGTTGCTAAAAAAATTATTTGACTCAAAATAGCACCTCAATCGTTTATTCAAGATTTTTCTATTATTTTCGCAAAGACTGAGATGATGGAAATAGGACGGTAATTGTTGATATTATTCCTATCACCTTTTTAAACAACGGTGTTATTTTGAAATTTTAAAGCAATCAGGAAATATTCCTGATATGAAGATGGAGTTTATTAGATCAGTAAGTGGAACTAAAATAATGTCGCTAGTATCTGCTATAATTTGAGAGTTGAGTTCATGTATATCAAGACTTTTAGATTTCTTCAGAGATTTTATGGCATCCGATACTTCTTGAGGTGTTACCGGCGACAAATAAAAAGACCCACAAGGGGCTGGAAAATTCTTGAAATTTAAAAGTTCACTGGACGATACAAGTGGTAAGGAATTTATTATATCAACAGCAATGTTGACAAAAAAATCATTGAAATCATCAGAAGTAAGATCGGGAACCGAATTGACACGGTAAAAATTATTTCTTTCAAAGTTTATTATCTGCCAGCATGCTTTCGATTTGTTTACGGCTGAAATAATATATCGATCATAAGCTGCCTTTTTTGCTTTCTTCAACGAACAGTTGTATATCGTTCTGAATTGAATGTAATTATTAACGTCAGTTGTTTTTTTAGTTACATCAGCTTTAAGTTTCAGAGCTGATAACGCATCTCTCATAGATTTAAGACTTTCATCAAACCACTTAACTGGAATGATTTTTTTATTTGTAGAATATTTCCTTAATGGGCAGTATTTCTGGATAGGATAGGATAGGATGTCCCATTTAAAAATCAAAAGTTGGGGTCATTTCCGGTCAAACCGGAAGTACGATAAAGCAAGTAAATATGTCAAAAAATTTACATCAAACTATAATACACAACCCCCAAATTTGGTTTTTCTATCTTCAATAAAAAAAGAGTTATAGGGCTGAGCCACCTTGCAGAATCACCCGGTATTGTTGAGCACAAGCAGACAACAAAATGTTAAAGTTAGAACATTCTGTATATGAAATAAGATCTGAACACAATAGCCAATGAGATGCCAGGAAAGATCTTGATGCAAAATTATGAATATTGAAAATATGAAAAGCAGAAAACGTCGAAAATTATTTTTTATATATCATATATGTAGTATGTAAGATATTTAGAAACGATTCGTGAATAAAAACTGTCAGATAAACGAAAATAATGAAAAGTGCAACAGAAAAGTGCGTGTAAATCGAAAATTCGGGAAGAAAACAAAGGATGTGTGGTATCAATGGAGAAAAATCAACAAGCTGGTGAATTCGGAAAAAATAATTTTGCTAGAATCAACTCAAGAAATTTGATTTTAAGAAATCAATCAAATTTTCGTTACAAAAACAGTTATTTGCCAATACAACACAAGGAAATACTATAAAGAACTGTAGCTGATAAAAAACCCAGGAGCAGAACGAATCTTACCTTTTCAATTGAGACATATACCAGTACGAGGGCGAATTCACAGTCAACAAGGAGGCTGCATGCCGGAACGGCAGTTTCCAGGAACGGGAGAGCGATCCGAGACACTGAATAGTTTCGTTTCAAGAAGCCGCAGGTACTTTGAACCATAAAAAGTTACTGAACTCAGTGTTATTTCCAAAATAAACCTTTATAAGAACCCTTTTTGATGAAACACTTTCATAAATTAGTATATAGACTACATAACCTACAAAAATAGGTTACATTTCACTTTTTCATTATCACGTATCTTCACTTTTATGTATATTTTGCTATGAAGCCCTAATTCAAGTTATTTTCGCAGAATAGGTAGCAGTAAGTCTTCCTGAATGAGGGAAATTATTATTTCGATGAATTTCTGCTTTATTTTCAATGATTGATCATAACAATTTTGTCATTTTCTGAAACTGACATCAAGAACTACTAAGGGCTCCACAGTAGAACTGATTGAGTTAGCCGAGGTGAAGAAAACAAGGTGAAAGAATCAAGGGGAAAAAGGTAAAATACATAGCCGGACATTTGAACTATTTATATGGGTATTCATTTATGAACATATTAAATTAAATTCAAAGGGCAACTAGCTAAAAAGATTTTAAAAATAGTATAAAAATCAGTAAAACAATAAAAAAAAATTTTGTTATGATGTCTGATTGTGAAAATAAATAGAAAATAATAATAAAAACAAACCGCAATCACCTCATCATAACAATATATATAAGATGTCACATCTATAATTTTTGCATTTTACATATATATGTATATGTATGATATATATATATATATATATATATATATATATATATATATATATATATTTTTGAAGTGTGGGTTTTCTTGAATCCTGGTATATTTATTTTTTTGGTTGGAGGTTCTTAGGTTTGGGATTTTTGTGTGAAAATAAAACTATCTCATATCATTCTAGACGTTTCGCCCCTGGCCGGAGGCATCTTCAGTAGGGATTTTTTTTTTTTAATAATCAATTTTTAATTTTTTGTTCTGGTAATTAACAATGACATCTGAAAAGTAAAACATTTTGTGTTATGGTTAAAATGAAAATAATAGTTGTTGACATGTGCAAGGGAGAAATGTTTAGTCTGGGGAAAGGGTGTGGCAGAAAACCGATGTTTGTACGTACCTTGGCGATCATCATTGTGAAGATGACTCATTTTGTAGAAACAAAACCCCCCATAAACATTGATCTCAAGCTGTCGAATACACTGCCAATGCCACATCCTTACTTGGGTTAGAAAAAACCTTTAAAACCTTTAGAACTTACCACACTGAGGAATAGCAAATATAAATAATACAAAATGAGTCATCTTCACAATGATGATCACCAAGGTACGTACAAACATCGTTTTTCTGCCACACCCTTTCCCCAGACTAAACATTTCTCCCTTGCACATGTCAACAACTATTATTTTCATTTTAACCATAACACAAAATGTTTTACTTTTTAGATGTCATTGTTAATTACCAGAACAAAAAATTAAAAATTTATTATTAAAAAAAAAACCCTACTGCAGATGCCTCCGGCTAGGGGCGAAACGTCTAGAATGATATGAGATAGTTTTATTTTTACACAAGAATCCCAAGCCTAAGAACCTCCAACCAAAAATATATATATATATATATATAATATATATATATATATATATATATATATATATATATATATATATATATATATATATATATATATATATATATATATATATATATATATATATTTACTTACAAACACTCTTTTTAATTTTAACTTTAGGGTTCCACCAACGACTGTTTAGGTTTTTACATTGCTTTCTATACAGCTTGTCTTTGCATATTGATCAACATATATTTATGTGTTTGGATATTTATGAAGGTTTCGATATATTCATTGATTTTATTTCCAATCGGTAAAGACACCTATTAGTTTCATCATATCATTTCAATATTTTTGATCATATCCATGATTTTTTGCTTAAATCACAAATATTTGCACAGTGTACATTTTTCAGTAGAAATAAATCAAGGAATATTTCTATAGAAAGTGATTTTTCGAAATTATTCAACCAAGTAATATAATTATTTGGGTTAAAAGAATTAATTGATTTGATATATCACTTCCATCTGCTGTGAACAACTGAACAACATATAACCCATCAAGAGCTTGTAAAAATCTTTTGGAGTGGAAAAAAAACACACTTACGTAGAAGGAGAAAATCCGATTGAAGTCGACATTGAACAATGGAAAGATTCTACCTTTGAATTTATTCGTCAATGAGGGACAGGTGAAAATAAATGAAATCTTATGAAAAAAAAACTACTGCTAAATATGAAACGTCTAATTTTTTATCTTGTTGATCTGTTGAATTGGTCAAAGAAAGCTTCGGTCGGTACATTGGCGTACACGATATTGTTCAGGAATTTTTTGCGGCTGCTCTGTTCATCAGCTATTCTCCTATTTTCTTCTGCCAATCGTTTGTTTATTTCTCTGAAATAATTCAAATTCAGTTAGTCATTAGGTCATTTCAGAAGTACGGATACTCTCTGAATATATCAAAAGAGTGTAGTAATCTCCGCTTGATTATTCCATCGATAAGTATATATACAGAGTGACCCATTTGAAAGCGGACCACCTCTCTAAAACTGATATTTATTATCCGATTCAGAAGTTTTTTTTTCAGTAGATAGAGCATCAATAGTTCTAGTTAAATGCCATGAATTCGAAATAAAAATAAAAATTTCACGGCCTACTTCGAATTTTTTTCAAGGGCAAAAATCCAAAAAATATACTAGCGATTTTTTTAAATAAAATTTGACGACGCCACTGGATTCATGATGCTTCCAAATGAGTATGACCGAAATTTCAATTTCAATTATATCACTTTATCAAAATATTTCGAATAGTCGTCATATAAATCACAATCTTGTTAAAAATATCGTTCAAAATGCTCTTTCAGGTCTCAGCAGTCGAGTTTGTAAACAGCAGTTATTCAAAATGGCGTCAAATTATGTTTCGTCCAAACGTAACTCCATAGTATAGAAGATATTTATGCCCATCAGAACACTGCAGTTTTTTGCCAAAGAAATTAAATGTACATCTTAACATCAAATAGTAATCAATATTCATTATTCAATAATAACCAATATTGATAACATAAATGAACTACAACAAAAGAAAAGATTGAAATGAGAGTGCCTACACATTGATTTTCGTACTTTTCAACCAAATCCCGATTCAATTCGATACATTTATTCTACCAATTTCTAATGCTAACTAACCATAAGATTCGATCAACATTCGATCATTGGTTTGGGGTAGTATCTGTGCAAGCCTGTCTTATTCTTTCACCAGTTCCTCTTTGGTGGTTGACAGTTATCAATCTTGGTTTCATTCAAACATGCTTGGGATACCACATTTCAAAAATATTATTTTTATTAGGAGGCTTTGTAACTTTAGTTGCTATAGAGATGACAAGTCATCAGAACAATAGACGAAAAGACACAAATTTGTCAGTGTTAATAGTGAAGTTTATAACTCCTCAAGTACCTACACTAATAAAGAAGTATGGCTGATAATTTGACTTTGCTGGAGAAAATTGAAAGTAAGATTTCGTGGCAACAACGACAGATCTGAAAGGGAAGTATGTAGAATTTTCAATAACATGCATCCGGAGCGTCGAAATATTAGCAGAGCTACAGTTGGCCGAATAAACCAAATTTTCAATCAGTATGGAGATGTTTGTGAACATATTCGGAAGAATAGTAATATTGTACAAAGACAGAGACGAAATAATTCTGAACGAATTCGAAATTATTTTGATAATAATCCAAAAACAAGTGTGAGAATTGCAAGTTTTGACATTAACTTACCGCGTGAAACAATAAGGAATAAATGTATCGAATTAAATGGCGATTTGGTTGAACAGTCCGAAATTCGATGTGTAGGGACTGTCATGTCAATACATTCTTTTGTAGTAGTTCATTTATGTTATTAATATTGGTAATTATATTACTGGATGTAAAGATGTGCATTTCTTTTCTTTGACAACATACTGCAGTGATCTAAGAGACATAACATATCCCACATAGAGTTGTTATGTTCTGAAGGAGTATTTTGAACCATAATATTCACAAAATTTTGATTTATGTGACAACTATTTGAATTATTTCGATATTGATATGAATATTTTACTTATGCTATATTTCTGTTAAAAAAAAAATTATCGTGAAATTTTGGTCACACCTATAAAGCATCACAGATCCAGTGGCGTCGTCAAATTTTATTAAAAAAAATCGATAGTATTTTTTTTTGATTTTTGACTTTGAAAAAAATTCGAAGTAGGCCGTGAAATTTCTATTTTTATTTCGAATTTATGGCATTCAACTAGAACTATTGATGCTCTATCTACTGGAAGAAGAACTTCTGAATCGGATAATAAATAACAGTTTTAGAGAGGTGGCCCGCTTTCAAATGGGTCACTCTGTATATATATGAATATATTAATGGAGTGTAGTAATCTCCGCTTGATTATTCCATTGATAAGTATATATATATGTACCGAACTATTTATATATAAATTTATATATATATATATATATATATAAATATTTATATATATATATATATATATATATATATATATATATATAAATATGGGAAAAAATGGGAAAGTTGCTTGAAAATTGGAAAATTTGGGTGTATAAGAAATTTGCCAATGAAAAAGACTATCGATCATTTATCACCAAAGAGGAAATAGCTCAGCGGATACACTGTCTTCTACCAAGCAGAAGGTCACAGGAACGCATCCCGGCCAGTTTTTTTTTTAATTTGATAAAAATATCTGCTGGACCGATTTGGCTGATTGTTTCTTGAATGTTTGTAATACTCCGAATGAGGTTTTTAGGGAAAGAACGGATTTTTAGAAAAGTTATTGGTAATTATTTTGTCTTGGAAAAGTTTTCAGGAATATATAATGAGAATGAATATCTGTTTGTGTTGGTGAGCTCATAACTTGGGAACGGTTGGACCGATTTGGCTAATTTTCTTCGGGAAAACGGGAAAGCGAACGGAAAAACGGGATAACGGTATAACAGGAAAACGGGTTATCAATAAAACGGGAAAGCGGGATAACGGGAAAACGGGATAATGGGATGATGAGAAAAAGGAAAAATACGATAACGAGATAACGAAACAACTAGATAACGGGATAACAGAAAAACGGCATAACAATTCTCTCAGATAACGAGAAGCGGGCAGAGTCAAAGGCAAAAAATCGACCCACCGTAACGGTTTAAGTTCAAGCTCAGTTTAGGGTATGTGTTTCCAAAATGAAAAACAGTGTATGTCTGTCCGAAATGCGTATTCATATACCTGTGTAATGGTTTATGGTCGCTAAATAACTAAAGATTAGCAAGCAATATTAATTTTATTAAGAACAAGTATTTATGAATTTTGTTGATTCTTGGGAATTTGGTTCATGTATGTTGAGATTCTCACGTAATGTGTGAGATGTTTGCCATCAGATAATCAAATCATCACACCACTAAATATATTTATACAGTGCATGGCTGAATTATGGAACGAATTTGATATTTCGCAGGCAATGTACTTTTGACAAAAATCCTAGGAGAAGTCGATTAATATTTCTAAATGCCGATTTGTGAATGTATATTCTAAAGGGGTTATGTAACTGGTTTTGACGTGGTGACGTAATCAGTAATTTTTTTAAATTGAAATAGATGTGTTGTGATTCTTTATCTGAAAGGTCTTTCAATACTGCATTCAATGATAATGAATAATCTGATTTGTTTGTACAGAGTGAACAAATATTAATATTTTATTTCAGTTAGAGAATAACTTTATATCCAACAAAATACAATATTTCAATGAAATATTAATTTTTGTTCACCCTGTATAAACAAATCAAATTAGTCAGCATCATTGAATGCAGTATTGAAAGACCTTTTAGACGAAGTATAAGAGAATAACTTTATATCCAACAAAATACAACATTTGAATAAAACGGGATTTCAATATTGCATATGGGTTTTCTTCAGCCCAAAAATGATTACTGTTAAAGTTTTGGATGGCGTTTCTGGAAAAATTGGCTTCATCTCAGATTAAAATTTCAATTTCAAATAATGGATTTTCATACACTTTTTGAGTTCATCCGTAATGAAAAGTCGCCAGAGAGAAGCGCCTGAAACTGTTGGATATGGTAGAGATATAATAATAAATCATAAGAATTTTCCAAACAAGAATATGTGAAAATATGTGAAATAATAATATATGTGATATATATATATATATATATATATATATATATATATATACAGTGCGCGTCAAAATTATGGAACGAATTCGATATTTCGCAAGCCACTTACTTTTGACAAAAATCCTGACATAGGTCGATTTTTATTTTAAAATGCCGATTTTTTTATGTATATTCTAAAGAGGTTATGTCACTGGTTTTGACATGGTGACGTAATCGGTAATTTTTTTAAATTGGAATAGATGTCTCGTGGTACCTCATCTGAAAGGCCTTCCAATACTGTATTCAATGATAATAATTAATTAGATATTTTTTTACAGGGTGAACAGAAATTAACATTTTATTTCAATAAGAGAATAACTTTATATCCAACAAAATAGAACAGTTAAATAAGATGTTTGAAATGCCATCCACCAGTCTCTTGACAATGAGCAAATCTACGGACACATTCCTCTTGCTCATTGCGAATAACTTCCGGAGTTATTCTATTAATTTAGATCCTGATTCGAATTTTCAACTCTTGTAGATTTTGCGGCCCATCTACATAGACCTTCGATTTCAAATAACCCCACAAGAAAAACTCCAGGGGCGTAAGATCTGGAGATCTTTGGGGCCACTCTATCGGTCCGCGTCTACCAATCCACCTCCTAGGAAAACAGTTATTCAAAAACTCGCGAACATCACGTGCTTAGTGCGGGGGTGCACCATCTTGTTGCAACCAAATACTTTCATTTGGTGAGTTAGGATTGTTGGCGTTTGGAAAAATATCGGCAAGGCTAGGTATAAGTTCATTTCTTAAAAATTCTGAGTAACGCTCCCCTGTGAGATTTCCTTCGAAAAAATACGGGCCAATAATCCTGTCGTTTATTATCCCTGCCCAAACATTGACTTTCTGAGGGCATTGAGTATGCCCGTCCATCATCCAGTGAGGATTATCCCTACTCCAATATCTGCAATTCTGACGATTTACTGAACCATTTAGGCAAAACGTAGCCTCATCGGAAAACAGAATTTGTTTTATTAAACGTGGATTGTGGTTACACAAATCCTGCATTATTTCACAGAACTCCACACGGCGATCAGGATCATCATCATTGAGTTGTTGATGTAGCTGTACTTTGTATGGATGGTACTCTTCTGCTTTCAGAATACGTAATACAGGA
Source organism: Gonioctena quinquepunctata (assembly GCA_018342105.1). NCBI lineage: Eukaryota > Metazoa > Arthropoda > Insecta > Coleoptera > Chrysomelidae > Gonioctena > Gonioctena quinquepunctata. The sequence continues at coordinate 192,680 of JAFIRS010000523.1, forward strand.
CTTTGGGATATGTCAAGGTCTGCTGCAATTCGTCGTGAAGTATTGTGAGGATTATTCTCTACACCCAATAGAACATCAAGTTTCACGTTTTCTTCTATTTTAGGACGTCCAGCATTAGGAATATGTTTGACATGACCAGTTTCTCTGAATTTTTTCTCAATCTTACTGACTGTTGAACGACTGATAGGTCTATTTGGATACTTCGCATAAAACAAGTCGCATACCTCTTGCTGAGTTCTGGTTCTATCTCCGCATCCAATAAAAAATAAAATTTCTATGCGTTGGGTTTCACTTGAAGTAGCCATAGTTTACTTTCAGAACCTTTTCACTTAGAATTTGTGAAGAATATTTGTTGATATTTGACATTTATTTGACACTAACTTGCCTATTATGGCATTAATTTGTGATTGTCTTTTGTTTCCATTTTAGACTAGGAAATAGCTAACTATTAATATTTGGAAAGGATTCATTGGTGTAGTAGAGCACTGACTCACTAGTCTGCCAGGGCAGTCTAAGTGGTTAGAGCCTTGGCTCAAAAAAGTAAAATTTTGCATTTTTTAACACGCTTTTATTATCTTTACTTGTAACTGAATAACTCACAATGTAATAAAATCTTGGAAGTAAATATTCACCCACTTCCAATCTTCCGAATAATCTGAAATTTGTCACACATATCAAGGACCGATGACAATACAAGAATTTCATAATCATAATGTAATAATAATAAAAATACATTTTTCCAAACGCCAACAATCCTAACTCACTAAATGAAAGTATTTGGTTGCAACAAGATGGTGCACCCCCGCACTATGCACGTGATATGCGCGAGTTTTTGAATAACTGTTTTCCTAGGAGGTGGATTGGTAGACGCGGACCGATAGAGTGGCCCCCAAGATCTCCAGATCTTACGCCCTTGGATTTTTTCTTGTGGGGTTATTTGAAATCGAAGGTCTATGTAGATAGGCCGCAAAATCTACAAGAGTTGAAAAATCGAATTAGGATCGAAATTAACAGAATTACTCCGGAAGTTATTCGCAATGTGCTAGAGGAATGTGTCCGTAGATTTGCTTATTGTCAAGAGACTGGTGGATGGCATTTCGAACATCTCATTTAACTGTTCTATTTTGTTGGATATAAAGTTATTCTCTTATTGAAATAAAATATTAATTTTTGTTCACCCTGTGGAAAAATATCTAATTAATTATTAACATTGAATGCAGTATTGAAAGGCCTTTCAGATGAGGTATCACAAGACATCTATTCCAATTAAAAAAAAATACCGATTACGTCACCATGTCAAAACCAGTGACATAACCTCTTCATAATATACATAAAAAAATCGGCATTTCAAAATAAAAATCGACCTATTTCAGGATTTTTGTCAAAAGTACATGGCTTGCGAAATATCGAATTTGTTCCATAATTTTGACGCGCACTGTATATATATATATATATATATATATATATATATATATATATATATAATATATATATATATATATATATATATATATATATATATATGTGAAAAAAATAGACGACAGATTTGCTCAGAAAGAAATGCGGATTTCAAAAATAATTTCTACTCCGAAAAAGCAGTGGCGTATCACTTTTCTCACACGAACGCCACTGGCAAGGGTAAAAAATTATGTTGTACAGCGGAAAATGCCTTTTGATGCATAGAAGATGCGTACCATGTTTCACAGAAATATAGGGTAATACCAAAGTTATCATAAAAAAGAATTGTTTCTTAAAACTTGAGTACCCTGTAGTTCAAAAGTTAAGACCTTCAGGACATATGTTCATGTGAAGTTTTTTCCCTTAATGGACCCAAGAATAACTTTGAATATTAGCATGTTATTAAGAAACACCCTGTAGATAAATTCTCATGATCACAAACTCAGTATGATTCAGGAGAAGAAAAGATGACAGCTGGCGCGCTATGGCGTATTATTTTCTGCTTGGCTGTTGATGCAACGTATTACTCTGTCATCCAGTTGCCCATCAGAGAACAGAACTTTATAATCTTATACGGAAGAAGTTATTTTCAAATTAGCCATTACCTACCGAAATATATGAATATATACAATTATATTAGATGAAAAGTGTGACTGTGTGCACGTATCGATAAAATCGATGAAAGAAAATTATATTTCGTGCATAAAATAATTTATTAAAATCGTAGCAAAGCGCTTTCAACCCTTAGGTCATCATCAGGCGTACCTGAAAGTAAGTAATATTGATAGAGAACAAGTTACTAAAAAGTTTTTTTTTTTAGAAAGAAAATTGACATATTTTAAATGTGTGGTTACTTACTCGTCAGGTGTACAAGGAGCCAAAGAGACCATAAAATATCTCATGATCAATGAGTGTTAATCCAAAGGTGATAATCCAGAACATGACTTGTGTTCTCAGTATGGAGAAAACTGAAAAAGAGGCTGGCAAATTGCAAAGAAATACAAGTAAAATCATCATAGAGAATAGAAATTGAAAAGTATTAGCATGATTAACAAGAAAATTGAAATGTGAGTAAGAGTAATTCTAATCCTAATTCACATTTTAATTTCCTTGTTAATCATGCTAATAATATTCAATTTCCATTCTCTATGATGATTTTACTTGTATCTCTTTGCAATTTGCCAGCCTCTTTTTCAGTTTTCTCCATACTGAGAACACAAGTCATGTTCTGGATTATCACCTTTTATACTCTGTTTCACAGTTGTGGGAGTTGTGAAGTTGGGTCTAGTTCCCATTAGACTTGTATCACACTTCTCATCCCCCAGTTGCGGTTCAACTGGGCCATGGTGGACAAGGATTTTTATTTTTATTCAGGAAAATTTAAATTCATTGTCCATGGACACTACCAGAATTATTCAATTGTTTTGATCAGGACAGGTCTAATTAGACTTCTCCCTTAAACTTATATTCAATTACGATGACTTAAATGTGAGAATTGAAGAGTCTTGTCTGGTCTTCCTTGGAATACTGGAACATATATTTGACAGATGACAGTCCTCATTAGATTGATCATCTTCTAGTGTGTTTTTCGAATGACAGGGATATTCCTTTCTTGATTCTGATATCTCCATGGTTCTGTGTTCCATGTCAATCTACTTCATCGTTCACTTGTCAATCTTGTCACTTGGGTCCAGCTATCACACCTAAACAATGGCTTTTAAAAGATAATGAAAATGTAATCTCAATTTTCATCATGGCTTAGGATATGTTTTTCAAGATGTTTGTCACGTAAACTTATACAACACTCATTGATCATGAAATATTTTATGGTCTTTTTGGCTTCTTGTACACCTCACGAGTAAGTAACCACACATTTGAAATACGTCAATTTTCTTTCTAAAAAAAAAACTTTTCAGTAACTTGTTCTCTATCAATATTACTTACTTTCAGGTACGCACTGTTTATGACCTAAGGGTTGAAAGCGCTTTGCTACGATTTTAATAAATTATTTTATGCACGAAATGCAATTTTCTTTCATCAATTATATTAGATACTATCGATTGTTGATGATCTGACTAATATCATAATAATATATCTCTGATTCTCTTACCGTTGTCTGGCTTCCAACTCTCGGTCCATTAGGTAAATTGTTTTTTGGATTCCATTGGTGTAGTCATTTACTTCTTGGTTCATTCTCTCTTCCATCTTTTTCTTTCTCTGAATTAGAAAATGATTGTAAATTCTCAGAATACCAGTTTCATTAATTCCAAGAGGAATTTATGGCAAGGCTAAAATATCGACTAGAATAACTTGTAATAATTATTTTGTTGAGGATGAGGTGACAAAAAAAAGGAGAGCATTATCGGGAGGGATTATTTTTTTCATAAAATTTCGCTAATGAGGGATCCTTTTCTTAAATGATAAGAACCATATCCTTACCTTGATTTCCTCGATTTGCGCCAGCTGTTCCATCCTGATTTGCTTTTTCTGCTCCTCTGACATTCCTTTGTAGAGAGAACCGATTTTTCTTCCCAATCCCAGATTGCTCTGCGCGACTTCTGGATTTTCCGTCAACATGTCACTGGTCATGGCGTTGCAGATTTCTGCCATATTGTCATTGATCGTTTGGTGATCGAGCTTCTGTTTCTGGCATTGCTTTTCATTAGCCTTTGAAAAAAATGAACACATTTGAATGGAGACAATCGTGAAATCATTTGATCATTGCCAGGTAACATATGTACACAAAATGGACGTTCCATCAACAAATGCGTTACAGAGTTGATAGTGAATTTTGGGCACTTTTATGAGATGCAACGCTGAATTACAGCTCATAAATATTGTCAGAGGTAATTTAAAAATATGGTACAACTCTTAGCTCGAATTCATCCATAACATAGGACTGCGGTTACAAAGTTTTTTGCATAATATATATATATATATATATATATATATATATATATATATATATATATATATATATATATATATATATTATATATATATGGAAGGCCTGAAAGAAAAAAAAAATTCTCAAAGGAAAATCATATCCTAACAAATTGATAAATAATATTTTGTTCAACTCCCAACAGAGAACAAACTTGAATAATCCTCAACATCAAAACAATGTTAATGGTCTTTTTAATGAGAACAATAATAACGATGACAGGGTCGCCACCTGATCAAAATAACAATTTCGTATATAGAACACTCCCATACATTGAAGAACTCCCTTCCAAATTAATAAATATTTTCAAATTGGAAAATCTCAAAATAACCAAAAAAAAAAACATTAAAATAGTATCTACTTTATTTACTAAAACAAAAACCCCTATTAACATTTTAGAATCCTCACATGTAATTTATGGTATTTCTTGCTTGAACTGTGATAAAATATACATAGGCCAAACAAGCGGGAATTCATCAGGACGTATTACTTCTCATGAAAGTGACTGCAACCTTGAAAAAAACTGTGCACTTGCTGAGCATACTATAAAACTTAATCGTTTGGTAACCAAAAATTTTTGCGATAGGAAGAAATGAAGAAAAAAGGAATTTTCTTGAAATGGTCCACATTAATAATCAACAGACATGCATGAATGAACGATCAGACATTTCTAATTTGAGGGTAATTCATAGCTACTTATTGAAACAGTGATTCAGTGAATATTTTTTCAAACAGTTTAATTTAGCAGACTGTGTAATTTAACAGATTGGAACAGTTATTCGAAAGCAAAGAATACTAGTTTTCAAGAAGTTTTGAAGATAGTTTCTTTTCAAATTATCTGATTGGCCATTCCGAAATGATCATTTTAATTTCATGGTAAAGGAGTAACAATCAGAAGCCGGCAACGCAAAAAGCTTGGTTCAGTGAACAATTGCCAAATATTGTGACACGTACGTACACATGTTTATTATAACGGAACTTCATTGTCAGAGAAACTGATTCACACAATGAAATATAAGGCAACATTTTTGTCGGAAATTGTACCTCTAGAATATTTTTTCAAGGGTCTCCATGTCATGAAACTACTGCTTTCAGTAAAGATATAGAAAATGTAAAACGTCACCTATCACCTATAGTTGGAATTCTACTCAGGATTTGAGACTTTCTTCCTTTGAAATATTTAAGAAACATTTATTTTTGGAAATTCACTACTGTTGTGTACACGACGATTCCAAATCGAAAATTAAAATTCCGTATTTCGCGTAAAATTATAATATGGAAAAAAGCAGTGTGGCTTGTATGGTTGAGAGAAATGTCGAGAGGAACTAGAGAGTGAATTTCAAGTTTTGATGTGAATCATGCGCAATAGGAGACTCATAAGAGGTTTGAAAGGCATACATATTTGATAAGTGTGATGTTGACAGATGCAAAGCAGTGGTTTGTGGCGCGAAAGTAGAAAAACTGCCGGAGAAGAAGAATTAATTAAATTTAATAATAATAATGAACTGGTGGAAGGACTTTCAAACTCCTTAAGTAATATAAGGTTGGCTTGACAAAGTCGATATTTTTTATAATGAATAAACTAGTGAAATTCTCAATGGAACTCAAGATATATACTTTCTTTACAGTCATACCACTTTCCAACAAAGGAAATGAATCGTTAGTCGATAATTATACACCAATCTCCAAAATACATTCCGTTTCCTAAATAATTGAAAAACTTATCAAAAAAAGAACCATCAGATGTTTTGAAAGCAAGAAGTTTTTCTGTAAATACCAGTACGGTTTTGGAAAAAAATTGCTTCACCACAAACGCTGCTATGAGTGTTGGCGTCATTGCAACTGTAAAATTATGGGAGTCACTATTTTGGACTTATCGAAGGCTTTCGATTGTGTTTCCCACAATATTCTACTAGAGAAGCTATCGTAATATGGTGTTATAAGTACTGTTTTATATTCAATTGGAACTTATTCAAAAAATCGTTTCCAAAGAGTATTTTAAAACAATGATTCATCTGAGCTGAGACCCACCAACCTAGGTGAACCGCAGGGATCGGTTCTGGGTCCACTCTCATTCGTTATTTCTATCAATGATCTCCACAATTATATGAAACCCTCTTTGATATACTATTCAGTTATTCTTCTCTTGATAATCAGGCCAAAAATGTACAAGACAAATCTAAATTCTGGTGCAGTGTTAATAAACTCCAGATGAACAATGATAAATCTCGAAACTTGATTATTTCCACTGGCAACCCTTTACCAGAAATTCGAAGTATCAAATTATTGGGCTTCACTTCAGATAACAGGTTGAATTGGGCTAGCCACACTTCAACTTTAGAACAATTATATGGAACCCTCTTTGATATATTATTCAGTTATTCTTCTCTTGATAATCAGGCCGAAAATGTACAAGACAAATCTAAATTATGGTGCAGTGATAATAAACTCCAGATAAACAATGATAAACTCAAAACTTGATTACTTCCACAGGCAACCCTTTGCCAGAAATTCGAAGTGTCAAATTATTGGGCTTCACTTCAGATAACAGGTTGAATTGGGCTAGCCACACTTCAACTTTAGAACAATTATATGGAACCCTCTTTGATATATTATTCAGTTATTCTTCTCTTGATAATCAGGCCGAAAATGTACAAGACAAATCTAAATTATGGTGCAGTGATAATAAACTCCAGATAAACAATGATAAACTCAAAACTTGATTACTTCCACAGGCAACCCTTTGCCAGAAATTCGAAGTGTCAAATTATTGGGCTTCACTTCAGATAACAGGTTGAATTGGGCTAGCCACACTTCAACTTTAGAACAATTATATGGAACCCTCTTTGATATATTATTCAGTTATTCTTCTCTTGATAATCAGGCCGAAAATGTACAAGACAAATCTAAATTATGGTGCAGTGATAATAAACTCCAGATAAACAATGATAAATCTCAAAACTTGATTATTTCCACAGGCAACCCTTTGCCAGAAACAGGTTGAATTGGGCTAGCCACACTTCAACTTTAGAAAGTAAACAGCCGAGTGCTTTATTTATACTCCGACATTTGAAACCTATCCCAAGTTCATTGGAAATATTTCATACGATATTTCACCATGGGGTATTTTGAGCGCTGCGCGATCTATCTATGTCTGCTATACAAAAAAAAATACTGAGAATTTTTGTTGGTGTTCATTTATTAAGCATAAAATTATGTCAGTACTTTCTATGTATCCTGAAGATTCACAAGAGAGCCTCCTTGTTCTCCAAGAATTCGAGTATACATAATTATAATATATGAAACTATTATCTCTTCAGAAGTCGACGATTCAGACTACTGAAATCGCAAAAATAGTTTAATTTTGAACTCTATAAGATAAATGTCCCAATTATCGACAGTGTCCCAATTATTTTGTATATAAAGTGGTCAAATAAATTACTCTACTCCACTCTATTTCGAATTCTTTTCTATTTAACAAGATGAAGAGGACTCTCTAGTTTATAGTTTTCTGAACATATTTGAATTCACCACCAATTTCTCCCAAGTTATCCCACCACAACAATAGCTGCTAATAGTTCGAGTGTCAGTCGTGGGCATGAATTATTACACCACCATGTATGTGATTACTGCGGGTAAAAAAAAAGATTTGGTCGAAACCGGATAACTGATAGTTTGACATTTCACTTTTATGCAACCAGTGTTCAGAATAGCAAGACAATTGGTTCACCATTTTCTACACAGTCTGTAAGATACACATTGATTTCTTCAATTTTATTTCGGAGGGATTGGCTGTTCAGATGCAAGAGGGTGATTGATGAAGCACTGAGATCTTCTACTGCTGGAGACAATTCCTATTGTTTTTTCATGTTCCGTAGGGTGTAAGGTTTTTCTTTCGTTTCGTTTCTTGAGCTTCCGGATGATCTTGGTGGTGGTGGTGGTGGCAAGTTCTCGGTATGGGTTGATATTTCCTCAAGAGTCAGCCTCCTGTTATCTGTAACAATGCGGTTGTGCCTCAAAAAAGCTTTCTTGCCTGCTTTTCTTGCCTCAATCTGGAAGGGAACTAGTTACTTTCTTGTTGCCATCACGTCAGTTGTGTAATTTTCTGATACAGCGTATGGTATCTCTTTTAGGCGCCTAGAGTTGCCGAATATTTCTTGTTTCTTTAGAGTTGAGTTCAGTTGTGTTAATACTGGACGACTGTTTGTTTCATTTCTCATCCCTATTCTACATAAGTCCCGTATTTGAGGGTCATTCAGAGTGATCTTCATCACTGTGTTAACTATTGATATTACATCTCCTTGAAGTTTTTCGCTTGAGAAGTTTTCCTCAGTTTCAGGAATTCCATAGAATATAACATCGGTACGCCTCTGTTGTTTATCTATAACTATCACTTTTGCTTCAAGTTCACTGGCTTTTTTTTCAGCTCCTTGTTTTCTTGTTGGACCATTCTCACACTGTTTTTAATTTCTTGTATGTCCGTTTTTATTTCGTCGACAGTTTTAATGAAAGGTCGAGTTTTTACTTCTTATTCAATGAACACTAGTTGGGATCTTATTATAATATTATTTTATTCGGGAGCGACTCATTTCACAAGTTTACACACTGACTGTCTCACAATGTATTGAGATTTGTCAACTGAATTTCAATATAAGAGTTCTCACAATAATTTCGGAATCTATGTTCTCCTTCACGAAAATTCCTTCACTTTCATTGCATTGCTCTTATGGCCAATATTCGTAGTTAATAAATATATGGTCTTGACGAATAAATATGTTATTGACGTTTATGAAATTGAAATAGATGTCCTCTTCTTCGTTTATTCAGGTTTCAGGATGATGACAATAATTGCTTCAACAGTATTAATCATAAGTTCGTATCAGAAATCAGATTAGCTTTGATTAAGGAGTTTAACTAGGTATAGGGTATGCTATATGAAATCCATATACAGGGTGTTACATTTAAAATAAAAATACTAACCCGCTGCGCTTTTTTGGGACAACCTGTAGAAATAATACTTGAGCTATTGGAGAGTTGAAATGAAACCCTGAAATTTTTTGTATGACATATGTGAAAGAAAGAACTTACGGCGGATTATGTTTAAATCATTCATATGAGTGTAATAAGAAGTAATTGAAAAAAACAGTGTCGGGGGGGGGGCTAGGTAAAACGCTTTTCCCCTCTCAAATCAGTGATTTGATTCATACTTGAGAGCTATTATGATTTTTCAAATTGTTACTGAATACCTTATCACCCTGTTAAAGATATGGTTACATTATGAATTTGAAATCTTCGTTATACTAGAAGTTTAGTCATTTTCAATAAGGTGGGTGCAACATTCTTGTGCTTTTCACAACAGGCCCATTCCGTGTGTTCTTCCATCAAGGCACATCCTGCCTTTATTCGCTGTGTGCGTTAGGCGGGAGGGGATAGATGAAACTATGACAGCGCCCATGGTGGCAGAAGTAGGTAATCACAAACACAAGCTGAAAACTTTCAGTTTCTGAGGTCTTCCCGTTTATTCACAAATCACTTTGAAATATTGTACCTACCATACTTGAGATGAATAAACATTATTATATCGTAGTGGCAACGGTCACGGTTGGGTAGTATAACAACATACATATAATAACAATGAGCTGCTATGCAGTCGATTGCAAAAATAGTACGTGTAAATTTTATACATTTGCAACTGCAGCAAAGAGATAAGTGTTCTGTTATTCCACGATATTTCAATCTCCAAGGGCCGATATTATAATGTCAGTTTAAACTCCGGAAACCTTGAACGAGTTTATCTTCAAGTTCAAACCAAAAGTGGTGAAAAAGTCATTTCATAAAAACACATAAGATTTTTGTTTTCCATGTATATAAATGTCATCTGTCACTTGGCCTTATGGTGTTTTATCGTAACGACTGTTTCGTTTTGTGGAAAGTGACGTGAGCAAAATCACTTTTCATTTATATTTGAGGTAACCTCCAAATGCTAATGAAATAATTGATTTGTTGAAAATATAAACAGGATGTTCATAAAATCAGATGTGGAATCATCTGCGACTGAAAGATAAACTTTAGTCACTATCTTCCATCGTCAAGATAACCTCTTGTGGGGTATTCATGTTGAAAAGGGAAACATTCTCAATTGAATATTGATAGAAAGATTTTTCTGTGAATTGAAAAATCCACGATTAAAATGAAGTTATTTTTTGTGAATGTCTAACAGAAAACAACTACTTCCCCGGCTAAAGCCACGCTGTTTTCTGTTAGACATTCACAAAAAATAACTTCATTTTAATCGTGGATTTTTCAATTCACAGAAAAATCTTTCTATCAATATTCAATTGAGAATGTTTCCCTTTTCTAATGAAATAAATTCAATTAATAATAGAATGACAGATGAGTTGTTGATAGGTACGGTATATTAGGTTTGAGATGAGATACATGCATAAAATGTGGATACATGTAAACATTCCTTGTGCTTTTTCAGATATTTTCAGTTTAACACTTGCAACAGTGTGAACGTTAATTGAAAAATATCCCTTGCGGTTTCTAAATTCTTCTGCATTATCGCCGCCTGCAAATCAATAAGCTTTTACAATAAGATTGTCACTATATGACCATAATGGCGCTATTATCACAAAAGATTCATTTCAAAAGCATACCTGGAGATTGAATCTTTATATGTGTACAGTCAATGGCACCAATAAAATTCGGAAATCTGGCAATATCAAAAAATTCTCTTTTTGTTACTTGCAGTGCTTCCTCCGAAGAAGGCATTCAAATATATCTTCGTGATAAAGCTGCAATAGCTGTGGATACACGTTTGACTATTCGTGATATTGTTGATACACGTATTCCACCAAAATCACTCACTGCTCTGAGCATATCCCCTGTAGCATAAAATCTAAGCACCATCAATAACTGCAACAAAGGCTAAACTGCGTGGTTTCTGAAAAGTAAGTTGACTTTAATAAAACACTTGAAGCTGTTGAAGAGAAATATTTTATTTACCGATTAGTAGGGTGCTGTAATCTACCCTCTATCCGAGTAAATATATTGTCAACAGTTTGCTTAGACAATCTGAATCTATTTAGAAATTCTATGTCATTCCATTCATCATAATGATTAGGCCTAATTCTAAACTTGCGAGCGGCTCTTGGCACATCCACCAAATAAATGATTTCCTCTTCATTATCCGACATTACCTCTTCGAACACTTCAAAAATATTATGTTCAATGTAGTCCATTTTATAGTATTTTCAACTACAAAGTATTGCTTATTTCAAAACGAATTTTTAAGGTTAGACTCGATTTGAAGATGTCAATTTTTGTTATTTTTTGTCCTGTTGGCTAACCTAATTAAACGTTTTCAATCCTTTAAACCATACCTGAGGTAGGGTTTGAGGTTTAAAGTCGATGACGTCACTCAAAAGTTAAAACTGACGGTGTTAGCCGGTGATGAGAAGCAAATAGCGACTCAAACTGCGAGTTCGGGAACGCCTGGACGGTGTTGTAAATTGATCAATCAGCCTTATGAACAGAGGACAGAGATACTTTCGATGTCTTTCCGAGTTGTCTATCATACACGGCATTCTATCAGAACGGAGTACCTCGCAGCAATTGGCCTTACATGTGAACTAATGTTAAATGTAATGCAGTTCAAGTACTAACAGTAAACATCGTTACTCGTACTGTATAAGCAATACCCAATATTTTGTTGACAATTATAAGTCTTAGAGAGCGTTGAATGTGTTCGTATTACCTACTTAGGGACCGTTCAACGTTCTTACATCCTTGCAAGGGAAAAAGTGGGATCCCATATTCAGGTACAATTGTGAACCTCATTCCTCTTCTGATCATTATATTATTTGAGAATTTTATTAAAAAGTTTTGCGTTGAATCTGATGTAATTTAGTGGTTTCCCGTCAGGTTACTAGCCAGGGTTAATGGGTACTTTTTTAATTTGTTAAACTACTTTGCTCCCTCACTTTTTTATGTTCTCAAGAACTCATGAACCTGCGACCTTAATGAACTAACGAGCAAGCGCATTACTTGCCGTACCTAAAAGTACACAGAAGTAGCATTACTTTATGATATTCAAAATATCAACTTTACACATGGATAACCTCCAAATGCGGTGAACTATCGTATCAATACACATATTTTCTATCAGTTACTCACTTTTTTTTTCACAGAAAAAAACTTCGATTCATCTGGAACTGGTAGTGAGCACAAAATTGTTACATCGTGGTAGATTATTTAGAAATTGTTGAAAAATTGAAATTGTTACATAGTGAGTATTGGAAATAAAACAGGAAAACTTCAGCTATCGAGTCACTAGAGGACATTACAAATCTTGCACACAGCGAATACCCTCCAACAAATGCCATCAAACACTCACCAATGCCTTATTGAACTTCAAACACGCCTCTTCCAACCTCTTCCTGCAATCTTTCTCCATCTCGTCCAGCTCAAGAGCCCGCTGATCGCGTGCCATTACGGCCGCTTTGTACGCTTCTTCGGCATCTCTTCGGTCTTTCTCGGCCTTCTCTTTCTCCCGCATTTGCTGACCCAGCCACGCTCGGATTTCTTCGTGTTGTACTTTGGAGCGTTCTTGGCTCGCGATATCTTCGCCTTCGAATCTGTGGAAAACCCGTGCTTCGCTATCATCATGACGGAAATAATGATGAATTGTATCAGTATACTCTGTCCTTTTTTCACTGGCAGCTACACACCCTCATTATAAATACAAATCTGCGAAAAGTTGTTTACCGTCGGCTCAAATGAATTCATGGTAACAAACGCGTTTTGATAGGACTCTAATAACAATAGAACGATGAAATTATTACAAAGCATCGATGGTAAAAGTACTGATCGGTGACGTGCGTTCAGTAAACCATGTTTTAATATTTATTTATTTATTTAAAAAACTCTCCAAGAAACAATACATGCTTATAACAATATTAAATTTAGAGTAATAATTGACAATTCATCGATTATTGGATGTATCACAGTTACACTTGTCAAATTATTATAACTGCGTCCTGTGCGCGACTTCGGCAGCTCACCTAAAATGTTTTAGTTGCAAATAATGATGGTAATAAATGTATGTAGTTACTTACCTAAATGTTCATTCCACAGTCATCATCGGTATCCGAATCAGATGAATTTTCGGGTTCTATTGAAATTACTAGAGATTCCACAGTTTGGTCAGTTCTTTTATCAATACATGATTCACAGCATTTATCCAATTGCCGCTTGTCACTTTGGAGGACGAGGCTAGAAGAAGCTGACGTAAATCATCTAATTTGGAAGTAGTGTTGTTCCTAGCAACGTCTCCTTTCACTTGAGCCCATACGAGCTCGATAGGATTGAGCTCACAATGGTATGGAGGTAATCGTAATACAACCATCTTTTTTTCTTTAGCCATTTCGTCATTTACGTACTGTTCGTAGTTCGCTTTGTGTTGTGTTGTATTTTTTTTTGTGTTGTGTTTTTTTCATTTTAATGTTGGCAACGCTTCCTTGAGCCTGGAATGGTAGCTAGCATTGTCCATGATAATACCGTCATTCGCAGGCAACAGCTCTATCATTTGTGAAAAGTAGTCCTCAAACACATCCGTATTCATCTCCTTGTGGTAATCTTTTGTTGATTTCGAGACAAATTGCAGCAAACCATCATCGACAAAACCATACTCATTTCCAATATGGGTGATAATTAACATACGCCCTTTTCCGATCGGTGCAGGTAACCCAGTGGAATATCCTTCCATGACTGCTTGGCGGAAAGTTTTTATGTTAGTGTCGACTCATGTTTTCTGCACAGTATGTCCTTTGTTGAGATATGTTTCGTCCAAATAATGAAGTGTCCTTCCTTCAGATCGATACTTCCTGATTGTCCTCGAATAATTTCTTCTGCAACGCACAATTTCGTCTTTATCTATAAGGGGGAACTTTCTATCCTGCTTTTCCCAGGAAAAGCCTATCTCGTGTGAAAGTTTCCATAATTTGGTTCTGCCTACTTATGGTAAATCTTCCTGAATTGACTGTAGAACTCTGTCTATTGTTGGTATCTCTTTATTTATATAAAAAGAGTGAACTTTCCTTGGTCCTATCGAAGTCATCGATTGATAGGGACTACTTTCCTGAATTTTGTTTCGGTGCACTGATGTCTCCACTTTTCCTCTCGTTTAGAAACCTGTTCTTTCATTCACTTTCACACACTCCCGTTGTATTAGAACATGTAGACACTATCTGACTATAAACAAGTGCATAATGCATATTAAGCACTATAGTTTTTTCTCTTAAAGAGTATGCAACAAATGTATTGGGTTTAACTGGTGTGAAGTTTGCACCCGATGCCATTTTCATAAACACTACTCAAAGATCACGAACGTATTAAGAATAAGCAGCAGCTCGTCACGGACTCCCCTCCACAGCAAAACAGTATTCTATTGTATTTTCAAAAAACTAGTCGACGGGGGAAACCCAGAATTCCTTTATTTGTTTGTCTTTAATACCAACTAATGATCCTATGATAGGGCAGGTACATCCACTTTGCATTCATTATCCTTCATAACAACAATTTCGAATTGTATTGGTTTGCCTAAGAAGTAAGCAAATTTTAATTATGAGGTATTAAATATTAATAATGTCCGATTCTTAGAAACGAATGTACAGTTGAAGTGTATCTCGGGAATTTCCATCTAAATATTTTATTTCGACCTGACTATTTACTATAGTAATTGTGCTCAAATATTTACCTCAATTCCTTCATAATAATAAGTGGTGAGGGGAATAGGTATTAGTATTATTATATATTCATTTTGTATTTGTATTTAACAAACAGTATCATTGAATTTCCGTCTTACATTTTGGTAACGAATGTATCGCCTTTGGTTTATGTTCATTCTATACCTGAGACCACGAAGTCGTGCTGCCAGTGAAAAAGGGACAGAGTATAGCTTAGATCGTCGAAGAAATTATATTATATAATGATAATAACGCTCTTATTCACAGAATTAGGTATACATACACATTTGTGTAGGAAAGCAGAAATCCGATAAGTGTATACACGCACATGTTTCGGTATGAGGAAGTGAATTAAGAATATTTTAAAAAAACCTATGTGTTTGAGGACAAGGTTAGTTTAGTGAAATAACAAAAGGGTGTAACATTGCAAGTAGTAGGCATTTAAAAATAACAACGTACAGTTCTTCCATTATTCAATCATCGAAATGATGTACAGATGTACCAGTTTCAAATAAGTGATTCCTCAGCTGACATTTGAATTGATTTATATTGATCAGTTATTTTATGTTTTCTGGAATACCGGTATATAATTTTGGTGCGAGGTGGGAGTAAGACTTTTGAGTAGCTGTTTTGTACTTGAATGGAATGATATAGTGTTGTTTTTTTCGAGAATTGTGTTCATGTTCCGGTATTTGGAAGAATTGCTCAGGTGAGTGATAACGCACACAGGTAATACAATTGCCTGATATCGAATATTTTCGTTTCGGCATATAAGGTATTTATTGGGTACCGGAAGTTCTTTGGAAAATTTGATTTCGGGAATTTTCCTGCATGACTTCTAAAGTATGGAGATAAGTTTTTGGAGCTGAGCCCCAAACAAGTACCCCGTAACAAAATAATACAATGCTGAGAGTATCCTCAATCCTCACAACTTGGTGTCTGTTGGTGAGATAGCTCGCAAAACAGCAGATCATTATTGCGTATTCCAATATCTTCTACGCAATTCAAGAGTAGTTTGTGACTTACTGTATCGAAGGCTTTCGATAAATCGATGAATTAACATAAGCACGGTTCGCTGTCACTGAGACTTTGATTTATTTTTATAGTTAGGGCAGTTACAGCGTCCTGTGTTTATGTTGGAAGTGTTACCAATCTGTTGGTGCATTGGTATGGTTGCTTTTTCCAATGAAAGGCCATACAAAACTCATACACAACAGGCAGTCAATTATTTTTCTTATGTTTGCTGGGAGTACTAACTTTTTTAAAACATTTCATTCTGTTACTCGATTGGCCAGGTTTTCTGCAGTCTGCTCTTAGACTATATGTGATCGTACTCAATTATATCGCTAGAATCCAAGGAAGTTAAATATACATGTGAGATTCCCAAGTTGGGGTCATTTACGGCGAGAGCGAAAGTGATGGGAGATAATGAAATATTGGGTGAAGTGTATAAAAAAAAGTATTTGCTGAAACTAAGCTATTTTTAAGTATTAACTGCGATTCTGGTGAATTGAAATGTAAGTAAAAACTAACCCTAGCATTAACTGAGAAATATCATGATGACTAGTTATTACTAATATTTGAGGTGAATAAAAATGATCGTTCGTAGTAAATACTTGAAACTTTTCAAGTCTTTTCTGGGGTACTGATTTTCAGTTTAGGTTCGTAAGATGAAAGTTTACGCCGAACGTAGGCAGATTGACAACTATTAGCAGTTGTTAAGATTCGAAAATGAATCTATAGATTTTTTGATGTCTAATTTTTTGCCAGAAAATATGGAAACTAGAGGTGGAGCTCTTTTGTCCAGGCAGGATATGGAAATACTGTTACGTTACTTCAGTGATCCAGGTAAACTTTTAGAAATCTCATATATTTCGCCTCGTTAGTAATGGTCATGTCTGAAAGAACGAAATAAGGAAACGTTGAAATCTCATTTTAGGTTTCCCGAGTGAAGTAGCGGAATATATGGGTGTACATCGCAGCACTGTAACAAAAACGGTTAATTATGTAATGGATTGCATTATAGCGAGAGTTGATGAGTGTATTCATTTTCCAGCAACACCCGATGAAATGAATGATGCTAAGGTTTTATGGACAGGGTTTTTTCAGATGTCAACTGTAATCGGAGCATTGGACTGTACCCACATCGAAATAAAGGAACCTACAATGCACGGTGAGGAGTATATTAATCGTAAAGGATACGCTAGCATAAATGTTCAAGCAACGTGCAATGCAGATGAACAATTTACAAGCATTTCTACCGAGTGACCTAATGATGTCCAAAATGCCAGAATCTGGAGGACAAGCCCTATGAAAGGTATAGTGTCTAGGTACGATGGTGCTGTTTGCTTGCTAGGAGATTCCGGATATGGGATATCACCATAGCTTATAATACCTTTCAAGCCTCCACAAGGTGGAGTGAAGCGACATTTCAACCTGATTCATGCTAGAGAATTATGTGTAATCATGAGATTGTTTGGACAGCTGAAGAAAAGGTTTCCTATTCTCGGTAACTGTGTGAGAGTGGCATTGGAAATAGTCCCAAGAGTGATAAGATCATGTGCAGTACCTCATAATGTTGCAAAACATTTGAATGACAATTCCAACTTCAATGGAGACAATAATGAATGAGAAGCAGAGGAAGCTTCTATTGCAAATGAACAGTATGAAACTAGAGCTTCCAAAGAGAGGGAGATACAGAATCGTAATAAAACTTTTTCTCATTTTCTTGGAAGGCATATGACTCAATGATTCTTCTGCGTTTTCATTCTCTTGTAATATGGTACTCCTCGTCACTGTTTCATGTCCTACCGATACGGCCTGAGGAACTTTACAAAAAACAGTATCTAGGAAATTCTGCTCCCATTGTTTGAGCTTTATGGGCTCATTACCTGTTGCAGTTCTGTCAGTTTTTTCTTTATACTTGTTTTCTTATTGTTTAGTGTTTTTGAAAGCTGACCGACTTCCACTTTCTTCCCTGCAGCATGTGAAAAATCCTCAGCAAATATGTTATTCAAGTGGCTGATAGAGGTGGAAATGTGAGCATCGTGTCATGGCTTTCTGTCCCATGAGTACACGTTAGCATTAACTAGGGTTAGTTATTACTACCTATCTAGTATTTACTTGGAATATCATGATATTACCAAGTATTTACTACCTACCTTCAGCCAATTGTTATTCACCTCCATTTCAGAAAATTTTGAAACTAGCTAGTTGTTACTCACTAGTATTTACTTGTTTTAATCACTCCCATTGAAAAATATTATAATTCTTGAATCCACCACCCCTGCCAAGTTTGAATTTCATAAACTCGGAGCTCTGGAAACCATGGCTTGTCTGATGATTACGTTAACACCTGGTATAATCATTTATAGACGAATATTTTTTTTCCAAATTAAACGGTTGCCTGTGTATAAAAACCCACTTACTTCTGCGCTGAGGATGGCCCTAATCGCGGATCATCATCACGAATTCTACACGGCAGCGACTTCTTGATTAAATTGGGATCGTTCAGATCGAACTCCCGCCTGTCTTCTGGTCTCTGGTAATTCTTCCGATAATTGTTAATCTCCTGCTGCAACCTGATTCTCTCCTGCAATCATATAGACTCGGGATTAATTATCTCTCACAGATTATATTGGGGACAAACGGGAAGATGATTTCCATTTTCATGAAGGTGTAATGAAACGTGTGTACAGGGTGTATCAAAAATGGCGTTGCAAACTTTCTGTGTACGGGAGCGGGGAGGAATGGGAGCCACCCTAATGCCGGGTCCACATCAAACCGACAAAACAAAAACATCCAACAAAATAGAAACACGACAAATGAGCAACTTTTCGAAAACAAAAATTTTTGTCCACACTGCCAAGAGACAAAACGACACAAAAGTTTCCAGTTTTGGGTTTGTTTCGTGTCGTCCACTCCTAGAATTAGTTTTCTGCATCAAAAATTCATAAACGGTGAAAATATGTGGCGTTTTCATGCTGAAAGAGAAAAACCAGATGATCTTCTAATCATATCTGGTGGTTTTGTGCTTCTTCGAAGGGAAAATAAAAGACATTTTTGGGCGGAATCGTCTTTTTTATCTACAGTCAACGATCATAGTTCTACGAACAAGATCCCTCACAGAACAGTTGGCGCGAAAATGAGATGAAATCCTTGAAATATTAACATCTGTCTGTCAAAAATCAGATGAATGCTAGATTTTTCTTGACGTCTAACCTGTTGATTTTCCAAAGTGATATCTTCATAAACGGCATTTTTGGGATCATGGAAACTTCCACGAAGGAAGAAGGAAAGGTAAGAAAGTGGACCGATGTCTCTAGACGATGGAATTACTTGAAAATTGAGGGCATTGGAAAATCTCCCCGATTACATTATTTCATTAAACTTTCCGATACAAACTGTTACAAAGCCATTCACTGCCCATCTCTGCCGGACTATTACCTCTCTTACAACCTTCTGACCTGAACAAAATCGGAGAGTTCATTGTAGATATCATAAAATATGTTGATGAAGTTAAGAAATCGATGAATCCTGGTGTGCGACAGTCTAGGCTGCTTCCAGCTATCTTAGAATGACTTATCCGGAAAAGGTGAGCCCTACTGACAAAGGCGGGGAGAGAAAACAATCTAAATCAGCTTTTCTTTTGATTTTCAGTAACACCTGCATGATACTATCGGAAAAGGAGGGGGATCTAAACCATGAAGTTGGTCGGAAGAACAAGGCCCACTCTCAAGATTGATAAGGCTAATGACTATTATTAGTATAGTTATCACTTTTTATAAATACATGAATTTCCCAAGTAAGCGTGGACTTTTCATTCTATGAAGATATCTTGATTTGGCTCTTTAGAAAAAAATATCCACTATATTTACAATTTTCCATCTCCAAATCAAATATACTTATAGTCAGAAGATTGTCATCTCATGGGCAAATTTTGTACGAAATACATATAAAAGTAATGATAAAAATATTTGACTTGCTAGTTACTAGATAAATTACAATCTCAAGTTGAAAAAAAATATTACAATGGGTAAAGGTAGTTCAGAGAAGATACAAATTAATTTATACATACGAGTCATTTTACTGCGAAGATAATTTGATTTCTTGCCAAAATAGTGAACATCTCTTAATTTGCCCAAAAGCTGAGAGACTATCAGTTTTCACAATTTGGGTTCTTTCACTCAGATAGGACTCGAACCAATTGAAGCCTCGTCGTCTGAAG
This sequence comes from Gonioctena quinquepunctata, assembly GCA_018342105.1. Lineage (NCBI taxonomy): Eukaryota > Metazoa > Arthropoda > Insecta > Coleoptera > Chrysomelidae > Gonioctena > Gonioctena quinquepunctata. The sequence goes on from JAFIRS010000523.1 coordinate 213,057, forward strand.
CTGTAGAGATGAAGCTACGTAACAGTCAAAAGCTCACTTCCCTCAGACTAGAATATAGATTTTTCAGAAAGCGAATTTATTCATTGAAATTATCCATTCGAATGAGAATATTTTATATTGTGAAGTATGACAACCAAAATTTCAAAAGTAAAGAAACTAGTAATAGAAAAAGTTACAGATACTGATGCACAAATAATTCAAATGTTAGTTTGTTATATTAGAAACATATTTTTTCAATGATATATTCCTACCTGAGTCATCACATCATTTGATATTCAAAGTTTATAACACAAATATGAAGATGAAGTTAGAACATGTTTCAATTTTTCAGAAACTTTAAATTTAGGATTATTGACAGTATTGTCAGGATATGTCTTGAGATATTAGTTCTTTTTTACAATAGTATATCATTTTGTTCCACCCCATGTTTTCTGTTTCATGTATTGCTCACAAGAATGTATTCCTGCACAGTCCTTACATTAAATCTCTTAAGGTTTTGACATTGGCCCACAAGGCCGAAGTATCAATGTACAAATTGATTTCCCCGATATTTCAAAGGACGCCACAGAGAAGAGGGAAATTGAGGTATGCTGATTTTTGAAGATAACATAGATATTGAGTATATGTTTGATGTTCTTCTCATATCTTATAATTTCCAGTCTGGAACGAATTAAATAAGATGCGGAAGTTCAATTGAAAAAATATTGCATATATTTCTGAAAAATGTTTCGGAAAGAGTATATGACAAGCTCCTTTCTAAGTTTTGGGGTACTAGGATTTCCAACTATTTCAATTATAGAAAACTGGTCTGATGACATTTTCGTGGAATGTAGGATGCAGTACGATCCAAAAAACAATGAAATTAGGTTACCGATATCTATGAGTACCTATAGTTTCAATTTAAGATTTATTTACATTATACCTCAATTTTTATTTTCTTATTCTTGTGATGTCTATTGTATTCTCAATTTTTTTCAAATAAAAATTCATTTTTTAGGTGTGGAGTCGAGAAGTTTGTTTCAGCAAAAAATGATGTTGTGTTAAGGTAATTCCCAATTATTAGAAAAAAAAACATTTCAGGATATTTTGTAATGCCTCTCTTTTAATTTTCGCATATGACGTGCATGTTTTATGATGAACAATTCTGAACTATGTTTTGTGTTGATAATAAATACGCTTGAAAAAACGGTATGGTTTGATTACAATCATCAAATGGGTTTTTATGATTTTACATAATTCATACAGCTACAATTGCAGATCCATTAATAAACAAAAATTTAACACCACTCGGTAACAAAATGCTTATATTTTTCATGAGGCAATTTTTTTTGTTGATTTATCAACTTTCTATATAAACTTAATGATATTTTATTTTGATAAAAATATTTTTGTGACGAGGTTATTCATTAGGACCAACTTTTACCACCATCAGATTTACAAAATTTCGTGTCAGATGAATAAGGATGTAAATTTTGGTTATATTCACTAGAAAAAATACAATTGTTTCCTTTCTTAAGCTTACCTCTTTCTCTTTCTGTTGATAAGCAAACGCTATAGCATCCGATTTGTAGAGCTGCTCTTCAAACAATCTGTTGATCCTTTGTTCTTCGAGTTCCCTCTGTTTCTTTTCTTCTATCTGATTCTTCAGGACGTCTGCGTCTATCTGGCTTTGTCAGAATGGAAGGTTCTTTATTGAAGAGACAAACAATCGATGGAGTTCCAAAAGTCCCGTCGAAAGAAAAGTTCTTAGGTGCTTCCTAAGTGAGCCCTAGCACGATTCGATCGGATTAATGGTAACGGAGAAAAAAAAACAGAAAAAATCAGCGTTTTATCAAAAATTCTTAACAACGACATTTTTCAAGTTATCGATATGTACTTTATGTGTGAAAACTCGGGAGCTGTCGGATAATTATTTTTTGGATAATTGCAATTTGAATTTTTCAATTCATTTTATTGGAGCAAGCCTGGATGCGTCATAGTTGGTCAGATTTTAATTTTAAAAAGATTCTGAAAGTTGAAGTATAGTACTACCAAACGATTATTCTCATTTTGTGTTAAAATGCTGCGAAATAGGTGGGGAATACTTGCAAACATGTCCGAAAACGGGCGAGCGCGTGAAAGCGGCTGAGTAGTGGGGGTAGAGCAGTAGACGGGGGGAAGCGTAAATACAGGGTGAGTCAGAATAAGACCGACAAACTCCGACTACAGATTCCTCACCTCATTTCGAGGTGAAAAGTTGCTATCAAGGTATGTCCTAAAATGCATCCCCTCTGAGATACAGGGTGTCGAATGTACGAAAATAATTAAGATTTAATTTGTTTTCTCCAAAATTCCTGAAGGAAATTTTTTTAAACTTGGTACATTAATCAAGGTTTATCAACGTGCTAATTTGAAGTTATAATTTTTTATTTCCGTAAACCAGTGGCATAGTTACGATGGTATGTAGTCATATGTTCCTTCAAATTTTCTTGGGACAAGTGAATGGACGAATGAACGTTTGACATCAGTTCGACTCATCGATACTCAACCTTAAAGTTATAACTTTCCATGTGCCTAAAAGTGGAGGTTTCTGAGATAATTGAGAGAACTGAAGATATATCCTTGGTGGAGACATAATTTCCTATGTGCAATAATTGCATAATGCTAATTTCTTACAACATATCGGAATATGTGTCAACCTCCTGAACGTTTTTTAATGTTGGGAGAATCGGAAACATAGTACAGGTGGGTCAGAATGAGACCGATAACTCCATTGTTTCATTCATCATATTATTTGATGGAATCGATGTCGTGGATTCTGATATGTTACCATACTTTCTTGCATATGATTGTTTTAACAGATCAACTGACGAACAAACTCAACCTCAAATTCATAATATTCCACTTAGATAGGAGTTAGATCTTGACTATTTTTTGCGAAAAACCGAAGATAAGTACTCTTAACTTGTTGAAGTTGATGTTGGAGTATCATTATCTAGGAAAATATTATCCAATCAACATGATGAAGAAAAATAATTATTGTGTATTAATATCTACTTAAATGATTTCTTTCGATTCGTGAAAACTAGTTGCAAAGTCGTGCCTTTCATGATAGTTTGTGGTAGACTGTTCAGTACACCACTCATCAAACATACACGAAATTCGGAACAAAAAAGCCGGAGCCGCTGCTGAATTATATCAACATAGATATCGAAACAGACATTATCCACATTTTACTACTCTTATAGCTGTGCATCGACGATTGAAGGAAACGGGGTCCTTTGAATTCAGTAAACACCATTGTGGTGCGGATAGAACAAGAAGAGATAATGTTATGGAAGAACAAATATTTGAACGATTAGCAGCAGATCCTCCTCCCAGCACTCGGGCTATTTCGTATAGGTTACAAGTGTCACAATCAACAGTAGGTCGGGTAGCACGTGAATACCTATTGTATTCATTTCACCTACAGAAGATGATGACCCTAGATGCTGGTGATTATGGCCCTCGTAGATTTTTTTGTAAATGGTTTTTGAGGATGTATGAAGGAGCAAACAACTTTCCTAGATATGTTCTACTCACGGATGAGGCATGTTTCACAAGAGATGGATATTTCAATAGTAGAAACAGCCATTTATGAGATGAACAAAATCCGCATGAAATGTTCCGAAAAGGATACCAATAAAAAATTTCAGTGAGTATTTGGGTAGGAATAATTTAAAATCGTATCGTTGGACCATATCTTCTTCCTCTCCGTTTGTATGGGCAGAACTACCGAGTGTTTTTTGAACATGTTTTACCTGGGTCTTGAAGACGTACCTCTATTGGTTCGTCAAAAAATGTGGTATCATTATGACGGAGCACCGGCCCATTCGTTCGTCAATTTCTTGATCAAATATTCCATGATCAGTGGATAGGTAAACGTGGTCCCATATATTGGCCTGCACGTTCTCCGGATTTAACTTCACTAGACTTTTTTTGTGGGGATACCTCAAGTTACTAGTGTATGAAACACCTGTAGAATCTGTGGAAGATTTAACGGCAATAATTTTAACGGTATGTACGTTAATACAGGATACACCAGGAATATTCCAAAGCGTGCGACGGAGATTCCAATTGTGTATTGAACAAAATGGTGGTCCATTTGAACATTTGCTTTAATGCCTTGTTTGTTTCTATGTAGTGTACCCATAAACCGTTTCTATCATTTGAGTAGATATTAATACACAATCATTGTTTTTCTTCATCAAAAACATGTGGATTGGATTATATTTTTCTAGATAATTCAATCAGAAATGGCTTTGATAATGATACTCCAACATAAACTTCAACAAATTAAAAGTACTTATCTTAAATTTTTCGCAAGAATTATTTCAGACCTTAACTCTTATCTAAGTGGAGTATTTGTGGAGTGGAGTATATGAATTTGAGGTTGGGTTTGTTTGTCAGTTGATCTGTCAAAATAATCATATGCAAGAAAGTATGGTTACATATCAGTGATTCGATCAAATAATATGATGAGTGAAAAAATGGAGTTATCGGTCTCATTCTGACTCACCCGTACTATGTTTCCGATTCTCCCAACATTAAAAAATGTTCAGGAGGTTGACACATATTCCGATATGTTGTAAGAAATTAGCATTATGCGATTATTGCACATAGGAAATTATGTCTCTACTAAGTACATATCTTCAGATTTTCTCAATTATCTCAGAAACCTCCACTTTCAGGCACATGGGATGTTATGACTTTTAGGTTGAGTATCGATGACCGAACTGATGTCAAACGCTCATTTGTCCATTCACTTGTCCCAAGAACATATGAAGAAACATATGACCACATACCATAGTAACTACGTCACTGGTTTACGAAAATAAAAAATTATTACTTCAAATTAGCATGTTGATAAACCTTGATTAGTGTACCAAGTTTCAAATTGTTTCCTTCGGAAATTTTGGAGAAAATAAATTAAATTTTAATTTATTTCGTACTTTCGACACCCTGTATCTCTTTGATAGCAACTTTTCACCTCGAATTGAGGTGAGGAATCTGTAGTCGGACTTTGTCGGTTTTATTCTGGACACTTTTGCCGAAAAGTCAAAATGTACAACATACCAGAAATTCAGGAAATTTAACCGAAAACCATTTTCCTTAAGGATGGTGCGGGGTCGTTTACCGAGTCTGGAAATTAATCATGAGAATGAACCTTTTTAAACTTTGGAATTGTGTTCAGGGTACGAGGGCTAGAATGTTCTACCGAACGATTATTCTCTGAGCTTCAGAGTACAGTATTTATGCGGTAAATATTTACCCTGGAAAATGATCTGCTCAAATGCGGGCCACAACTCGCGAACATCTAATTACCGACACATATATGAATCAATTTCATACCAACTAACGCTTGGGACTTTCGGAATTCCATTGAAAATCTGCGCTTGATCTTCGAAAAGAAAAAACTCACTCCAATAAGTCTCGCACGTGGATTGAAAATCCTCTTTTTTCTTTCTTCCTCTCGAGCCCGGCGTTTTTCGATGGCAGCAGCTTCGCGCCGATCTCTTTCGGTCATCAGTTGAAAATTTAGCATTTTCACAAAACTTTTAGGTGAACTATGGAATATAAAATATACAGAAGAGTGGAAACTGATTGGCGTTTGGAGGTATGGGATGTCAGAAATGAATGTTTAGTCGATATGATTTCCAGGAAACCATGGCAACTTGTATTCGAGCGGTTTTGGTGGAAATGAATGATGGTGTGGGCATTAGTCCGGTCAACTGATGCTCAAGAAAAGATGAAGAGGGTATGGAGGGGGCAGAATGGACAATTTGCAAAAAATGTCAATTTCCAAATCATGAACTCAGTATGAATGGCCAAAAAGCAAATGAGTCTTCAATAAAAGAATAAGTTTCATATAATTCATATATATTGTAAAATCAACTCTTAAAATTTGTTCAATTTGTCGATGTCATCACGTGATAGCAAACACGCCTCCTATTGGTGTGACGTCAAAAGGTTGTAACCATAGAGAAACTAAAAATAAAGAGGGTTGTCAAACCTGCAGAAAAAGTTGGCACCACGTTTAGACAGTGGCGACATAACTCGCAACTGTTGTGAGGATCATTTTGATGTGAGTTTATAGTTGTATTTGAGTTAGAATTTCCATATTCATATTTATCGTTTCTGTTTCAGATTGAACAATATAAATAAATTATATAAAAATTATTCTTAAAGACTCATTTGCTTTTTGGCTATTTAAAATGAGTTCATGATTTGGAAATTGACATTTTTTGCAAATTGTCTTAAGAATTAATCTATAAATCATGGTCGAAAATCATCAACAATCATTCATTATTGGGAAAAATATGCACAAATAAGCATCAAAATCGCGGCTATGATATTTGGGAAGCTTGGCAACGCTGCGCGTAAAATTTCCTCCATCCCAACTGCGACTCTCTACACGTCACAAATCGTGGACGGAAAACCGTAGATAACCTCACATTGATGACTACTAGAGGACGTATTATTGCACATTGAAACAATACAATATTTGTGAAATCCTTTGGTTTTGCCTTCCATTATATCACAAACACAAGCAAATTAAATATCCAGAACGTTTAGGGCGATGTCGAAGAGCCTGATACTAATATACTCTAATATTCTTAATGACAGCAATAAAATAACAGGAACCATCTGACGTCACAAGATGGCCGCAAAGAAGTGCGCGCGTTTACATGTAAATTTGAATCCCAGTTCATGTTTTAATTTATTTACTGAGTGAAATATTTGTAATGGATGTCCCCAATTGCACAGAAATGAATGATGTACGATGTAGAATAACATATATTTTTTTCGGAAGATATGCAAATTGCTAATTTTTGACTTCCGGGATGGGTTTGGGGTCATTAGGAGGAAGAAGTACCCTATTTTTTCAACTGATGCGGCCGATACTTGATGAAAATCCATCTTAAAGTAAACAAATGACACTCACTTCGCTAAATGATTTTCACTAAACTGGGTTTACAAAACCACGACACGTGGTTCGCTATACAATAGCTTTTTCAAGTGGGGATAATACTAATTCAACAATCACGATGTATCATGTTAAATAAACAAGGCTGGTAGTGACAGGTATATATTGATACAATTAGGAATATTAAGGATTATCCATTAGGTATTCATTAGAAATGAGGATACGTAAAACGGATATTATATTCACGACCTGTTTAACCTTCAGTAAAACAAATTCAACTGAGGATGATTATTTAAGTTGATCTGGTCATTAAGCAAATAGAAGGTCGATTTCATAACCTTTTTTTCTGTATGAAATCGTTAACAAAACAATGTTTTTCATCAAGGGCTGAGTAGTGAAAGTTGAATTTGTTTTCCCATTGACGAAACAGTTCCTATGTTCTGATAATCGTGTTTTTAAGTTTCCGCCTGTTTGGTCTATATAAAAACTAGCACAAGAGCCACAAGTTAATTTCTATACCCCAGATTCATCAGATTTTTCAGTTTTATCTCAACCTTCCAGATACCGCGCTTGGTATGCTGGTCTGCCTGATGAATGATCCTTTTCGAACCGGAGATTTCTCACCATTCCTAAAAAAGTCACTCGTTACACCGATTCATGAAGGAGGCAAAAAAGGCAATCCACCCAACTTCCGACCAATCTCGCTTATTCTGACCCTGGGAAAAATATTCGAAAAACTGGTGAAGATCCGAATCATTCATTTTGTAGACAGACACAACATTCCAAGCGGACAACAGTTTGAGTTTCGGAGCAAAAGAAACACAGATTATGCCATTTTTGACTTCCTTACTGAGGTATATACTGAAATGATCAAGAAATAATTTGCCAGATCACAGAATACTCCTGCGAATCTAGAGGTATATGGTTTCAGGGACACTACGCTGAAATGGCTCGAATCATACCTGTCAAATCGCTATCAAATTGTCAGAACAGACCATTACTCAGAACCTGCTGCGGTGTACCTCAAGATTCGGTACTTGGTCCTGTGCTTTTCCAATTCAATGAAATTACCAAGTTGAATATAAGGGAGTTTCACACTATTTGCCGACGATCACTAAATATACAAAAAACGAACGTACTATGCCTCCGTGGCAATCTTCCTGAACTGTTACTAGAAGTGCATACTACAGTAAGAAAAGCAACTACACAATTTCTTGGACTGCAGATTGATGCCTCATTGAAATTCGATACACATCTCAAATGTTAGCAAAAAGCTGGCCTCGGGATGCTATGCAATGCGAATAATTTCCAACAATTTGGGGTATACTGCTACCAGGTCAGCATATTATGCTCTTATAGAATCCCACCTGAGTTATTGAATCGCCTTCTGGGAAGCCTGTAACAAAACTCTTTTTAAAACAATTTTCACTGTACAGAAAAGAGCAATTGGATATTTGTCTAAGGTAAAATTTGGGGAACCTCGTCGGCTTTGTTTACAGGTCGAGGTATTCTCACTCTCACTTCACTTTTCATTATCGAATCAGGCAGTCTAGTCCACAAGAATAGAATCAAATTCAGAAATAATTAATCAGATCACATAACTCGACAACAAAATCATATGAGATTACATTTGCCTTTGCCATATATAACGGATTGAAGATGTACAACAACCTACCTACTTATATAAAGGAAATTACACACCACAAAAAATTCAGGAAGAGTCTCAAAACGTTACTTGCCACGAAAGCTTATTATGAATTGGAAGTGGAGTCTTTTAGTATCATCCTATAGAATTAAACTCTTACCCGTATAATTGGTCCTATTCACATACAGATCTTTGCTTTTGGCATTGCTTTAAAAATATTATTATTATATGTTATGTTGTTTATTGTACTTGTACTTTAACACTCTAACTTTGTCTACTTTTCTTCTGACAATAAATAATATTCTGATTCTGATTCCCTAAGAACCACTCAGGGAGGAAGTTTCACTGTGGATTTTGATAGCTACACCAACACATCAAAAGGTATAAAAGTTGATATCGACTGAAGAAGTGTGTAACGGGTTTCTCTAGGGTCGAAAATTCTGCGGCTAAAACGGTCCTTACTTATGACGCCAAAGTACGAAACAAGAAATCTGTTCCTATCTCAACTCTAAATCTCGGGCGCCAGATTTTATAGTGTTTCACTCCACGCACTAAGGTACCAATAGATGGAGATATGGTATGTCCAGGGGTCTGGTATTTTGACACTTTTTGTACTCTTCAAAAGACTGTAGGCTTTAATTACAATATTTGATACTGGACACCGTTTGCATTTATGTCCACAGAGAGACAGACAGTCAGAGCCGTCCTCACACTAACAGACAGGCAGAGCTGTCTTTACACTTCCTTTGAAACTTTGTTTTGTGACTCTTCTGCGTCTATGATTCATATGCCTGAAACGGTAAGGTGCTTTCCACAGTAAATACAGCGTGTAAAAAATATTAAATTAACTGCTATATTCAAACTTGGTTATGGCAATATCTCACAAAAAAGATATATTTTTGTTTACAGAACAAAGTGAATTGAAAAATCCGCGATAAACAATATCTATCAGATATAGTTCAATGTCCAGGGTGCCTTAAGCCTTGGAAGTAGTTGTTTTCTGTTAGATATTACAAAAAATTTCTATCCAATATTTAGTTGAGAATGTTTCCCTTTTCGACATGAATACCCTACAAAAGGTTTTTTTGAACGATGTGAAGATAGTGACTGAAGTTTATCTTTCAGTTCACATCTGATTTTATGAACATCCTGTTCATATTTTCAACAAATCAATCTTTCATACCCCATGACAGGTATTAATGTCAGAAAACACTAATTTTGAAGTGTCTCTCCGAAAGAAATGATTCTAACTTTTTCCATCTTTGCAAATCCGCAGAATAGAGGCAGTAAGGTCAATTCAAACAAATCAAAAGCTTTGAATATTTATTTTTCGAAAAGATAAACCATCGTACAGGTACTAATAAATCATTGTAATAAAGGAAACAACATAAATATAAGTTTAACAAATTGCTTTTAACATAAATAATATGAAACTAGGTATCTGGCATTTCGATCGATTTTGCAAAATAAATAATCATCAACGTCGAATCAAGTCCTATGAAGAGCTCAGAACAAAGATTTGTTTCTTGTATCATATTCTTCTGCAAATTCCTCATCCGTGGTGAAATATGCACAATTATCTGCTTTCTGAAAATAAGACATAAGTGATTTTGTAAATCCCCAGTAATGTGTTGCAGAAGAACTTTCCGAAATGAAACTGGTGAAAATATTTTATAAATATATATATATTATTTATATATATATATATATATATATATATATAAATATACACTATAATAGTGTCAATCTTTATATTTCATTGGAATACTTCGAAACTATATCATATTTTGAAACACTGATCTGATAAAGTATGAATCTAGTTTATAGAATCCACTTGTAGGTATACCAATCACTGTACTTAGACCTATATATAAAACAAAACTTATTTTCCATCATTTTCTGAAATATTGTCACTTGACATATTTTTTTATAATCTGGAACTTGCTTCAACGTCGATGACATTCGAAGGAATCATAACTTCAGTAGATGTGCGAGAACAGATAACAAATTCAAATTTTTTTCTACAACTCACAAGTTTAGAACAATCGCTTCAGGAGTCCAAAGGAGTTACAAAATATACAAAGATACTCTGAATAACAGAACTGTATTCTATTTTCAATTTGTTTTTCTACATCAGTTGAGAATAATGATATTCTAACATCGATTGCATCAAGATTAGTTTAATCAAGAGAGGCTTCTACAATTGTTTGAAGGTGATGATGATAATGATGATATTGATAGTAACAATGATATGAATATTTCTATGAATGTTTTATGAACGAACGGAGTTTGTTCGGCAGTACAATTACTGAAATTTTACAGGTGATTTTTTTGAATTCCCAAGGATCAGGTTTAAAAAAATTTCACTCTCTGAAAGGCCAACTTGACGGTCTAATAACTATCGGCTTCTTCCAGTGAGAAGAAGTTTCTTTCAGTTGTGATGATATCACGTCCGAATGTAGTTGGTAGAGGAACGCAAGTACCTTCTCAAAAACGAAGTGAGGACATGGAATTGTTCAAGTCGTAGAAAAACTCGCTACTTTGTCTATGAATACAGTTCTCTTATTCATAACAACAATAAAGGTATATTTATACACTTATTTACATATTGGTTACATAATAATATTGCACAATTCTTAGAGTCGTTATATTTATTGCTCTTCCAGTGATTTTTGGACAGAAGCATTTTGAATCATTGTTAGAGAACTTTGGAATTGTCGTTTTGGAGCTTGCAAATTTAGCACGTCTATATTTTCGAAATCAGATTGGAATATACGTAAATGCGAAGGATTTCACTTGTTGCCAAAAAAAAAATAAAAAATCTCTGTTTCTCATGGAATCCTTACTATTCTTCTATTCAGAGGCATTTTCGGCCAGAAAATAAAATAATCCTATAATAATTGTTGTTGAGGAATAGGAACCATTTTAATTCTGATCAACATGATTTCCTGTAATAAAACAAGGAGGAGGTAGTTTTATCTGAAAAAATATCAAAGCATTGGAAATACTCTCTTAATGAAAGAGAAAGCCATATGAAGGTGATAAGATATGAAATGCATAAAGCACACAGAAAGTCGTCTTCACAAAAGGTTCAATATGAATTGAAACAATTGGTAGACCGACAGGCGAAAAACAGCTACTTTCCTAGCAAATACCACGCAGAACGTTGAATGATATTCACCTGACAATCCATGCAAACTTCCATATAAATGGATATTGTTCGCAAATGTTTCTTTCTGATAAGCTTGATTATGTTTGAATTCATGTCGTGTCCGCCTTACAATCCGCATACCGGTTTCAGGCTTTTTTGGCCCTCATCAGTATGGAGTAGTCACCAGCCAGAGATTCAGAGAGCTCTGGCCGAAGCGAGACACAACATAAATAAAATTATCATCGAGCTCAAAACATCTTTAGGTGCGTCGGAAAAGATAACTTTTAACCGGCGACACCTGGTGACAGGAAGAAACACTCCATACAATTCTCCTACCCCAATAGGATTCTGAATAAAAGATTCCTTCTTAGTAGGAGTGGCTCAAAATGCCCGACTGGCATGGATTGTCAGGTGAATATCATTCAACGTTCTGCGTGGTATTTGCTAGGAAAGTAGTTGTTTCTCGCCTGTCGGTCTACCAATTGTTTCAATTTATATTGAACCTTTTGTGAAGACGACTCTGTGTGTGCTTTATGCATTTCATTTCATAACTCACTTAATGCTTTTCGGGGAGGTGGGAGTACATTTCTCTAAGGTTTTCTCTTCCCTGGCAGTAGGAATAATCAGTCGTTTTCTATTCTGAAAAGGTAGTTGAAGAGTATTCGAGAAGCACAGAGGGAGACCTACTGCCAAGTAATAATCACCTTACCAGAGGCAGCAAGACTCAACAAGGTCCTATCCAAAGACCTGGAAGCGGAGCTGGAGGTGCTCTCGACTGCCCAAAGGTGGATTTACTGCCTCGGTCGGGGAGATACTCCAGCACATGCTCTCAGTCCATTTTTCGGATAGTGACACTGCAACACCCAATCCACAGACAACTATAACACCCAAAACAAGATGTCTGCTGGGATGGTAACTTGAGTAAGAGTGGACTGGGCCATCGAGTCCTTTTCACCTCTCAAATCTCTGGGGGAAGATGGTATATTCCCAGCCTTGCTACAAAAGGGTGAAGATATCCGAATTTTCTGAAGATATTCCACAGCTGCCTCGCCCACGAATACGTTACTAAAATATGGGGGACAGCTTCGTCCTGGTTAAAATCACTACACCCACAAAAAAGCATTCATAGCCGTCAATCTCACGTCTTTTCTTCTGAAGAAAACTGAAAATCTGGTGGACAGATATATCATGAATCCGCTCAGCGACCTCCAGCACGTGTACCAGAGTGGCAAAGGTACGGAGACTGTCCTCCATCGATTTGTCCAAAGGGTTGAAGGGGGTTAGACTGGAGCGGCGCCACCCTAGGTATATTCATCGACGTAGAAGGAGCATTTGCAGGGGCGTGAACCCAACCATAATATCATGGATTCACGCCATGCTGTCCCTTAGTCTAGCTAAAGCAACTATTAGAAGAAGCCTTAGCGAGGCCATACCCACGAGGGGCTGTCCACAGGGAGGAGTCTTGACCCCTCCGCTATGCTGCCCCCCTCTGATGGCCTCCTAGTAAAAATGAAAGAATTGGGTTACTACACTCAGACCTATTCGGACGACATTGTCATCCTGGTCGAAGAGGGGCACGATACGAAGACCCCTTAACGGAGTGGATGAATGGTGCCGTTCAGTAGAGCTGAGTGTGGACTCTAAAAAGGCGGAGCTGGTACTTTTCACCACGAAAAGCAAATCCCAATCGTCCAACTCAATGGAGTTATCTGTGACTCCAAGCTAAACTGGAACGATTATATCAAACACAAAGTTCGGAAAGCCACAGCAGAGTTCTGGCAGTACGTGGGGGCTCAGCCCCGAAATTCTATACTGGATGTACATGACTCTCTTACGCCCAATGATAACGTACGGAACCATCATATGGTGGCAAGGTACAGCATCCGGCAAATCAAAAACCCAATTAAATAGGCTACGAATACGTGCCTGTCTTGCGACAAGTGCAGTGAGGATGGCACTCAATAGGGCTGCTCCTTCTGCACTTCTTCATTGAACACGAGGCAAGCAAAGCTATTGTTCGCCTCCAACCGAAGGCAGAGCAAGGGAATATATGGACATTCTCGATTATGGAATCAAACAGTGAAGGATTGTCCACTACTTGAGATGCCGGGGGACAATTCTTCATCTGTTGAACGATTCAGCAAGAGATCGCAGTTAGTCATTTCTAAAAGGACTGGAAGCAGATGGGGCACCGCCTGATTCCCACCAATGGATCGTCTGGTACACAAATGGTTCCAAGATGCGTGAATCAGCCGGCGCCGGGGTATACGGACAATCTCCAAAAGCTGACCTTCACTATGCCCTGGGTAATTTTGTTTCATACTCGCCTGTGTAAGAGAAAATATCAATAGATGCTATCACGGCCAGCAAATCACGGTATGAATGGACAGCCCACCGATAATCATCACATCACATCACATCATACAGAGTCAGTTCGCTGCTGGTGTCGGAATGCAAAGGCTATCCATTGCCAATGAGGTGAAGCTACTGTAGGTCCCCGGTCATATCAGTGTGCCCGGAAACGAACGGGCCGACCATTCGGCCGGACAAGGTGCAAAAAGCTCAACGATTGACACAGAACCAATACAAGGAGTTTCTAGATCATGGAGCGTCTCAACCATGAAGGAAATTCTGGAAGTAAAATTTCAGGAGGCTTGGAAAGAGGCTTCTGTCATGAGACAATCGAAACTCGACATCGAAGGCCCTTCTGCCAGGAGGGCCAAGACTCTGCTCACACTGAGCAGAAAGGAAATCAGTATGGGCACTGCCATCTGAACAAGCACCTCAACATTATAAGTATCACGGATGATACAGAATGCAGGTGGTGCTTGGAGGATGAGGAGTCAGCCACCCACATCCTCAAGGGATACCCAGCAGTGGCAGCAATACAGAAAGCGCACCTTGAGAGTATCGTTCTGATCCCGGAGAGTGTCAGAAAGGTATCAGTTCGGAAGCTGGCCTCCTTTGCTAGCGAAATAGGGTACCTCCAAAGCTGAACTAATTCCCAGCCGCGGAGGGTGCATAACAGATCCGATGGAGAGGCCTACATGGTAATGGTTCTGTCCGCCTACATACTCTCATTCTGTCTGAAGGTAGTTAGATTGTATTGAGGAAGGAGTTGGAAGTTTCAGAAACAGCTCTCAGAACAATCGATATTTCTGTACACATTGGCTACTAATCATTACAACTGGGTGCTCATGCAAATGATATATTTATAAGCAGAAATCACGAAGATTACCTATCATTAATGGACAAATACACGAAAAAAAAACAGGAATAAGCAATGATTAACAAAAGTATAAGGAAATCTCTCCTGACAACCATGACATCGGTAATTTCAAATCATATCAGTACATTTTGATTGAATAATTTATCTATATGCGCTCTGACATAAATTTTACCAAAATGGGAACTTCTGGAATGTCGATAGAACTGACAAAAAAGAGTGGAAGACGATTTGAAGGGTAATCAGGGAGGACATGGAAAAACGTTCAATGTGGAAAGTAGCTGAAAGAGGCGAAAAGAATACAGAAGAAAATTAATATTTGTTGGAAATAATTATTGAAATTATGATGAATTGCAGACGTTTTGGAAGCGTTCACAAAATTGCAGTTCAAAAATGCCCCAGAATGTTGTAGAATGAATTATAATGCAACGAAAAAAATAAACTGATTTAAAGATAATCAATCGAAGCAATTACAGAAATTGATCATGAATATTGATGGGAATTGGACATTTCCAGTTGATTCTGTAACAAAACACAGTTGAAGCCTTATGCACTAACAACATTTTCTAATATACTACATTTGGTGAAGGGTATGGTTGCCATTAGTTTTTCAAAATCTCTACTGAAATCAACACAACCAAAAGTACATTATTATCGAGAGGAGTTTCATTAATAAAACTCTCCTCTTCAGGTGACATACAAATATCGCAAAAACACAGCCATGATATATCATTTGCTACATAAATAGTGAAACATCATAATAGTGGAGTTAACATATCAAAGAATACTGAAAGTTGAGTGTCTGTTGTTTTGGGAGAATACATTTATACATACATTAATTTGTGCTGTTATAAATATCATTACTCCCATGTAGAGCAGCAGTTACTAACCAAAATTGGACACTCGCCACTTTGTTCATCATCACAAGGAATATTTTCCAGGGGTCTTTCAATATGGATCTTGGAAAGAGTTACAGAGCTCAATGTATAATAATATTTTCGAAGTTTTGCATGACAGATTTTTTTTCAAATATTGGTCATTTATATTTGAAATTATAAAGTTGTGCCAAGTCCCACTGGATTTGATTTTTGATCAAATATTGTTCGTTGGTGACTCTCTCGAACGATATATCCACAATCGACATGTGATATACAGGGTGCAAAAACCAACTTGCCACACATTGTAAATATTTTTTTTACGTTGGTGACTCTCTCGAACGATATATCTGAAGCTTGCCACACATTTCGAATAAAATTCCAGTTTTGTTGATTCTGATGATCTAGCTGGCCACTTGACAAGTCCATTCCGTCCTAACCATTTATTGGGAAATACTCCTGTTAGATGATATCTCACTTCTGACGAATATCTTCTAACGAACCTAGTTAATCATTTCGTAGGAAATTGAGATACGTTTCTCCATTCAGATTTATTGACCACCTATATTGGAAATCCACCTGTCTCAATAAGTGGGGCTTTTCTGTTGAATAATAATGGCATAGTACTGCAATACATCTGAGAGATTCATTATTATTCATCACCGATAAGGCTAAGCGGTCGATCGACCTCAAGCAGAGACGTACTCGATAGAATTAATTCTTCACACAAGATAATATCCTCAATTGGCGGCCTGTCTTGATTATTTTTAGGATATTAGTCTATAACATAATTCAAACCTAATATAAAAAGGTTAAAAATCAAACAAATTAGTCATAACTATCAAATTACGTGGATAAGTTTCAATTCGCACATGGAAGTGTGATATACGAGACTATTCACGTATTTTCAGATCCGTACCTGGGGTCCCTAGACCCTTATTTATTGATATCACACATCGAACAATAGGCCATTATTGGATTATGGTATTTATAATGAGTCTCTTAGAAAAAAAGAGCTCATATTGACTTTATGTCCAGGAACACTTCCAATTCAAATAGAAATACATGGCAAGCCTTAACTAATCAGAATGTAAAATTCAAGAAGAATTCCTCAATTCCTACAAATCTGGGTAGCACAAATGGAATAAATGATCCATTTCTGAAGAATAACACTCCTAATGATTTGATTTATGCTGACACTTGTTTTTATTTCAAAAACAACCTCTTAGATCTCGATCTCGAATCTCGATTTATCGTTCAGTTTAACTTCGGTAGAAATAATCCAGGATATAATAAGTGCTCTGAAATCTAATGCATATGGCACAGATAACATTTCAATTACGATGTTGAAATATTGCAGTCCCTTTTTAGAAAAGTTCATTGTACATATTACCAATTGTTGCTTTATTTCCAACTATTTTTCTCTGAAATGAAAACATGCCATCATTAATCCGCTGCCCAAAATCCCTAATCCGACGGCTACATCCTTATCTAAAATCTTGGAAAAGATTATGTACAAACAAATTATGTCTGGTTTTCGCGAAGCTCACAGTACTTCTTCAGCATTAGTAGATGTCACCAGTCGTATAAATAACTAAAGCCCTTGATGAAGGTGACTATAAATATTATGAGTGCTTAAATTGCCGCCTTGAAGCCCTGTGACTCTCTGGATTTTATATTTCAGTGTATTTCGAAATCTGGGAGTATTTGGCTGCGTTTCTATACAAAAGGGACTTTCCTGACAGTTTTCAATTTTTTTTATTGTAATATTGAACTGGTATATGAGACGTTTAAGCAAGGACATGAGTGACTTTATATCATAATTAATTTTCATTTGAGAAAAAAGATCAGAAAGTTATCTATGGGTGACTGAAACTGCTATTAAAAAAAAATTGTTAATACTAATTTTTCGATGAAAATCTCAGAAGTTCTGCAAACTCGAGTTTTAATTTGCAACCTCTTGCGTCAAAAGAAAAATATAGTTTTTCATGAAATTGATTTTTTTAATTGAAATTAGTATCGGAATTATCACAAAAGTTTCAAATAATGGTTGCAAGTGAACCTGACGTACAATGTTCGTATTGATTTGTAACATCGTCTGCAACACGGAAATGAGGGTAAAATCGAAAGAAAAATATTTTCGTGTTTTTACTCTTGTAAAAGTTTTGCAAATCGGGCAAACAACTCATTTTACCAATTGGTGGCAGTATAATAATTTGCAAGCTATGTTGCAATGCGGAACATTAGGAATAAAACAATATTTAGATTTGCAACACCTGTGTTATCTGGATAAAAAAAATTTTTATATACCTGATGAATAACATTCATTGTGTTACCAAGTTAACTATCGACCAAAAGAAAAAAAAAATATAAATCAAGAAAATGGGTGTATTTAAAATGAGAAAAAAAAGTTTCATAAATAAACGGTGTGCTTTCAAAAAATGGTTGCAAATGTGCGTGAAGATGTAAAACTTTTTTTTTTCGTTTACTTATCCAAAACTTTTGATTTTTTTTAAACAAATCACAATGAAAAACATAAACAAATGAAAAAAAAACAAGGTTCCGTAACTTTTACAAGGTTGCAGACTCAATGCATGTTGTAAAACATTATTACTATCGGTTTGCCTAGTTTGCAGAATTTTTGCAATTTTCAGTGCAAAAAATAAAGCATGAGAATGTTTTTTGCAATTAAAACAATGTTATGTTCATCGCGAACTTCAGCAAAAATTTTAAGTTTTTTTCCATTTATGTACTAACATACCATTGAGGTTTTAGAATGTTTCGAATCAATGTGAATTGATTATCTATAAGTAGTGTAACATTTTCTAGACCAATTTTTAATGACACCGCACGAATCTTCTTGAATCATCTGATGTACCAAGTATATTGTTTTTTTTACAAAATAGACGTGATAATCCATCTCATCTGCTGCTCTTATGGACCAGTAAGTACGTAAAACAATATTACACACTCAACATGAAAACCACCAGAAAGTGTTTTGCATCTTTGACATTACAAATAATTCATTAATGTATAAAAACTCAATGATTACTTTATCGATACAGTTTATATTTTTATTCGACCCTCTCAATCATAAGTAGGAATATTCATGTCAATCAATTGCTCTCATTGAGTGTGACTGGGATTTAACTTCCAATGATGGCAAAAACACTTTCTGTCGACTTAAAATGAATAACGAACAGTGACGTGCATCAAGCTCATAGATTTTCTTGTGAAAGCGAATCCCACACCTGACACCATTTCTAAATATTGTCATCAGCTCTCCCATAACGAACACTCTTATTGCACAAAGACGATTATTGCTAGTTCGTGACAGTCTTACAAATCACATTTGAGTCCTATATCAAGCAGTCCACGTTCGATGTGTTGAGCTAAAGTAGCGTCATCCTCCACTTCGGGATGCTTGTATCCCGTGAGGAAGTGACAAGTTCCAGGAATATAAGACGGAAAGTCCTTTGGGAGGCAGTCTTGATCCCGTTCCTCTGTCGTGAAACCGCCGGCTCTTAGCAATCTCCTGTAATCGAGTTGAAGAACATTATGCAAGGAAATGATATCATTTTGATAGACTTTTTCATCGACTATGATATTTAATAAAAAATATAAAAAAATAAATTCGGCAACAGATATTCAATAACTACTCGGTGAACACATCCACACCATTGTTAATCTCGTGAATATTGTACTTATTTCTGGGGCTATATAGATTTCGATATAATATTGCACCATTATAATTTTTATGATCAACTATTATTATGTTAGCAGAATATCAGTTATAAAGTATAAACTAGTATATAATTTCACTAACTTTATTATCAGTTATCGTTGACTTTCACCACAAAACACTACAAATATATCATAGGTATACGATATTGGTCACATATACTCCGGTAGATAATTGATATACATCAAGTATATAAAGGGACCCAGTAGAGATCCCTGTGGGATACCTAGGTCGAGGTTATTTATTTCTGATCAGATAATTTTTCTGTGCACCAAAATGGCATGAACAACTTCAATATATTTTCACAGATTCCTATTGAGTATAATTTGGCCTCTATATGATCTAGGTCTACACAAACAAAGGCTTTCGTGAGATAAAAAAAATAGTTCACCAAATTTTCCATCAAGATATTTGTAGATACATTCTACGAACTCACATGTTTGGTGATTTCTTCAAATTCTTATATTACACATGTACTGATTACGCTGGGTGGAGTTATTTGGCATTAATCGTCCACAGAGAAGTAATCCCTCTCCAGGGAATTTTCCTGATTCGACAGATTAGGAGTTCTGCAATTTCTGTACGGATATATCCTTGATATTATTGAGATTTTATCAAATCCATCGAAAATTGTATTTTTAAAATTTCTTACACATGATCCAGAGTCATTATTGCCGTAAATAAATTCAATTGCAAGCTTGATTTTTCCAAACTTATTCATACAAAGGTGACGTATGCAAGAGCAACATTTTTTCTCAGACAACAAGTTGATAACGAATAAGCAAACAAATCATGGAATAATATATTTTAAAATGGTTGCCTCGCTTACTTCATGTATATCCCATAGGAGGGAATATATCTCTCTTGTGGGGTTCTTCTGTCAATTTCAACCTTCATGATTTCTTCGAAGATGTTAGCCTAGATCTATCCATAGAAAAATTGAAAATAAAGATACTGTTTGAAACATTGGCGATCTTGACCACCAAGTTTTTGGTACGGCCAGTCGCGCATGGTGGTGCTGCTCGCAATCGTCAGACGACTGATGAGATGACCATTTTCCAATTTCGACATTTGTCAGAAAATAAAAGTTTATTGTTGACACATGTATTTTTTATTATTGCAAACCACGCAATAATTTCAGAATAATTCTTCTACTGTTATTGTCATCGAAAAATTAATGATAGAAATTATACTATGGACTCAACGTCGAAAATAGTTATGTTATGTTTTGTTATTCGAGTTGACGCTGAAATTCCTGGAAATTTTCTTCTATAAGGTGAAATATAAGCTGCTTTTCACGAACTGATACTTATTCCATCCATCAGTTGCAGAATGTTTTTCACAAACTGATACTTATTTCCATCCATCAGTTTCCATTTCCTATCACCATTTGAGGAAGTGATTATCATCAAACTGTAGTATTTGTTATACCTACTCGGTCTCCTTTGTGCTAATAAATGAATAAAATTATTGAAGGTTTGTTGTGAATGTAATTTGTTTTTATTTTGGTTGATTTCATGATAAGACTGAAGAATATTTTTAATTTTGTTCTTTTTCAGAGTTTTATTATTATTTTGTCTGTAGTTGTACCTTGTCTCAGATAAAATAAAATGAGTTTTTTATAGTGTTTTACTTATTATTCTTGTTTTATAAGAACTTTAATTTTGTTCTTGATATGAAACAAATATTTATTTTGAAACTTTATTTTAACCACGAACAAACTACCAGATTCTACGAATCGATTACTGTATATATTTTATTAGTGATCGATTTGCCATTCCTGTATTTCATTTGATACAACCATCCATATGAAATGCAGGAATGGCAAATCGATCACTTATAAAATATATACCAAATCAACCACATGAAAGTAACACATTTAAAAAACCCGCCATATCTCAAACTGAAGAGAAATCTGTTTTACCAACTGTACTAACTTAGTTCGGCCAGTTGCAAGATATGTTGCCACTGTCTAAACGTGGTGCCAACTTTTACTGCAGGTTTGACAACTCTCTTTATTTTTAGTTTCTTTATGGATCTATCGATTGCGGAACATATTCAACTATATATGACATGTACTTCATGTTTTTATAATGGAACTCCATTACAATTCCATTAGATAATCATAAAGTATGCGTCCATTGTATTTCTATTGTAGATCATACCGATCTTCTATTAGACTAGGAGGAATCGGCGCATGAGTACCGGAAACTATTCCCCCTCAATTTTTTTATGCGATCCTCTTCAAATTGTCCTATTGATGATATAAATGCATGTTGCCATGGGGCAACCCCGTGCCACATTGTTTCAACCGAAATTGTTTAAACAATTGTAAGAAATTGTTATTTTTCAACCGGACAAGTTTTTTTATATTCTTTATTGAAATACAAATTAAAAAGGTCTAATGACTTTTCACGATAAAGTTAATATTTTTAGAGATATGAATTTTTAAAGGTTCGAAAAATCTCAAATTTGGGTACTTTTGACCCATGAAAAATATATATAAAAAAATATAATAATACTTTTTTTCTCTTTATACAATAGTTTATAATATTCTCGATAGATATTTAAAAAAAACCATTGTTTATACCTGTTTTTTTATTGTTAATTTCGTGCGCTCACAAGTATGCGTCGCTTACTTTTAAGTATCGCCGTCTCTCTCTGACTCATGCGCTGCATCGGCCTCTCTGTGTCCTGAATTATTATTTATCATTTATCTTAAAAACTGTAACTTTTATCAAGATTGTTAAAAATAGCAATGTTATTAATAATGAAATTGTCTACAATTCGTTTTCAACAATTTTTTTTCTGGAATCAATTTAACAAAAGTTATTTAAGCATGAATCGGAACATGTAATTAAAATTACATTTTCATCAGTTTATATTACTTTTTTGTTATTAAAACAGGAAGTATTTACATTGAATGGCTTCTGCAAACGAAGGTTATAGATGTAGAAGTATGAAATAATGAAACAAAATTTGCAAATAAGTATTTATTTATTATCAATATCATTTTGCTTAAATAACTTGATTCCAGAAAAAAATTTGTTGAAAACAAATTGTAGGCAATTTCATTATTAATAACATTGCTCTCTTTAACAATCTTGGTAAAGTCAATAGTTTTTAAGATAAATGATAAATAATAATTCAGGACACAAAGAGGCCCATGCAGCGTATGAGTCAGAGAGAGACGGCGATACTTAAAGGTAAACGACGCATACTTGTGAGCGCGCGAAATTAACAATAAAAAAACAGGTATAAACAATGTTTTTTTTTTAAATATCTATTAAGAATATTATTAACTATTGTATAAAGAATTAAAAAAAATATTATTTATATTTTTTGTTTTAATGGTCAAAAATACACAAATTTGAGATTTTTCGAACCTTTCAAAATTCATATCTCTAAAAATATTAGCTTTGTCGTGAAAAATCATGGGACCTTTTTAATTTTTATTTCGATAAAGAATTTAAAAAAAATTGTCCGGTTGAAAAACAACAATTCCTTCCAATTGTTTAAACAATTTCGGTTTAAACAATATGGCACGGGGTTGCCCCATGGCAACATGCATTCATATCATCAGTATGGCAATTTGAAGAGGATCGCATAAAAAAATTGAGGTGGAATAGTTTTCGGTACTCATGCGCCGATTCCTCCTAGTCTACATGGATGATCTTTGAACTTGAGTTAAGTTTCACTTTAATGAGTCTTTTTCATTCTGCGGAAGATACTGCCACAAATAACGAACATTTTTTTGGATTGTTTTGGTGATCACGATCGTTTAACATTCCATTGTGTCGTGCTGATTTATTCTCGCAAAAAGCGGACCACCCGTAATGCTGTCGATTGTATGCCATCTATTAAAAGTTTGACGATTAAAATGGGAAAATGCGTATACCGTATTTCTATTCCAGAGCTATTCGAATGGCAAGGAATGGAAGTCAAGTTTAATTTATAGGATTATTGCATCCATTGATCTGAATCTATTTGATTCTGTGTGTGTTGCCAGATATCTTGAATAATTTACCTATCCAAACATGACTAAATATGTCGTTTCAACAAAATGGGATATGTTTCCATAATATTAGAATCCTTACATAACAACTTGGCCAACTCGAAATCCAGACATGACTGTTTTACTGTAAAGATATATCAAAGACTTATCCAAACTCAAAAATAAATCCTGATAAATCCCGAAACATTGTGTTCGAGGATATTTTCACAATTCGGTTTTCCATCTGAATATTTTTATAGTTTGCTAGATTCTTTTCATAAGATGTGTTTTCTCTACATTTACAGTCAATAGAATAGAGTTGAACCATTTTGTGATTCTCTGCCATTTTCCCTACACAATGGTATCTATCATCAGCAAAGGAGATAATTGTACCCGATCACCAAATATTGAGCAATTTATTCAGCTAGATGAAAAATTGATCCGTGTACTGTCCCTTGTGGTACCCAACTGTTTAATTCTTTCCCATTGCCCAATATTTCCTTCTTTCATATTTCGAAAGGTGGTGAGGGAAAAATATTTTTTTTAAAGGTCAAGATCTAAAATCCAAAATCGACCTGTCCGAGCTTTACCTCCGGCAATTATTGACTCGTAAGATAATGGAGCGTTTCTACACAATACAGTGCTCGTCCAAAGTCCGTTCCCCCCTACTAATTTTTGAACCACCTGGCATATCATAACGAAATTTGGAGGGCTTGAATAGGAGAGGAAACCTACTTTTTCATGAAAAAATCACAGCTAAAAGTTATAAAATGGCGGCTGAGCGCCATCTTCAATAATATTTCTAAATAGAACACCCCGTATATTATTCCAATTGCGAAATCTGCTCAAAATTCTCAACAGTTTTCTCTGATACACTTTACTCCTAAATTCAATTGTTTTCGAAATATTAACGTTTGAAAAGTGACATTTTGGTAATTTCAAACCCAACCAAAAACAATGTTGCTTTCAATCAAAAATCATTGTCGCGGTAACATCTTGTTTACTGTCAAACTGAACTGCTAACTGCTGGAAAAAATTATCATCAAGCAGTCCGTATGTTTAATGATATATTTCCAGAGAATCCTATTTCGAAGTCATATTTGCGCAAACTTTTAAATAAGCTCCAAGCAACTGGTACGCTAAAACATGCTCCAAGATCAGGAAGATCGCCTCTTTCAGAAGAAAAAAAAGTTGAAATTGTTGCTGAAATGGTAATCAATCCGACTCAGTCGATGTCTGCAGTTGCTGAATCCTGTGAAGTAAGTTCAAAAAGTGTCCAAAGAGTCCTAAAAAAAAGTTTTATCCCTATAAAATGAAAATCCTGCATGCTCTCACGGAGGATGATCCAGACCGGAGGGTTGAATTTCGTGAGTGGTTAACAAGAACAATTGAAGGAGAACGGGGCTTCCTGAAACGTGTATGTTATGTTTTTTCTTAATGGAAAAGTCAACAAACAGAATGTACGATACTGGAGCAATACTAATCCGCATATTTTTAGAGAGGAACATTCCCAAAAAGGTGAATGTTTGGGCGGGGATTTTGGGCAATCGCGTTGTTGGACCGATTTCCATCAGAGGCAATCTTCCAGGAGTTCTTTACAGAAATATTTTAGAAACTGAAATTGAACCTCGAATAAGACAAATTGTATTAAATAATCAGGGAGAGTTTGAAAATCGTGAAATCATATTTCAGCAGGATGGGGCACCTGCCCATTCCATGGATAGAGAGTTCCTCGATACAAACTTTCCTGGGCGATGGATAGGTCACAGGGGAAGTACAGAATGGCCACCAAGGTCTCCGGATCTCACTCCTCTAGATTTTTTCCTCTGGGGGTATCTGAAGTCAAAAATCTACGCCATTGAATGCCAAACAATAGAAGAGTTGGAACGCAGAATAATAGATACATGTGAAGAAATAGATGAACAGACTTTCATCAACGTGAGAGAAGCTATTTATGATAGGGCACTTTATTGTCAAGATTAAGGAGGGGGCCACATTGAACACTTTATGAAATAATTGTTGAGGTTAAATAAAAGTGTTATTCAAAAATAAATTATAATTTTTTAGCTAACTAATTTGTTTTGATTCTGAATTTACAGAACACATTCGTAGGCTTCGAGGTTTTCCGGTAAGCGGTACTGTTTATCCTTAATAAACTCTCTTTACGCCTCTTATTAGTCGAATTCATTGAGAGATTTAACTACAAATTAATAATAACGTTTAGTTAGCAAAATGTTTTACCGGAAGTGACCAAAATCCATACTTTATTTTAAACAGGAATGTCACTATTCAAACGTTAATATTTCGAAAATAATTGAATTTAGGAGTAAAGTGTTTTAGAGAAAACTGTTGAGAATGATGAGTAGATTTCGAGAATGAAATAATATACGGGGTGTTCTATTTAATTTTTTTATTGAAGATGGTGCTCAACTGCCATTTTCATCTCCTATTTGAGCTCTCCAAATTTCGTTGCGATATACCAGGTAGTTCAAAAATTAGTAGGGGGGGAACGGACTTTGGACGAGCACTGTATACGTTTTATAAAAAAAAGATTCATGTGGATATGCATTTCCATATCAACTGAGTATATCTATCGCTCTCTCTCTCTAACTTTACAATTACGTGTGTATCAAATAAATCCGAAAGCAAGCAAATCGTGCGTTTTCAACCCATTCAGCAAAAATTCAACCAAATAAAATTAAACGAATACAAACACGCGCTTTCATGAAACAAGCTTTCATATCGATTCAGCTGTTTTCGAGACAGATAACCCGAATACTGACGCATAACTGATATATTGTTGGATACGTTTTCTTTGATCTCTCCATTGAAAATATTTTATCGTGAATTGGAAATTGTAAAATTATATGAGATATTCTTGGATTAGATGAAAACTAGAAGAGTAAAAGGTTGAGGAGTATTGAAATAAAATCTTTCTGAGCTATAATAAGATCCATCATATAATAAATAACAAATGCAGAGGCTTTTTGAAATGATCAGTGTGGTTGATATTACCGGGTGTCAATGTATTCTACAGAAAAGCCATGCTTTCCGGAATTCCGAGAGTGTGAGATTCAAACTTGGCAAAACTTGGAATAAAAAATTGGGAAAAGTTTCAGTATTTTATATACCGGGAGTCCACGGAAGGTGGTTCGCCCCTATAACTTTTTTGTTTTCGGAGATAATGTAATGAAATTTGAAGGATCTGTTTAATACATAAAACTGAATTTTTGACAAGTAACTCAACTTCATGCAAATTCCGGATTCCCGGAAGTGACATAAACTTTCGATTTTTAAATGGGACACCTGGTATATTTTCAGTTTTTTTGTCTCCATATGACATTTAGAAACAATCATTTGTTATTGTTTTTAACCGTTTTTTTTTCGAAATAAATTTTTATTCTAGAGGGCTATGGATACGTTCAAATAACTAATTTCAGTCCTAAAATGTTTGTAAAAATACAACTTTACTGTTTTCGATCAAAATGTTTCAGCTATGTTACGTTTGATTTTAAAATTTTTATTATTATTTTTTTCAAATGGCAACATGGTGGCTCGTGGGGTTAGAAAAGAAGAGCATTTTATTACGATTAATTTGATTCCGCACTCTATCAGGTTGTACGAAAACTTTCGATAAAAAACTGAAAATACCATAACGTTAGAACTTTTATAAAATGAAGCACCTGTTGAAAATGAAATAATTATATTGAAACTACCTATTTACATATCTTTAGGGATCGAGATGTTCAAAGTGACCTCCATCTTTCCATCTTGTTGCTGACAAAGGCGAAATTTTCTTATTGTTGCTCTCACAACGTTTCTCAACTGTCTTAGTGTAGTTCTATGAATAGCTGCCCTTACTTTGTCCTATAATTCATGTCGTGTGGCAGGAGGTACATCATAAACCTCGTTTTTAATAGATCCCCATAACAAAGAATCTAGAGGCGTAAGGTCGGGTGACCTGAAAAGTTTTTTGAAAAGGAATAAATAAAGGTATACATTGGAAACAACCCTATTTTACCTCGCCGGCCACCTAACTGGACCCATATTTCCAATCCAGTTTTCGTTGTATGTTTCATGCAGACATTCCGTAACTGCCCCCAGGTTGTGTGGTGGAGCACCATCTTGTTGATAAAATAATCCAACTCGATTTATTAATGGAACTTCGTCCAAGAAATGCTCAATTTCCTGCGTGAGGAAATTTAGATATCTATCCCCTGTCAGGACACCGTCAAAAATTATAGCGCTTAAAATTCTGTCCCCTGAAATCCCAACCCAACAATTGAAACCAAACCGTTCTTGGAAATTTCCTTCCTCCATCAAGTGTAAATTTGCATCGGACCAATATCGCTCATTATTTCTGTTGAAATGTCCCAAATTAGTGAAACGGCTTCGTCAGTATACAGAATTTGATATGGAAATGTTGCATCCTCCAAATATTTTCCAAAGAACCAATTGCAATACTCAAGTCTCCTTGCATTATCGTTCTGGTACACGTGCTGGTGTAGTTGATATTTAACCTTCCGGAACACGCACCCTTTTTTCGAACACGGGCACTGTATCTGTCAGATCATTATAGATAGTAATTATTATAAACACAAAATAAGAAACAGAAATAGGCTACAATGTATTTTTACATAAATGTCAGTAAAAAACAACACTTCTTACTTATTCTAGAAGGTTTTAATATTAAAAAATATATTCTAAAGTTGTCAAAGTAATAGGAGCTTCTCCAAAGTTTATATGAAAATCAAAATTAAAAACAGTAACATTAAACCTAGTCTTTATAAAACTGAACATTGTTTCTTATTGAGAACAATTTTTGCACACAATGAGAGAGTGTTCCAAACACAAATAACTTCTACATTTATAGCAAGAATACCGTGACAACCTACGTTTACTGCATTCTGTACAGCTCCCCCTTTTATTTTCTCTTCCCACTGCATGATCAGGTTCAGGATCTTCAATTTTCAATATTTCTTTTATTCGTTCCCGTATTTGTTTTGGTACATTAACGTTCTTGGCTCTTAGTTGTAGATGCTCTTCTAGAAGTTGAAATGAGAGTTTTTCTAAAAATAATCTTCGCCGCATGTACTGGTCCTCCTCACAGTTTCCTTCAAATATTATTTGACTATTAATGCCAGCTACATTCATCATGCTGTAAAAAATGACCATGGGCCACCTTTTGGTATTCCGGGCACAGTTGTAAGATGCACACATCTTATCAACGACATCTACCCCTCCCTTAGTTTCATTATAAAACGTTACAAGTTCAGGTTTCTTTTTTCCCCTGTTTCCGAATCAATTGTATCATCGTGATGCATCATACTAGATAGCGAAAGGATTGTTTTGCGTTCTTTTAGAATGTAGGATACTAATGTAGTGTTTTTGAAAAACCAAACATGGAGCTGTATTTTGGTGTAATTTTACCATCTACAAAGATTGGTGGAATTCCTATCCTATTTTTTTTTTAGTGTTCCGACTACAGTAATTTAATGGTTGTGTAACATATCAGAAACAAGCTGCACACTTGTAAACCAATTATATATGGTAATGTTTCTTGCAGAGCCATGGATAGATATAGAAAGACGTTTTACTATATCACTAGAAGAATTAGAAACACGATATGGTCCTTCGGGCTGCTGTCCAACATATGCTTCTAATGTTTTCGTATAAAACATTTTGGAGTCAACCAATGCAAATATTTTGATTCCATATTTGTTAGGTTTTGATGGAATATATTGTTTGAAATTGCAGCGACCTCTGAAGGCCTCCAATTTTTCATCAATAGTCATATATGCCGAAGTACAATAGGACCTGATGCAATTGTCGTTAAATATGTCAAATATTTCCCTAATGGGAGCTAATTTATCAATAAGTAGTCTCTCTGTTCTTGTATTTTTGTTATCAAATCTCAGACAATTTAGTAAAAAACGAAAACGGTTTATACCCATCGTAAGTCTGAATATTTCAATGCCAGTACCGACTCCATAGTTGTCTAGTATTCAATCTGCCACTTTTATCTACTGCTGCAAGGTATAGTAGCCCCATAAGAGCCAATATTTCAGATGTATTGGTTTTTCTTGAATCTCTCTCCCTGGAGTAATTTTCAGACTTTGTTTCGATAATTGTATTAGTATATTCCACAATTTTTTCAATAATGTTATTGCTAAATATACAACTCCAGCAATCCAACGAGTTTTTTTTTTATGTTCTGGTTCCCACGAAAAGGGATATCCTGTAATGTTCAGAGAACATCGTGGGAACCAAGGGAAAGAAGGTAGGAGTTGGTGTTCTTCTTAAATTTCTGGAGGTTGTATGCCTCGGGGAACACCTCCCTAGGCAATGAGTTCCAAAGCCTCGCTGTTCGTTGGATGAACGAGTCTTTGGAAAGTGATGTTCTGCAGGTCTCCAAAGTGACCACGAAGGGGTGTGATGACTGAACTTGACGGGTTAGTCTCGAAGAGACTGCCAAAACAGGAACGATTGTTGATATTTCAGAAAAGCATCGCCCATGAAAATATCTATAAAATAGAGACAAATCGCCAACTTTTTTACGGTGTTCCAGACAAGTGAGCGAGTTTGTAAGCGAGGCATCACCGACGAGACGAATTGCCCTTTTTTGGACAGAATCCAATAGCCTCAGGATATGTTTAGGTGCCGCGCTCCAAATATGGGAACAGTATTCCAGGACAGGTCGGATCTGTGCCTTATAGATCATAAGCAGCTGAGTGGGGGTGAAATAGCTCTTGGCACGAAACAAAAAACCAAGTTTTTGGGATGCACTTTTGGCAATGGACCTCACGTGATTTTCCCAGGAGAGGTTATTGCTGATAGTAATACCAAGCATCGATATGGATGACTTCAGTGGTATGGTTACTCCTGACAAAGTTATGTTAGGCACAGTGAGATCGGCTTTTCTAGAGAAAAGACATGCTTGTGTTTTATTTGCATTGAATTCTACCAAGTTATTAGATCCCCACTCGAGAATTGTTGCTAAGTCCATATTTATATTATTAACATTTCTTCCTCGTTCATTTCTGGTTTCACGGGCTGATATAGGGGCCCTGGAAGAGAAAGCGGTATGGAGGGTACTATCATCGGCAAAGCTGTGTACTGGACATGAAGTTGCTTCCAACAGGTCGTTGATGTGAAGTAGAAATAGTGTTGGTGCGAGAATAGATCCTTGCGGAACACCAGCATTTGTGAGTAGAGTGTCAGATGAAACTCCATCGACCACTACATGGAGAGACCTGTTTGAGAGAAAACTAGCAAGCAGAGAACACAGCTGAGGGGGCAAGCCATAAGACGGAAGCTTGGCGAGGAGTCCCTGGTGCCAAACTCGATCGAACGCCTTGGAGATATCTAATGCCACAGCTACAGTTTCTCCATACTTTTCAATAGATAGCTGCCATATATGTGAGACGTAAGCGAGCAGGTCACCAGTTGATCTCTGATGGCGGAAGCCATATTGCCTATCATTGACAATTCCTGAGTCTTCCAGATATTTCATGAGCTCGATGTTGATGGCTTTTTCCATGACCTTTGAAATAATAGATAGCAGTGCGATAGGTCTGTAGTTGCTAGGTAGGGCCTTTTTGCCTTTTTTAGGGACTGGCTGTACTCTTGCAATTTTCCAATTGGACGGAAATACCCCCAAATTGTAATAGTGGTTGAACAACTTGCAAAGAACAGGTGTTAGTTCGGGGGCACATTTCTTGAGAACAATCGGCGGGATTCCTTCAGATCCACAGGCTTTGTTGGTGTTGAGACCCAGCAAAATCTTTCTGATAGTACGTTGGCGAAAGGTGATCTCGGGCATGTGACTGTCAATAGGTGTAATGTTCGGGGGTTGTTTTCCCGATGAATCCAGAGTGGAATTTCCAGCAAATAGGTGCGCAAAGATATTGGCTTTTCCTGGGTAGTCGTTGCTAGTGTTCCATCTTCTTTGGTTAGAGGAGAATGAGCTGGAAGTGAAGTTTCTTCCCACAGCTGTGGCGAAAGACCAAAATGAACGGGATCCGTTAGGACATGCAGCAAGGTTTGATCTTATTTTGGCATGGTGGGCATCTTTTGAGCATTCTATTGTCTCTTTGCATATGCCTCTAGCCTCGACATATGCTGCTCTGGTCTCAGGGCCCGGATTTTTTAGCCATCGATGGTATGCTGCCTGTTTGGAAGCCACAGCTCTAGAGCAGTTTCTGTTAAACCAGGTCTTATCGGATGATGTTCTTCTTTCGGTATTCGGTATGTAAGTTTGCATCCCCAACATGATGATTTCAGAAATTGCCTCAGCACATCGTGTTGGATCTACTGAAGAGAAACAAACTCTCTTCCATGGAAACGCTGAGAAAAACATACGAAGACCTTCCCAGTCGGCCGAATTGTAATGCCATATGAGACGGGGTGGTATTGTGCAGCTCGATGGTAAATGGAAAGAGCATGTTGTGGAGATGAGGGTGTGATCAGAGTTTCCAAGTGGAGCACAAACTTCTATTCTATACGGGTCAGGATTGGTGGTGAGGAAAAGATCTAGTGTATTGGCAGACTGGTTGTTGACATCAGGGATGCGGGTTGGTAGCTCGACCAGTTGTTCTAGACCATGAGTGATGGCGAAGGCCTCGGTTCGACGACCCGCATCATCTGTTTTGTTAGAGAATTTGAGCCAGGCAGCGTTATGTACATTAAAGTCTCCCATGATTATGGTTTCAGCTGTTGGATGGTTCTCCTGAATGTAGTCCAGTTTGAGTGATGAAAACTCAAAGAGGTCGTTATATGAAGGTTCATTAGGTGATAGGTAAAGGCAGCA
The DNA here is from genome assembly GCA_018342105.1 of Gonioctena quinquepunctata. Classification (NCBI taxonomy): domain Eukaryota; kingdom Metazoa; phylum Arthropoda; class Insecta; order Coleoptera; family Chrysomelidae; genus Gonioctena; species Gonioctena quinquepunctata. The sequence continues at coordinate 245,445 of JAFIRS010000523.1, forward strand.
GAGGAACTTAGTCAGTTTGGTATCAGATAGCTTGAACCACATCACATCAAAGTCTTTCGGTTCCATACTCTCTTCACGCTGGCATGAAAGGTTAGCCTAAGGGTAAAGGCAGGCTCCACCTTTGAACCTGAATCGAGAATGGAGTTCGTAACCAGGACAAAGCATATGGACCTTGTTGGTGGACGAATTTACTTGTGTTTCTGTTAGAGCCAGAATATCCGGTTTTTTCGTCTGTAGGTGATGGTGGACGTCATTGATGTTCTTGTTGAGTCCGCGGATGTTGCAAAAATTAATCTTTAATGTTGAGTCCCCTCGAGTACCTCTCGCCCGGAAATCCGAATGGAGAGGTATTTTGCTTCCGGAGTGTTTTACTCTAGGAGACTCCATTATTATTAGGATGCACCTGAAAATAAAGGAGGAATTGGGGAAAAGGAAAGAGGGAGACCGGAAAGTATCGACAGAACACTGAAACATGGAATGATCCATTTCACAGCACACAAAGTCGATATGGTGGTATTTCACCGGGCGATGAGACCATCTTCCACCTACGGTTAGTCTTACCCATTGAAACGGCAGTAGTACTAGGTGCATATAATATAATGTTACATGATCTCGTTCCCACATTTTGATTCGAAGGGTGCTTGAACCATCTTATAGTATCATTTGGTTTATTTTTTGAGGGCTTTCCCAGATAATAAGGTTTATTTGAATCTTCTTCAGTCAAATCCTCTCTATCGCTAATATCTTGCTCAGATTCGGAATCTTCTTCCCTAGTTTCAAAAACATCCAACTCTTCGTTTATAAATTCTTCATCCGTATCATCAAGCCCTTCTTCATCAAATGTTTCGTCCATAAGACGTTCCAGACGAGCCTGTTCTGCTTCATAAGTACCCATTGCAACTATAAAGAAAGTGAATTGTAAATGACACAAAATAGTTGAAATTATTCAAAAATTAAACTTACCAGACTGGTTACACCTTGCGTCAATCAGTATAATTTCACATACACCAGCACACGCACTGTATCTCTCAGATCACTTTGTCACCTATCTTTCACCAAAAACGTGTTAGAACTAACAAATTCAACATCTAAGCACAACGCCTTGTTCACTACAGCTACCGAGAATGAGCGATCGTAACCGAAGTTCAATTCCGAGATATCACGATGAACATGAATGGTTGATCTCTCAGATCAGGTGCGTGTTCCGGAAGGTTAAATGAATGATATTTTTGTTTCTTCAAAATGTTAGCTGCAGAAGACTTCGAAATGTCACATTCTCTTGTGATCTCCCTGAGTGACGTATTAATATGTACTTGAACGTATGCCAGAACATCTATTTCTTTTTCTTCACTCACAACAAATGAATCGTTCCCATAATTATCAGGCTCATTTCGCATTTTTTTAACCAGTTTTGGAAAATAGTGCCGGGTTGGGTGACGCCGATCAGGATATCTCTGTGCGTAGAAACGTGCAGCATCGGTTGCATTTTGCCTACACTCTCCAAAAACTAATAACATATCAACTTCTTCAGTTCTTGTATAAATATTGTTATTTCCATGATTTTCAAACAATGAGGTATACAATATCTACCTAATTGACTTTGTAGAAAAGATGTAAAATAATATGTCGACATGTCAATTTTTACCGCAACAATTTAATGATTTTGTTTTAGTTGTGTTGGTCACAGGCTACTCGATGATTTTAAATCTTATTTTAATCTCAATAAGATTTTTCATTTAACGAAAGTTCTAACGTTATATTTTCAGTTTTTTATCGAAAGTTTTCTTACAATCTAATAGAGTGCGGTATCAAATTAATCGTAATAAAATGTTTTTTTCTAACCCGACGAGCCACCATTTGAAAAAGAATAGTAATAAAAAATTTAAAATCAAACGTCACATAGCTGAAACATTTTGATCGAAAACAATAAAGTTGTAGTTTTACAAACATTTTAGGGCTGAAATTAGTTATTTGAACGTATCTTTAGCCCTCTAAAATAAACATTTATTTCGAAAAAAAAAAAAAACGGTTACAAACAGTAACAAATGATACTTGGTTGTATTCTTAATGTCATATGGAGACAAAAAAACTGAAGATATACCAGGTGTCCCATTCAAAAATCGAAAGTTTATGTCACTTCCGGTGAATCCGGAATTTGCATGAAGTTGAGTTACTTGTTGAGTTTTAGACATTAAACAGATCTTCCAAATTTCATTCCATTATCTCCGAAAACAAAAAAGTTATAGGGGCGAGCCACCTTCCGTGGACACCCGGTATATTATATGACAGTGTATTTCGTCTAGTTCAGTATCTATGGTGTTTTGATATTTCCAAAACCACTAATTGTAAATCAAATGACATCTTTTAGACACGCACTTCTTAGATTCTAATTCTCCCGACGAATCCAATGATGGTTCCGAATCGAAAATCGGATGTATAACAATCCTAATAAAATTGTATCAACTGTCTCAGTTACAACTCGAAAAATAATAACGCTATTCTAACAAATCACTCGGCGAATGATTATAATTTAGGTAGTTGTTTTTTTAATCAGATTGCCATTTTAAAATCTAGAATTGTCTATGGCTAAGAAAAATATTTTCAAGATAGGTAACCTCAATACTAGATCATTATTAGCTAGTTGGGATGATTTTTCAGACTAGTCGAGTGTTCTGATTTTGATGTATTAATTGTATCTGAGACATGGCTGTCGAATTATGGTTATAAGTTTCATTGCCAAGATAGGGTTACTGTTGGAATATATGTGAAAAACAAATATGTCTGTACTGAAATACAGGATTTGCAGGAAAATCATAATAATGAACATATGTGGCTGTGTTAAGACTGGGGAGAGTTGGGGAAGTAATTACCCCACATCTGACCACCAAATGTCGTTGCTGGTTTTGGGCTTTAATAAATACCCCACATCTGACCAACCAAATGTTGTGGCTGGTCGTATACAGGGTGTTATTTATTAACACACCACACCTGCAACCAAATTAGTGTGTTTATGTTGTTTTTATACTTTTTTATTGAGAGTACTTATTTCATTTTTAACATTTTCTTGTTAACTATTCATATCTAATCTTATTTTTTCATCCTGCCTTTCTACATGATTATTTATAGTGGATACTTCTTGTGTTATTTCCACATAAAATTCCTCATTTTTTTGTCCTATTTTAGTTTCTAATTGTTTATGCATTTTTAAAAATTCCTTTTTACTTTCTTCTAATTTTAACTGCACTTCACTTTCCATTCTTTCCATATTTTCTTTCACTCCTATATTTTCTTTCTCATTTTCTCTCAATCTTTCTTCCATACTCTCTTTCAACTCTTTATTTCGTTTTTCAAACTTTCTTTCATTTTATTTTCTTTTTCCTTTTTCATTTCATTCTTTTATCTTCTTCCTTTTCTATTCTTTCAAATCCTCTTTTATACTTTCTTTTATTTCCTTTTTCATATTTGAATTTTTTTTTTTTTTTCTTCCTATATTTTCATTCATTCTTACTGAATTTTCATTAATTCTACCTTCCATACCTGCCATCTTTTCATTCATATTTTCATTCATTTTTTCTACCATAAACTCCATCATTTACTGAAGCTGCTCTCCATTCCTGAACTTCCACTTTTTATTTCACTCCCTCTCACATTACTACTCTCTCCTTCTTCCTGATCACCCCTATCTCTACCTTCTGCATATTCTTCCAAACCAACCTTTTTACCATCTCTCAAATCCATTTTTTATTCACCAATATTTTGCCCCACGTTGGGTGCCAATTGTTATGATTGGGACGTTGGGGATCAGTACAAACCCTTCAACTGATCAGCCAGTACGATTGTACGAAAGAGTTGATCTTAGTTATACAGAGTGTTGTAGTCAAAAACATAATTAACGTAGAAGTTATTACTAAGAGCGGCTTTGGTATACTTCTACACCATGTGAGATTGTGGAACGTGGGTTATTCATTTGTAATTAGAATTTACAGACCTCTTTACCTCTTGAATTAAGAAGAAAAAATGCACTGGAAGGTGTAATGATGAATAAATATAATTAAACAAATTTCTAAATACTGACATGGTTATACAACAAGAGTCAATCAAAATACAATAGAAATATAATAGAGGAAGTTAGCCTAGTAAATTTCTGACTTCGAATCTTTAATCATTAACCTTATTCTCACTCTATATACTCAGCATTTATACTTTCAACGAAGGTATATTGCATACCCCTGTATGAAATAATGATTAAACTGAAATTTCTAAGGAAATACGGTCTACGAGTGTCATCTTTTCAAATATGAAACCATACAATGTACTTACTCATAAATTCAAGGAACCACTTGCACACCTCTCATGAATTATTCGCGTAGATATTTTCATTTAGCTCTCGGTTTTCAAGAAGATGTTTTATCCCGTTTAGATTATTTACCTCCGCGCACTTTGAATCTCTCTAGTTTCTTTGCTCCGGAATTTAAATAGATTTTATGAATTTGACGTAGTGACTATACTTGATTTATTAAAGTTGCACTGATAGTTATGCAATAAAAAACTTCAATCCCCATATTTGTAGAACTGTTTTGATATATTTGATTACAGCATGAAAGTTTCGATTATTTTCTGAGGATGAGCTTGCTGAGGCATCAGCTTTGACTACATTATTCACAAACTTGAGTTACTTGTATATTTTTCTTCACTTAGTTCGACATTGTATGTATATACAGGTGAGATTTCTTTCTGAATCAAAAACTCAGTCGCTCGCGGAACTGCTATGGGTGTATGAACATTTTATCAGGTTCAACTTTCTTCATATATCGTCTACTCCCTTCTCTTTTCGATTTGAAAAAACCGCCACGCTATTAAAGTAATAGGTCATTAATTTTATTTTCGATTTGACGTAACCCCATTAAGTTCCTATCATCCCAACCGCTTATTAGGGCTTCAGAGAAACCGCCGTTGACATATTGTGTCATTAACTGCTCCCAATTTTACGTTCGGCCGAATTATTACTTTCTTTGAGATTGTCGGCAACAGTACGATCTAATTTAATGTGAAGGGAGGAATTTCTTATGTGTGAAGTCGCCGCTTGAGGTGATTCTTCCGTTGAGATATATTATACAATTAGTAAGAAATGTCTGAGAATGTAATTATGGATTCTTTTGCGAGTGCCAGTGCAAGTTATAGAGGCTTGATCATTTTTATTTCTTTCTATGAGATATTGAATGGGGGCATGACAGCTGAATCTCAAATTTTATAATTCAACGGTTGCTTTAGGTGTAGTCTATAGGCTTCCTCAATAAAGTATACCAGGGTTCGTTGATGTCTTTGAAAATATTTTATCAGATATTGTACCTAGTTAGGATACAATCATAGTAGGTGGAGATATTAATGTCAATTTGTTCAATCCAAATAACTCCATAAGTTATGCATTCAATGCCTACGGTTTCACGCAGACCATAGACGAGGCGACACGAATTACGCAATTCTCCGAAAAACTTATAGACCCTATTTTCATTAATAATGCTGATTTGGTGAGAAAAACATATACACTGAATGCCGACTTAATATCTGACCATAAGTTAGTATGCTATGAAGTAAATCCTATGTATCCCAAATATCCAGGAAAAAGTTGCTTTTTCTATCTATAACATTGTTCAATTATTCAACAAGCATGCACCAATACGCTCATGCATCATGGTTGACAGATGCTGTCAAAATAATCATGAGAGAAAGGGACAAAGCTCTTGCCAAATTTAGAAGAGAAAACTGGCAGTACTATAAACAGTTACGTAACTATACACTTGCTGCAATACGTAAAGAGAAAGTCGGATATTTGAAGTTTTTGCAACGAAGTAATAACTCCGATTTATGGAAATTCCTTAAAAAATTTGAATTCAAAGAAAGCCAAATACCGAACTTCTTGATAATCTAACCGACCCTACAATTACTAACAATACATTCTCTTTCAATACAGTACAAGCCGATCAAGGTTTAGTCAACTTCTATGAAAATAATACATTTAAACCAAATATGAAATTTAGTTTTCGTTTCCCAAGACAGAAGGAACTATTAGAAATAATTAATAACATCAAATCTAACGCCACGCCAGTGGTATTTACAACATATCATTATATATGATCAAGATGTGTTTACCCGGAAAACTGGACTATATAACACATTTTATTGGCTGCTTACTGGAGATTGGTTATTTTCCATCTGGATGGATTAATGCAATCATGAACCCTATAGCTAAGAACCATAATCCATCAGAAAAGAGCGATTTGCGACCAATAAGTTTATTGCCAGTATTGAGCAAAATTTTGGAAAAATTCATAAATATTCAATTACAAAATTATGTATCACAAAATAATATCATTTCATCAAGTCAATCAGATTTTAGACGTGGTCATAGTACCACAAGTGCATTAATCAAAATAACTGATGATATTATAACAGCCATTGATAGAAAAAAGGCGACAATGTTTGTGTTGTTGGACTTTTCCAAAGCATTCGACACTGTCGACCATAAGTAACTCTGTTCAAAATTAAACTATTACGGTTTGGATAAGATCGCAGTCAAATTATTTTCCTGCCATCTTGCCGATAGAACACAGCAAGTTCGTACAAATAAAGGCATATCCTTTGCAGGTCATGTTAGGTCGGGGGTACCAAACATTTGACACCAAAATAAACTGAAACTGAATCCTAAGAAATCACTAGCTATGCGCGAAAAATGTTTACGAAATAACTAGCAAAATTATCCTTCATGTTGACAGTGTTCTCATACCACTGGTTACCGAGGCTAAGTATTGAATACTTTGTGGAAGAGACCGATAACTTGGGCAACTTTACTGGTCGCATAGAGTATAATCCCATTTTTTCGAAGTCAACACAAGGCGTCTTAAAAAAGTTAGCTGATAGCAAGTGGCTGATTACAAATATAAATAATTCAGGCATATGTCTTGTTCGTCTTTTCAGGAAGATGATGGAAGAAAGAGGTGATTCTATAGAGACCAATTGTTTGTTCGTAACTTCTAGTCCATTTTGGGATCGAAGAAATTCAAAGGTGGTATAAGAATTGCCCATTGGGGAAAAGTTAAGATCACGAATCATTCGGCGAGAGCAACTGCAGGGAATTGGAGAGCAGCAATTGATTAAAATTACAGGCCATAGAAGCAATCAATCCATAAAACTCTATTTACAGATGGATATAAGACATCATAAAAAAATTGTTGAAGCGATGTTCAGTGTCAAAAATGGTGCAATCGGATGCGAATCAACCATCAATTATAACTTATAATAATTGCACATTCAATGTTACAAATAATAATAATTATACTAATAGTAGTGGTCGAAATAACAGTAATAATAATTAATAATGTCATTTGTTGCCTAATATATCGAATTTGCTCAAACGGGTGATACAATTATTTTTCTTTATTTAATATTCAAGCAGCTATAGGTATTCATATATCAATATCGGTGGTTTTATTTCCAAATCTGTTCTTAATTTCTATTCTAAATATTCTAAATTTGTATTATTTGAAATTAAAGAAATGTGGCTTGTTATCTGAGAGATAATTTTGGACCAAGACTCCAGTTAAGATTACGCTAAATGAAATACAAAATACCGACTTTAGTTACGCAAAATAATAATAAGGCAGCTGGTGGTAGTTCGAACCATTATTGTTGACATACTTTATTCCACTAAAGTTGGTGGAAATATATTTTGTTACAAGGAACTCGAAGCAGTATTTAGTATTAATAAAATTCACATGCATAACATTGTTAGGTTAAATAAAACACAACTAATCTACTTTAGTTACACAAAATAATAAAAAATAAGTCGATAGTCCCTCAATTTCTCAGTTTTTTTAAAATTCATTTTACTAAAGTTGGTAGAAATATATTTTCTTACAAGGAACTCGAAGTGGTACTTAGTATAAATGAAATTTGCACGCGTAATATTAGGTTAAATAAAATACAATTAATCTACTTTAGTTATACGAAATAACAAAAAATAAGTCGATAAAAGCTCAATCTTTCAGTTTTTTTTAAAAATTCATTTCACTAAAGTTGGTAGAAAATAATAAAATAGGTATTTAAAAAAATAATAATATAAATTGGTCAAGCAAGTAAACCAAATAATATGTAATGGTATAATAATAGTTCTCTATTATTTCGAGGACACAAATTTCTTAGTTAACCAATTTAGTTGAATAAAACTTTTACAAAAAAGTTAATAATGGTTTAATTTTTATTTTTTGAATTAATCTAATCTACTATATAGTCGTCAAAATATAGGTTTTTTCCAAAACGGGCAGAGTATACAGATAATCAATTAGTTCATTGTAGTTAAACGTACAGAAGTCCATGGAATTCATGTCAAACCTAGTAATTCTAACTTTTGACGTTACCTGAGTATAAATTATCTAAATGAATTCGTTGTGTTGTAGAGTTTATAAGAATGGATCGATTTGCGAAATACGTTTTATGCAAGTTTTGTGAAGAAGTTAGTGAAATTAAAATGTACCATCGGAACCTAAATTTTTTTACGTATTTATTAGAATAATGCGGGCCAGAAATGTATCCACCGAATTTGTTTGGGATTATCAAACATCATTTGCTTATGGAGCTCTTCGTGGATTACAGCAGAATAAGATTGTTTCAAAGTACTACATATATTTTATGAAATAGACAATTTATACATTTTAGTGAATGTTCGCTTTTATATCCTCCATTGAAGAAATAATACGTAGCTAAGGAATTTCAAGAATATTTAGATGCTTCAGTTAAAAATGGTTGTTTGTGTTAAAATATAAGAACTAACGTAGTAACAACATGTGTTTCTGTAAATTTTGAATTTTCAAGTACATATTATATGGTAAACTGTCATATGATTTTTACTTATTAACTTATAGAATAAATTCGACATAATCTGAAGTTAAATGTAAATGTCATTTTACCTATAAACGTCAAAAAATTTCCAGTGTAACTTCATACTCCTCACCCCACGGACGAGAAAAATTTCCGTTTTTTTTTATTGCTATGGCAACGATACAAAATAGAGGCTTTTAATTGGTCGAAAATTTTAGGTGTGGAATTTTCAGTAGTAATACCACTGGTGACTGAATTTTCGCGATAAGTCTGCTGATTTATTTCTAAACGAAACTGAGTTGCTTGAAAACACCACGAGTCCGCAGGACGAGTGGTGTTTTCTCTAAGCAACTCAGTTGAGTTTAGAAATAAAAGACAGACTTATAAGATAAATTCAATCACGAGTGGTATTTTATTAGACTATTTCACGAACAGATGTGAAAGGTCAAAAAATTTAAATTCTGCAGAATGAGAAGAAGAAATTTATTAATAATAAATAATTCGAATTTAATTTGAAAAGGGAAACATTTTCAATTGAATATTGATAGAAAGATTTTTCTGTGAATTGAAAAATCCACGATTAAAATGAAGTTATTTTTTGTGAATGTCTAACAGAAAACCACTACTTCCCCGGCTAAAGCCACGCTGGACATTGAACTACATCTGATAGATATTCTGAAAAGGCCCTAACTCAAAAGAAAAAATCTGAAATTGAAAATTTGCATTTTCATTCAGATAGTTATTTGATTTTATGAACATCCTGTTTATATTTTCAACAAATCAATCGAATTTAATTATAATCATGAAATATTTATCTTAACTATAAACAATTTGTTTTAATTATTATTTGTTACCTATGCCAATAAATAATTTTTTATGAACACGAACATAGAAATTTTGAATAGTATGACCGTTATTAAGTGGATACAATGTATTTTTGATATTATTACTTGATGTACTTGGAGTACTCCTAGAAGTATTCACTATATTCTGATGATGTTCAGCACTAAGATATGAATACGGTTTCATCGAGTTCGAACTTCCATGACCAGTAATTTTCATAGCTTGTTGTTCACTAACGCCAGATTGTAGTAACTGACTAACTACAGTGGCACGATTAGAGTGATTTGTTATTTTTAGTTTTCAGAGTCTAATCCTATGTTTCCTGCAGAGAGTTTTGTCCATTTTGATATTGTATTAATACCAATAGGGCAATTCTTGTACCAATTATTATTATTATATTCATTTCACTTGCCATACACTGTCAGAAAAAGTCTGTCATTGGTAATAATTCCCTTTTTCGATATAAGTTTCCGGTATAATCTCACAGGACATATCTCAGGATTCTTTAAATTTTGAGTAAGCCATTTAGTATCTGCACAGTTTTTATCACCACCTTGGCGGGTTTTGGAGAATATCGGGTTATATGCAATTCTGTTTGTTAAACAGCCTTTGTTGTCAGTCTCTGCCTTAAAAAAAGATAACATGGAAAAAGTTGCTTCGTTACCTCTCCAAGCTAGTTCTACTGCAGCTATGTGAAAAAACTTCTTTTGGAGTCCCTCTGGCGTGTCTTCGTCCTATTGTAAGCGAATTTTCCTATATTCGTCTGAAGTCATAGCGATAGAACTCATTTTCTTTTTTTCGGGTACAGCTTGCAACAATTTTCTCTTACTATCTCGAGCCGCCCTAGCCTTCTTGAACATTATATCAATATCAATATATTCGCAAAAATATTTTTCCTGTACTAATTTTGCAGTAGTGTTCCATATGGTTTCAATAACACTACAGGAAGTGTGTCACTGCCATCAATTTTCCGCATATTGAATGCCCAGTCTTTTAGAATGAATGCTAATCTTTGGTTGCTATTTTCTGCATCTAATTTGTAGTTGCGTTCCGCACAGGACTTCATGAATTGTCTCCATATATAAGATTTTGTTTCTTCTGTGTTACTGGGTATATTTTCTTCATTATTTTGGTTTATTACTTCGTTTGAAGTAGCACCGAAGCGACTCATTTTGACGTTTTCAGCTACAATTATGTTTGGTCAAACTGTCAAATTTTACATTGCGATCCATATCCATGGTAACGTCGTTGAAAACACGATGCTGATTGACCAATCAGAATTGAAAGACAGCTGGTGTTTTCGCGATAATACAAGCTGTCTTTGGTTTTTGATTGGTCAGATTTCATGAAAATTCCAAAGTGCGTGGAATAGTCACAAAAATCTTCCTGTTGAATATTCAGTTGAGAATATGCCCCTTTTCAACATCGATTACTTAGTTCTAACATTCTGTGTCAAAATAATAACTTTAAGGCCATTTCCACTCCACACACGTAAGCCTCGCTGACTAGAAAGGGTCGAATAGGATAACGGGGAATTTACCTATTGTGATGAGATCCAGAACCTTAATAAGTTTTTTTGCCGACAATGTGGCGAAAAAGGTATACGTTCGTTGTATAATTCCACCGAAACTAACTCAAGTTGTTGACAATACGGTGATTTTCTCTTTGTCTTCCTGGAATAGATCAATTGCTTCCTGCTTTCGAAACTTAATCATGAATTTAGCAAACATCGAGTGGTTTTGGAGGGTATCCAATTTTGTTTGCTCGAGATATTAATGAAGACGAGATGGTTTGGATGGAAGAGAGTGTGTCATTAATGGCTGATAGGCCTAGAGACCCTATCTTTGTTGACTCAACTAAGTGGGTTTCTCCTTGGAATGTACAGAGTGTTTTCTTAATACGCGAAAAACTCAAGGAGTTATTTCATTTTTTGAGCAAGATAAGTTTCAATGAGAATGCTCCAAAATAGCTTTTCTAGAACACAGTCTGTCGAAAGTTGATGCACTTTGAGAAACGGACTATTCGGAATATTTTTCATAATATTCATTGACATCTATCAGATCGGTGGTGGGAAATATAAAAAAAATTGTGCTGAATTCAAATTTGTTCATTTGAAATCATGTAATCTTTCATTGGATATCTTCCAATCGGATGAACTTCGGAACAACACAATTGAATTATTTTCTCAACGAAATTATTTCAATAATTCTATAGATTTTCTAGATTTTTTCTCTCAATTGTGAGATTGTGGAAGACTGAAGTTTCTGCTGGAAACAGATGAAATCTCAGCATGTAACCTCAGTACGATTTCGATCTATATCCACAGATTAGTGTGTGTATAGGGTATGAACTAACTTGCTGCCCTACCGCTGACAATGGATAGTCCATAAAAAAAAAGAAATAATAATGAGGAGTCCTTTGAAAATACCTACCAAAATTTTGCTGTTTGGATACCGCTGGAGTTAGGTAACACTGATCCTCATAGTGTCAATATCCGGGCTTCTCAGTGTTGATTTTTGAATTCAAACAAACGAGTTCGATTTTGGAAAAATTGAAAATATGCTGCTTGATGTTACTTACGTACTACTTAACACGAATCCGGAGTAAAAACAATTCTTTCCAAATAAAAAAATGAAAATATTTTTGGGTTAATCACAACGAATTGAATCCAGAACATCAATGGATACAGAATAATAATGTGAGAGGCAATGCTTTGCCCCGTATGATTTATTTCACTTATATATGAGTGTGCCAAGTGGCATTGAATAAACTGGTGTGGTGAAATAAATACGACTCGCATGCTAGTGCACTTCAAAATAAAAACATTATTCATATAATATCCAATATTTTGAAGCTCTCTCCTCGAAGTATCGAATTTTGAGAAATCATGATTTGCGATCACAAAAACCACTAGGTAACAATTTTCATTGAAATCGCGTAATAAATAAAAAAAATCGCATAATAAATAAATGGAGTTTGCTCGTAGAGGAAAAAGACCCTTACAATATCTGTTTTTTCTTGACCAATATTGTGACATGTTTGAAATTGTCGTTTTGTTGACAAATTTGCCCAGTTATTCAGAGACCAATAAGAATGAGGTGAAGACCTGGTTATAGCAACCTGAAATTTTATCATGAAAAATTTGTAATTGTGGTACCAGAAAAGCAAACAATTTTAATAATAAATTCAATGATATTGTATGAAGAGTAATACTTATACTTATAAAAATAATGGGCAAAGTTCAATACTGTCCCAGACCTGACAAAAAATATTTCAATTGATTAACAAAAAATGGAAAATTAAAAAAAAAGAAAGAAAGAAAAAAAAAAAGATATAGAAAAAAATCCTTATTATAGATATAGATATAGATTGGGGTGTTGATGTAATGAAATTCAAATATAACAAGGGTTGAGTGGAAGAGGTGAACTCTCCCTTGAGGTTTCCCATTTTTCTCAAAAACAATAATTGTTGTAAGACTATGGTCTCTTGTGGAAATAAAGGCATTTATTATTATTATATATATATATATATATATATATATATATATATATATATATATATATATATATATATATATATATATATATATATATATATATATATACAGAGTGGCCACTTTTTTAATGGGATTGTATTGGTAACTTTTAAACCATAAGAGTTAGAAGGTCGGTCAAATGGAGAAAAAGTTGCATTCATAGAAGCATTGTCAAGCAGTTCAAACAAATCGGGATTATCAGGGCCGGTTATTGAGATATCATAAGAAAAGTAAATTCTGTCATTTTGATTTTTCTTTTTTTCCCACTTAATTTCGAATATTATCAAAAAATGTCACGGGAGTTTTTTATTCGACAGTAAATTATCCTCATTTTGACATAATCAGATTTTGTATCCAACGTTTCGTACGCTCTGGGCCACCCTCAACCTCATTTTTTTCAATACGGACCTTCATATTTTATGACACTTTTCGAAATAACTTTTAACGCTAAATTCAACGATATATCATACAATGTCATTCAAAGTTGATTTTCAGGTGATTTTGACCTTATCCAAATTTCTTTGGGTCGGATCTGTATTACATTTAGGTACCTTTAGTTTAATCAACAACATGCAATACATTTCGATAAGGAAATCAACTAACTCATCTTCAACTAAATGGAACGTAACAGAATCAAAGCAAGAAGTAATAATTATTTACAAATTTCAAGAGGTGAAAAACCTAATTCATAATAATTAAACGAAACTATCATTTAATGAAAGAAAAATCAAATGATTATTCGAAAGTGAATGATGAACATTAATGAAGTAAGTGTTCGAAATGTCCACCATTTTGTAAAATGTACTTTGCGGTTCTGGAACCCATACTTCTTATACATTTGCTTATTTCGTCTCCTTGAATACCTTCCAATACATTCTCAATCTTCTCGCGAGGAATCATTATTGTTGGATTTGTCATTTGTTCCGTTGAAACAAATTACAGAATCGAACTTTATTTTGAGATCATTACGATATAATTTTTGGAAGGCTTGGTATTCAAATTTAAAATCATTGTATTCGCGTCTCTTGACTATTTTATTAACAGCAGTTTTTGATAAATTGCATTCACTGGCCACAGTTCTCGATTTTTTTTCTGGGTTCAATTGAATTTGGGTCAGAACATCGATATCGTTGATAGACTTGTTTTTTCTTACATTCACACAACTCTAGGTTTATTGAATGTATTATTTTCAAGTAGTAGGCCGTGGATAAAAAAGAACATAACAAGAAATGTCATATTATTTGTCACTTCGTTTATTATTGTGTCACAAGAACTTGTCATTAAATACTTCTCTGAGTAATTTCAATTGAACTTAGATAGATATGGTAAGATACACAAATGAAGAGGAGAGAGATATGTACGAAGTGTACATAAAACTAGATAGAAATTCGTTCAAAGCACAACAAAGGTAAGGTGAATTATATCCTGAAAGAACAACACCAAATATTAAAATGTTTCGACGTTTATCTACAACGTTACTTTCACATAATTCATTCATCAAACCTAGAAGTCCTTATGTACGACGAAACGAGCCTATCAATGACATCAATGTTCTGGCCCAAATTCGAATGAATCCAGGAATAGGATCGAGGACTATGACCAGTGAATGCAATTTATCAAAAAGTGCTCTTAATAAAATACTCAAGAGACACGGATAATGACTATAAATACCAAGCAGTGCAAAAACTATATCGCAATGATCCTGAGAGAAGGTTGCAATTCTGTAATTGGTTTCAACGGAAGGTGCGGAATAACAACAATTTTGCGCACAATATCATTTGGGGAGACGAAACGACATTCACAAATTCTGGCATGTTCAATCGAAGGAACAAACATTTTTATGCCACAGAAAATCCTCACTCAATTTATGAAGTTAGACATCAATATCGTTTTACATATGGTGCGGTTTGTTGAATAATAAATTACTGGGACCCTATTTTATTGACGGCAACCTAACCGGAGCAAAATATGTAGAAATTATAGAAGAAATGTTGGATGATCTTCCTATACGGTATCGGCGTAATAGTCCATGGTTCCAACAAGACGGATGTGGTCCACACAACTCAAGAATAGTCACAGACTATCTAAATCGAACTTTTCCCGATTCATGGATTGGAACAAGAGGTCCAGTAGCATGGCCTGCCAGATCTCCGGATTTGAATCCGCTGGATTTTTATTTGTGGGGATATCTCAAAAATTAAATTTATGATACTACGAACCCGACAATAGAGATTCTTCGCGAGAAGATTGAGAATGTATTGGAAGGTATTCAAGGAGACGAAATAAGCAAATGTATAAGAAGTATGGGTTCCAACAGCAAAGTGCATTTTACTAAATGGTGGACATTTCGAACACTTACTTCATTAATGTTCATTTACTTTCGAATAATCATTTGATTTTTCTTTCATTGAATGATAGTTTCGTTTAATAATTAGGTCTTTCACCTCTTGAAATTTGTAAATAATTATTACTTGTTTCTTGCTTTGATTCTGTTACGTTCCATTCAGTTGAAGATGAGTAAGTTGATTTTCTTATCGAAATGTATTGCATGTTGTTAATTAAACTAAAGGTACCTAAATGTAATACAGATCCGACCCAAAGAAATTTGGATAAGGGTCAAAATCATCTGAAAGTCAACTTTGAATGACATTGTATGATATATCGTTGAATTCAGCGTTAAAAGTTATTTCGAAAAGTGTCATAAAATATGCAGGTCCGCATTGAAAAAAATGAGGTTGAGGGTGGCCCAGAGCGTACGAAACGTTGGATACGAAATCTGATTATGGCGAATTGAGAATAACTTACTGTCGAATAAAAAACTCCCGTGACATTTTTTGATAATATTCGAAATAAAGTGGGAAAAAAAGAAAAATCAAAATGACAGAATTTACTTTTCTTATGATATCTCAATAACCGGCCCTGATAATCCCGATTTGTTCGAACTGATTGACAATGCTTCTATGAATGCAACTTTTTCTCCATTTGACCGACCTTCTAACTCTTATGGTTTAAAAGTTACCAATACAATCCCATTAAAAAAGTGGCCACTCTGTATATATGAATGACACACAAATATACAAAACGTTCGTACCAGATACAATAATTCAGACCAACATTGAAATAAATAAGGATCTGAAATCATTATCAGACTTATGTAACAAGCACTTACTCAAAATAAATCCTCAAAAAACCTGTGCCATCTTATTCTGTCTGCAATGACAGTATGATTTACTTCACAACATTGAATTGAGGATGATGGATAACATAATACCTTTTAGCGATAGCGAAAAAAATATGGGAATGACACTCGATCACAAATTGAGGTTCAAAGAACAGGTGAATAGTGTGTTGAAGCTACTTGAGCTTGAAGTTGCTTTATCCACATAGACACTATTTGAGTCAGGATGGATGGTTCTTTCCCATTTCAACTATTGTTTATGGGCCTTGTAGAGATAGCGTGGACAGTCAGCGAATTCAAAAAGTTCAGAATAGCTGTATGAGACTTATTTTGGGTATCAAAAGAAGACAAAGGATTTCCTATAAACTTCACGAATTAGAATTGCTCAATATGTCAAACAGTCATAAAGTCCACATGAAATGTTATTTCTACTAACTTTTGAAATTCAAGCAACCCAACTATCTCTATGACAATGTTATTTTCAGGAGAGACATACAGAATTTAACTAGACGTCAAACGTTAACGATCACCATACCCAGACATAGAAGAGTTTCTCATACAATATTGCCCGTTGCATGAATACGCGTAAAATAACTGATTACAGTAGGTCTTGTAACTCACTAAAAAAATCAGTAATGGATTACTTTCGCGAGCTACAAAATTAAACAAACCCAGAGCAAAAGTAAAAACGCATCTCTTACGCCTTTTCTCCTCTTCTTTCTTTTGCTGTGCTGTCACTTTTTTCTTTCGTATGCTAGTCAGTAGTTGTATGCTTAGATATAGGTTTATTTTTCAGGAAGGTTTGAGTGGAAGAACAGTTTCTTTCTACCTGGTAAAAAAAACTGAACTCTCACCCTTTATTTGCCTTACCAATGTATTTATAAATTTCTTATTTTCTGTTATGGTGAATAATAAACGTGTTATTATTATATATATATATATATATATATATATATATATATATATACAGTGCATTCCATTTAAAACGAGCCACCCTGAATAACTTTTGGTACAATGATTTTCAGGAAAAATAAAAAACACGTCAATAGTATACATTTTGACATATTCACATTTGATGTTACTTCCACAATCGCACCCCCAGAGCATGTCACCATTTTTTTTTAAATGGATCACCCTATATTGTTTCGCATTATCAGATGCTCCATGATGAGCAGATTTCAACAAAGTATAAAACATACGGTCCGACGCATATGGTTCCAGTTATCCAGTTCAGTCTACCAATTACTAATTTTAATAATTGCTTAATGAGTTGGCATCATGGAGAAATCAACTCAGTTATTGAAATTAGTATTTGGTGGATTGAACTGGATAACTGGAAATATCTTCTATTTACAAACAACTTTTTTTCATAACATTTTTCGATATTTTACATAATAATGTCATTTTACTCTACAGTGAATTTTGAATATTGGCCGATTTCCGCCTAACCACACGCCACTGATAATAACGGCTATGCGCCTATTTGGTATATTTAAATGCACCAACTTTTATGAAGAATAAAATTTTCTGAGAAATATTATAAAAAATGGCGGACACTGTATATATAATAAATATAATATATATATATATATATATATATATATATATAAAATATATATATATATATATATATATATATATATATATATACCGGGTGACAATGGGACTAGGGCCATGCCTATATTTCCTTCACTTATCAACCGATTTGAATGAAATTGAGATACGATTTCGGATTGACAGACATATGGAAACAAAATGGCCGACTTCTGGTTTCGCTAGCATAGCCACCAACTTTGATTTTTCAAATGGAACACCCCGTATGTTTGATGTTTTTCGGATTCTACGGCTCAAATTACATATGACAGTGTTGCCAAATTTTTATTTTTCAATTAAAAAAAAAAACTTCCATTTTTTTTTTAGCCCATGTTGAAATCTATACTAATTCACAGCAGTAACTCATAGTATTAGTCAGTCCATCGATAAGATCAATAACAAATCCTACAGCAGGAAGTGAAACTTTCTGAAAGCATTTTTAACGAAAAAATTGTTTTTTTAAATGGTACGTACCGAGGGCCATCCTGCCATTCGATAGAGAATTCAATTACCAATTCAACGATATACATTATGTTCCACTTTATTTCTAGTCAAAACTAAAAACGATCAATTATTGAATTTGTACAATAATTTATACGATGCCTACAAATTCCAATGAGTTATCCGTTTAGGTTTGATGAAATGAAAGGTAGCCGTGGAATCATAGAAAACAGTAGGTGATTAACGTCATGTCAAAAGTGAAATACCAATTTTACTTGTCATCTCGTTTCGTGAATTTTTTTTTTGAAATGGAAAATAGTAATCGTTATTCTCTGAACGAACGAATCGATATGTTATTGATATACGGAGAATGTCAAAAGAACGATGTCAATGCTAGTATGCTATACGCTGTTGAGACGGCACCCATCGAGAACCTGTTTCAGGAAATTGGAAATGATGCAAAGGAAAGAACCAGATGATCAAAACCACATCCACTTCATCGTCAGTGAAGAAGCGGAAACTAATGTTTTAGCATATGTTCATTTTTCTCCATCTCCCTCAGTGCGAGAATTGGAAATTGAATGTGGGATCAGCAGGAAAAGTGCCAGAAAAGTATTGAAATAACATAAAAATCGCTCTTATAAATACAGTTTGCTTCAGCATCTATATGAGAATGACCCAGAACGGAGACTAACTTATTGTAATTGGATTTGAATAATGGTTTTATCTCGAAGATACTGTTTACAGATGAGTCTAGGTTCACAAATAATGGTATGTTCATTAGGAAAAATACAAGGTATTGGGCTCAAGAAAATCCTAGGTTGCTGAGACAAGGTAATTTTCAAGGAAGATTTGGATTAAACGACTGGGTAGAAATCATAGGGACAATAACCATTGGACCAATACTTTTCGACGGGACTTTGACGGGCCGAAGATATCTACAATTCTTAGAGAACGATATCCAAAATGATATCAACGATTTACCTGAGAATATCAGGGAAAATATGTTTTTTCGGCAAGACGGTTCAGGACCACATAATGCTAATATTGTTCATCAATATCCTAGTGATACCTATGGGCAGAAATGGATTGGAACAAATGGTCCGATCAGATGGGCAGCCAGATCGCCCGATTCAACTCCTATTGATTTTTATTTATGTAGTCAAATAAAATTCAAAGTATACTCGAGGAGACCAACTTCTTTGGAGGACTTGAGAGATAGAGTTGAGCGCGCATTTCAGGAAATTCCTGCTCACGAACTGATAAATGTGATGAGGTGTACAATAAATAGAACCAGTCTATGTGTTAGGGAAAACGGGCAACACTTCGAACATATCATTGGCCATTAATAAATAGAATGACTTTTCGGTGGTTGTGAAACTCTTCTATTGAAAACAGGATAATGGTATTGTGGGTAATGATTTGTACGTTGAATGTTTCACTGTTTCAGTCGTTTGATTATATTGAAGTTATCTTTTCTGTAATGGTTTTATGATCATTACATATTGTCGAATCGATTATTTTTGGTAATTCATTGTTACCATTCTGAAGTTAAGTTTGAAAGAATGAAAATATGTCATGTTATTATACCTACCAATTTTTTCAGATTGATTTCATTTTGTTAGATGGCTCTCTACGTTTTGAACAAAAAGAAAGTGGTATAGTTCTCCCAATATCAATTGTAGAAGCATAAAAAAGTCTTGCGGCAAAATCCTGGGAGCAGCAGTGGCGGAGATAACTAATTTTATTTAGATATTTTAAGATTTTAAAAATACTTCATAAATAATGAAAAATGAAAAAAAATTAAAGACAAGCTTTTATTTATGCCAATACATTAAGAAGGAAAAATAATTTCTGTCATTGTTTGATGTAGGTTATTATTATATCCTAAAACGTATTTCGATCGGCACACACCAAGACCATAGACGCTACTGGTTTTTAATCTTTCAGAGCTATTAAAACACAAATATAACGAGTGATTTATGACCTCCCGTCGTAGAGACACACCTGCCAGCATCGATGTCCGACTCGATTGGCCCAGACGAATCGGGTGTACAACAGACAGCCGCCACTCGAGTCCACGTTGACTATCGGCTCTTTTGATCTACCGTTTGCCGACGGAAAATGTTTACGAGCAGTACAGATTATTTTTCGTTCCGTTTCTTCGCATATACGCTCGTGTTAGCGAAGTGAGTTTTCATTTGCTCCCTATAGAAACAGCTTCTGCAATTGATATTGGATGGACTATACATAATGAATATCGTTGAATTGGTAATTGAATTCTCTATCGGATGGCAAGAGGGCCCTCGGTAGGTACCATTTGAAAAAAACGATTATTTCGTTAAAAATGCTTTCAGAAAATTTCAATTCCTGCTGTAGGATTTGTTATGGATCTTATCGATGAAATGACTATCACTATGAGTGACTGATGTAAATTAGTATAGATTTTAACCTGATCAAAGTCCACTGGGCTAAAAAAAAATGGAAAATATTTTTTTTTCAATTGTAAAATAATAATTTGGCAACACTGTCGTATTGAGCCGTAGAATCCAAAAAACATCAAACATCTAGGGTGTTCCATTCGAAAAATCGAAGTTGGTGGCTATTCTGTCAATTCGAAATTGTGTCTCATATCTATGTACAAAATTTCATTAAAATCGGTTGATAAGTGAAGGAGATATAGGGATGACCCAAGTCCCATTGTCACCCGGTATATATGTATATATATATATATATATATACATATATATATATATGTATATATATATATATACATATATATATATATATATATATATATATATATATATATATATATATATATATATTTATTCCTTGAGAAAACAGAGAGTGGAGAGAGATTCACAATATTATTTTTCTACACAAATCAATAATCAATGGTATAGATTCTCCAAATCTCCTTTTGTCTATTAATCTCAATGTTTCACGAATTACTTCTGGATCACAAATGATACGTTTCGTCTGGTTGTATCAAATTCACGGCACTACGATTACTGCCATCTTCCGAATATGTGTGAATTATAGAATAAGTTGCAACCTTCCAATGTATGCAAACATTCGAAAAAATAATTGTCTATTATTATTTTAAATTAATTAATTGAGAGTTTATATCACTTCACGTATGTAAAATATTCCCGTCATTGGGTGTAAACCTGTTGAAAATATGAATAAATGAATGAATAAATAAATGAATAAACATATAAATAAGAAATGTCGCTTTTCGTCTATGAAGACATTTCAACTCACTATTGTTGTTACACCCCATAGATATTTTTGCTTCAATTGTTTCAATAAAGTCTTCATGATGTCATTTGTGATTATTCATTTTCCCATTATTTGAATTTTTTCGGCAATAACATCATAACGCCGCAAATTATAAGGGAAATTTCTCGCTTAGTTCGATGGTGGGAAAATTCACATTAAAAAATAGATAGTTTGTACTTCCCCACACCCACGACCCACCCCGTACCCTATTTAGGGAATATGAGAAACAATTAATAATCTTGTAGAATTATGGAATCATCTATTATTTTCTATTTGTTTCACGTTCTTAATCAATATGTGTGGTTTACAATCGAATCCCATCAGATTCTCGAATCCGTTTCTTTACAATTACAGTAATTTATCTCTCATGGTCGTTTGAGAAACAATCAGTTCACTGCAATTATTTGAACGTAGCATTCGAGTTAAACTCGATGAATATTAATGTTCCTCGTTCGTCCGCTCCCGCTTGATCCCTTCAGCTGTCCGCTTTAAATTCCCCGTCAACAAACCCCAATCAGACAAAATCACATTCTTTGTCCAATAAATCGTTCTCCCCAATCCAATTACCATTGGAGCGTGATAAAAATAGGCCGTGATTCGTATTCTGTACACACCCTATTTGTTATTTGTCCTCATCTTTGAAACTTCTGGAACTACCATTCTGATATCGTCGTAAATATTGGCAAGAAAATAGTGGTTGATTTGTTTGAAAATATGAACAGGATATTCATAAAATCAGATGTGGAATCATCTGCGACTGAAAGATAAACTTTAGTCACTATCTTCCATTACAAGATAATAGACCGGGAGATGGTGACACAAAATATTAGGTCATTTATACCAGTATGGCGGTTCTTCAGGGGTCTAATTACGGAATGACAAAAAAGAAAATGATGGTCATAGCGCTGGTACCGGCGGCCTAATCGCGTGGACGTTAATCGAACGTGTCGGATAAATAACGAGTGTCGAACGATTTGTTCCACAAAAATGCTTGCATTTTCCGATAGTTGATAAAAAAAGAAGTAGGCGGTAGCGTAATGCCATACTTCTTCGGGGTGACTTACAGCCCGCCATACCGACGCGAATACATTAATTTTTTTTTCGAGTCTACCACTTTGGATAATTACAGTATAATTTTCCCAGAGCATATTTTTTTTTCAAGTTTGGAAAATTTGAAATGCCATACTGTTACAATTCATTCCAATTTTTTTTTTCATATCTTGCTCGAGTGTAACAGACTTCCGCCCCATAGTTACAGCATGGGATGATTTTTTTTGGGTTGAATTTCATCCAAACGAACCGAATACGATGATGCCATACTGTATGTAACACATGATTTTATGTCTTGTACCTTGAAAACGTGTCGAAAACCAAGTTTTTCAAGTATGGCGCCACTTTTTCCCTCTACTAAAAGTATGGCAAATATAATAATGGTCACATTGTATCATATAATTTCCAAAAATCCAAATGCCATACTGGTACAAATCGTCAATTTTTTTTTAACATCTTGACTTAAGTCCGACAGTCGTCCGCCCCATGGTTACAATCTGGAATAATTTTTTTAGGTAGAATTACATCCAAACAAACAGAATACAATGATTCCATGATGTAAAAAATGATTTTACGTATTTTACAGTCGTATTTCCAAAACGTGTCGAATAAATAAGTTTTTCAAGTATGGCAGCACTTTTTCCCCCTACTGGACGTATAGGAAATATAATAACGGTCACATTTTATCAAATACTCTCCAAAAATCCAAATGCAATACTGGTACAAATGGTTTTGCGAAAAAAAAATACTCCTTTGCGGCGGTATGGCGGCCATTTGGAACCGTCAGAAAAGTATGACATGGTGTATTTCGTGGATGGCTACTCGACGATGATTAGCTGTGCAAAAATTAGCCTGGAACAAATGGTTGAATTGTTTTTTTTAAATTAATGTATTCGCGTCGGTATGGCGGGCTGTAAGTCACACCGAAGAAGTATGGCATTACGCTACCGCCTACTTCTTTTTTTATCGACTATCGGAAAATACAAACATTTTTGTGGAACAAATCGTTTGACACTCGTTATTTATCTGACACGTTCGATTAACGCCCACGCGATTGGGCTGCCGGTACCAGCGCTATGACCATCATTTTCTTTTTTGTCATTCCGTAATTAGACCCCTGAAGAACCGCCATACGGGTACAAATGACCTAATATTTTGTGTCACCATCTCCCGGTCTATAACCTCTTGTGGAGTATTCATGTTAAAAAGGGAAACATTCTCAGTTGAATATTGAATGGAAAGATTTTTATGTGAATTGAAAAATCCACGATAAAAATGAAGTTATTTTTTGTGAATGTGTAACACAAAACAACTACTTTTCCGTCTAAAGCCACGCTTGACCTTGAACTACATCTGATAGATATTCTGAAAGGACCCTATCTCAAAATCAGAAATTGAAAATTTGCATTTTCATTCAGATAGTTGTGATGAATATCTCGATATACAGGGTGTTAGTGAATAAGTGCGACCAACTTTAGGGGGAGATTCGGCATGAAAAAATATTGACAGTTTGCTATATAACTTTTGACAGCAAATGCTTCGTATTCCGAGATACGGGGTGTTAAAGTTTTTCCAAAAAACCGACTATTTATTTATTGCACTGAAACCGGTCAAAATATGCGAATGAAATTTGGTGAGTTCCAAGAGGTAGTTATTGCGCATTTTTTGGCATGCAATTAAGAATTTTATGTTTATCATTGGCGCGCATATGCGTAATGTGCTCAATTTTTTTAAAGAAAAAAATGGTACGCCAATGAAATATTTCAAATGAGAAACCATTTTTGAATTCCTTGTTCAATTTATGACAAAAAATTTTACCTGCCATTTTTTCTATGGGGCGCCGTTTTTATGCAAAAAAATAAAACATATTAACGCGTATTTGTCATTACTTTAATACATTATCTAGTACTGATGCTAGTAGGCTACTGTCAACATTCTGTTAAATACGAATATTTCACCGAAATGTCAAATTAGCTTTTAGTTTGGTATAACATTGAGGATAATAAGTAATTCATTTTTCTTTTATCGAAAAGAATGGAAAATTATACAAATGCGGAATTGTCAGACATGCATTTTGTCTATGGTGGAAGTAATGGAAATGGTCGGCAAGCTCGACGTTTGTATGCTGAGTTGTATCCAGGACGTAGGGTACCCCACCACACAATATTAGCTCGTCTTCACCAACGTTTGCGCAAAAATGGTACATTTAAGAAACAAACGGCTGACTGCGGGCACCTTCGAGAAGTACGAACTGTGCAACTAGAAGAAGCAGTTCTCGAGTTATTTGGGGAGTCACTGAAACAAGTACTCGAAAAATTGCCAACATACTGAATGTAAGCAACTTCACTATATTTAAAATTCTTAAAGAACAGCAATTGTATCCGTTTCAACGTGTGCAAGCTCTACCACCTAGATACTTTTTGCGCCTAGTTTTTTGCCATTTGATTATTCATCAAATCGCTCAAATTCCTAATTTTTTAAATGGCGTTCTGTTTACTGACGAGGCTAATTTTGGACGACAGTGTATACGAAATTTCCATAACATTCACCTCTGGGCTGAGGAAAATCCACATGGAATCTTTGAAGCTCATTTTCAGCATCAGTTTTCAGCAAATGACTAACAGGCGACTCTAACCTTAATTTCCTACAGGAAGAGTTACCTGTTCTTCTTGAAGAAATTCCACTACAGCTGACACAGTACTTCTGGTTTATGCATGATGGTGCACTAGTCTATTTTAGCATTATTGTACGTAATCACTTAGGTACAGTATATCCAAATTGTTGGATAGGTAGGGAAGGTACGGAACATTGGCATGCTCGATTTCCGGATTTAAATCCTCTAGATTTTTGCATTTGGGGTTTTCTTAAGTCATTAGTTTATTTCACTCCCGTCGAAAATGTTGAAGACCTGAGGAATCGAATTATAGCCGGCTGTGAGACAATAAGAAATACACCAGGAATATTTGCGCGAATACGACAATCAATGAGGCTAAGAGGTCTGAGGGAGGTCATTTTGAACATTTGTTGTAGCTTTGCGCCTATTTATTTATTGGTGTTATTTTCTGTTATTGTTCTGGTTTAACGTTATTGTATCAGATAGTTGTTGATAATGTATTGAAGAAATGGAAAATACGCGTTAAGATGTTTTATTTTTTCGCATAAAAACGGCGCCTCTTACGACAAAAATACAAGAGCGATTTTTCGTCACAAATTGAACGAGGAACAAAAAATTTTGATATATCTCAGTGACGTACAATTTTTTCTTTACCCGTATGCGCGCCAATAATATACATAAAATTCTCAATTGCATGTCAGAAAATGCGCAATAACTACACCTTGAAACTCACCAAATTTCATTTGCGAATTTCGACCGGTTTCAGAGCAATAAATAAACAGTCAGTTTTCAAGAAAAACTTTAACACCCCGTATCTCGGAAAACGAAGCATTTGCGGACAAAAGTTATATAGCAAACTGTCATTATTCTATATTTTTTCATGCAGAATCACCTCCTGGAGTTTGTCGCACTTATTCACTAACACCCCGTATAAAAAATAACTATATTGTAGCAGTCCGTACGGGTGAGTAAGTATTACCATTACAATTTTATCAATAAATAACTAATTAGGGAAGTATGTTTTTGATATATTATCCGCTAAAATGTTTCCATAAATTAGAAAGACTCCGATTCTGAATAAAGAGATTATAGTAGGATTTGAATTACTTAAACCCTGACACAATTTGTAGAGAGGTGCGTTTTGGGCCTGATTTGGTTTGTATATATAGTCTACAATTCGCTTGATACATTTTCAACGTGAGAGTCTGTGATTACGTGAGATGACTCGATTTCTAAACAAAGGGAGGTTTCGAGAAATAAAGTTAGGATCGAAATCATTCATAACCTTACATATTCCATAGAGAATCGCATTTTTTCCCAAATTAGTGTGAGCTCCAGGTAGCACACATAAAGATGTTAGACTGTAATTATAATTGGATTGCTTGTAGATGATTTTTTCAGTCATTTATGCACAAATAGTGCGGAAGCAATTTCTCGTCGTTTATAAATTTTTAACCCACGAAATCAAAAAGCAGGAGGTTCTCTAGTCGACGCGTTTATTTTTTTTATGTATGATCACGCATAACTTTTCACAGCGTAGTTCGATTTTGATGATTCTTTTTTTATTGGATAGAGTATACTTCGAAGATGGTTCCATTCGAATTTGAAATCAAAGTCACCCTCAAGGGTAGAAAAATAGGGGATATTTATCGTTTATCCACTGAATTTTAACCCGTTAACCTATTCTACCACTCATAACTTTGTTCTATGTTATACGCTTTAGATGACCGACAAACTTCGACTACAGATTCCTCAACTCATGTCGAGGTGAAAAGTTGCCATCAAGGTATATCCTAAATTGCATCCCCTCTGAGATACAGGGTGTCGAAAGTACGAAAAAAATTAATATTTAATTTGTTTTCTCCAAAATTCCTGAAGGAAAAGATTTGAAACTTGGTTCACTAATCAAGGTTTATAAACGTGCTAATTTGAAGTTATAATTTTTTATTTTGGTAAACCAGTGGCGTAGTTATGTGGTCATATGTTTCTTCATATTTTCTTGGGACAAATGAATGGACAAATGAGCGTTTGACATCAGTTCGGTCATCGATACTCAACCTAAAAGTCATAACATCCCATGTGCCTGAAAGTGGAGGTTTCTGAGATAATTGAGAAAAACTGAAGATATGTCTTAGTAGAGACATAATTTCCTATGTGCAATAATCCATAATGCTAATTTCTTACAACATATCGGAATATGTGTCAACCTCCTGAACATTTTTTAATGTTGGGAGAATCGGAAACATGGTACGAGTTAGTCAGAATGAGACCGATAACTCCATTTTTTCATTCATCATATTATTTGACGAATCGATGTCGCGGATTCACTGATATTTTTTTTAGTTATAAAAAAACTTTATTTTTAGTTTTCAACATCAACACTATCATCCTAACAGAATAAATTATTGAAAAAGTTTCACTCAGAATGTGTCAAGTTCGTTTACTCAAGAAGAATCTCCATTTAGATTCAGTTTAGTTTTTCAGTTTAGTTTTCAGTTTAATCATAATCATAATAATCAGTACAATATATACAATAATAATAAGTACAATAATCAGTACAATTATTCGGTACAAAACGTGGTATTAATAGAATTATTTGGTACGGACGAGTCAGAATGAGACCGATAACTCCATTTATTCATTCATCATATTATTTGACCGAATCGATGTCGTGGATTCACTGATATGTTACCATACTTTCTTGCTTATGATTGTTTTGGCTGATCAACTGACAAACAAACCCAACCTCAAATTCATAATACTCCAGTTAAATAAGAGTTAAGGTCTGAAATAATTTTTGCCGAAATTTCAAGATAAGTACTCTTAATTTGTTGAAGTTTATGTTTGATATATAAAGATTTAATTCCATGTTTTTATGAAGAGAAACAATTATTTGTATTAATATTTAAAAATTTCATGCTAGTTGGTGGTAGGCTGTTCAGTAAACCACTGATCAACGCATAAAACATACACGAAATTTTGAAATAAAAATAAAAGTAGCCTCTTTTCATTGTTCCCGGTAGAAACACACTGATATATCGATACTTACATTAGACATGAATGACAGTAACCCAAAACAGTTTGTATTATTGTCAAGTCATCTGTCATCATTTCAGTCAGTGAACATCGTTTCAAAATGGATTATTCATATAGATATGCATTTCGTTTATGGTGAAACAGGGGGAAATGCAAGAGCCGCTTATACATATATATATATATATATATACATATACATATATATATCCAAACAGACATCATCCAAATTTCCCTACTTTTATAGCTCTGTATCGACGATTGAAGGAAACGGCGCCTTTTAAATTCGGTAAACACCATTGTGGTGCGAATAGAAAAAGATGAAATAATGTTACGGAAAAAAAAATTCTTGAACGATTAGCAGCAGATCCTTCTACCAGCACTCGGGCTATTTCGTATAGTTTACAAGTGTAACAATCAACAGTAAGTCGGGTAGCACGTGATCAACTATTATATCCATTTCGCCTACAGAAGGTGATGGCCCTAGATGCTGGTGATAATGGCCCTCGTGAATTCTTTTGTGAATGGTTATTGAGGATGTATAGAGGAGCAAAGGACTTTCCTAGATATCTTCTATTCACGGATGAGGCATATTTCACAAGATATAGATATTTCAATAGTAGGAACAGCTATTTATGGGATGAACAAAATCTGCATGGAATGTTTCGAAAAAGCTACCAACAACAGTTTTCAGTTAACATTTGGGAAGGAGGAATTATCGAAAATCGTTTCGTTGGACTATATCTTCTTCCTCCCCGTTTAAATGGGCAGAACTACCGAGTGTTTCTTGAACATGTTTTACCTGGGCTACTTGAAGACGTACCTCTATTGGTTCCTCAAATAATGTGGTATCACCGGCCCATTTTCGACGAATCGTTCGTCAATTTCTTGATCAAACATTCCATGATCGGTGGATAGGTAGACGTGGTCCCATACATTGACCTGCACGTTCTCCGGATTTAACTTCACTGGACTTTTTTTCGTAGGAATCCCTAGTGTATGGAACACCTGTAGAGTTTGTGGAAGATTTAACGTCAAGAATTTCAGCAGCATATACGTTAATACAGGATACACCAGGAATATCCCAAAGCGTGCGACAGTCGATGATACGGAGATGCCAATTGTGTATTGAACACAATGGTGATCCATTTGAACATTTAATTCAATGCCTTGTTTGTTTCTATGTAGTGTACCCAATAAACCGTTTCTATCATTGAAGTATATATTAATACACAATAATTGTTTTTCTTCATCAAGAACATGTTGATTGAATATTATTTTTCTAGATAATTCAATCAGAAATGGCTTTGATAATGGTACTCCAACATAAACTTCAACAAATTGAGAGTACTTATCTTCAGTTTTTCGCAAAAATTATTTCAGACCTTAACTCTTATCTAAGTGGAGTATAATGAATTTGAGGTTGGAATTGTTCAGTTGATCTGTCAAAACAGTCATATGCAAGAAAGTATGGTACCATATCAGGGAAATCCGCGACATGGATTCGATCAAATAATGAATGAAAAAAATGGAGTTATCGGTCTCATTCTGTCTCAACCATACTGTTTTCGATTCTCCCAACATTAAAAAAATTTCAGAAGGTTGACACATATTCCGATATGTTGTAAGAAGACATTATGCGATTATTGCACATAGGAAATTATGTCTTTACTGAAGACATATTTTCAGTTTTTCTCAATTATTTCAGAAACGTCCACTGTCAGGCACATGGAATGTTTCGACTTTTAGGTTGAGTATCGATGAGCCGAACTGATGTCAAACGCTCATTCATCCATTCACTTGTCCCAAGAAAATATGAAGGAACATATGACCACATACCATCGTAATTACGCCACTGGTTTACGAAAATAAAAAAATTCAACTTCAAATTAGCATGTTGATAAACCTTGATTAGTGTACCAAGTTTCAAATTTTTTCCTTCAGGAATTTTGGAGAAAACAAATTAAATCCTAATTTTTTTCGTACATTTGACACCCTGTATCTCAGAGGGGATGCATTTTAGGACATACCTTGATAGCAACTTTTCACCTCGAAATGGGGTGAGGAATCTGTAGTCGGAGTTTGTCGGTCTTATTCTGACTCACCCTGTATATAAATTTCAAAACATAAATTCTACACACTTGAATGTATATTATTGGTGAATTCATGAGACATATTTTCCGACATCGCGGAAACTAGATAATTCTGCACGGAAATGAACGCTACATGAAATGATGGACGATACCCTGATTTCAATATACGTACACGAACGTCGTTGGACTGATGTTTATCCTCAGAGGTTCGCTGCCTGATTCGAATTTGTTTGCTATGGTCACGTTGTGGCCGAACATACAGTAACGGGGCATTTTGACCCCCACCACCCCGGAGAGGACTGATCCTGTATGGAGGCCAATCCGCATCTGAAAAATAAAATAATCATTAAAGCTGGTTATAAAGTCGGTGTGAGGGTGGGGGAAGATGAAAAAATTTGCCTCACACGTATACTTGAGGAACATTGCCGCTAGTAGTAGTAGCAGTTTTAGCTGTATGGGGTCGGCTTTAGAATAGCCCCATGGTAAATTCTGCCTGTCGTAAGAGGCGACTGAAAGGATAACCGTAGGTGGAAGATGGGCTCATCGCCCGGTGAAATACCACCATATCGACTTTGTGTGCTGTGAAATGGATCATTCCATGTTTCAGTGTTCGGTCGATACTTTCCGGTCTCCCTCTTTCCTTTTCCCCAATTCTTCCTTTATTTTCAGGTGCATCCTAATAGTAATAATGATGAAGTCTCCTATAGTAAAACACTCCGGAAGCAAAATACCTCTCCATTCGGATTTCCGGGCGAGAGGTACTCGAGGGGACTCAACATTAAGGATTAATTTTTGCAACATCCGCGGACTCAACAAGAACACAATGACGTCCACCATCACCTACAGACGAAAAAACCGGATATTCTGGCTCTAACAGAAACACAAGTAAACTCGTCCACCAACAAGGTCCATATGCTTTGTCCTGGTTACGAACTCCATTCTCGATTCAGGTTCAAAGGTGGAGTCTGCCTTTACGCTAAGGCTAACCTTTCATGCCAGCGTGAAGAGAGTTTGGAACCGAAAGACTTTGATGTGATGTGGTTCAAGCTATCTGATACCAAACTGACTAAGTTCCTCTGCTGCCTTTACCTATCACCTAATGAACCTTCATATAACGACCTCTTTGAGTTTTTATCACTCAAACTGGACTACATTCAGGAGAACCATCCAACAGCTGAAACCATAATCATGGGAGACTTTAATGTACATAACGCTGCCTGGCTCAAATTCTCTAACAAAACAGATGATGCGGGTCGTCAAGCCGAGGCCTTCGCCATCACTCATGGTCTAGAACAACTGGTCGAGCTACCAACCCGCATCCCTGATGTCAACAACCAGTCTGCCAATACACTAGATCTTTTCCTCACCACCAATCCTGACCCGTATAGAATAGAAGTTTGTGCCCCACTTGGAAACTCTGATCACACCCTCATCTCCACAACATGCTCTTTCCATTTACCATCGAGCTGCACAATACCACCCCGTCTCATGTGGCATTACAATTCGGCCGACTGGGAAGGTCTTCGTATGTTTTTCTCAGCGTTTCCATGGAAGAGAGTTTGTTTCTCTTCAGTAGATCTAACACGATGTGCTGAGACAATTTCTGAAATCATCATGTTGGGGATGCAAACCTACATACCGAATACCGAAAGAAGAACATCATCCGATAAGACCTGGTTTAACAGAAACTGCTCTAGAGCTGTGGCTTCCAAACTGGCAGCATACCATCGATGGCTTAAAAATCCGGGCCCTGAGACCAGAGCAGCATATGTCGAGGCTAGAGGCATATGCAAAGTGACAATAGAATGCTCAAAAGATGCCCACAATGCCAAAATAAATGTCCTAACGGATCCCGTTCATTTTGGTCTTTCGCCAAAGCTGTGGGAAGAAACTTCACTTCCAGCTCATTTCCTCCTCTAACCAAAGAAGATGGAACACTAGCAACGACTGCCCAGGAAAAAGCCAATATCTTTGCGCACCTATTTGCTGGAAATTCCACTCTGGATTAATCGGGAAAACAACCCCTGAACATTACACCTATTGACAGTCACATGCCCGAGATCACCTTTCGCCAACGTACTATCAGAAAGATTTTGCTGGGTCTCAACACCAACAAAGCCTGTGGATCTGACGGAATCCCGCCGATTGTTCTCAAGAAATGTGCCCCCGAACTAACACCTGTTCTTTGCAAGTTGTTCAACCACTCTTACAATTTGGGGGTATTTCCGTCCAATTGGAAAATTGCAAGAGTACAGCCAGTCCCTAAAAAAGGCAAAAAGGCCCTACCTAGCAACTACAGACCTATCGCACTGCTATCCAGCTTTCTTACGTCTCACATATATGGCAGCTATCTATTGAAAACTGGAAGCTCAGGAATTCAACGATAGGCAATATGGCTTCCGCCATCAGAGATCAATGGGCCGCTCGCTTACGTCTCACATTATGGCAGCTATCTATTGAAAAGTATGGAGAAACTTCAGCTGTGGCATAAGATATCTCCAAGGCGTTCGATTGAGTTTGGCACCAGGGACTCCTCGCCAAGCTTCCGTCTTATGGCTTGCCCCCTCAGCTGTGTTCTTTGCTTGCTAGTTTTCTCTCAAACAGGTCTCTCCATGTAGTGGTCGATGGAGTTTCATCTGACACTTTACTCATAAATGCTGGTGTTCCGCAAGGATCTATTCTCCACCACCAACACTATTTCTACTTCACATCAACGACCTGTTGAAAGCAACTTCATGTCCAGTACACAGCTATGCCGATGATAGTACCCTCCATACCGCGTTCTCTTCCAGGGCCCCTATATCAGCCCGTGAAACCAGAAATGAACGAGGAAGAAATGTTAATAATATAAATATGGACTTAGCAACAATTCTCGAGTGGGGATCTAATAACTTGGTAGGATTCAATGCAAACAAAACACAAGCATGTCTTTTCTCTAAAAAAGCCGATCTCACTGTGCCTAACATAACTTTGTCAGGAGTAACCATACCACTGAAGTCATCCATATCGATGCTTGGTATTACTATCAGCAATAACCTTTCCTGGGAAAATCACGTGAGGTCCATTGCCAAAAGTGCATCCCAAAAACTTGGTTTTTTGTTTCGTGCCAAGAGCTATTTCACCCCCACTCAGTTGCTTATGATCTATAAGGCACAGATCCGACCTGTCCTGGAATACTGTTCCCATATTTGGAGCGCGGCACCTAAACATATCCTGAGGCTATTGGATTCTGTCCAAAAAAGGACAATTCGTCTCGTCGGTGATGCCTCGCTTACAAACTCGCTAACTTGTCTGGAACACCGTAGAAAAGTTGGCGATTTGTCTCTATTTTATAGATATTTTCATGGGCGATGCTCTTCTGAAATATCAACAATCGTTCCTGCTTTGGCAGTCTCTTCGAGACTAACCCGTCAAGTTCAGTCATCACACCCCTTCGTGGTCACTTTGGAGACCTGCAGAACATCACAATCCTTCTCTGAACATTACAGGATATCCAATTTCGTGGAACCAGAACATAAAAAAAAAACGTTCATCCAACGAACAGCGAGGCTTTGGAACTCATTGCCTAGGGAGGTGTTCCCCGAGGCATACAACCTCCAGAAATTTAAGAAGAACACCAACTCCTACCTTCTTTCCCTTGGTTCCCACGATGTTCTCTGAACATTACAGGATATCCCTTTTCGTGGGAACCAGAACATAAAAAAAAAAAACAATTCTTTCTCATTTTATTCTTGGCTGATAATCACTATCAGTGGTGAATTATTATTATGAGCCGTTCAAACATATGAAAATTAAGAGCAAGTATGTCACGATAATCAAGAATCCAAATCATTTGGACAAATAAAAAAAAGATTACATATCCACTAGTTTGAAGACACGGAGTAGCTATTCTATAGCCCACAATGTATTCAATGTATGTCAATAGATGGTGAACAAAGTACATGTTCGGGGAAATCAGTCCATTGGAAGAAGCACAAGAAACATTGGCGGCACAGTTTATAAAATCTTTCACGCACTAGCTTAAATGGTGTCTTCGTAAACTGATATCTTTATTCCCCACAAAAAAGTTTATATTCCCCGAGAAGTGTGTATAATTTTTTTTATATGGTTCTATCAGATCACCACGCTGCCGACGATCTTGTGTGACAATGAGTGTTTTTTACCTGGCCACTGTAAACATGCAGTATCTTCCTTTTTCAGTTGATGACGACGTCCTACACTTACAGAATGAATATACAATGAGTAACCGTATTATCAGTGTTTCTCTCTCTTTTTTCATTCTTGTGCTATTGCTTTCTATTTGCGCAGGTGAATACTGAATACAGTATTCACTTGAAGAAAGTATTCACTTGAAGACCTCTCAAGACGATGGGATTCTTTAGTTCCTGATAGGCATCACCATAGAGTATTGAATTATATTTAATGCTGCATGAATTGTGTTCCGTAACTGAGAAGTCCATTATTGTTTTCACTTATTTGATTTTCTGGTGCTAGAAAATCATCTATACAGCTTATTTTCGCTTAGTTCGTAATTAACTGCAAATACCAAGTTTTTGTTTGGCGCATTCCACAATCCGCCTGTACCTTTGAAATATTTACAGTATCACGGTTTATTATTCCGTTTCTGTGTAGTTCATTATCATCCCGTCATCATTTATTCAAAGTGCATGGGTATTATTTACCGTCAGTTGGAACTGGTGTTGAATATTATGGTTATATTATATATTATCTGCGATTTTGCTGCAGCCAGTTTATTCGCTTGATGACAAAGAAATTCTTTTTTAAACTTGGCCTGGAAAGTTATCCATAGGCGTTTGTTCAATTGGTATTTTTCAGGTGTTTTAAGTTTGAAGATATTTTTAACGTTAACGATATTTGTCAACCGTTGCTGATGCAGATATATTCGATGATTTTACGAAACAGCTTTAAAAAAAGTTGAAGGTTGATAGACGTAATACTTTGTAATTATTCGGCCTGTTGGCTAGCTTCAGGAACAGTTTACAGTGGTTTGCTACACGGTATTGTGAATATTATTTTAATTTGTCCTTAAATCACTTGCTAAAAGAGAATTGTATACGTTTTTTCCCGTCATTACGAAAACGTAAACATCAAAAACTATGAAATCCAAAGAAACAATGATAAAAATGCACCATAGCTTATTCGAACACCACAATAGCCATTTCGAAGAAACAGCAACCCATTAACGCAACAAAATGCTTCCTAGAAATATTGGCAAGGCTATTGGTAAACAAATAAAAAACAACTGAAAAAGCTTCTGGCCGGGGGCGAAACGTCTTGTAAAAAATTTCTGAATTTCTCAAGAATCCAAAACCCCAAGAAAATGAAACAGAACAAAATATGAAACAGGATTCAAGAACCTCTCCAAACTGAATATAAAGTGCGGCTTTTTATAGCCCCCCCCTGTTAACTTTTGAACGGTTCGACGTAGAACAATTTTGATTGATATCACCGATACTACTTTTCATTGTGATTGCTCGATAGATGGCGCGGAGGGGCAAATCAACTTAAAAATTTCAAAAAGCATGGGGTGCGTCAAGTGGAACATCGTTGACAAGCTAACTCAATTCTCTTTTCAACCATCTAGTTTTTTTTTATTTCGTCAATACGTTTTTTCACAATATGCATTTGAAATGTCAAGTAAAACAATATTTAACATGCATATTGTAAAAAAAACATTGACAAAATTAAAATAAAACAGATGATTAAAAAGAGAATTGAATTATCTTCTTAACGATGCGCCACTCGATCCCCTATGCTATTTGCCATCTATCGAACAATCAGGATGTGTTCTAATACTGACGAAAGCCGTTTCACTAATTTGGGACATTTCAACAGGAATAATAAGCGATATTGGTCCGATGCAAATTTACACTTGATGGAGGAAGGACATTTCCAAGAACGGTTTGGTTTCAATTGTTGGGTTGGGATTTCAGGGGACATAATTTCAGACCCCATAATTTTTCACGGTGTCCTGGCAGGGGCTAGTTATCTAAGTTTCCTCACCCAGGAAATTGAGCATTTCTTGGACGAAGTTCCATTAATAAATCGAGTTGGATTATTTTATCAACAAGATGGTGCCCCGCCACACAACCTGAAGGCAGTTACGGAATATCTGCATGAAACACACAACGAAAACTGGATTGGTAATATGGGTCTAGTTAGGTGGCCGGCGAGGTGAAATAGGGTTGTTTTCAATTTATACCTTTATTTATTCCTTTTTAAAAAACTTTTCAGGTCACCCGACCTTACGCCTCTAGATTTTTTTTATGGGAATCTATTAAAAAGGAGGTTAATGATGTACCTCCTGCCACACGACATGAATTAGAGGACAGAGTAAGGGCAGCTATTCATTGAATTACACCAAGACAGTTGGAAAACGTTTTAAGAGCAATAATAAGAAAAGTTCGCATTTGTCAGCAACAAGATGGAGGTCACTTTGAACATCTGGTACCCTGAAGATCTGTAAATAGGTAGTTTCAATATAATTATTTCATTTTCAATAGGTGCTTCATATTAGAAAAGTTCTAACGTTATGGTGTTTTTAGTTTTTTATCGAAAGTTTTCTCACAACCTAATAGAGCGCGGTATCAAATTAATCGCAATAAAATGCTCTTTTTTTCTTACCCGACTAGCCACCATGTTGCCATTTGAAAAAAAATTGTAACAAAAATTTTAAAATCAAACGTCACATAGCTGAAACATTTTGATCAAAAACACTAAAGTTGTATTTTCACGAACATTTTAGGACTTAAATTAATTATTTGAACGTATCCATATAAAAAAATTATTTCGGAAAAAAAATCAAAAAACGGTTACATACAGTGACAAATGATACATGGTTGTATTTTAAATGTCATATGGAGACAAAAAAACTGAAAATATACCAGGTGTCCCATTCAAAAATCGAAATTTTTTGTCACTTCCGGTGAATCCTGAATTTGCATGAAGTCGAGATACTTGTCAAAAAATGTAGTTTTATGCATATAACAGATCATTCAAATTTCATTCCATTATCTCCGAAAATAAAAAAGTTATAGGGGCGAGCCACCTTCCGTGGACACCCGCTATATGTTTGCTTTCTGTGGGAGTCTTGGTAGTCTTCAGGAAAATTGACGTCTTGGGTAATTGCCCAGTATAATTATTCAATAAGCATGTTTTGACGGGGGGGCCTCGTCTTCATCAGGAAATTTACACAAATATGTAATTATAACATGATAATTTTTAAGTTATGAAATATGTTATGCATATATATTTTCCTACTATGAACCACGCTTTCAGGATAAAGTCTGCCACATTCACAACATGGGACTAACATGGAAGAAAACAAGGATAATCAACTTTCCCGAAAGCCGGGTTGATGGTTAGAAAATATATCTGCATGGAATATTTCATTACCTAACCACCACTTGTTCTCATCCATTCTAGAAATTATCATGTTATAATACGTACTTGTATCAATTTTTTCGATGAAGACAAGAGGCCCTCCGTCGAAACGTTGAAACTTATTCCTCCGGATTATTCATTTGGATTATTCACGATAAGAAGAAAATACCAAAGTTCCCAAAATATGGACGCATTTGACAAAATAGATTGCATTTCTTTGAATTTTTTCTTCTGGATTTTCAACCTCTGTAATTCGATATGAAATGGCATTATACACCCGTCATTCACTCATAGCAGCTAATATGATTATTTCATCTCGCCAGATGAATTGAAAGAATACACTTTGTTAATTGGTCAAGCTCTGGGAAATTATTAATTCCTCCATCAAGACATCCACGGACAAGATAAATAAAACTGAATGTGATAATTGTCAAAAAAGCTTAAAAATGGTTTCACTACTTTTTACAAAAACTAAGGACCCTTTCAAGTCGACAAATCAAAATTTATAAAATTCATTGCTCAAATTGTC
The DNA here is from genome assembly GCA_018342105.1 of Gonioctena quinquepunctata. Classification (NCBI taxonomy): domain Eukaryota; kingdom Metazoa; phylum Arthropoda; class Insecta; order Coleoptera; family Chrysomelidae; genus Gonioctena; species Gonioctena quinquepunctata. The sequence continues at coordinate 283,917 of JAFIRS010000523.1, forward strand.
ATAGAGCATACTTTGGACAGACATCAAGAAAACAAAATGGTCGAACAATTTCACACGAGAGTAATTATAAAATGAAGAAATAATCTTGTGCATTAGCAGAGCATGTTCTCATAATTAAACACGAAATGGATTATAAAAATGTCACAATAATGAAAATATTAACAAAAAAGGACTCTTCTTGAACTGAAATATATGAATGAAGACAGTAACTGAACAAACAAATTTATGAAGGGAAATTTGTGTTTGTGATGTATAATGTAAAAGAGAGTTGGCGGCGGGCTGACAAAAATTTTTAAATTCTAGAAAAAAATATCCTTGGGCAGGGATCGAACCCACGACCTCATGATTACTAGTCAGGTGCTCTCCCAATTGAGCTACCGAAGACGTACGTTCGCATCTGCATTCGGGATATCGCTTTCTAGAATTTAATGTTAGTGTGTTTGGAAAGTTATGAGGTGGAAGGGAACTCATTCGCTATCAAATTATCATCAAGATCCAATTCATCTTTCACCTTGCGTCATCGACAATTTGCGATTCTCAGCAGGAGTCAGGTGTGGTTCAATGATCATTTTATAGCGAATGAGTTCCCTTCCACATCATAAATTTCCCAAACACACTAACATTAAATTCTAGAAATCGATATTCCGATATTCGGTAGCTCAGCTGGCAGAGCACTTTACTAGTAATCATGGGGTCGTGGGTTCGATCCCTGCCCAAGGATACCTTTTTCTAGAATTAAAGAATTCTTGCCTGCACGCCGCCAACACTTTTTTACATTATACATTACAGACACAAATTTCGCTTCTCAATTTTAAAGTTTGGCTTAATTGTTCAATGGTCGGAAATCCACACCTGACCCCTGCTGAAAATCGCGAGTTATCGATGACGTAAGGTGAAAGGTAAATTGGATCTTGATGATCATTTGATAGCGAATGAGTTCTCTTTCACGTAATAACTTTCCTGAACACACTAATGTTATGATCTGCATATAGAGCTTGGAAAAGAAAAATGTCTTGAAAGAATATATTCATTTAGGAAGATCACATTCAAACTATGGAAAAATCCAGTATTAATATATAAAGTCATATTGCGTGAAAATTAATCTATTCTAACGAGTATTGAACTCAATGCACCGAGAAATTATAAAAATAACACCATACATCTGTGCTGTAGACAAAAATATAATTATATACTGCACGTGGGAAGTCATGAATTTCAAAACAGGGGTTCCTAAAAATAAATGTACACAGAAAATCATGCCTAATTATGAACTCCAGTAAACTATGAGTTCATAAGAAAAGAAAATACCTATTTATAATCGACCCTAACCAAAGAAGCGACACAGCTGCATCATCGTAGGAGAGACGGTGTAATTATATCTGAAAATAAAACAAGGTCAACTTGGGATTTATAACTGCTTACATAATTTTTCCTGCATGTGGGAATACGAGGATATAAAAACACTTTCGTAACAATGAGAGCCATTCCATTCGGGTATTCATTTCAATTCAGTACGTAACTCATGATGCGCATCGGCATCTTGAATTGAGTTATTTTGATCAGATCATGTTTTAGTCAGATAGATGAAAACTTTTTGTACTCCAAGTTATATTCAGATACAACCAAGTTTGAAATGTACCAGTTATTAGAAATCACACTGATGAGTTTATTTACCAGTTTATAAGAAGCAAAACAACTCCAACATCGTAGCTACAAAGAAAATGAGTAGAACTACATACACTGATATGTAGTTGGAAGAAGTCATCGGAAATTCATCATTGGCTCCAGAAATAAATAAATGATTAAATACTTGACGGGATTTCTGAAGATTGAACTGAGAATCAGTTGAATAAAAATATTTGCAAGATAAAATACCGGAAATTATTTTGGTGAAGTGATCTTCGTACCAAGTGTATATATACAGGGTGAGACTACATATTTTTTCTCTTTGATTGTATTGTGTACCAGGCTTTATATAATGAACATTTTCCACATTCATACTCTACATTCTTTAAAGTTTAATTCAACTACTGATCAATATTTCTTCAGTTCATTAGATTTTGATAGTTGCTTGTTCTAGAAAGATGTATACTATGATTAAAAGTCCAGCGGAATATTATGGTTGTTGTTTAAAGAAGAAAAATAATTACAATGAAAATTGTGTTAACCCAGATAATTGACCTTAGTGTTTTAGATTTGTGTACATTGATAAATACAAAATTTCAGAATATATTGATGAAGCATAAAAAGAAGTATTAAAATATATTGCTACGTTTGATTTTGCTAAAATTGATTGAAAATATATTGTTCATGCCTTAAAATTATAGAACATTGTAACTGATATGATACTAATTTCTGCTATGGTTTTATTGCTATTTCCATACTCATATTTTCTGGTGAGTTTATATGAAATGGTTTTATAATATATCTTTGAATTATGGATTTGTGTAATGGTTTTGATGATTGATGTCAACTATATCTTTTGAATTCACAACTATATTATTATTTCATTTTTTTGATAGCTTGAGATATGACCGAGTACATAGGTTGAAACGAACCTCAATCATATACTGAATGAATTACTTGGATGGGCCGTTCTCTGAGTACATTCCCGTTGTTAATTTTCTTAGTTGCACAACCCTCAGTATGGAACCTCTAACGATTTTTTATAAAACACGCTTCTGTACTGTCAATTGTGTGAAAAAGATTCAGTATAGAGTAGAGTGAATCCAAATATTACCAGTAGGTATAGTTTATACATCATTTGGCGGTATTTTGTAAAATCCTTCTATTGGGGTTTCTAAAGTGGTAAAAGTAACTGTGAGGTTCGATAAACAATTGGCTAGGCAGGAATGTGGTTTTTAAATAAATGACACCCTGTACAGCTCATAACAATGGTTGGTCAGATGTGGGGTATTTACTTCTTCCACTGTCCCCAGCTATAACAATGGGTTTACAGGTGTGGTGTATGAATTCCTAACACTTCGATATAGCCAAGCTATAACACTAACATTAAATTCTAGGAAGCGATATCCCGATCGCAGATGCGAACGAACGTCTTCAGTAGTTCAGTTGGGAGAGCACTTCACTGGGTCGTGGTTTCGATCCCTGCCCGAGGATATCTTTTTCTAAAATTAAAAAATTATTGCCTGTTCGCCGCCAACTCTCTTTAACAAAAAAAATATATTGATAATATGATAGAATTTATACCTTCGTTTTCAGTCATTTATTTCCATAGATTCTTCTGTTCGTTGGAATCAAGTAACGACAAAGATTGTTTCTACCGCGAAATTGAGGCACCTTGAATCAATTTACATAAAATATTTATCTGTGTCTGTGTACAACATTTTATTTTTTCCCATGATTTGTACATTTTGTAACGATATATCTGTTACATTTCTTATCAATATGCTTAGAGATACAAAATAATTAAGAGTAGCTCAAGTTATCCTATTAACTCCAATCTAAGAATCACTATTGAAAATCTTAGCGCCATCTAACGGCGAATGGTCATTGGAGTTGAGTGCGAAGAAGAACGCGAAGTACGATTTTGGTATCAAAAGAATAGAGCGTGCAAATCTAGGCCTTTTTTAGCGATCTATCTTTAATCGAGATATCGTGTGTTCTGAAGCCTGTCAGCCATTGAGTAAAGATATAGAATTTTGTTTATGTTGAAATAACTAATGAGTCAGAGCATCTTCCTTTCTTTGGCGAAAGTGATTCCAAAGCAGTGACTTTAGTGTGATACCGAGGTATGTGGGAATATTGTTTGGCCATTTTTAAATGAGGATGTTGAAATATTTTCTAAGGGAATGTGGAATATTATTTCATGAAGTTCCGATATATTGGTTCATCTATACCCGTTGATAAGTATACAGCGGATAAATTTAATTAGGTCAAGTAGGTAATTGATTCCAACGCAGTATCATATTTATTTTACAAATTAGTTGAGGTGGAATTATAAATATCACATGTAACATATCGAATTGAATCAAGATACCAGTGTTCCGTCTCATCTGATTACATTGCTTTCTCTGACAAGTCTTCATTGGGGTTTAAAGAGGGTTTCTCAAATATAAAGTACCACTTACACTGCATTTGGATATATTTCTGGTCTCAATCACAAGAAGTATGATATAGTTGAATATTATATATTTTTCATGGTCTTTTGTATATATCTTTGGTATGGTTTCTGATTTGGTGATAATGATCACATAGCTGTCATTTTGCTTTTGACCTAGGTGAAGCGAAATATATATATATATATATATATATATGTTATATATATATATATATATATATATATATATATATATATATATATATATATATATATTTTGAGTTTGGAATATTTTTTATCATACAGAAAAACTTTATGAGGAAGTATTTGACGATTGGTCAAAGATAATTCTTATACACTTGATCTGAATATCATTGGAATGGAAGTCATTTTCGTATATCATATTCTTCAAACTTAATAGTGCTGAATTTTGATTTTCATTCTTTGTAAAATATAGTCTTGGCCAATCAAGATCAGAACATTTTTCCTTTTTTTTACAGAGCAAAGATCAATTTTTGTCTAAATCAAAATTTAATCTAGAATCTTCAATTTCAGTATTGAACATCAATGACAAATCTCACCACAAGCTGATTTGTATGTTCAAATAATTTCAAGCAATGATCTCTTGATGATATTACACTCATCTGTAACAACTGTGCGTTGGAGAGTGCATTGAGAAATTCCAAATTCCAAGATGTTTTATTTTTAGAAAAAATTGATTCTGACTCAAACAATATTGTTTTCCATGTTGTATTGCTGAGAACAATCATTCCATGGACAAGAAGCTGATGCTTGTATGTTCCACCTGATCGGTCGCTCAGCAGCCATAGGTACCCCCTGATTGCGAGCCACACGACTACGTGAAGTCTAGCTACGAGCTTCATAATATTCAATCAGAGGTACATCTTCTTCGATAAAACCGACAGGTTCAGTAATACATTGGAAACCCAGAATTGTAAATATTTGTTATACTGCAAAAAACCTATTGTACATTTGTAAATAGACTAATACAAGTTTGGTATTTGTTTAATTGTTGTCGTGATTTACAGAAGGAAACAGTATTTGATTTGCAATTATTATCGGCTGGAAAGTTTGAATTTGTATCCTAATTTAACAAAAAATCCTGGCGTCCATTCAAATTTACAATTTCTTAAAAAACCTTTGCTTGAAACATAAATAAATTTGAAACTAGCAAGGCGGTCCAAAGAACTCCCCACCGCTCTTCACTGAATAGTCTGGGCATTCTATTACAATAATTCTCTTGTTATACATTTTCAGTTCATTTTGAACTGCCTTCTCGGTTTTTTCCGCGTTTCATGGTATTGGTCCTCGAATGGTCGGATTTTACGACATTTCGAAAAAATCACATTGACCATCTTCAGGTAATGTATCGCTGATGACTCAAACTCGACTGAGAGCCGCTAGCTGAAATGCTTAAAAAATCCATTCGCATGCTACGAAAAAAGGAATTACAACCCAGTCCAAAAATTGCACGATATCAGTTATTATTTTTATCAGTTGTTTCACACCTATTATTATTGTAAAAGTTCAAAAAATTAAATATGTTATTTCCATCTTACTAGCATGATGAATTCGTATTCCTAGCGAGTTATCACGTTTTCTAAATAAATAAAATAAAAATTCATCTCGCATTCCCGAAGAAACGCGGAAATAAAATGCAACTGCCGGTATTTTACCAAACATCTGCATGTCTACGTTTGTAGGTCAACCGATAGAAATACACTTTTCTGCAGAGTATTTGTGTGTGAGAGAGATGAGGAATAAGCGAAACCAAACGAATACATGTTGACTCATGGGTTTTAAATCGCTCTACATGGAATATCACTCAACTCGTAAATTTTTCGAATGTCTTCGCAATAAACCAACAACCTGCATAACGAAAGTAGTTGAATATAAAATAAAGCTGGGATGCATCGATTCGGCGATATTTAGCAGTGAAATTCGTCGAATGATATTGGGTTCAGTTCTGTGAAATAGAGAGAGAGAGAGAGAGAGAGAGAGAGGCAGAGATTTATTAACTACGTCCATATATATATATATATATATATATATATATATATTTCCATCCCTCCTGTAAATCTGCGTCAATACATTTGGTTTTGCCCATGTAATTCTGCGTCACCTGTATTTCTGCGTCTGTATATGGACGCAGAAATACAAACTTCGCTAAATGATTACTTATTACATGACTGTACTACAGAAAAAAAATGAGGGGGACGTCAAAATGATGGTATGGTGTGCAGATAGCGTATAACCTAGTTCTGACATTTGCCGATAGAGGCGCTGCTATCGCTAGGCGTATATTGAAAATGGGTATTTTCTCTCCACCGTTACGATTTTTCTGCGTCTTGAAAAATTTGCAACACTGCATCGTATGTTATTTTACGTCGTTACTGTATTTCTGCGCTCCAGAAAATTAAATACACGTGTTTGTTCAATTCTCCAGTGAACCAGTGTTCGACGTAAATTCTAAGGTAAGTTTATATTTAATCGGAGAACAACTTCAAAATAATTCTGCTTAGCCACGAATTGAATATTGCGCTTTGTAGAATTTGATATTATCTTCGTTCAGAATTGTAGAACTGTTGAAGTGTTATTTGGCGAATTCATTCAAATATTTTGAAATCTCATATTATCATGATTAGTATGAACCAGCAGTCGGAAATGACAACAAATATTTAATTTGTTGATACTTTAGGGATACTATGTGGATGAATGAACACTTGGTTAGCATTATTATATATTAAATGTAATATGCAATAATATAATAACAGAGCTCATCTTACGTATGGAACAAATTGAAATATTTCAAATGTAGAAAGCTTCCTGAAGAATCCCAAGACAGGTCGATATTCAGTTGCATATCTTCTGTATATGTCATACTCATATATAATCATGAATGTCAAGGAAAGTTTTTTTAGTACAAGCTTTTATTTAACTTGCCTTGTTCATTTATTTTTCTATCTGTACGTTCGGGTGAAATCTTGTAGGGGAATTTTGACATACGCTACTACTCGTCCGATTAACTTGAAATTTGGCAGGTGTTCATAATTCCGGTGACAATGCAATATGGATTTTTTGTTAGAGAAAAAACAAAATGACGACTCCAAGATGGCGGTCAAGTTTTGTGCGGAGATTATGATTTTTTTGTCAAAATTCATAAATTCAAGATGGCAGCACAACGGTGGCGTACGAGTTTTGTGATTATGATCTAATTCGATTCAAAATTAGTATGTGGGGGTTTTCGGGGTCGGAGATAATGAGTTTTTTGTCAAAATTTATAAACTGAAGATAGCGGCTGCAATATGGCGAACAAATTTTGTGATTATAGTCCAATTCTACTCAAAATTGGTATGTGGGGGTTTTCGGGGTCGGAGATTATGGAATTTTTCGCCAAATGAAGAGGACGGCTCCAATATGGCGGATAAGTTTTGTGATTATGGTCTGATTCTATTCAAAATTGGTATGTGGGGGGTTTTCGGGGACATACATTATGAATTTTTGTCAACATTCATGATGGAAAGGCTAAGATTCATAGACTAAAAAATCGAAAATAGTTTTTCTTTGCACCCAATTGTGCAATTGAGTTGAAGGTAAACGTAAACGAATATGAAAGAAAGGTTTAAAAATTTGACAATAAAACAAGAAACACAGAAATGAACATATGTCGTAGAGAAATGAATTATGATGTTTCACTCCATACTTTTATTTTTAGTCGTTAAGATTTTGAATCACAATTGGGTTCAATGAAAAATTATTTTCTACTTTTAGTGCACTTTCTACGCGTAAATACTACCGTGTTTTTAATTTTTTTTCAAAGTATTATTTTGTAAAATTTATTAATTCTATGCGGCGGCTCCAAGATGGAGACAAGTTTTGTGATTATAGTCCAATTCCATTCAAAATTGTATTGTCGACATTTTCGGATCGGAGATTATGTTTTTTTGTCAAAATTCATTAATAAAGATGGCGGATGAGTTATGTGATTATGTTTCGATTCGATTCAAAATTGGGATTAGAGATTATGTGTTTTTTGTCAAAATTCAACAAGATAAGAAACAAATTTTATGACCACTGGTCTAGTTTTTAAAAAAAATGGAGATGTTTTTTTTGGAGTAGGAGATTATAATTTTTCTCAAAATTGAAAAAATTTATGATAGCGGCAATTTGGATGGAAATGACGCATTTGTGGTCAAAATTCAAAATTCATTCTATCGAATGAATTTTGTGGCAGAGAATCAGTTTGGGGGTGTGTATTATGAATTTTTCATTGCGGACTAAAAATAAACTAATGAATGTGGGAAAACCAAGCTTTCACTGAAATGTACTAAGACAGGAAAAATAATTTCTATAGACATTTGACGCATTTTAATCTGAGAGTAACAAATTCTAAGATTCGTCGCCCAAGATTATCTATTCTAAATTTCAACTGGAAACAATCTGCGACAAGTTTTGGTATCTGTTGCTCACAGAATAACCTCCGTCACACATCTAAAGAAATAACTTTCTCCTATTCAGTGCGTTTTGTTAAAATATTAATTTTATGTTTTTTATTAATATTCATTTAATTATCTTCAGTCATTCATGAAGAATTTGCAATATGTACCTTTAAAATCTCCGTATATTGCAAAACTAGTTTACCCCAATGAATTCTGACCAAAAATCCGTTATATCTGTCCCTGAATAGCAATTGATATCGAAATTGAATAGAATCGAATCACAATAATTGTCTACCACCTTGAATTGATTGAAAATGATGAACACTTACCAAATTTGATTCAATGAGTTGAAGTGATTTACAATTAATTGACTTGCAAGTTTTGACCAAAATTCATTGACAACAAGTTGGATTTTTTTTATTACCTATTCCTTTTCAACAACATATTGTTCACTCCCGAGGCATTCCCATATTTCTTGTTATTTACTATTCAGCTCAATATTTTTATATTTTTTTTCATAAGTGGCATTCTTGAAGATACATTCTCCTTCAGATCAACATAAAAACTAACATGTCAAGAGGAAAAAAAATATTAGATCTTCTGCAGAAGCCTTCTTGCGGTTTAGGTGAGTAAAAAACATTCACTTCAGTACTTAAGAGATCAGACGCAAAAAATAAAACTACTACATATATTCTACAGTTAACATTAGATGAGTGTCATTCCGTTTATTCCCAAAATATCAGCTATTTTCATAAACTGTATGACATTTGGAGCACTTTTTAAAGCAATATGGGTCATAAGATTGGATTTACTCTGTTATTGTCTAAAATTCAATGATTACCACTCCCTAATGACATCGATTATTGGAGATGGTGTTGAGTGCCTACAGTATTTCTGTTTGAACTACTCTAGAAATCAATACCAGTTTTTCTCCATGAAAAATATTTCTTCAATACTCTCTTAATACTTAAAAAATACCCAATATTATATGCTGATAATTAATTCGAACAAAATAATAAAATCACAATACATTTCAATCCATTCAAATTTTTTTTCCGTCAATAATTTCTTTCTGTTCTTTTTCAGGTGATCAAGAAAATGAAAGGTTGTATACTAGTACTGATGAGAATCAATCTTCCCAAGCCAAACCTCTAACATACCACACAAAAGTCGCCATCAAGTAACAGGCGAATTTTCGATAACCAGGACAAGAGTAATTCATACCATTCTTTGAATAATATTTCAGACATTGCACCTGGACTGAAAGCCAAATCAACAGAGGTGAAAGCAAAAAAATAATCAAGGTTTTGCAAGATATAGATTTAAACTCTCCCATACTCGATACATTATTTTCGAAACAAAGTATCTCGAGTCAACTAAAACAGACGACCAAAAGCTATATGGCAAAAATGAAAATGATGATGAGGCCAATGGATATTACTCTGATGAAGAACCGTTCAGCCCAGATTATTCGGAATATGTTCCTGACAGCGATGAATTTGGATCTGACTCGGAAAATGATACAAGTAAAATAATAATTTCCACGTTCAACTCAGCATCTGATAGTTCTGGTGAAATTGTGACTGTTGATCACTCTAAGAAAAAACGGAACTCGAACATGCTCTCGGAATCGGAAATGTGCGAAATTGATACAAATTCAATGAATCCAATTCCGAAGTTTACATCTCCCCAGAGAATCAAAACAGCTCCCAAACCACCAGAGGTAATTTCTTCTGACATTAAACAAAACAAGAAGAAAAAATGGACAAAATTCAAACGTTTACCAGATATATGTTATTTCTGTGAGACATCAGTTCTAAATTTTGGAAGGCATCTCCTCCGCAGCCATTCGCATGAACCTGAGGTTGAGAAAATTGTGATATTGAAACCGAATGACCTTACACGTAAGAGACTGATTTCCGCAATTAGAAAAAAAGGTAACCATTTGAAAAATTCAGATGTCTGTGTAAAACCTGTGAAAAAAAGTCATGTCCCTGGCAGGAACGAATCTGATTGTGTACCGTGCAAACATTGTTTGGGTTACTTTAGACCACCACAAATCTGGCGCCACATAAAAAACTGTCCACAAAACCCAGGAGAAAAAACAAAATTTTCTCATAAGTCAGATGCACAAGATATTTTGATAAGACATCTTGCCATAGATCAAAAACTCAAAGACACAGTATTTCCAAGAATGTTAGCCGATAAAGTATCTTTTGTTGCTAAAAACGATGTTTTGATTTGCAAATATGGTGCACAATATCTTACAAGTCATAGAGAAAAGCACCATATTAATGTTTGTTCTCGAAAAATGCGAGAACTTGCTAAGTTATTGATTGAGATAAAAAAACTCCATCCCGCAATAAAACATTTTTATGATGCTCTACAACCAATTTATTTCGATTCTTTCATTGTAGCTACAAAATAGTAGCTGGATATGATGCTAGAACAGAAGATTATACATCTGCAACCTTTGCTATGAATATAGCGACGTCATTAAAGGAATCTTGCAGTTTGGCTATAAGACTAACCTTAAAAGAAGATCATATAACTCCACGATTGATATAGCAGAGATGGAGGCTAATTTCAAAACCTTTCAACAACTTCTCTCAGATTCCTGGAAATTTGAAATCTCCACTGTGGCAGCTTCTTGTCTTAATACGAGAAAGTGGAACAAAATAACAATCGTGCCCCTAGCAAGTGACATAAAATTATTCAGATGTTATCTCATAGAAAAGGCAAATTCAGCACTTGAAGAGCTTAAAACTAACCCAAAAGTGAGAAAGCTTACAAACTTCTTCTAGAAGTAAGTTATTGTCGATCAATGTTATTAAATAGAAAACGTGGAGGTGAGTTACAACGCTTGCCTCTTCATTTATATCAAAATGTTCCAGAACATCAATCATATGAAGAGTTCAATGACGCCATATCCCAAACAGAAAAATTCTCATGAAGAAATTCAAACGAGTTGTGACCAGAGGAAAGCGAGATCGTGGTGTACCTGTTTTGTTCACAACTGACGTACAACAACATTTAAAGGAACTTATAGCATTAAGGGATAATTTTGTAAGAAAGAAAATATTTATCTCTTTCCTACACTGCATCATGATACACCCTATAACAGGATATAAGGTTATGCAGAAACATGCTAAGCTTAGCGGAGCAAAAATCCCGAAGCAATTACGTCTACTAGGCTTAGAAAGCATCTTGCCACAATGAGCCAAATACTAGAATTATCTCCAAATGATATTGAGCAATTGGCAACCTTTATGGGGCACACCAAAGATGTTCATAAGCAGGTATACCGATTACCTGACGACGTCTTTCAGACCGCAAAATTGCCAAACTTTTAGTGTTGATGGAAAGTGGTCAGGCAGGGCAGTATAAGGGAAAGACTTTAGATGAGATAGACTTAGATCTGGAAGAAGATGTCAATGAGGAATCATCAGACGAAGAGGCGATAGAAACAAGAGAAGAAATATTAGAACAGCAAGAACCTTCAACATCTTCGGTCCCACCTAAGAAAAAAGAATACTTGTACCTTGGACCCCAGAACAAAAGAAATTGGCCAAATTGTATTTCAAAGTCCACATCCAGAATAAAGTGCCTCCCAAAAAAGGGGAATGTAATGATTTGAAAGAGACCCATTCTGGGGTCTTTGAAAATAAAACATGGGAACAGATAAAAGTTTTTATACAAAACATTTATCGAAACAAATAATTTTTTTCACTTGAATCCATGGAACTATGGAGTTGTTTATTTTAATTTGTCCTTTTAATAGAAAATGAATAAATCACTTTTGTTTGTTGCAAATTTTATTACGTTCTATCAATAAGAAAACGAATGGTTGTAATGTGTTTTTGCTAGTAGTTTCCTGCTACATAATTTTTCATTATATTTTATTGTGCGTTGATCCTTTTTACACGCTTTTATTTAACTCGCACTATTTGTTTGTCTGCGTCAAATCAAGTGAATTTTGACACACTTCTAGGTGTTCCTAATTCCGGTAAAAATGGAAACTTTTGGAATTATGATTTTTTGTCAACATTTATAAATTCAAGATGGCGGCTCCAAGATGGCGGATACATTTATAAATTCAAGATGGCGGCTCCAAGATGGCGGATGAGTTTGTGATTATGGTCCGATTTGATTCAAAATTGGTATGTGGGGTTTTCGGGGTCGGGTATTATGATTTTTTGTCAACATTTATAAATTCAAGATGGCGGCTCCAAGATGGCGGATGAGTTTGTGATTATGGTCCGATTTGATTCAAAATTGGTGTGGGAGTTTGAGGGGTCAGAGATTATGATTTTTTTGTCATAATACACAATGCACAAAAGGGTGCGATGAAAAAATTATTTTATACTTTTTTAAAAACTAATTCTTACCTTTATATAAAATAAAATTTTACTATTTTTGTCTATTTCTACAGATGAATGGAATTATCCGGGGAAAACATATTTAACAGAGAAAAATAATTAGAAAAGAAAAAACTCTAAGTGGAGCACATTTTCGTGGGCTAAAATCATTCGATGAGTTTCTCTCATTCCAATCTTGATGGAGGCTCATTATAGGAGCGTTTTAATATTTGACTTTGATTCTATTCTTGGGAATCATCTTATTTGTTTTAACATCAGACAAATTCAATGATACACAATTCGTAGAACTCCCGAAGTAGGTGCACTACAAAAAAACGAATTTTCATGAATACACAGTAAGGGAATCAAAATACTTCTCACTCTACTACAGTGAAGGGAAAAGATCCACTCATATATTTGGCAACAAGGCTGACGCAGAAATATCAGAACAATGGATAAATATATTCAAAGAATGACGCAGAAATGACTGACTGATGTGATCGAAAGTATACAGACGCAGAAATGATGGAACCTTGAAAAGACGCAGAAATACTGGAAGAATGTTCAGTAAATTTTGTTTTTTTGTTTTTCAAGTATATCGAAAAATTTAACCGGAATAATTATCCTGAATTGATATTATAACAAACTGATTTGAGAAAATAGAATATACTCCAATATTTCTGCTAGACGCACAAATGATGGTATCATGAAATGACGCAGAAATGATGGTGGGATGGAAATATATATATATATACATATATATATATATATATATATATATATATATATATATATATATATATAGGTTGGTGTGAAGGTTAGACGACTGTCTAAGTTAAAGAAGAATCCTTTTTGAATTCGGATATGCAGTCAACAAGGGTATGGAAATTAAAGTGAACTCTTTTTTCTATTCAAGCTTTCGAGTCATTTATTGTCTCTTCATCAGGAACTCTACAATGAATTAAAATTGAACATTATTAGATTGGAAAACCAAATAGGCATGTGTGTACTTACGAAAGTGAGGTTAAACCCTTTCACTTGCAGCAGTTTATAAAATAACATGTCACAACATATATAGTTAAAACTTTGATCAAAATTGATCATGATTACTTAAACATAAGTGTGAAAACATTTTAAAATTCCAAATGGGCTCTTATGGAGGTCATGTTGGATTCAAGAAGAAGTGGTGACAGATGACTGACAATTGAAGTATAAATGAAGTTGACAATTGACAAGTATGAAAAATAGATATTAGACTTGTTGCCAACATACAATGAGGAGAAAAATAATACCACCAACCCATCAAGGGTACCAACTTGATGTTAATTTAAACGATTTTGGTATGTCTCATAAGGAGAATGACATAGAAAATATGAGTTTTTTACAACAAGTGAAAAATTCAATATCAACCATTCCAGGGGACCAACTTATGTTTAATAAATTTAATTGTGGTCTGTCTCATAAAGAGAACGACTGAGTAAATATGTTTAAGTAATCATGATCAATTTTGATCAAAGTTTTAACTCTATATGACTATATCAAGAGTGTTGTCTGTTGTGACATGTTATTTTTTTAAATTGCTGCAAGTGAAAGGGTTTAACCTCACTTTCGTAAGTACACACATGCCTATTTGGTTTTCAAATCTGATAATGTTCAATTTCAATTCATTGTAGAGTTCCTGATGAAGAGACAATGAATGACTCGAAAGCTTGAATAGAAAAAAGAGTTCACTTTAATTTCCATACCCTTGTTGACTGCATACCCGAATTTAAAAAGGATTCTTCTATATATATATATATATATATATATATATATATATATATATAAATAAATTTGTAGAAGGTCCTTAACAAAAAAAATTGTTTGAAGTTAAAAGTTACAAGTTAAAAGAGTAAGACTAAATTTCCTACGGTGATACATCACATTACAACACAGGAATAAAATAAGGTCAACTCAGAACTCAGTCATTGTTAACAATACAGAAAGGGGTATAAAAGTTGAATTGACGAACACATTAAAGGCCTAGATCATACACGTTAAAATTATAATTCAAAAAGTCCTTTACGGAGTAAAAACAGTTGATCAGTAGACAAGATTTCACTGATCTCTTAAAATTGTAAAAGTTCATATTTCTTATATCCAAGCGTAATTTATTATATAGGTTTAAATTCAATGCATTTTTCTGTGATACAGAGAGTCTATTATCTTGGTGTTCTCAAGAGGTTTCCTGACCTTGTTTGGTGCTGATGCGTGTCCGCTGAAAGAGCAAAATCTGATTTTTTTCATGTATTTCAAGGAGAGTGGAATATATGAAAGCGGTAGGAAGAGGCATGATCTGGTGATGAATAAATAGAGCATGGCAGTGATCTCTGTAGCCCGCCCGTGATATTATCCGAATAACCCTTCTTTGTGAAACAAAAATTTTGTTTGAAAGGGACGAATTACCCCACAAGACAATTCCATAAGTCATATGACTGTGAAAAAGTCCAAAATAGCTGGCTTTACAGTATCTGCACCAACAAGGTCCAGTTGAGTTTGTCATCAATAGATATACCAAGTAATTCGACACTTTCCCCACCTGTTAGTGAGGAGTTTGAAGATATAATGAGATTCTGATTTTTAGCAGAATTGAGCATAAGCTTATTTGAACAGAACCACTCATTTATCATTTTCAAGGTGAGTTTGGAAGAGCCAATCAGTTCCTCTAATTCACTATAACGATCTATCAGTGTCGTCAGCAAAGAGAATGTATTTTTTCGGTAATATATGATAATATAAATAGGGTTGGTCCCAAAACAGAGCTGATTTGGCGCCTTCAACCGAAACACACTGAGATCGCCCATGCAAATCGGACCTAAAAAATTCCAATGGAAGTCCACGAATGGCATAACAGAAAAGTTTCTCAAGTAATATATCATGGGTTACACAATCAAAAGCTTTAGTCAGATCACAGAGCGTTAAAAACGAATGCTCCTCATTCTCGAGTCCATCAACTACATTCAAAATAACGCTCAGAATAGCTATCGTCATTGATTTATTTTTCTAAAGCCAAATTGCTCAGGACACAGCAAGGAGTTTGTTTCCAGGTAGGATATAAACTTTGTTTTGACTAGCGCCTCTATGATTTTCGCGATAACTGAAATTATGGAAATATGTGACAATGCAATGGGAAAAACACTTTTTCATTAAAAATCTTGTTGGAGATCGAAAGAGATCAAAACATTCCCGAAGGAGTAATCATTCTATTTTAACCCCTGACGCGAACAGGTCTCATAAGTTTAACGTGTCTATCTGTGTTTCTGTCTGTTGCATCTTAGCTCCCAAACGGATGAACCGATTTTGATTTAGTTTTTTTTTTGAAAGGTGACTTGATTTGAAGTGCTCTGAGCTATTATTCAAGAAAATCTTTTGAGCCGTTTGAAGATCATCAGCTTTTTTCAGTTGATGAAGCGATGTTAGCAACTTCCACAGGTCTGATCGATTCGTAATTTGGTATCCTGTTACTTCAATGATATTGCAAGAACATGGTGACCTTGACCTGATGCTGCAGCATCATCCGAAATCTGCAGGATACCCAATTCCTCACCAACTTATAGCAGAGGTATCGTGTTTGTGGTCATTGGAATGGCTTCAATGAGAAGATTAAAGATAGATGGGAACGATAGCAAGATGGATGACGCGAAAAGTGACGAGAATGTGAACTCTGAAACCTTGTAAAAGATGTCGAAAGGTAGCTCAAAGTGGTTTGAAATGCAGCAGGTGTGGTACATTGTCACATACTGGATGCCTCAAGTTATTGAAAAGTTTTAAGTACCTAGACGACCATAATATATTGTGTTGTGATGAAATGCAAAATACTATGGAGGACGAACCTGATTGATTCTTCGATAGTGCCAGTGATCTGGTAATCGAAGATTCCAAAGTCATGGAAGTGAGGTATTTGAAAACTATTTGCGAATCAACAATTGAGTATAACTTCGCTACAAGAACGAAGTGAAACTCGACAGTAGATTTCTTTCCAGAAGTAAGGTGTTCTCGGACCAAAATAAAAACCAAACCAATGTCCAATGTCCGTGGTAGAACCAAAATCTACTTCATTTTCTAACACGTTTGAAAATAATGTGAAGAAAACGATCGCGAAGAAACCATGACACCCGAACAAGGGAATTCCCATACGATAAAAACACAGAAGTCGCAGCTGGTATACTAGAGGAATCAATACATACATTTAACGAAAAATACACCAACAATTATCGAAAATGGTTCGACTTCTACAGCTCGGGATGATTGGACGCCAGTTCTACCGAGAAAACTCAAGTGGTCATTGGTAATAACGTGAAGGAAATTCAGATAAAGTTATCCCCAAGCAATTGGCACCAATTGAAAATTATTTTTCCTCACTCAGGGTACCTCTTGCGCCCTAAATTACCCATAGACCGCTGGTAAATTGACACCCTGCAGCGTAGGACGTTGATGATCGTTGCCGATAGGGCCATATGAGCTTTACCGAAATAAATGATGGTTTGGAAACTTAAGAACACGCTTTAATAGAAAACTAAACTAAAAAGTAGAAAATAATTTCAAATGAGTTAGAAATAAGAAAACAGTAATTAACAACAAATTTATTTCATCGTAAAAAAGCGTCGGGTGCTTGATGTCAATTGTTATTAATATTTCATGGACAGATATTGGTAAAACTAGAATCATCATGAAAATATCTTAAAAAGCACCCCGCGCTTTTTTACGATGAAATAAATTTGTTGTTAATCACTGTATTCTTATTTCAAACTCATTTGGAATTATTTTCTACTTTTTAGTTTAGTTTTCTATTAAAGCGTGTTCTTTAGTTCTTAAACTATCATTTATTTTCAACTTTTCAGTTTTGTTTTCTATTAAAGCGTGTTTTTTAGTTTTTCAAACTATTATTATTATTATTAAATTTTTTTAACTATTATTCTCCAATTTTGAATATAATCGGACCATAATCACAAAACTCGTCCGGCATTTTAGAGCCGCCATTTCGAATCCTTCAATTTTGACGAAATAATCATAATCTCCGACCCCAAAAACCCCCACATACCAATTTTGAATAGAATTGGACCATAATCACAAAACTCGTCCGCCATTTTGGAGCCGCCATCTGGAATTTTTCAATTTTTACAATAGAATCATAATATTGGACCGCAAAAACCCCCACATACCAATTTTGAATAGAATCGGACCATAATCACGAAACTCGTCTACCATTTTGTATCCGCCATCTCGAATTTTTCAGTTTTGACAAGAGAATCATAATCTCCGACCACGAAAACCCTCAGATACCAATTTTGAAGCGAATAATCACAAAACTCGTACGCCATATTGGAGCCGCCATTTCGTTTTTTTTTCAAACAAAAATTTCTTAATGCATTGTCACCGGAATTATGTACACCTGCCAAATTTCAAATCATTCGTATGTCTGGAAGTGGGTCAAAATCGCGCCCAAAGGAGTCGGTTACAAACAAACATACGGTTACAAACATACAACTGAAGCTAATATAAAGCGTGTAATAAAAAGAGGGGACCGAGACGGAAAGAAACCCCTATGCTAAGGGTATGTAATAGTCTTTCACTTAACTTTCATTTGTGGTGCTTGGTCACTAACTCTCGACGAGTTACAAGGATATTTTGATATTTCCACTTTGGGGGAGGCATTACGAGACTTGCCGTGTATAAGGTATCGTTCGTTCGCGATTGTTAGATGGGAAAAATCCAGCGTTTCTGAATTTTCCGCGAATAATAACTTATTTTTCATTTCCATCAGATAGTTAAATAGAAATGAAATGGGGGAAAAAAATACAAGAGAAATTTTGTAAAATGGATAATACTTATTATTCTTCTGGTTCTGGACATTTCGACGGTCCCTACAGCTGAATGTTCACTGGTGTAGTGATGCATTCTTTATTGACAGGTATCCTGTTATTTGTCAATGACTGGGTATGCGGCTATCCAGTGGGAGGGAATTCTAATATACAGTGCTCGTCTAAAGTCCGTTCCCCCCTACTAATTTTTTAACCACCTGGAATATCTCAACAAAATTTGAAGTGCTTAAATATGAGATAAGAGCTACTTTTTCATGAAAAAATCACAGCTGAAAGTTTCAAAATGGCGGCTGAGCGCCATCGTCATTTTTTTTTTGAATAAAACACCTCTTATATGGTTCCTTTTTCGAAATCTGCTCGTAATTCTCAACAGGTTTCTCTGATACACTTTACTCCTAAATTCAATTGTTTTCGTAATATTAACGTTTGAAAAGTGACATTTTGGTCATTTCAAACCCAACCAAATACACTAATGTTGCTTTCAATCAAGTTTGCATTGGGAAAAATCGTTGTCGCGGTAACATCTTGTTTACTGTCAAACTGAACTGCTAACTGTCAAATAGTCCGTTGAGCGCCTAAATCCTTTTTTGAAAAGTGTGATCATGGCTCGTAGTTTAGACGATAAATTTGAAGCAGTTTTGATATTTGGAAAAGCTGGAAGAAATTATCATCTAGCAGTCCGTATGTTTAATGATAGATTTCCCGAGAATCCTATTTCGGAGTCATATTTGCGCAAACTTTTAAATAAGCTTCAAGCAACTGGTACGCTGAAAGTTGCTCCAAGATCAGGAAGACAGTCTCTTTCAGAAGAAAAAAAGGTAGAAATTGTTGCTGAAATGGTAATCCATCCGACTCTCAGTCGACGTCTGCAGTTGCTGAATCCTGTGGAGTAAGTTCAAAAATTGTCCAAAGAGTCCTACATAAAAAAAAGTTTCATCCCTATAAAATGAGAATCCTGCATGCTCTCATGGAGGATGATCCAGACCGGATGGTTGAATTTTGTGAGTGGTTAACAAGAACAATTGAAGGAGAACGGGGCTTCCTAAAACGTGTATGTTTCGCAGACGAATTGATGGAAAAGCCAACAAACAGAATGTACGATACTGGAGTGATACTAATTCGCATATTTTTAGAGAGGGACATACCCAGTTTCCTAAAAAGGTGAATGTTTGGGCGGGGATTTTGGGCAATCGCGTTGTTGGACCGATTTTCATCAAAGGCAATCTTCCAGGAGTTCTTTACAGAAGTATTTTAGAAACTGAAATTGAACCACGATTAAGACAAATTGTATTAAACAATCAGGAAGAGTTTGAAAATCATGAAATCATATTTCAGCAGGAGGGGGCACCCCGCCATTTCGATCGCATGGCTAGAGAATTCCTCGATACAAACTTTCCTGGGCGATGGACTGTTCGCAGGGGAAGTACAGAATGGCCACTAAGATCTCCGGATCTTTCACCTATAGATATCTGAAGACAAAAATCTACGCCACTGAATGCCAAACAATAGAAGAGTTGGAACGCAGAATAATAGTTACAAGTGAAGAAATAGATGAACAGACTTTCATCAACGTGAGAAAAGCTATTCATAATAGGGCACTTTATTGTCAAGATTTAGGAGAGGGCCACATTGAACACTTGATGAAATAATTGTTGGGGTAAAATAAAAGTGTTAAATTAAAATTTTTAGCTAACTAATTTGTTTTGATTGTGAATATACAGAACACATTCGTAGGCTTCAAAATTTTTCGGTAAGAGGTACTGTTTATTTGTCGTATTCATTAGGAGATTTAACTACATATTAATAACAACGTTTAGTTAGCAAAATGTTTTACCGGAAGTGACCAAAATCCATACTTCAATTCAAACCGGAATGTCACTTTTCAAACGTTAATATTACGAAAACAATTGAATTCAGGAGTAAAGTGTATTCGAGAAAACTGTTGAGAATTGTGAGCAGATTTATTGAAGATGGCGCTCAGCCGCCATTTTAAAACTTTCAGCTATGAGTTCTTCATGAGAAAGTTGTTTTTCATCTCCTATTCAAGCCCTCCAAATTTTGTTGCGATATACCAGGTGGTTCAAAAATTAGTAGGGGGGGGGACGGAATTTAGACGAGCACTGTATATGTTTTATTGAGTTTTACTATTGTAGGGGAGTTATAGGGGTTGTTTTATTAAATATAAGTCATATTCTTCATGGATACGAGTAGGAGTATTTCTAAGGGGGTTTGCCGGAATATTACATTAATTACCTACTATACAGGGTGAGTCCTGAGGTCAAGTTTCATATTGAAAGTTTCTTTTATCTTATCTCATAAATTAATGTTGTATTGAATATAGTATTAGTACATGAGAGTTGATAGGGGATTTAGCTCATCATATTCACACGAATTACTAAACATACGTGGTGACTCTCCTAATCCTCTTCATAATCAGGGCTGACTGAAATAATGATGATGGGTCAAGTCAACATGCTTAGTTTATACTAGATTTCATCACCTGAGATGGAGCTATACTGCTACACCCTTCTCTACAGGGTGATACGTAGAGTTGTGGGGATTTTATTTTTACTGAAGTTGGGGGCATCTATATACAGGGTGATGTTTGATCATCCTGCCTTATTCACTGAAGCAATTGCATTTTTTTCTTTCACATATATTTTTTTAATTCTTCTTATATACAAGGCTGGGTCAGAATGTAACTGTTTGATACTGCGTAGGGTCGAAGCTGAGTTACTTGGACGAGCCTACGGCTGCATGTTATGAAGCTGCCGCTTATTCGAGGGTATTGAGGATGCACTAATACTACTGAAGAGCCATCACCTTGTGGTTTCTGGGCTAGATGGTTAGACGTGACGAATCATTTGGTCACCCAGGTTTTTCCTAGTTTTGAGTTGTTCTTTGGTTTTAGGGTCACAGATAATTAATTGATGTTAAATTCATTTTATTTTTATCTTACCTGTTGAGGGCCCAAAGAAATACCATCTTTCGGGATTGTCACTCAATGTACGCCCCGCCGCCTATGCTTGCTGAAGCTTAAGCTCGTACCGCCGCAAAAATTGCGTCTTGGTCCGTATTATCTGAATAACATTTGCGGATATTTCCTTTTTACCCCTGATATATATTTTAGTTTGTGACACCTACATATCAAAGAAGCCCTAGTCTTCTGTGCTTCGACGTTGGAAAATATATTTTCTGATGATTATCATGTAAGTGCTTGCTTATTCAATCAATTCATAGATCCTAGGACGTGAGTCGGTTGTTTAATTTTATAAGTAGTCTTTGGTAGGTTTGGAGGGTAATAATACTTTGATTCATAGGGTATTTGGAAGGGATAAACTCACCTGGTGCCCATTTCGTTATTCTTCTCTTTCGTTAAACTCATACGAACCCCATCTCCGCTAGAGCTAGCGCCAGACCCGACAGCCGAGTTAATGCGACTTGACTTGATTTGATTTTGTTTTGTCTTTTTTTTCACATCACAGATTTTTTCACTCTGATATAGTATCAACAGGAAACTAGTCAAAATGCTCATCAATCAGTCTTCTGTCAAATATACTTTTTTTGGATACTGAAAAAAGTCCGCAAAATGCCACTCTAGTGGACTTGTACTCAAAGTCGTCATTGCAAAACTTTAGCGGACTGAAACAAACACATAGAAAGTCTCAAAGGAAAATACAGCTGTTGAAAAAAATTCAGATATTTCACATGTTGCAATTTCGATCGCATGGTGGTATAGTCCAATCTCTTAAAAATTTCGCCAACTTTTCACAGTAAAATTTGAAAGAATTTATAGTGACGGTTTTTAAAGACCACTCTACTATTGCTGGAGTTTTCAATAGAAATATGCGACTACTCACCCTTATTGGTTGCCCTTGATGAGTTTGGTGCGAAGAGCACACTTCGATCATCTTGAGAGCCATCCAAGCGATTTGTTGAGCATGCGTGCGGGTTTGCTTGTGCAAACCTCCTGCTACACAGTAGGCGTCTCCTATTGTTTCCACCTGTGGAAACAAGCAATATTACCTCGAGAAAACTCCTGAAATATTCCCTCCAGTTTTTTTCGGTGTGATATTAGCAACGAAATCTCATCCACGAATTCTGACACAGAAAATTTTATGTGGGTTATATCAATAAGACAAAATGGACTAGTCCAAAGCATAACACGAGTTCTACCAATTTGCAGAATTGCACGGTACAACAAATGATAACTTATTATCTATACTATCAGGTGGTATCAACGAAATAATTATCGCTCCCCAAGTTTTTCAGTAAGAAAGGAAAACATCAGAATTTTTTCATAGAATCGCAATTTTTTTTACAAACAAGCCTATAAAACAAGTTTTACCAATTCTGCATAATTGCACGTTGAATAAAATTATTGCATATGATTCATTCTATAACGTGGTGCTAGCGAAATGATTATTACCCCCTTAGTTTTTTCGTAATGGAGGAAAACATTTGATATATTTATATTTTCAGGAAACTTCATACAGGGTGTTATGTAATGAGTGTCCGATATTTCACAGGACGATTGCTCAGTTATTTATAAAATTGGTATTTGTGGATTTTTTAAATGAGAAATTCAAATTTGATCTAAGTTTGGCCCTTAATTGTAGGGGGCGTCGCCTACAGGTCTCTGTCTCTTTTGGGAAGTAACAACTTTGTCGTGCATGTATGTATCCCATTTTCTAGAAGAAAAATCGATTCCCCTATCATTTTTACGTGAGAAAGGTAAGCTTTTCAGAAGTCGCTACAAGCAGCCGTTTTCGAGATATTTAGATTTGAATTAATTGATGCATCCAATCTTCTTCTTATTGATTCGCGAACTCTTTGAAAATAAAAATATCAAGTAGGCTAGTAAGTTTATTCCAATGTTTTTTTTGTGCTCTCATGTCAAAAATAATATCTTGACGCATAGTTAGATAGTTTTATTTATTATTATTGTGATCATTTGTTAAAAATTGTAAACTTCACCGATGCAGAGTATGCTGACATACATTTTACATACGGACTTGCTAACGGAAATGCATATAAGGGTAGACGTTTGTATCAGGAGCGTTATCCGAACCGTAAAACTCCTACTTCAAAAACGTTTTCAAGAATTCACGCTTGGTTGAGGGAAACAGGAAGTTTTGAGAAAGCTTGTCAACTGTCGGGTGCACAACGGGAACCCCAGAAACTGAGAAAGCGGTTCTTAATCTGGTAGGAGAACTCCCGGAAAAATATCGCTGACGTTAAATATTTCTCATGTTCTGGTATGGAAAATTTCAATTGATAATTTGTTATATCCCTACCATATTCAAAGAGTTCAAGCAGTACTCCCTCGTGACTTTCCGTTACGTAGTTACATATGCAGAACCGTCCTGAAGCCGGCCCACATATTCACACCAATGGATACCCCTTGCTGACGCTACAAGATATCCACACGGTCTTTTATCTCTCTACCGATAATTATCTATGAAGACCTTGCTATTTCCCGTACTCCGAATTTGTTTTACTATGCAATATACCATACTTTATCTTTTATACCGAATGTCTAGAAATTCTTAGCTTTTCATTTTCATTCAGCAAGTCTTTGTTCCCAAAATGTATAAAACCTGAACCATTATTCAGAAGTTCAGTCATAATGAAGTTTTCTTCGCGCTTGTCATCAGCTTTGATTCATTACGAACCTAGAGTGGTTCAAGAAGGAGAGAATTACGTTATTATTGTTCTCACAAAATCGAGTAGGCTGCGAGGGCACTATCGTAATTACGTATCAACTTCTGTCGTTCATTTCTTCAATGCCTTATTCAAAATCCTCCATTTGAAAATCAAATCCTGTTTACCAACGAAGCAAATTTCTCACGCAATTTCCACAACAATCATTTATGGTCATAGGTTAACCCCCATGCGATACAGGAATCACATTTCCAAGAACAGTTCTCTCTTAACGTGTGGGCAGGAATCCTTGGAGATTATTTCATAGGTCCATTCTTTATTCCGGGTAGATCAAACGGAGAGAGATATCGTCATTTTCTTGAAGAAGATTTGCCTATTTTACGGGTGGATGTGCCGTTTAGACTACGAAATGGAATGTGGTTTATGTTTGACGGTGCCCCGGCACATTTAAGCATCCAAGCGCGAGAATTTTTAGATCAAACTTTAGGCAACCGTTGGATAGGTCGGGGAGGGCCTCAACCATGGCCCCCTAGGTCACCAGACCTCAACAGTCTGGATTTTTTCCTGTGGGTGCATAAAAAATCCTTAATTTACCAGACATCTATCCAAAACGAAGAAGAATTGAGTACTCGAATAATTAACTCCTGTAGAACGATTCAAAATACTCCAGGAATCTTCCAAAGAGTGCGCGAATAAATGAGAAGAAGATTGGATGCGTGCATACAGGCAGGAGGTAGACATTTCGAACATTTATCGTGATTTTCATTTAGATTTATATCTAGTGTTCCGTTATTTATTGTTGTTCAAGAATTAGCGTTTGAAATGTTTCTTTGTTGAATAAAAAAAAAAGTTTTCAAAATTGTTTAACTTTTTGACAAACACATGCATCAATTAACCCTTTGAAGAAAAGTGGTTCCGCTGTGTAACCATAAATTCCAAATATTTTTCCGGGCGGCAATGTGGTCAGACTGCTATACCACATATGCTGTGACATGCGTGGCAGTGTCCTCTATCGAACGAAACACAACCATTTGCGTAACTCATGTAGATCTGTACCATAGACAAATTAAAAATAAAGAGACTGTTTGAAACATTGGCGATCTTGACCACCAAGTTTTTGGTACGGCCAGTTTTTGGTATGGAGGCGCTGCCCGCAATCAACAGACGAATGATGACATGATAATTTTCCAATTTCGACGTTTGTCAGAAAATGACAAACCACGTAATAATTTCAGAATAATTCTACTGTTATTGTTATCGAAAAATTAATGATAGAAATTATACTATGGACTTGAATTCGGAATCCAACATCGAAAATAAAATGTTTTGTTATTCGAGTTGACGCTGAAATTCCTGGAAATAGTCTTTTACAAGGTAAAATAGAAGCTGCTTTTCACAAACTGATACTTATTTCCATCCATCAGTTGCAGAATTTTTTTCACAAATTGGTACTTTTTTCCACCCAAAAGTTTCCATTTCCTATCACCATTTGAGGAAGTACGGAGTACATGGTCTACTTAATGATTATCATCAAACTGGAGTATTTGTTATACCTACTCTCGTTCTTCTTTGTGCTAATAAATTAACAAAATTATTGAAGGTATGTTGTAAATGTAATATGTTTTCATTTTGGTTGATTTCATGATAAGACTGAAGAATATTTTTAATCTTGCTGTTTTTCAGAGTTTTATTATTGTTTTGTCCTAGATACAATAAAAAACATTTTATGGTATTAAACTTATTATTCTTATTTTATAAGAACTTTCATTTTGTTCTTGATATCATGAAACAAAGATTCATTTTGAAACTTTATTTCAACCACGAACTAACAGTCTACGAATCGATTACTGTATATATTTTATTAGCGATCGATTTGTCGTCACTGTATTTCATATGATACAACCATTCATATGAAATACAGGAATGGCAAATCGATCACTTATGAAATATATACCATATCAACCATAAAAAAGTAATACATTCGAAAAACCCGCCTGTACTAACTTAGTTCGACCAGTTGCGAGATATGTCGCCACTGTCTAAACGTGGTGCCAACTTTTTCTGCAGGTTTGACAACTCTCTTTATTTTCAGTTTCTCTATGATCTGTACTTATCCACAAAATACGAATGACACATTGGAATTTTGACGTAAATTATCACAGATAACCTAATTTTAGCTTTTCCAAAAATATAATAATTACAGGTAAGTTTTCACTTATTGTTATGTATTTCTGTTATTTATAAGTGGAAAATATGTTTCCTTACAAGTATTGTCAAATTCGCATTAGTAATTAGTATTTTCGTTATGGTATCATGCTGAAACCACTTTGCAAGATAGTTATATCCTTTTTTTTTTTTAGAATGGTTGATATCGACAAAATAACTTCTGATGAGGCTTATGCTCTTCTAAGCACAATTCCTTCAGATGGAGAATCTGAAGAAGGTGAATCAGACAACCAGCCAACGATGACCTATTCGAACCAGCAATAGTGGTGTTTAGTGAAAGTGAAGATAGAGAGGGCGGTTATGGAGAAGATAGACAAGATGAAGCTGATGATGATGCAGGGCAAAAAATTAATGGAAGTAATAGTGCTCATGGTAGTGACTGCTCGGAGAATGATATACCTTTGTCGCTAGTAAGATGGAGGAAAATATCTTTCACTCCTGATATGATAACTTTTACTGAGGATTTGGGTCCAAAAAAATGTTGATGGAAAATCTATACCGATTGAGTGTGTCCAGTATTTTTTTGGCGACATTTTTCTGAATGAATTGGTGCATCAAACAAATTTATATTGCACACAATCAGGAAAAAGGTTTGAACCTACAACTCTTATCGAAAAAAGAATATTTTTAGCAAATGGGGATAAAAAGCCTTCCCAGCTACAGGGACTATTGGTCATCGCAACCAGAACTTCGGGATCCTTATATTTCTTTACTAATAAATGTAAATTGGTTTGGTTTTCTACTCAACAATATTCATTTGAACGGTAACTCGCTCATGCCAAAAAGGGGTCAACCTAACTTATACAAAATTCGCCCTTTTATTGATGGTCTAAAATCAAAATTTCAACATTATTATAATCCAACTAAAGATCAGTCCATTGACGAGAGTATGATGGAGTACAAAGGCAGGTCGGCATTCAAACAATATATACCTAAAAAACCCATAAAAGTATGGGTTCGAGCAGATTTGACAGGCTATATTTGTAACTTTGAAGTATATACTGGAAAAGCTGAAGAGAAAAAACAAACAAAAAGAGGAAGAAAAAGAAATCGAAAGGAAGACGAAGATGAAGAAGAGGCTGACAATAGAAATGATCTTGGCATGGGAGAAAGGGTTGACCACACAATGACTCATGGTTTAGAGGGTAAAGGATACCACATGTATTTTGATAACTTTTTCACTACAGAAGGGGTAATGCGGGACATGTATAAAAACAAAAATTAATTGTTGCGGAACAGTGCGACAGAATGAAAAAAAAATCCTAAATTGAAAACTGATGGAGCTTTGGCTAGGGGAGAATGGGACTGGTCTACAAGAAGAGCAATGCTGAGCTGTGTGAAATGGAAGGACAAAAGAGCAGTTACTGTGGCTTCTACTATACACAACCCGAAAGAAAATGCACCTGTAGGAAAAACAGAAAAGGATGGGAGCATCACACAAATAAATTGCCCTATTTCCGTAAAAAATTACAAACGCTGTATGGGCGGAGTAGATCGAGCAGATATGCATAAATCATATTATGCGATCGACCGCAAAAGCCGCAAATGGTGGCATCGCATTTTTTGGCATTTCACTGGTAAATGCATTCATTTTATATAAACAATCAACAAAAAGTGAAATGAAAATCAAAGATTTTCGTCTTGAAATCGTAACATCTTCAGTCGGTGCTAATTCACTAAGAAAGAAAATGGGCAGATCTATGTCACCCTTGGTTGAAAACAGATACAAAGTACAAATACCAAAGGCGTTCCGGCATGATCAAGCAAAACACCTTCCGGAGTATGGAACTTCTAGACGTTGTGGTTTGCAGTACTGCAAAAAATCCTCACAGAACTCGTTGGTCATGTAACGAATGAAAAGTAGGGTTGTGCATTACGGAAAAAAAAATTGTTTCAAAACATTTCATTTGAAACCCTGATTTTGTTGTAACTGGTTTTTTGCATCTGGCAAAGTGGTCACGCCATGTAACCACATAGTAACCAAGAAAAAATGAATATATTTAACTAAATTTTTATTTTATTCCCTTCAAATAGCGCTCATAATATAAAATTGGTGATTTGCATTACCAACATTTTTCTTTAATCTGTGCTTCAAAGGGTTAATTTAAATCAGAATATTTCGAAAACGGCTGCTTGTAGCGACTTTTGAAAAGCATATCTTTTTCACGTAAAAATGATAGAGAAATCGATTTTTCTTCTCGAAAATGTGATACATACATGTACGACAAAGTTGTGATTCCCCAAAAGAAAAAAGACCTGTACAATTAAGGGCCAAACTAAGATCAAATTTAAATTTCTCATATTGAAAATTCCCCAAAAATTCTTGTCCAATTATCGACATTATTAAAAAAAATTGAGGACTTGCGGACCCATGAACTTTTCACCTTATAAATAACTGAGGAATCGTCCTGCAAAATATCGGACACTTATTACCTAACACCCTGTTAGACAAAATGCTATAAAAGTTCCGCATACTTGCACGGTAGGAGAAATCGTTTCTTATTATACATTATATAACGTGGTATTAGCGAAATAATTATCTCCCACTCAGTTTTTCCATAGGGGAGAAAAAAATTTGAAAAATCTGATTAAATTACGGAATTTTTAATAATTAAAGTGCTGTAAAACAGGTTCTCCCATTTCTGCAGACTTGCACGCTATATCAATACATTGCCTATGATCCATTCTTCAATTAGCGGAATGATTATCACTCCCCACAGTTTTTCACAAGGAAGAAAATCATTTCAAATATCTGTTCGCGAAATTTTCGTTAAACAAAGTGCTGAGTTATACCAATTCTGCAGACCTGTACGGTAAATCAAATCATTGCATATCACGATGTGATATTAGCGGAATAATTATCACCCCCTCAGTTTCTCCATAAGTATGAACTCTATGTACGTGTTACCACTATGAACTCTCGAACTGCACTGTCATAGCAGTTCTGGATATTTCCATATAATTGAACAAAAAACTCAATTTCTCAAACCTAGCTTGACAAGAATAGAAAACTGACGAGGCAGTTCAAAAAACTACACACCACCCTATTATGAATAGCCTTGGTAAGTGACAGCTTAGTCATAACAGTAGCTGATAAATTTAAAAAAAATCAAGCATTGATAATATTAAAAAAGGAATATAACAGAGATTTGAAGGAATATAACAGAGGACACTCGGAGAATACTTGTGAAAAGTGTAAGATAAAATACACATTCTAGCATATATCTCGAGTGAGAAGAGTATAATAGGATGGAACACAGAGTAGTTCGCACACTTAACTTGAACTTATCGACCGAAACCACTTTGTGGTTGTCTTTACGATGGAACAAATGTCTCGGAAAAACTTCCTTCCGGTGGAATTCCTCACAGGGAAAAGTGACGGTACGGAGGTCTGGAGCTGGCTGATTTATTAACTGTTGAGAGAGAATCCGAGATACGCCATCGTCTGATGCATTTTCTCATCAATTCATCGACTCTTCCGCAGAAATTACAGATTGAGGAAACGTTGTTTCGATTGAATCGTGCTAGTTGATTGAATAATGTGTTTTACTTCAGCGAAATCGACCAAAATGAAAAATACGAAACAAAGAAAAGAAAACTAATTGATATAGTTGTACAAGAACAATGCTTTCATGATGAAAATTTAATTTAAACTATACAGAACTTTTCAATCATTGCGATGAATACACAAAGTCATTCCTAGGTTTCCTTCTACGCATTATCTCAAAACAATGCAAATTGCGAGGATAAAAGAGTTCAATAATGTAATCTCTTTTTACACGCTTTATATTAGCTTCACTTGTATGTTTGTTTGTTTGTAACCGACTCCTTTGGGCGCGATTTTGACCCACTTTCAGACGTCCGAATGATTTGAAATTTGGCAGGTGTACATAATTCCGGTGACAATGCATTGAGGAATTTTTGTGTGGAGAAAAAAAAAATGGCGGCTCCAATATGGCGTACGAGTTTTGTGATTATGGTTCGATTCGCTTCAAAATTGATATTCAAGGGTTTTTGTGGTCGGAGATTATGAGACTTTTGTCAAAATTGAAAAATTCAAGATGGCGGTTCCAAAATGGTGGACGAGTTTTGTGATTATGGTCTGATTCTGTTCAAAATTGGTATGTGAGGGTTTTTGGGGTCAAATAT
This sequence comes from Gonioctena quinquepunctata, assembly GCA_018342105.1. Taxonomy (NCBI): domain Eukaryota; kingdom Metazoa; phylum Arthropoda; class Insecta; order Coleoptera; family Chrysomelidae; genus Gonioctena; species Gonioctena quinquepunctata. Next base: position 314,695 of record JAFIRS010000523.1, read on the forward strand.
CATGACTCTTTTGTGAAAATTGGAAAATTCAACATGGCGGCTTTAAAATGTTGGCCAAGTTTTGTGATTATGGTCCAATTGGCTTCAAATTTGGTATCTGAGGGTTTTCGTGGTCGGAGATTATGATTCTTTTGTCAAAATTGGAAAATTCAAGATGGCGGCTCCAAAATAGTGGACGAGTTTTGTGATTATGGTCTGATTCTATTCAAAATCGGTATGTGGGAGTTTTTGAGGTCGAATATTATGATTCTTTTTGAAAATTGAAGAATTCAAGATGGCGGCTTCAAAATGGCGGCCGAGTTTTGTGATTATGGTATGATTCTATTCAAAATTGGTATGTGGGGGTTTTTGGGGTCAAATATCATGATTCTTTTGTGAAAATTGGAAGATTTCAAGATGGCGGCTTCAAAATGGCGGCCAAGTTTTGTGATTATGATATGAATCAATTCAAAATTGGTATGTGGGGGGTTTTGGGGTCGAATATTATAATTACCTAACTTCATAAGATTATTCCATATTTTAATTTGCAAAAAAATAATTAAGATAATAGTTAAAAAAAACAAAAAAATCACGCTTTTATAAATAAACCACACTAAAAAGTAGGAAATGAATAATAGTTGAAAAAACTAAAAACACGCTCTTATAGAAAACCAGACTAAAAAAATAGAAAATAAGAAAAAACATCATTTAAAAAAAAGCGTGGGGTGCACGATATCAATAATTATATAGTACATTACACACCAAGGCGATACCATGCACCCCACGCTTTTTTTTTAAATTGAATAAATTTTGTTCTTATTTTCTATTTTTTTAGTCTGGTTTTCTATAAAAGCGTGTTTTTTAGTTTTTTTAAACTATTATTTTTCGGATCCAAAGACCTTATGGGTAACATAAAGCATTAAACATTATATGTATTTCGGGCGCAATATTTCCACTTTCACATTATATATTTGGCTACATCTTATCAGTGGTTAGAGATCATCCGCTTGAATCTGCTACTGAAATAGTCAAATAACGATGAAGTTGAGGGTCAGGTAATGGATCTCGACGGCCAGTGATGCTTGATTTTCGATTCATTCCTAACAGGAATATTAAATTGTGGGAGGAAAGGATTCACGAGTGTGTGTCGATTCCTATGTCCTCGAATGGCTCAGTTGGTAGAGCGTATGGCTGGAGATCATAAGGTCGTGGGCTCGACTCCCACTTGAGAATGCTTTTTTTCCTTAATTTAATAATTTGTCCACCATGCCACAAAATTTCCTTCTTTCATTAAACAATATTCGTCCATTATAGCGTTGAATATGCTTACATGAATAAATGAGCGTAGTTGACTACTATGCTTGCATTTGAACCATATACAGGGTGTTTCATAATTTATTACTGATCCTAAAGGAGGATAATCCTTGGATTATTTTAAGAAAAAATTTTAATATGAACATAGGTCCGCAACCGCTTTATTTCTGAGACAAGATGTTGAAATTTAACAAAAAAATCAGTTCTTTCCCAACATCTCTGAAACCGGTTTGTCTTTTTTTTCAATTTTGGTACATGCCACGAACACATGAAAATACATTTTTTCCATGACATAGGATTCCTTAATTTTCATCAGTGGCGTCCCTGTTAACATGCCCTGTCATATTTTTGATCGAAATAATAATACGCTACTGTCTTTTTTCCAAACAAATATCATTTATGTAATTGTCCTCTATCTTCTCATAAAAATGGTCTCTTGCCTTTTTTTCGTCCGGAGGACGGTATTCGATTTAGAAAATAAAATACATTCATTTGCTTGTCCCTATTCAATTTTTTCTCTTAGTCCTAATTTCACAATTGTGGTAATCAAAGGATCTAGGCAAGATTTTTATAATTTTATGGTAACTATAATTTAGTTTTTGTAATAAGTACGCATGAAAATACATTTCTTATTTTTAAAAACATAACTATTATGAACAAAAAATACCAAAATCAAATTAACTGTTCAAAATGCCCGCCTCCTGCAAGTATGCACGCTTCAGCCCTCCTTGTCCTGGACTCTTTGGAAAATTCCTGGAGTATTCCCTATTGCTTCACAGGAAACTATTACGCGGTTTCGCAATTCTTCCTCAGTTAGAATTGGTTGACTCTACACCAAAGTCTTAAGATGTTCTCAAAGAAAATAATCAAGACTGTTTGAGTCTGGGGATCTAACTGGCCATGACTCTGTTTCCCCACGACCTATCCAGCGATTATGAAAGTTTTGGTTTAAATATTCGCATGAACCACATGCGACTTCGCATCAAAATACGAACAGAATTGACAAATTATCTTCAAGAAATCGGCGATAGTTATGTCCATTTAATCTGCGTGGTAAAAAAAAGTTCGAATTAGGTAATCTCCAATAATTCCAGCCCAGACATTTAATGAGAACTGCTCCTGGTGATGAGATTCCACGATTGCATGCGGATTTTCCTCGGCCCAAAAATGATTATTATGAAAATTTCTGATCCTGTTTTTAGTAAAACTAGCTTTGTCCTTGATTGAAATTTCCCTGTCAAATAAAGGATTCTCTGTAACTTTTGGGAGAAACCATTGGCGGAAATTTACTCGTAATGGAAAGTCTCGAGGAAGTAGAGCCTGAACCCGTTGAATGAGATGAGGATATAATGAATAATCATGAAGAATCCTCCATACTGGAATATGGGTGATATTCAAACTATTGGCAACTTGCCTCGTACTTATTTCAGAATTTTCGTCGACTGAATTCAAAACAGCTACCTCAATTGCTGGAGTTCTTGCAGTCCGATGTGGTCCTTTCAAGTGATGATTTGGCTCAAAACTTCCTGTTTCACATTCTATTTGGGAAGCGCTCTTGATACAGTCGCCTGACTTCATATGCGTTCCCGTCAGCAAGCCCATACAAGTAATGCATGTCTGCTAATTCGGTATTTGTAAAATTTACCATATTTTTTTTTATAAAATAAGTTTTTGTTACGTAAATAATATCACGTATCTAGCTGAAGAAGTGCCAAAATTGTTTATGTTGAAAACAACGAAATGTGTTCTTAGCATACTAGATGTTTCTAGCCCACAAGATAATCCTACTGCTCTTCAACGACTGATTTCGCATAGGGACAAGCAAATGAATGCATTTTATTTTCTAACTCAAAAACCGTTCGCCGGACGAAAAAAAGGTAAGTGACCATTTTTATGAGACGATAGAGGACAATTACAAAAAAATATTTATTTGGAAAAAAGACAGTGGCGTATCATTATTTTGATCAAAAATATGGCAGGGCATGTTAACAGGGACGCCACTGTTGAAAAGTAAGAAATCTTTGCATGTACCAAAATTGAAAACAAATCCAAAGCGGTTTCAGAGATATTGGGGAAGAACTGATTTTTTTGTTAAATTTCAACATCCTGTATTTCAGAAATAAAGCGGTTGCGGACCTATGTTCATATGAAGAATTTTTCTTGAAATCATCCAAGGATTATCACCCTTTAGGATCAGCATTCAATTATGAAACACCCTATATAATCATCTTTTCATGTTCAGAACTATTCATACACACTTGATGGAGAGAAACTCAATTGAATTTACGATCATTAGGTATGTAGCTTTATATATTATTTTGGGCTATTGCAGTTTATTCATCACAATACTAGCAAAGCAATTATTTTATTACCTAATTGCTTTTTTTTCAGTGCATGATTGGTTAATACAAAACATAGTCAACTGACTTGACATAAACTCCAATCTGTACTGCCAAGATCGAAATTAAATCATAATTTTGAAATAATCGTGATTGTGTAGCAAAATGTATGTTGACTATGTAAATACAAATTATATTTCTCTTCAAAATTCCCCGAAAATCACAGTTCACAGAAATATATATTTGTTTGTTTCAAATAGGTTCGAATGGTGATATTTCCGGAAAATCATAGTATTGCCATTTTATTGCAATTTTTCGGTCCGAATAATTAGCGGATGGGCGACATCTAATATCGTTCCAGAAGAGATAATTGGGAAACAACGTGGAATTTTCAGAAGGAAATATGTATTGAATCTATTCGGGAATTTATATAAATTAAATATGATTGATTTGCTGAATTTTTGGCATCGACAAATATAGGACATGAGAAAAATGATAAATTATTTAGGGTAGTTATGTTTATCCTTCGCTTTCTGGCAATCGTCCAGCCAAATGGACCACTAAAATAGGTTAGGTATATATGTATATATATATATATATATATATATATATATATATATATATATATATATATATATATATATATATATATTGACAAGTAATGTCAAAAATATTATTTATTTAAAATGTCTCGTTTCGGTCGGGCTTCATTACAAGCTATTGAAGAAAATGTTTTGGAAAACGAACCAAATAATACAAAACAGAACAGAAAATACGTGTGGCGTCACTTTATGAGCTTCTGTGCTGAGAAAAACTATACTTGGGATGAAAAAACACAAATTAATGTTCTGGCAAAAATGTTAGCGGACTGGGTATTCAATATGCGTAAGCAGAATGGCGATGAGTACAAATAATTTACTGTTAAAACGATTTGGAACGTAACCGCTAAATTACTGATGGAAAAATATTTCACTGAATACAACATCAATTTCAACTCATTTACTAATATTGAGTTCAAAGCAGCCAGAGATGCGAAAAATGCCAAGAGAAAACATCTACAAACAGATCCAGATGAGAGAAAGGAAAGTGCAGTTCTTCTGAAGTACGATGAATTCCAAAATATGGTTCGTGGTTGTGACGAAAACACCCCAGATGGTTTGCAGAAGAAGGTATTTTTTGTTTTTGGTTTCGAATTAGCTTGGCGTGGTGGAGAAGACCACAAGTGCTTAATTTCGTACTTTGAAGAAGAAGAAAATAACGTAGGTGAAAAAACAGGAAGGATTATTTACGATCCTGTGTTTACTAAGACGTCGCAAGGAGAGGAAAAACCATGCGCTTCATTGAAATGGCTAATAAACAATAAAATCAATCCTGATTTGTGTCCAACTCGACTGTAAACAAAAAATTCCTAGAAAATCGGGTTGGAATAAAAACAAAACGACTCTTTCTCACTGTAAATCCCGCGTGGAAGTTGAACAGAAAATGGTATGAAGATATTCCTGCTGAACGAAATACAGTAAGCAAATGGACTGTTCTACAAGCCAAAGCTTCTGGTTCAAATACAGAGAATATCAAGCTCACTAACCATTCGTTACGAGCTACGGCTGTCTCCAATCTCGCAAAAATGGGGTGGGCGAGCAGCAACTCAATAACGCCATATCTCCAAATGGATGGAGATCACCATGAAGAAATAGTCGAAAAAATGCGTGGCAATGACGTACCACAGGCACAGCATTCTCAAAGAGACCTCCACCTTCGGTGTCGGGCTCTTCTCCAAAGATGAAAATGAATTATGCAGTTTTTTGACAACACGCTGTCATGCAAAATTATCGATAATTTTGATGCACTTGTGCAATTACTTACGATAAGTTTACGTTCATCTGTTCAATTTAGTGAATGAAATATATTTTTGAAGTCCTCATAACCTTGTGTCATGATTTCAAATTCTGAAGATTGTAATTAAAGCCAACAGACCTTTGGAGAATTCAATTGAGTCAAAAGACCATACCCCTAGACAACCTATCTCCATCTGAAAAACAGTATATATGCACTGAGTGCAAATAACTTGCCCCTTGTCATAATTGGAGTGTCATTGATAGTCATAAACACACAGAGTGTTAGTTACTATCAGTCTTCATTTTATAATTAACCCACTTTGATCTTGTCATAAATATCACTAATATCAGTGTCATTAGGAAGCTCACGGGCATGCTCAAATGTATCACCAACGGCCAATAGCCAGTTGCATTTCGTTCAGGCAGTGTAGATAGAATATTATAGTTCATAATTTATACAAACAATATTGTTAGTGGAAGAAGGGAATTTTGTGGCATAATGGACAAATAATTAAATTAATAAATTATAGAAAAAAGCATCCTGAAGTGGGAGTCGAACCCACGACCTAATGATCTCTAGCCATACGCTCTACCAACTGAGCCATTCGGGGACATAGGAATCCTCTCCTGCCATAATTTTATATTCATGTTAGAAAAATGAATCGAAAATAAAACGTACTCATCACTTCATCGTTATTTGACGATTTCAGTAGCAGATATAAGCAGATGATCTCTAACCACTGATAAGATTTTAGCCAAATATATAATCTGAAAGTGGAAATATTGCGTCCGAAATACATATAATGAAAGAAAGGAATTTTGTGGCATAGTAGACAAATAATTAAATTAATAAATCATAATGGAACTGAATTTTGAATAAGTTGTTGTTTTGATTTTGCATCAAATTTTTCAGATAATTAGGACTGCACGTGTCGACCCTACTCTTTTTAGTGATATAAGATCTAAGAGATAAAATGTATTGGGAAGGTGTAGAATCGATACAAAACAAAAAATAACAAGTATTATTCTTTAAGAAAGTGGAAATATTGTGTCCGAAAGAAAATACATGAAAGAAGGAAATTTTGTGGCATAGTGGACAAATTAAATTAAAGAAAAAAAGCATCATCAAGAGGGAGTCGAACCCACGTCCTTATGATCTCTAGCCATACGCTCTACCAACTGAACCATTCGAGGACATAGGAATCGACACACAGTGATAAGTACGTTTGATTTTCGATTCATTTTTCTAACATGAATATTAAATTATGGAAAGAAAGGATTCACGAGTGTGTGTCGATTCCTATGTCCTCGAATGGCTCAGTTGGTAGAGCGTATGACTGGAGATCATAAGGTCGTGGGTTCGACTCCCACTTGAGGATGCCTTTTTTCTTCAATTTAATAATTTAATTATTTGTCCACTATGCCACAAAATTCCCTTCTTTCATTATATGTATTTTGGAGGCAATATTTCCACTTCCACAATATTGTTAGTGTTGCTTGGTGTTTGGTGAATATCGTGAACTGTATGATGGAATTCCCGAAATTACTGGCAGTTTGGGTATTTCAGTTATAGTAGGTATTTTTGTAGGAATAAGTTTCTGATACAAAGTGTGACTCATTGGCATATTTTATTGGTAAACTCACTCATATCAAAATCTGTTTTCCCCAACTCTGAAATACAAACATAATTTCTTTATTTCATTATCTTAATAATAGTAAAACCTTACCTATAAAACATCAACTGAAATTATGCCAGAGATTTATATCAAATAGAGGATTCGAAAAAAATCATGTGACTTCTGAAAAACATGTTAGTACCCAACGTGTATGTGATGTTATACCAGAGATAAGAGAAATATGCTCATCTACTGTTCTGCATAAGTTGAAACTACCAATTTTCCAAAACAAAAATCACATTGAGAATATGTTTCTCATGAATTGAGTAAAATAATCAAAATCTGGAACATTGGTGTACCAATTTTTGGTATGATTCGTTTCATCTCAGTCAACAGGATTAATAGGCCAGTAGATAAAGACAATCAATTGACATTAATTCCAAAGGTTTTCAAACTTCAATGGATTGTTAGTGCATCAATGAAAACAAACTATAACATTTTGCAGAAGTCTGCAATGAACGGAACATTGTTGAAATTGCAAAAATCGTTTTCATGCTTTATTTTTGCACTGAAAATTGCAAAAGTTCTGCAAACTAGGCATACCGATAGTAATGATGTTTTACAACATGCATTAAGTTTGCAACCATGTCAAAGTTACGTAACCTTGTTCTTTGTCATTTGTTTTTTTTTTAATTTAAAATTAAATTAAAAAAAAAAAAAATTAACATATCCACGTAAATTTGCAACCATTTCTGAAAAACGCATAATTTATTTATCAAACTTTTTTATTGTCGCTGCCATTTTCAATACACACAAACATTGAAATAATTACGAAAGTTTTTTATTGTGGTTGCAAATGAAGATAATATCGGTAATTTGTATTATTTCATTATTTTTCATCTTGGGTCGTCCTTAACTTTCAAGTTAGTTTTCAATTAAAATGTCCGAACTCTAGACTCTGCATCTTGAAAGTTTCAGGAACATTTTTTCATTGGAAATAGCTGAAGCAAAGTGAATGCATTTGATATGAATCCTATCAAAATTATCCACGAGGATAGTGAAAGTTGAAGTGCAATCGGAAATGATTGTTCCATCATCAAATATTTGTTACAATTTATTACTTATTCCATCATTAGTGCCTGCTTTTCAACGGGCACTATATAATTCAAAAATTATATCCTCGCTGAGTTGATGCATTATAAACATTATTTTGATATTTGAAACATATTATTTAACATTTCCATTTGGAAAAAATGGATGGATGTTTCACAACCATTGTGTTAATTTGAAACCAATTCAGATTTATTCTGATGGATGAATGGGACTGCTATTTTATCTCAAAGGTTTTGCAGATATTTTCAGCATGTTGGAGTTAAAAGAAAAACCCCATTGAGAATATTGAATTTTGTATAAGGGTTTTAAAACACTTTACTTGATTCAATGTAACAATGACATCATGTGTTTGTCATAAATGTATGGTTGAATAATAGCAAATAGCTATTTAAATTACCACAATGACGGTGTTGAATACCAATAAGTAAAATCGAATGATAGTACCAAATGTACACTTTAATAATGACGAATACCTTTTTCCTTACTCCAAATAAAACCGACAATAACAACAATCGAGATATATATTTAAGGCAAAAACTTTGTGTCATTACTGTAAGTACCTGATTTGATAGTAGATAGCACTACTTTATATTTGAATTTCAGTTTGATAATTGCAATTGAACAGTGTCAGGGTCTTTTTTTTCCTAGTGACAATCAAAGTGAGACCCAGTCCCCAATACGGGTGCTTTTTTTGATTGCCAATACTAAAGTTTTAATAGTGGTTATTGAAGTTTTTTTTCGGTGTACCCCTGGTAACGAGGGTAAAATTTGAGTTTGAAAATAGTTTGAATAAGTTGAATAACGTACAGATTCTAGGGATAATAGTTATTATTCTCGACCCTAGAAAATCGCGTTACAACATTTCGAAAAGTACTTAAGAGCCGCGATATAACTTTGGATTCGAGTTAAGGAGACAAAAATACGAAGCCCGATGTGCTTGACATTGCTTTGGCCAGGAACATCACCTGGAATTGGGATATTCGTACTCTCTCCGAGTTGGGCTCTGATCACAACCCGGTGATTCTAACTCTAGGGGATGATCCACCGCCCCAGACAGATCGTATGTGCACCAAGGTGGACTGGGAGAAGTTCCGTTTGCTTCTAGAGACAGGTTACTGTGCTCCTGAGAGAATAGATCCTCCATTCGGGTTGGACGAGGCCGTAGCGCGTTACGAGCTCACCATCAAAAATGCTCTCAGCGATTCCTCCCGAAGGGAACCGGCTCCTAGATATCAGGATGAATTTCCTCGAAGAATTGAAAATCTTATTTGAGATCGAAATCGGGCCAGAAGGGACTATCAAAGGAGTCTGTTCCCTGGTGACAGAATCCGTCTAAATGAATTGAATAGGGAGGTTAGAAATAACGTAACCGAGTTTAGAAACGAAAGATTTGGCAACACATTAGAAAATTTAGAAAATGACGGACAGCTTTGGAAATTAAATCGAAATTTAAAGTAGAAAAAGACTGATTTTTCCCCCCTATTCATGGAGAGTTTGGTATGTGCTACGACTCTGAGTCCAAAGCTCAAGCTTTTGCTGATTCGATGGAAAGACAATTCGTGATCTTTTGCTAGAAAATCGGGTTCACCGCACTCTAAGAGAACCTGATCGTGATGTCTTTCGTCCAGCTTCGTTGGATGAACTTAAGGCGCATATCAAAGGATTGAATCCCAAAAAAGCGCCTGGTTGTGACGGAATTTCTTATTGTATGATTAGGAATTTTCCGGATAACCAGGTGCAGTCATTATTGAATATCATCAACAATTCACTGCGCCTCAAAAAATTTCCTCGAAGGTGGAAGCATGCCATCGTGGTCATGATCCCGAAAGAAGGTCAGAACCCGACCTTCCCGCAAAATTATCGACCAATCAGTTTGTTATGCTGTTCAGCTAAGTTGGCTGGAAAAATCGTTTTCGAAAGGCTTGACGATGAAGTGGAGGACAGAAATGTCCTACCGAATGAGCAGTTCGGCTTTCGTCGCGCTCACTCCACCGAGCTACAGGTTCTGAGGCTGTTGGAAAATACAATATCTTCGCTGAACACCAACAATAGTGCTCATATTGTCCTTCTAGACATAAGTAAAGCATTTGACAGAGTATGGCACGAAGGCCTGCTCTGCAAATTAATCGATTTTCACTTGCCTTTTAGCCTGGTGAAGTGGATAAAGTCGTTCCCATGGGTAGGACATTTCAGACCAAGGTATACAATTTCCTCTCGGACCCGAGAGAAATTGAGCCCAGCGTTCCTCAGGGGGCAGTACTGTCTCCTGTATTATACGCACTCTTCACCTCCGATATACCACGAACCGAACACGTGAAAATCTTCCTGTTCGCCGATGATACGGCCTTACTTTCCTCGTCAGCCAACCACCTGATGGGTGTTGTTTATTTGCAGAATGCATTAAACGACCTCCAGCACTGGTACCTGGAGTGAAAAATAAAGTTAAATCCCGATAAAACACAAGCGATCACGATGGGTCGCAAGAGAAACAACCCGGAGAGGGAAGTGACTATCTCTGGAAGGGAGATAAAATGGTCGGAACTAGTCAAGTACTTGGGAGTTACTGTGGATCGTCAGCTCACCTGGAAGCCGCATGTGAATATAATAAAAAACAAAATTGCCAAGAAAATCGGCGCACTTTACCCTCTGATTAATAGAAGAAGTAGACTCACTTCAAAAAATAAAGTCAAGATCTATGAAATGATGTTCAGGCCTGTCATTTTGTATGCCTCAGCCGCCTGGGGCCAAACCTGCAGGACTAGCATTCGCGTCCTGGAATGATAACAAACGCTCCGTGGTATGTGCGGAACGATCGGATACTTGAAGATTTGAACCTGCCTTCCATCAGGAGTATAATCAGAGACCGCAATCGGAAAGTATTCGATTGCTCAATAACCCACGAGAACCCCCTCGTGAGGGAAGCTACTGATTACAACATAGACGACCCCTCGCGCTTTAAACGTCCCAGGCACTCTCTGGAGTGATGGACTATCTATCAACCTATCCCGGGCAGTGAAAGATGCATCCTCTATAGAAATTTAATTTTTCAAAATTTAGATTCAAAATTCTTTCTCGGCCATTTTTGAGAACCGTTATCATGGAAAGGGCTGGAGACCGGTCTCCAGTCCTATCCAGTCAAAATTACAAATCCGTGAATGGCTGTTGCCCACTTGTTTGAAGCTCAAAGAGTAAGAGCCTTAGGGTTACACTCGTGTTTAGTGATAGTGATAGAAGATCCTGAACAAAATACGTAACGACATCGCGCGAATCCATTAAAAGACTATTTACCGAAAAGTTTCCTAGAATAACTAATTCCAGTAGGATTTCGTGCTTGGCAATAACAACGTAAAGTTGACGCTTTTGAGAATGCTCGCTCTATTCCTTGCCAAGTAATGAAATCTGGAAAACGCTTGTCGTCAATAGCAACCAGAAAATCATCTTCCTGAATAATAAATTGGGAAGTTTGAACCCCTTTCGTAATTTCCTCATTCAATATACATTCAATTGAAACAAAGGGAAGTTATGAGATTGATATTCTGATTCATTTCCTGCTGTAACTTCGAATTCGTTGCCAGAATGATTAACTTTGTAATAATTATAATAACTGGTACCTTCAGATCGCACATAATATAGAGCGAGACAAACATGGCACATTGGAAAAAATAACCACTGAAATGGGAAACCGATGGCGGGCCAGTCGGAAAGGTAGATTTCAGAATTGATTAATAGTTTCGAACAGCATTTCTATTTTTCTATAAACTATTCAATAACATGTTGGAGAATGATTGAAATATCCCTAAATGCTTTCTAATATTTCTATGTAATCAAAAGAAAGAAGTATAACCAGCACACGAGGATATAATATACCGGATGCTTCCTCAAGGTGGCTGACCCCTATAACTTTTTTATTATTGAAAATAGAAAAACTAACTTTGAGGGTTGTATATTATAGTTCAATTTACATTTTTTGACATATTTACTTGCTCTGCCGTACTTCTGGTTTGACCGGTAATGACACCAACTTTCGATTTACAAATGGGACATCCTATATATTTTTACTTATCTCGATCGGGAATGACATCCTAAATCCTACAACACCTCACTCGTCAATATTTGACAAATAAAGTCATTTTTATTCCAATTCTTATTTTTCGATCTAGAATGCCATGGATCATGTAAATCGCTTCATTCTTGATGAAGTAACATGGGAAAAATACGACTTTGAGGCTTATGACTTCACAATCGTTTTAAGAATTATTAAAAGTCGAATTAGTCCATTGAGGTTCTAAATTTTCAAAATGACCTCCTTGATCACGGCAAAGTTCAACTTTTTCAATGGTTGCGCGCACCACATTGATTAACTGTTCCGCAGTGATGTTTTGGAATGCCACCCTCACTTTATACTCCAGTTCTTCACGAGTACCTGATGCTGTGTTATACACCTGATTTCTAATTGTTTCCCAGAGTAAAAAATCTGGTGGAGTAAGATCTGGTGACCTAGAATATGAAAAAGAAATAATACATTATGAAAAATATGACAACTTAAGAATGTACCTCGCAGGCCACTGAATAGGTTCATAAGTGCCAATCCACTTTTCTGGGAAGGTGTCATTCAGATGTTCTCTTACGACTTGAGAACTGTGAGGTAACGCTCCATCTTGTTGAAAATAGATATTAACTTGGTAAGCCAGTGGCAAATCTTCAATGGAATCATTGATTTGATTTCCAAGGAATTGTGGATATATTCCCGCAGTAAGTTGTCTGTCGAAAATTATTGGCTCCAAAAGTTTCCCTCCGATAATACCCATCCAGCAATTGAAACCAAATCACTCTTGAAAATTTCCTTCTTGCATCAGATGTAAATTTGTTTGAGACCAGTACCTTTTATTATTCCGATTGAACAGACCCAAGTTGGTGAATCGAGTTTCATCTGAATGAATGATTTTAAATGGAAAACGTACATCTCCTCTGTATTTAGTCAAAAACCAGTTGCAATGAGTTAATCTTCGGTTGTGGTCGTTATCGTAATGATGTTGGTGTAGTTGGTACTTGAATGATCGATAATTATATTTGTGAAGAATTCTCCAAACGGACGAATAACTTATATCACACTCAGGAACAATTTGGCGAATTGACGCCGTACAATTCACTTCAACCTAGGCCAACACGTTTACTTCTTTGCCTTCACTGACGATGAACTTATGCATTTTCGTCTGGTTCATTTTGCATTTTCCTTTCCAGTTTTGGAAAATAATGCCGAGTGGGATGGCGACGATTAGGGAATCTCTGACCTTAAATTCGAGCTGCATCCGTTGCATTCTTTTTTGCTTCTCCGTAAATTAGCAACATATCAATTTTCTCGTTTCTAGTATATTTTCCATATCAAATTATAAACCACGCAACAAATAATTTAAAAAGTGACAGCATATTCATTAGCCTATTTGTTTATGTCGTCCTAGCAACAGCTTCAATTGTTTGTCACGGATAACTAGAATAACAGGACTTAGTGCATAAGTATACCGAATACGTATTATTTGTTATTAGGTATGATCTCTTCTTGCAATCATTCAGAAAAATAGGGAAAATAAAGTGTGTGGTATCAAATTATTCGTAAGAAAATGATCTTCCACAGAAAGCCGGCGAGCCCCCCTTTCCATTTGAAAAAATCAAGGTAACTGGAAAAATTTATATTTGCGACTTTTAAATAATTCTTAAAAGGACTGTGAAGTTATGAGCCCCAAAGTCGTATTTTTTCCATGTTACTTGATCAAGAATGAAGCGATTCACACGATCCATGGCATTCTAGATCAAAAAATAAAAATGGGAATAAAATCATTATATTCGTCAAAATTGACAAGTGAAGTTGTTAGATACAAAATGTCATTCTAGATCGAAATAAATAAAAATATATAGATTTCATTCAAAAATCGAAAGTAGGGTCATTTCCGGTCAACCGGATATGTCAAAAAATGTAAATTGAACTATAATACACAACCCCCAAATTTCGTATCTCTATCTTCAATAATAAAAAAGGTATAGGGGTCAGCCACTTCAGAGAATCACCCGGTATATTCCTATTCTCTTATTTCATTTATATAATTTGTTTTAGATTATAAGCCATATTAATAATGTTACAATTAGGCCATAATAATTTTAGATCGCTTCTGAATAATTCATTAATATTTCATTTTCAGAGCACTTAATTTTTTTTGAAAACGATATATAAGGTATATCAGAGTGCTGGTTGCATGAAGGAATGGGTAGTGAAGCCATACAGATAAAAAATTAAGAATTTATCAGTCAAGATCGAATTGGGCGAGGAGGCGGTGTGGGTTCATACATAAAGAAAAAGTTTTGCTTCAGGATTCAAAAGACTTTGTTGAATAAGTTTGTATTGAAATTTCAGTCTCCGGTAAAAAAATAATGATAGGAATTGTCTATCGACCACCCAATGCTGATTTATTACCATTCATTAATCACTTCGAAGATAATTTGACAGACTTTCTCAATGAAACCGATAATGAAAGATAAGTGCCATGTGAAGTGGAATGAATAGAAAAAATCGAATTAAACGGTTTTCTTCACATAAAGGATTCAATATAAAATTAAACCAGAAAATGGTAGATCTCAGGTGAAAAACAACTACTTTCCTGGCAAATACCACGCAGAACGTTGAATGATATTCACATGAAAATCCATGCATACTTCCATATAATATCAATGGACATTGAATGCAAATGTTTTTTTCTGAAAAGCTCGATTATGTTTAATTTATGTCGTGTTCACCTAACAATCCGCATACCGGTTTCAGGCTTCTTGGCCCTCATCAGTACGGAGTAGTCAACCAGCCAAAGGTCCAAAGAACTCTGGCTGAAGTGAGACACAACGTAAACAAACCATCATCGAGCTTGTAACACCTATAGGTACGCCGGAAAAGATAAACTTTAACTGGCGGTACCTAGTGACAGAAAGAAACACTCCGAAAATCTACCACCTCGATAGGTTTCTAAATAAAAGATTCCTTCTCAGTAGGAGTGGCAAACCCGTCTAGCATATAGTGAAAGATAAGTGCCATGTGAAGTGGAATGAATAGAAAAAATCGAATTAAGCGGTTTTCTTCACATAAAGGATTCAATATAAAATTGAACCAGAAAATGGTAGATCTCAGGTGAAAAACAACTACTTTCCTGGCAAATACCACGCAGAACGTTGAATGATATTCACCTGAAAATCCATGCATACTTCCATATAATATCAATGGACATTGAATGCAAATGTTTCTTTCTGATGAGCTCGATTATGTTTAATTTATGTCGTGTTCACCTAACAATCCGCATACCGGTTTCAGGCTTCTTGGCCCTCATCAGTACGGAGTAGTCATTCATTCCACTTCACATGGCACTTATCTTTCACTATATGCTAGACGGGCTTGCCACTCCTACTGAGGAAGAATCTTTTATTTAGAAACCTATCGAGGTAGGAGATTTTCGGAGTGTTTCTTTCTGTCACTAGGTACCGCCAGTTGAAGTTTATCTTCTCCGGCGTACCTATATGTGTTACAAGCTCGATGATGGTTTGTTTACGTTGTGTCTCACTTCAGCCAGAGTTCTTGACCTTGGCTGGTTGACTACTCCGTACTGATGAGGCCAAGCTGAAACCGGTATGCGGATTGTTAGGTGAACACGACATAAATAAACATAATCGAGCTCATCAGAAAGAAACATTTGCATTCAATGTCCATTGATATTATATGGAAGTATGCATGGATTTTCAGGTGAATATCATTCAACGTTCTGCGTGGTATTTGCCAGGAAAGTAGTTGTTTTTCACCTGAGATCTACCATTTTCTGGTTCAATTTTATATTGAATCCTTTATGTGAAGAAAACCGTTTAATTCGATTTTTCTATTCATTCCACTTCATGGCACTTATCTTCACTATATGCTAGACAGGCTTGCCATCCTACTGAGAAGGAATCTTTTATTTAGAAACCTATCGAGGTGGGGTATTTTCGAGTGTTTCTTTCTGTCACTAGGTACCGCCAGTTAAAGTTTATCTTTTCCGGCGTACCTATAGGTGTTACAAGCTCGATGATGGTTTGTTTACGTTGTGTCTCACTTCAGCCAGAGTTCTTTGGACCTTTGGCTGGTTGACTACTCCGTACTGATGAGGGCCAAGAAGCCTGAAACCGGTATGTGGATTGTTAGGTGAACACGACATAAATTAAACATAATCGAGCTTATCAGAAAGAAACATTTGCATTCAATGTCCATTGATATTATATGGAAGTATGCATGGATTTTCAGGTGAATATCATTCAACGTTCTGCGTGGTATTTGCCAGGAAAGTAGTTGTTTTTCACCTGAGATCTACCATTTTCTTTGGACCTTTGGCTGGTTGACTACTCCGTACTGATGAGGGCCAAGAAGCCTGAAACCGGTATGCGGATTGTTAGGTGAACACGACATAAATTAAACATAATCGAGCTTATCAGAAAGAAACATTTGCATTCAATGTCCATTGATATTATATGGAAGTATGCATGGATTTTCAGGTGAATATCATTCAACGTTCTGCGTGGTATTTGCCAGGAAAGTAGTTGTTTTTCACCTGAGATCTACCATTTTCTGGTTCAATTTTATATTGAATCCTTTATGTGAAGAAAACCGTTTAATTCGATTTTTTCTATTCAAACCGATAATATTATAGTACTTGGAGATACCAATGTAAACATGTTACGTGATTATGCCAATAATGTTGTCACACTTAGGAATCTAGCTGACACGTTTGGCTTACACAAATAATAAATCAACCCACACGAATCTCTATTAACTCATATTCTTTGATAGATTTGATACTCACCAACTTAGAGAAATTAAATTATTCCGGAGTGAGGGATCACATGCTCCATGAATATTGAAGCTGATGTCCCGGAAGATCATTCATTCAGCTATAGAGCTTTATTTGATATAAATATGAACATATTTCAAACGGACTTCGAAGGAATTCCTTGGTTCTTGTTTAACTACATGGATGACATAGATGATGGAGTCACATTCATTGCAAATAGTTTATTGCAATTATTTGATCGTCATGCGCCTGTCCGACATATAAAGCATAGAAATAAACCTTACAGGCCATGGATCACATTCAATATACGCAGAATGCAAAAACTCAAAAGTGAAGCCCTGAATAGATAAAGGAATACAAATAATCTTGAACATCGGCAGTATTATAAAAACTTGAGGAATCTCACAACCTCTGCTATAAGAGCCGAAAAAAAGCGTACTTGAATGATAAATTAAAAATTTTTTAATCACAGACAAAAATGGCAGGAGTTGAAAAAACTCAATTTGAAAAAATAAGTGGAAAGCTGCTCTACCAGAGTCTTTGCGAGATGTTGATGGAATCAATAAGTATTTCACAGAGTCATGTAACAATGGTAATAATCCAAGTCATGAACTGATTGAACAGTATGCTAGTAATAAGCTGAATAACTTCTTTACCTTCATTCAGATAGATGATGAATTTGTTTTATAAACACTTAGAACATAAAATCAAAGGCATTTGGTTGTGATAAATTCAATATTACTCTTATATTACAATGTTGTTCTCATATTATACCATATTCAACACATATCGTAAATTCATGTATACTCTCCTACATAATTCAACCATCCCCGTTCAATTTCGATCTTGCCTGTAATGTTCAAAGTACTTGAAAGAGCAATCGAGTCTCAAATCGTACCTTTTCTCAATTGCATAAAATTTTGCCTATGAAACAATCTGGTTTTCGACCTTTCGACAGTTGTGATACTGCACTCTCTTATGTCACAGACGATGTCTTAAGAGGAACTGATACCCAACTTTACTTTTCTTTCAATTCTCAAGCAAACGATATTATCAACGATGACTTACAGAAGCTCCTCGAAAATTAAATCCGAAAAAATCTATGGCTTAATTTTTTGCATTGAAGGAATACGGACAAACTTCGTAGCTATATCCATCTAGACAATGAATATATACCATCAAAAACTACTGTAGAAACCTTGTTATCGACACGAAGTTAAAATTCACAGAACATGTCGCATCAAAGCTAAGAATCGCTTACGCTAATTCGAAACTATTTTACCCGCATCGAAAATTCCTCAATGAAAACACCAAAAAATATCATGTGACACAATCGTTTAGACAGTCATGATGCCAGGCGAGTGCAAAAACTACAGAACTCCTGCCTGCGATTGATATTCGGTCTCAGACGAAGACAAAGGATAGGCATAAATTGCCTGTACTTAAATGGCTGAACATGTATAATCGTAGAATACTTCATGAAGTCACGTGCATAATTTGAATATTTGGAGAAGAGAGATTATTACCATACCATCTAACAGAAAACAAATATTTGAAGGTTCCTTCACCTACTCTTCAGCGAACCTACTCAACAAATTCCTATTCACTGACTTCCCAAAATCGATTGAATCGTTCAAAAATATGATGAAAGAAAGGCTCTCACAATATTGACTATTCAAGATTGTTTTGAATTCTATAGCTCTTTTGTATGTGTTATGTTACTTAGTTTCAAGAATGTAGTCTTCACTCTATAGCACCTGATCTCGTATCAGTAAGCTGAATTCATAAGCCTTTCATCTCAAATTCACCTATTTGGGATAATACTGGATTTATTTCTTTGTTTTCTGTTATTTTGTGAATTTGGATTAATAAACGTCCTATTATTTTATTATTATATTATATACAGTAATGATTTGGGTTTTAATCTTCAGAAAAATCATAACTAGTATTTGTTTGAATAGTTTAACTTTGAATACTTAGTTTCACTCTATAGCACCTGATCTCGTATCAGAAAGCGAATTCATAAGCCTTTTATTCAAATTCACCTATTTTGGATAATACTGGATTTATTTCTTTATTTTTTGTTATTTTGTGAATTTGGATTAATAAACGTCCTATTATTATTATTATATACAGTAATGATCTGGGTTCTATCTTCAGAAAAATCATAACTAGTATTTGTTTGAATAGTTTAACTTTGAATTCTCAGGAGGAAACTTAGTAATGACTTTGTGTTTTCATCGCAATGGTTGAAAATTTCCGTAAAGTTTGAATTCAATTTTCATCATGAAAGCATTGTTTTTGTACAACATTATCAATTAGTTTCATTTTGTTTGTTTCGTATTTTTCAGTTTGATCGATTTCCCTGGAGTATAACTCATTAATCATTCATCTAGCGCGATTCAATCTGAGCAAAGTTTCCTCAGTCTGTAACTTCTGCTGAAGAATCGATGGCGTCTCTCGGATTCTCTCTCTCTACAGTTGATAAATCACTCAGTTCCAAACCTCCGTTCCGTCACTTTTCCCTGTGAGGAATGGGATTCACAAGTGAGTATTTGCTTTCATTCCTTCTTTACTGAAATCAGTAGAAGCTAGACTCACTTGTGACTCTTTGATCTCTTGGCTAGATCTTTCTCTGACCATTTTATACTTTTTTTGAGGCAGAGTATAGCCAAAGTACAATCTTTAATCCCAATCACTGCGAAACTTCCTTTCTTAGCTTGAATCAAACCTTCTGCTTGATTCGCAGTATTTAACGTGTCACTTCGTGGTATATATTTCGTTAATCTATCTCTCTCTCTCTCCTAACTTTGAGGAAATAGTCAAGATATTTGTTGTTGGTACGAAAGATCAACATTTTTTGGGTTATTTAGACCATTTTGAGCATAAGTATTTAGCTTAAAATCATTTCAATTCTCTCAGCTCCTTTCGAGTAATATCACATTGAGCACATATTGTTTCTCAAACTTATCTTGCTCTAATAAATGGAATTGCACGTCCTTCTCTTCATTATATATTGAATATCAGCATAAGGATAAACTTATCAAGTTTTTTTGTTGTTCTCATTCGAGTATATTAATTTTCTTTCTTGTTCGACTCAGCAAACATAGATTCCTTTATAATTTCACATACAGTGCTTCTCAAAAGTCCCCTCTCCCCCTCTTATTTTTGGAACGATTATACATAAACGAGTGGAATTTGGAAACTGAATATTAAAGGTTGTAATTTGATGATAGATGACGAAATCGTCAAAGATGACGTCACAAGGCCATTGTGACCAATGATTTTAAATGGAACCCTACGGCAAGCGACACCTCTTTTGAAAGGTATCGAAAAAAACTATTCAATGATACTAATTTTGTTTGTGTTTATGGCAGTTTTAATGGCTCATTAGTAAACATCAAAATTTAAATTCCATTCAGTATGATATTCATTACAGATTTAAGAATCAGTATCTACTTGAAGAAAGTGCTCGAAGTGACCTCCATTTCCGGACAGTGGAAAATACTATTTTTAAACTCTTCTCGTACTTTTACAAATGTGTCTGCGGAAACAGCCTCACATTCTGCAACAATACGTTGTTTTGAAACGTCAAAATTGTCAGTTTCAGTGGCGTAAACCTTCGATTCTAGGTTCCCCCACAGAAAAAAATCCAAAGGTGTGAGGTCCGGTGATCGAGCTGGCCATTCCGTTGAACCTCGTCGTCCAATCCATCTACCACGATACTCCTCATCCAAATACCGTCTTACTGCACCGGTATACTGTGGAGGAGCACCATCCTGTTGGAATGTTATTTCCAAATTGCCGAATTCATCTGGATTATCTTCCAAAATTTCAAGGATTAACAGTTCTATTGCGTTTTGCAACAGCTCCAGATAAACCTCACCAGTTAAATTAGTATTTGAAAAATGAGGACCAACGATGTGGTTTCCCAGGATACCTGCCCAAACATTCACTTTCTGGGGAAATTGGGTATGTGTTTCACGAAACAGGTGAGGATTTGCGTCATTCCAATACCTCACATTCTGTGTATTTACATTTCCATTTAGATAGAAAGTACTTTCGTCACTGAAACAAATCGTTTTGACCTAGTTTGGCTGTTGGTTTATTAAGTTTCCATATTTTCACAAAATTCTAGTCTTTGGTCTGGGTCGTCGTCTGAGAGTTGATGAACCATTTTTAATTTGTATGGATGAAATTTGTTTTTTTTTCAACACTCTGTGTACTGTACTTCGACTGACTTCACAGGTAGATGCAACGTGACTTGTTGAAGAAGTAGGATTAACTATTACTTCTGCCAGTATATCAATTTTTTTCTCATCAGAAATTTGTGGTCTGCCAGATCGTTTCGCATCATCAATACTACCCGTTGTTTCAAACTTACGAAGAAGCTCCCTCAAATAAGTCCTCGAAACGGGGCGATCGAGAATCCTCTCATCAAAAATGCGTTCTTCTGCATGAATATTTTGTCCAGTTTCACCAAGAATTAGGATCGCTGCTACTTCATCACCTAAAGCACGTACCATTTCGCTTTTTGAAGCACTTTAACGTTAGGCTCACAACAGTTTAACAAATTAATATAATGTACAAAAATATTAAAAGTACCAAAAGCTGCTGAAACAGTTAAACGTTCGATCAACAATACACAAATTATTAAATGTACAAAAACTTGGACAATTACAAAAATGTCGAATTAGGGAGACTTCAGTTTCCAAATTCCACTTGTTCATGTATAATCGTTCCAAAAATAAGAGGGGGGAGGGGACTTTTGAGAAGTACTGTATAATGTCATCATTGGCTTAGTTTGTGATCTTACAAATAGTGTAATTTGATCAATCTGTAATCTCTCGCCTAGTATAATCATGGTTTGCAGTTGGAATATACCAAAGTTTGTATTTTAGGACTCAATTCCCTCAGAATAATTTCCACTATCAATTTGCTCACTCTGAAGAAACTCTCGGTTCTCCGAACCAAATTGTGACAAGATACTGCTTGGTGTTTGTTGTCCACAGCTTCGTCTGATCACGAAGGTGAATTCTTGATCAAGGAACCCAGTAGAATTCAGAATGGCTGCTTAGTACCACAAAGTGTACAACCCCAGCACTCGTATTGCAGAGTCACCCAAGTACTCGTCTCAAGACCCAACCCCTTCGCAGAGCTCTGGAGTAAGTCCCTAACTTACAACGAACCTGATTCTGAATAAGTTCCCAACTGCCAACGAACCTGATCAATTTTCGAACAACCAGCAGACATTATTGTACATCGAGAGTCGAAGAGCAAACAAAACTATTTTTCTTTGTCAATTCAAGTAACCGCACCATTGTAACACTGTTTTCATCGTTTAATTTAAATTCCTCAACAAGAATCTATTTTGTTTTTGTTAATTTTTCTCAAAAATAACCTGGCGCTCAATTTATCTTCATATCTCTTGGATGTTAGACTTGTTGAAGAATCTATCTAAATTTAACTGACTGATAACGATATCCACGACCTCCCGTATCCATTGGAGCAACTCATACGCAGCGCTATATAAAATAAGCATAGTAGTTTCTGAAAAAACAATTTTCTTTCGCTTTCTTCAAAAAGGAAAGGAAATTGAATTCGACAAGCTACACGATACTACTAACAAAATGTATCCACCTGTTTCTACTATTGATGTTTTGTGGTGTGAACATTGTTCATTCACATTGAATGAATGTTATCAATTTTGAAATGAAGAAAAAAAAAACGAAAATATTTTGCCAATTGGGGTGACAGATTCAATCAGGGTTTCTTCATTCGCAGTTTCTACAAGTGTTGGTGAATTGAATTGCCCATTTTCTCTTCCCTCTCTTTGGATTGCAGATGTTACAGAGTGTTCGGACTGAAACACTAGCGGATGCCCTCAGATATGAATAACTCATTCTTATATGTGCAGCTATATGAACTATGCAAATCGGTAGCCGAAAATGTAAGTAGTTTCTTGAACCTACAAAATGTGAGAAGCACCAGTAAAAATTATTGAAGAAGAAATAGTTGCAAAATTTGAATATTCTCCGTACAATCTCTCATTGAAGCGAGGTTTCTTATTCAATTTAGGATATCCATGAGAAAAATCGTTCCACGTGTCGGTGAATTTCATAACATCAGAAAGACTCTTCAGTTTCCCAAATTGATTTGGGCAATTGAACTGAACACAATCAATTGTGCTCAACATCAATATTCGAGGGTCTGAGTTATAGTTTTCCCAATATCAATTGCAGAAGCATAAAAAAGTCTTGCGGCGAAGTCCTGTGAGTAGCAGTGGCGGAGATAACTAATTTTATTCAGATATTTTAATATCCTAAAACGTATTTCGATCGGCACACACCAAGACCACAGACGCTACTGGTTTTTAATCTTTCAGAGCTATTAAAACACAAATATAACGCGTGATATATGACCCTCCATCGTATAGAAACACCTGCAAGCATTGATGTCCGACTTGATTGGCCCAGACGAATCGGTTGTAGAACAGACAGCAGTCACTCAAGTCCACGTTGACCAGCGGGCTCTTTGTGCCGACGGAGACTGTATACAAGAAGTACAGATTATTTTTCGTTCCGTTTCTTCGCATATACGCTCGTGTTAGCGAAGTGAGTTTCTATTTGCTCCCTATACACAATGTGAATAATTTAAACGAAATTTTGACTGTTCCTATATCAAGACGAATAACCTCAACTGGTATTTCGAAAAGCTTTTTGGAAAACGAGTCTTGAATATCTTCGAAAACGTGCGACTTTCCTAAATAACCCAAAGTCACAGGCGATCAACCAAACAGGTGGGAATTTGCAGCTATGCTAAACAGGGAGTGGTTCACTTATTTCAAAGGCGTTGGTGGAGGGATTCAAGGATTCATTGCAAGTAAGAAGTCAAGTTAACTCGACAATACGATCGAACAACACAAATGATAGTTTATCAATAGGTAACTTGCATGCATCCACCGACAATGTCTGTCCAAAACAACGGAAAAACTGAAGAAGAACTGGAAAACTGTAAATCTGGTAACCGGAGAAAGTGGTAAATAATTGGAATGATATCAGTTTTGCCGCTTTGGCAGAACATAGGCATATTTATTATGGATATTTTGAATTTAGCCAGAAATTAGCCGTTAAAGATTTGCGATAATCGCGCCGATGTCGTTTCAACACAGTATGTGGCATTACGCGCCGCTCTACTGCGACCTCTGTCATGAAAATGCAACATTGGCATTACTGAATATCACGTTGGCAGTTGGCCCTACTGCTGATTTTGTGTAGGATGTCAAATCGCATATTTTTTATTTTGTCTGATCATTGTCATTGTGGTATAATCACAGTGGCGAGAATTTTTTCAGATTTGTGTGTTGTCATTCTATCTATTCGGTGAAATATTTTTCCAGGCCAGTTTGAAATGCAATACCTGGGAAACTATTTGAGATCCAATAAAAATGGTTGAAATGGAGAAAAAGTTGTCTGTTCAGGTAAATAGGAACAATCTGGCTCTACAATTTCAGAAATCCTCTACAATAAGTGGCTTCAGAGAGTGAAAACAGTGAACTGCATATATCTAGTCCATGATTCAGTCGATTCTTAATGTTTGGTGAATTTATTGTGTATAATGAGGACCTATCTTCATTGAAAAATGCTAGATTATTGTTCTTAGGCGCTTATATGGATATATTGTTTTCATTGAAACCGTCTTCATGCTCATTGCCTCCCAAGATACTCTATACTTCCATGTACTGTATTTTGAATTGGACGCCCCTGTATATTTGCATAGATAATTGATGAAATCCCAACAGTGGAATGACGCGGTTGATTAGTAGGATACCCGCAATCGCACCATAATCTGTACCATGCAATATCAGTTCATCTTGACTCAGTCTATCCGCTGAAGTCCCGCTATGTATTGAATAGTCTGGAGGCCTACAACTGATGGCCGTCGCGACACGGGCTAGCCGGGCCGACGACGTATCATGATGGCCCGCTTATGTTGTCTGTCGGCTGTTTTTAAAGTGCCTCTAGAGGCCCACGCGTAACATGTTTGCTGGGAAACTAATATACAATAGGTTGAAGAGTTTATTATGAGTGTTGAAAGTTCTGTGTGCCAATACTTTACTTTGGAATAAGCAAATTTGGACATAAAAGTAGCAATATTAAAATAATTATTGATAACACCAAAGGCTGTCCAAGTTGAACAAAACTTCGCCTAGGTCTGTGGTCACCTCTAAAAAATCACAATATTCTGGTGTTTGTGTATTGACTTGTTGTTTGGAGAAAATACAACATTTTTCTAAAATGTTTATCTTACGCGTTAAATCATCAGTACAAAGAAGCATGAGAACATCGTTTTCTCCATCAATATCAAGACCGTAGACTCCTCGCTGACGGAAAAGTTTCTCAATAGCAGCCACAAAAAGAGCGGAAAGTAAAGGAGTCTATGATTCACCCTGTAAAACGCGAGATGAAACAGATATGGATCAGACGACTCCATCTGAAAGCTACTAAACACGTAGTGATTTTCTTAACGATATTGACAGCCTTAACTCGGTCATCGTTGAAAGTCAAATTCAAGATGGTTCTCGATTTCCAATCTGCAAATAATCCAAGAGATTGAATTTTCCTCAAATGTATTGGTAACTGGTTATAAATTTTTAGACCGTAATGAATGAAAGATTCCTTAACAAGATTGTTTTTTGGGATGGGTAAGGATAATCCCAATTTTTGCGAAGATCGTGTGTTATGGTATGAGGGCCGTGCATTATATTTGTGGCGATTCTTGTGTATAAGGCAGGCGGTTTCTAGAATGAAGATAGAAGTAACTGTGGGGATTCTATGATTTTTGAATAGATCTCTGCAAGAATCACGCTTTTTCACTTTACAGGGGGCCCAAGGCTATTTTTTGTACAACCTGCACCATTTGTAGTAGTTGTTTGCTGCACACTCCCAGAAGGCTATGCCATAGACCAGGTGGGACTCAATAAGGGCAAAGTAAGCTGATTTAGCAGCTGTAAAACCCAATTCATGTGATATTATCCTGATGGCGTAGCAACCTAATGACATGGCATTGAATTGTAATTTATTATCAATATTAAGTCCGAGAAATTTTGTAAGAGAAACATTTTCATTGTTATGAGGGCCTAGGCTCAGGACAGAAAGCTCTCAGCGGTATGTTAATAGGTTTGTTTTAGTAGGGTTGAAGACCAGTGAGTTATCGACACACCAGGTTTTAATTTGTTCGATGTCTCCTTCAATCTTGTGATGTAATGTTCGTTCATCTTTGTCATGCCAAAATAATGTATACTTACCAGATATATAAATTTTTGTGAGATCCTTTATATACAGTAGGAACAGTGTGGGACCAAGTACTGAACCCTGTGGTACGCCACAGTTGATTGGCTAGCCTTCAGTTTGGATAGCGATGTTAGCCAAATCAGGCTAGGTTGTGTCCTTTTGATTTACGTGAAGAAAAGCAGTATTTGAGAACGCCGCGTTTTAACTTCGGATTCGTATTAGGGAGACAAAATCATGTCTCAAATCGCGTGAGTCCATTGAACGAATATTAATCGAGTCATATTCACTGTTCAACAGAACAATAGAAAAGTAACTGGAGGAAGCTTCAGATTCATCAGGTTGGAATTATGTTTCGTATTCTGAAAACAGCTCCTCATACCACGTTTATCTCAACATATACGCTACTGAAAGCTTGCCAGAAAATACTTACCTTGTAAACGTCAATTTGTCCGCAGAACACGTCGAATTGGTTGTACAAATTCTCTAGCATATTTATCACCATCATCGGCGTGGCCGTGCAGCAAATCGATGTAAATCCAACAATGTCGCTGAAAAGCATCGTCACGTCATCGTGGGTTTTTGCTTCTATGGCCTCGCCTGGAAAAAACAAACAAAAAGACGATATCATGAACTATCAGAATATTGCAACATCAGCAATGTGAAATATCATTACATTGGAATTACAACAACGAGAATAACAATAATGATATACCATGAGACGGAAATAATAGTCAGTGACGTCAGTCAGTAGTTCAAAAACAACACAATAAGAGAGGCAAAATAATATGATATTTCACAATAAAAATCTATTGTATCCCGAATAAGGTGTCTAAAAACCCTGGTGCTTGCAGTTATACCTGAAGAAGTTCGGGATCAACTTGGCGACACTTGGCCTACTTGATAATAGAGATCATTAGTATTTCAGATGGCACCAATTTCATTTCAGTTTTAATTCAGTAAACAGACCACACGGGGTCTATTTATTTCCTCGGCTTTTTTTTTGAGCCAATTGTTCGCGGGTTCTAATTTTAGCTTTGCTATTGGTAAAAACGTGACATCTGTCAAACTTCTCCAATAGCAAAGCTAGAATTAGAAGACTCCGAACACTGCACAAAGAAAACTCTCTATTATTGTTTTTCGTATCATTTGAGAGGTTAACTAAATATTTTTATCTGATGGCATGTCAATAACAACGTTATCTCACTCAATTTTGATGACATAAGGAAGCTACCATAATGAAATTCTATATGAAAAACGTGTGATGGTGAGATCAAAAAAGTGTATTCAAAATGTACGAAACTATTTATTATAAATGGTACAAGAGCAATTACTACAATTTGCAATATTAATTCCAATGAATTCTAGAGTTTTTACATCAGTAGTTGATGCTTTTTGGTGAACTTGTAATCCTGTTTGGTTGTTGGCACCAAAAATTGCTTCTGATATTGTTTTCTTTTGCTCTTTCGAATTTTCAACAGTATTGCTTTTCCATCCGCCATGGCATTTCACGGTACACAGATCAGCTCCAGAATCGGCCAAAAATGAAGCAGACGATCGCCGAAAACAATGTCCGGTTATTCTTCAGGGTGAGGTAAATTAAAAAAAGTGGCAATAACTTTCGGCATTTTACCAAAGGTGTGAATTCCAACGGGTTGTTTCGTGCATTTCTTATTTTAATAAGTGACAAAAAAACATCGATGGTTTGTGTTGCAAGGTCGTATTTTCACATATTGTCTGACAAGTTCTACCATATTCAATCCTGGAATATTCCTCGATGTTACAAAAAATCCTCACATTAACTTTGTTTTTGAATTCGATAAAGTAATTCTAAAACGGATCCTCCATCTATCACATTTTCAATAAGCATATTTGTCAGTTCCTCTCTTCTGCATGCTCCACCTAGTCCAATTATCATAGCAACTTTTTTATATAAATATGTATCATCTAATGCTTCCGTTAAAAACTTTGTGACATCTTGTTCAGTAAAAATTTTGGATTTTTCAGCTCTGTACCCTTCTGATTTACGTTTTAGTGATACAACCAGCTGTAAGTACTTACTAATATCGACGTTTTTTCTTGTTAATGAAATGGAAAAGGTGGCGAAAATGGGGACAACGAGTATATCGATGAAACTTTCACAGATGCTTTGAAACATTATGAAATCATATTAGCTATAGAAAATTTGGCGCGGAAAGCCCTTTTTATTCTTTTTTTTTCGATATAATGTCATAGGTAGAACTTACCCAATTTAAGCATACAATCCTTCAGTTTCGGCATTTTGCGAATCAATCCGATTCAAATGTAATGTTTTCAAATGTAAACACTGAAAATTATGTATTTCTCACACTTCATTCACTGAAATTATGTCAATAAGTATTTTTTTAAACCAAGTAAAAAGCATAAATTTCAAACTAGATAATCACTACTGAACTGACATAATAAATAACAAGTTTGACAAATGACAGCCAACTTGAACTGACAAATACTTTGGAAGCAGATAATGCGACGTTGCCAATTTGTTTCTAGAATAAGCAGATTTACTTTAACTGTTTACAAAGTAAGGCCCGAATAAAAAAAAAAAACATTTTCTTGTATGCCTGGCCGAGACACGCCTTTGCTCCGCTCGCGGAAATTTCGATCCAATTAATTGCGAAAATCCGGATTGGCCAAATTCACTTGAATAGTTGGCAAGTGGCATGTCCATAAAACGCCAAGATTAATGAACAATGCAACTTCCTGCCCTTTTCGTGAAATACTGCAATCGCCTTTTATTCTGGCGAAGAAGTTATATGTGCAGTGACAGTGACAGTGGCGAGTAGTATCTTAGTTTGCACTGTACTTTAGTGTTAAAATGACATGCACGCCCATGGCCACAACGCAGCACCAATAGAATGAACCGGAGCGTTTGACAAGTTGCGCAGACTTTCGCCAGAATAAAAGGCAAACCAAAGTCAACTCATGTGGTAACACTGTAACTAACAGAGCTTCACGGGAGTCTATGTTACTAGTATTTATTCGTTTTTGTTGAAAGATATATAGATGGAGCCGAAAGTAATTAAATTGACGTTTGGAGTGTGTGGAAACTTTTTTCAAAGCTAGAAATGTAATGGTGTTTATATCAATGCATTTGTGAGAGAAAAATAAAATAATTGGGTGAATTAGTGAACAGTTATTGTGTTGCTGGAAAATCAAGCGAGTAAGAGTCTCCAGGATCGTCTATAAATAGTGACGTTTCAATGGTCAATTTTTTTAACATTAGAGGTCCATATTTCCCAAAGCTGCTTTTTCCGCGCCAAATTTTTGATAGATGCGGTGATTTTATCATGTTTTGAAGCATCTGTGAAAGTTTCATCAGAATACCAGTTGTCCCCATTTTCGCTACCTTTACCAAAGTAAGCCAACAATACTTTTTCATGAGTGATATTCTTCATTTTCCTAGTAGAACACCATCGTACCGATTAAACGCTCCGTGATTTTTCTGGCAAAAGCGAGTCCACGATATTTCGAGTCATTTCTTTCAAATCAGAAGATAAACTACCAGTTTCAGAATCACTCATTATTATTTGAATTATATTCAATTCTACGTGACAATTGTGTTTGACAGCAGATGGCTTTTATTAAGTGCTATGATCCTAACGCCCGGAGGGTAACATTCACCGAGGCCTTTGGCCCGAGGATGAATGTTGCCCGATGGGCGTTAGATCTATACCTCGTGGTGCATACAAGATTTTATTTTTCACGAAAAAATTATCTTAAGCGACGTTGTTTACTTCATAAATTTCTTCTCGTAGTATTTACTGCGTTCTGGTCGGCAACTGAGCACAAGTGAGCTTCTATGCAATTGCCATGGAAACATTGAAGAGCTTGCTGAGGGTTGTTTATTTATACAACTTTTCTGAGTAATTAATTTATTGAACTACAGAAAAAACGGGGTTATGATCATAATGCCTCCTACTCGTTATGGGTCTGTTAATAGACAACTTGCCAAGGTATTATAGCAGTAACGATCAAGTGAAAATAATAGTATATTAAATATGAGTGGATAAAGGGCTTTAAAACACGCAGATTTTCGAACGACGGCGCAGCCGAGTGCTCGAAATAAACAAGTGTTTTAAACAGTTATCCACGAATACTTACGTTATTTTTAATTGGTGCACTTTGACCCATAATACTGGTATTATTACTACAAAAATAGAAACAAGAACAAATAATGCAGAAGGTTGAATTCGTGATGTGACATCAGTATACCTTTCGTTGTCATGGAAATGAGAAAAACATTCATTTGCAATTTGTTACCACAGATCAATATTTGTTGTCACCAGAGCTTAAAAATGAATTATTCTAATATCGATTTTTTGAATAGTGAGGCAGAATCGCGGTTAATACTGCGAAAATCTAGTGATATATATGGAAAAGAATATGAAAAGTTCATCAAATGGATGGAGGAGCACATATAAATGAACGAATTGTTAGTAATATATTATTTGACGTTACAAGTTACTCCTGTCAGATCAATAATCAAAAATTTGTCATTTAGACTTCACGTTTCTCGATTTGTTGATGTTGTCATGGTTACCTTTAAAAAACGCGCGTTTTTTAAAGTTCGATTTAAACACGCTGAGGCGTGCTTTAAATGGGTAAAAAGGGGCACCAATAAAAAAAAAAAATATTGCCGTTACAAACTGACGTTGTCAAGGAAATGGCAAAGCACATCTCACTAACCTACTAATATTCGAAACTACAATACTTACTCCTTTAAAAATAGTGACATGTCAAAAATGCAGTTTTTAATTTTTCGAAAATGTATTAGTATAAATGCCATCAGGTAAAATTTTGTATGTAATACGAATCATAAACAATCATTATGGCAGGCCTCTCCCAATAAAATTTACGACTTGTACCATAATGATCGTCTTTATGATCCTTATCACATGAATAAGTATTTCGGAGATTGAAAATGATCACGCAGTCTCTTTTAGATGTATGAGGTAAATGAGTAGCAGAGTAGAAAACAAATCCGCTGGATTATTGTGTGCCTATGTTTATATTAATGGGTACTTATTTGGGTTCGTTTCAATGTGCAACCACATTTATATTATTGTGGTGCAACTAGAATATTTCGAAATCATTTCCCCAGAAAATATGGTTCTTTTGACAGGTAGAGAGTAGGAAATGTAATTGTCAGAAAATTTGAAATTCAATGCATACAATATGATGGACTATGGAAATATCATTATCTGTTGATTCGTGAACTAGCCTTTGATACTGAATATAGGTGTAAATTCGAATCTGTGGCTTCAGACTGTCCACACAAAATGCAAAAAGGCCCATTTCACAAAAACACTACACTACTTAAAAATTAACACTTCCTTACGCACTAATGAACGTCTTAATTTTTGAAAGAACGAACTGAAAAATGGGAGGCAAGATTTTAAATCAACGCGAAGGTAAATGGCATAGGCACCGATGAAATAGAAAATAATTTAATATAAGATGCTGCAGATGTCAGAAATTAAGTTTTGACATTAAGCGAGGATATGAAGAAACATTTTTGGAGGGCTTTATCCACCAAAAAGATGGCAGAGAGAAGCTCTATTGAAGTAACAGGTGTCCCCCCAAAAATCTTAACAATATCGAATCAGTCCAAGCACCAGGGTTCTTGGACATCTTAATCCCGAATCTATAATCGCGATATGCCACTTGATTCAAATGCGGAAACAGCGCACCGGTGCCAAATTTATTTCGGCCCGTGCAATAGATCATACGGAGCATTTGAAGCAGCCTCCATTTTAACGAAGGTTTGTGGTCGGGGTTAGCAATTGTACTGGTAATCATCGACGGCGGCGCGGAGGTTGCATCACTGAACGATTGAGCTAAGATGAGTCACTGACTATTATTTCCGTCTTATAGTATAGTATTATTGATTATTTTTTCGTGTAATTTTCAACCAATCAGAACGTTCAATTTAGTTGAGTTACCTTGTATAATTTCGATAATCTTGATTATACATAAGGTAGCTCCACCAATCGAAAATTTCATTTCATTTCCGTAGTAACCACATCGACACACATACACAAACTAACAGGACCGTCAAATTTTGACGTTTATCAATAATTGTTCAAAAATGAGTCGATTCGGAGATTTATCATTGAATGCAATAGACGGAAGTATACAAAATACTGAGCCTCATAATACAGTGAAAATAAAAAAGTACACAGGGAAACAATTTCTTACGTTTTGTAGTGGAAGAAACTAGGTACTAAATGAATCAATTTCCACTGAAATGATAGCATCAATTTTGAAGATTGGGCTTCTAATATGCGGAAAGGAAATGAAGAAAATTATAGAGAGAATGTGGTAAAAACGATGTAACGGCAAAACAAATACAAGAAAAATATATGAAGGAGTTTAATAGAGTAATTGATCCATTCTCTAGTCCCATATTTTTAGCCGCACCAAACGCAAGAAATTCAAAAAGAAGGGAACTTCAAATGTTACCGGACAAGAGAAAGGTTAGTGCATCAGCATTTGAAGATACCAAGTACATAGCAATGATAGAAGCGTGGGATGAAAATACCACGGAAGGACTACAAATAAAAATTTTCTGTAGAACTTGCGTGGATAAGAAATGAAGGAGCGTTATACTTGACTCATTATTTTCAAAAGGAAACTGGAAATGATGATACTCCAACTGGTAGAATACAATATTTTCATCAAAACCACTCAGGGAGGAGCAAAAGCGTGTGCTAATAATAAATGGCTTGTACCCAACCATAATGAAGTAAGTCGTTGTCCAGTGAGACTTCTAGATAAACTAATGATAGAAAGAAGCTGAAACATCAATATTAAAACAGATAGGTTATTTCTGACAGTAAATCCTAACTGGAGGAAACAAAACACCCTTGGCTGGTACAAAAATATGCCGATTGGAGTGCATGAAATTAGTAAATGGACCAAAAAGTTTGCTGAATTGGCCAATTTAAATCTGACAAACAAAACATTTTCAAATCATTTTCACCGAGCCACTGCTGTTTCACAATTGGCAAAAGCAGGTGTATCGGAACAATAACTTATTGAAATAACAGGACATGGTAATAGCGATTCTATCAAACCCTACCTACAGTTAGATGAACAACATCACCAAAACATAATAAATAAGATGAGATCAAATTTTAAAAACGCTACAGGTTCAAGTAATAACACCTTCGGTATTTCCAATGAGCAGTAGTCACGTTTCCAGCGGAGAAAATAACTCAGTTAAAAAAACGTAGTATATAATAATTTTAATGTTCATTGTACCAATTTGTATTTAAATTAATAAATTGTTTATATTTGATTAATTTACTCAAAAAATAATCGTATCAAATACAATACGTACTTCAAAATAAATACGGTAATACATCACAAATACATCTCAAATAATTACAAATCGTGTCAGTTTGACAGAATAATCCTCCCGCTTCGCGGTCGGATTTTTTAAACTGTCAAACTGACAGTCTTTGTGATTATGCAACAAGTTATCGATGTATAACCGATTATTTTGAAGTACTTATAGTATTACTACTGATTATTTTTTGACATTTCTAGAAACCAATGGAAACTTTCAATTCAAATCATTCATGTACGTTTTGGCCAATCAAAATATTGTTATAGTGAGAATACTCTACCTAGAAAATTACCGCGGGAATAATTTGAGATATTTATTTTTATTGTCTGACAACGTATATTTTTTATTTGACGTCTGTCATCAAGTCGCATGAAAAGTGTACCTTGTATCATTGTGCGAGGAAATGTGTTTATGATCGTAACATCAAAAAATAATCTATATAATACCACACGAGTTCGATAAAGTGGACTATTTTCCTCATACTATTTCAACGAATGATCTGTTAGATTTTTCAAATTTTGACCAATACTGTCAAAATGACAGCGGAAAAATTTGCAAATCATGCCTTGGGTTTTTTCTTCGACAATAACTTATAAACATACTTGATTGTAATTGATTATCCCTTTTTTTTCTTTGTTTGACTCGGCCGTTACTTGATGGAAATCTATATCAATTTCAAATCACAACCCACTCGATAAGATTTCCACAGGATTTCATTGAATTCACAACAGTTCCCTAGCACAGTAGCTTCTTCAGGTGAATGTATAATAACTGAATATCCAAAAACTCTATCAAAATTATAGAACACTCACATATTGTGGACAGATTACGGAAAATAGATCATCTTTAATAAACAAGTTCCAAAAATTGCATATAGAACAATTAATACGTTGGATAGATTCATTGAAAATAATAAAGATAGAATTTCGGAAGCCAGAAAATCGGGAGTATATAGATGAGATATAGAAGTGGGGAATTTGCCCTAAGGTATACAGGGTGATTCAAAAGTACTTTGACATACTTTACGAGGTGATTCCTCACAATATTCCAATACGAATTGTCCGAATACATATATTTATATATATATATATATATATATTTATATTATATATATATATATATATTTATATATATATATATATATATATATATATATATATATATATATATATATATATTTATATATATATATATATATATATATATATATATATATATATACAGGGAAACGCTTCGTTTCCAAGATACCTGGTGTTGAAGTTTTATTTTTATTTTCGTTTTTTTTTAACTTTCGAAATACTGACCATAATCAAACAAAAATTGGTATTGAGAGGTTTTTTGAGGTGTCGAATTCGAACCTGATGTTATTTTTGCTCTTACTCGTAGGGGGCGCCACGTATTCTTCTTTTTGGAGATTCATAACTTTTTTGAGCGTACTTCTAGCACATTTTTCAATGAAAAAATCAATTCATCTATCATATCTATGTGAAAAAGCTACCCTTGTTACAAGTCGCTATAGGCAACCGTTTTCTAGATATTTGGACTTGGAAATTTCAAGTGGATTATCTGATAATCGATGCATGTTGAAGTTATTACAATTATTTTGCATTTTTCACAAGAATGCTTAGGAAATGAATTTGACGTTTAAGTAAGTAGTTTTGGTTTTTTGTAGGGGGTGCCATCTATTCTATTTATTTTTACTCGTTTGAAATGGTTATTTTTGTATCAGAAGTGCAAAATCTTTATTTGTTTTAATAAAATTTGAAATAAATATCAACATTTTATTTCAAGAAGTTTTGAATATGTAGAATAAAATAAAATAAAAAAAACTAAATTGTATTCAAATAAATTGTTCAAAGTATCCACCTTCAGCGAAGATACAGGCATTCAGTCTTCTAGTACCCG
This sequence comes from Gonioctena quinquepunctata, assembly GCA_018342105.1. Taxonomy (NCBI): domain Eukaryota; kingdom Metazoa; phylum Arthropoda; class Insecta; order Coleoptera; family Chrysomelidae; genus Gonioctena; species Gonioctena quinquepunctata. The sequence continues at coordinate 350,325 of JAFIRS010000523.1, forward strand.
CTCAAAAATTATTGGTGTGTTTCTTATTGTTTCACAGGCGTCTTCTATTCGATTTCTCAGATACTCCTCGTTCGCTACCAGAGTTTTATAAACTAGTAACTTCAAATGTCCCCATAAAAATTCAGCAGGTGTAGATCTGGGGACCTTGATGACCACGCCTGGTTAGGTTCTTCTACACCCCTACCGATCCATCGATTTGGATAGACAGTGTTGAGGAATTCCCTGGCTACAACGCTAAAATGGGCCGGAGCTCCATCATGCATAAACCACATGCGGATACAAATTTCTGATGGTACATTCTGAAGTAGTCCCGGCAATTCATTTTCTAAAAAGTCTCTGTGAGTTGCGCCATTCAGTCGGAACGGAAGAAAGAAAGGACCTATCAAGTAATTATCAATTATTGCCGCCCATACATTTACAGAAAATTGATACTGATAATATCTTTCACTAACTGCGTGCGGATTTTCCAGAGCCTAAACATGGTTGTTATGAAAGTTTGTGATAGCAATTCAGGAGAAGTTTGCCTCGTCCGTGAAGAGTACATATCTTAAAAATTGAGTATTTCCAGCCAATTGTCTCAAAAACCACTGACACATAGTAATACATTGTGGAAAGTCTCGTGGCAAAAGAGCTTGTACCCTTCGAATATGGTATGGATAAAATTATTGATCGTGGATAATTCTCCAAACTGTGGACTGAGTAGAATTGATTCTGGATTCTCCTCGAAAGCGTTCAAAACAACTTCTTCCAATTCTGGGGTTCGGTCTGCTCGTGGTCTTCCAATAATACTAGCCGCTCTCTTAAAGCTACCTGTTCCTACCAAACGACAGTGAAGACTGGTAAATGATGGAGCTGAAGGCAGTACTCGATTAGGAAATCGCTCTTGGTAAATACGTCTTGCTTCGCGCGCATTGCCATCCGCAAGGCCATAAACGGAATGCATCGACTAAATGAGCATTATTGTTTGAAGAATCCATTTTTTCAAAATTTGTGTTTCAAAACTCACAGAAACTTCAACAAAACGTTTAACTGTTACATAATATGTAATTACCGGGTAGCTTTTTTACGAGGATATGATGGAGGAATTGATTTTTTTACTGAAAAATGTGCTAGGAGTTCGCTCAAAAAAGTGAATGAATCTACAAAAAAGAAAAAGACGTGTAGATGGCGCCCCCTACGAGTAAGAGCAATGATAACATCAGGTTCGAATTCGACACCTCAAAACATCTTTCAATACCAATTTTCGTTTAATTAAGGTCAGTATTTCGAAAGTTATTTGAAGGAAACGAAAATAAAAATAAAATTTTAACACGCTGTATCTTGGAAAAGAACCGTTTCCGGACAAATATATTCATCCGGATAATTCATATTAGAATATTGTGAGGAATCACTTCCTGAAGTTTGTCAAAGTACCTCACCTTGTATAAGAAGGGCTCCAAGGAGCGAAACATTTTAAGATCTATTATTCAAACATTTATGCCGTTCTTCATGAAAACCAAGGTCCGAAAAATAAGGACTAATTAACAAATGCCTAACTTGTAGGAAAATAAATTTAATTTTTTTTTCTAACGGAACCTTGCTCTCTGTGTTAAAAGCACTATAAAAAAATTATTTTATGTGGTGTACTCTCTTAAGAGCTCGCGCATGCCGTAGCAGTCGCGTGGAGCCCTATTTTCAGCGTTAAATTAAAATTATAAATAATGGAGATAGAGTTCCAGTGGTAGACTCTTTCATTGGAAATTTCGTCCTCTTCAAGAATCTTTTTGCCGATTTTCGCTATCTCTCATGGTTTTTGTTCATTCCCAAAAAACTGAACACCTTTTTTTGTTTTTGTTTTTTGTTAATAACAGTTGTAATTTTCGTCAGCAGAAAAAAACAAAAAAAATCTTTCCCAGAATTGCACCCCGAATCGAATGAGCTATTACTCATATTTTTCGAGACTTGGAACTATTTTTCGCAGGAAACTCACTTCTCCTAGAGGCATGCAGAATTCATAAGGCTTCAGAAATATTTAACTTGCTTTCATCAAAATTGTCCCTCTTACATGGACGCGGAATTATTCAACCACCTTTCTGATAATATAAGATCATGAAGGATTTAATGAATCTATCTATCTGTCTGAACGATACTGTGTAGGAGTGACTGGCTTGAAATGTTTGTCTATATTTACATTTTTGACACTGATAGTTAACGTTGAGAATTATAATTTTAATGACAGTTGCATGAGAATTGTAAAAATATCTAGAGATAAAATTTGACTGACTCAAAATATCATTTGGAAAATCACAATAAAAAGTGTTGTGAAAAGATGCAGGCTCATATAAAGTCAACAGGTTAGTTTGGTCTAGATTATGAGCAATCTTGAATATTAAATTTGCTTATGCCAAATACCTCGTAACTTTATTCGGATTTTTTCTCGGAGTTGAGGCATCAACTGAAAATTGTAATAGTAATAATAACTTATGTTTTTATAACGTCAAGGATTGATTTTTATATTTTAGATTTCAGGATACGATAGAAGTTTCAATCATGCTTTTTTTCCTTCCGACAGACCTCATACTCCCACGGAAGAAAATTGTACTCTGTATAGAGACTATTTCTGCTCTATAATCGAAACGTAACTTCATAAAAATGGAAAATGCATCACGACAGAGTCTGAAATTACTAGAGCTTTCTCCCACAAGATATATCTGAAAACGAAATGGATTTAATATAATTCAGCTTCCTTACCCAGCCAAAGTCGCTTCGCTATGTCAGGCGGAAATATTAAATGTAATAAACTGACATTCTTCTCTCTTTCCTTGTCTACGGCCCTGTTTCCTTCCTCGATGGAGCTCTTCAATTTATCCATTCTCCTCCGCAAGCCGTCCTGGAATAATAATAATAATAATAATGGATTCCAGCAAAAACAGTACTTGAAAAAAAATCCAAAAATAAGTTATTATTTGAATGCATTGACAAGACAAAAATATGTTTTTTCCGTGACATTTCATCTCTGTTGACAGGTAACAAAATATCACTTTTTATGAAATTACTTTTTTCCCCGGGAAAAAAGTTAGTACTTTTTTCCCGGATATATACACATAAGTAAAGGTAGATATTTAATTTTAGAATATTTTATTATACAAAAGTTACATTTCCTTTATATCAAAAGTACAAATATTAAATGTGCATTGCATGACATGTTTCTTGAACTATTCGGTACAACAGTCGAAGTTTCTTATGTTGAAATTATATTTTTTTCTGCCATGGACACAACTGCCGTTGATGTACCTGGTCGCAAATCAGGTGTTATTTCAGCACTGCTACACGTTCTAAACACTTTATTAGCTATTTCTGTCCTGTGTGCTACCGATTCATCAACATGCCCTTCAGCGACCGTTGATGACTTCCAACCGCCATGTTTCTTTAGTGTCATCAAGTCTCCCGCAGATTCAACTAAAAGTGTAGCAGACGATCTTCGAAATGAATGACCTGTATTTGAGTTAGCATTTTCAAGTTGAAGAAAATTAGCTACTGTTTCAGGTACCTTATAAAACTGATTTTTTCTACGACTGTCACAAAATACCTTCATTGTATGTTCAATGATGATTTCTAAATGTAGAACATTTCCTTTTCATTATGCACTAGTTGCTGGGCAACTAGTGCACAATGTCTGAAAAACGCACCGGTAAATTTTCGCAATCTTCGTCACGACAAAAGAGGCGTGGAGTAAATAAAACAAAAGACGCCGTAACCAGGTAACATTGCCGTAACCATACAGACAATATAATCACAAACATAAGTGACAATTCAATATTTCTTTGACAGAACGATATTATTAAGGTACTTCGAAATTAGTTCAGCATGGAAAGTAGTGACAGTGAAAGAAGTTTAACACCGCCAAGTGTTATGGATGCAGAAAGTAACGCTTCATTAAATTTAGTGCCTGGAAAATCTGAAGAAAAATACACAGTTTCATATACCCTATTCATGGACTGGTGCAAAGAACATAAAACTAGTTCTCGTTCAGAGAATGTTCTGATGGCTTACTTTGGAAATATATCAAATAAATTCAAATCTTCCACTTTATGGGCACACTATAGCATGTTAAAAACGATGCTTGGTATCAATAATGGCGTGGATATCAGTAGATATTCCAAATTGAGAGCATTTCTGAAGCGGAAATCAGATGGATACAAAGCAAAAAAATTTCACAACGAAGGAGATTGATACGTTCATCAAAGAAGCCCCAGACAACGAATACCTTGTAGCAAAAGTAAGTTCCACAACAATCAGTAAATTAATCATAATTTGTTTATATTTTTTTATTGCAGGTTGTACTTAATTATGGGTGCTTGTAGGAGAGATGAGATGTACAAAATGAAAATTCACGATTTTGAAGACTTAGGTGCCGCAGTTTTGGTCCACATTCCAAACACTAAAACAAAAACTCCTCGAAAATTTACTGTAACGGGAGAATATGCTAACACTGTGAAAAAATATTGGAATCTGCGACCAAGTAATGTCAACGATGCTTATTTTCTTCTAAATTATCAGAAAGGAAAATGCACTGTCCAAAAAATTGAAATAAATAAAATAGGAAATATGGGCGAACAAATTGCTTCATACTTAAAACTTCCGAATCCTGAGTTATACACCGGCCACTGTTTCCGCCGATCTTCAGCTACACTATTGATAGATAGTGGCGAAGATATAACGACATTAAAACGGCATGGTGGCTGGCGCTCTACAACAGTAGCTGAGGGTTACATCGAAGAGTACCTGACCAGTCGAAATAACATAGCCAATAAAATATTAGGGTCGATCAATAAGTTGTCAGACCTTCCATCCATATCAGTTACAGAAAATATTAATAATGTCAACTTTTCGCTTAAAAAAACGGATTCTATTTCCCCAAAATTTGTTTTTAATAATTGTACCCATGTAACATTGAATATTGTTGATAACAAATGAGAAGATATTTTTTCGTGACTATTGTAGTAGGTGCTCAACACATTTACCTAGTACGTTATTTTATTCAATAAATTAATAAAAGTACATTTCTCATGTTTGTTGTTTTTCACTTACACTGTATATGATAACAGTCGTAGAAAAAGTATAGTGTGAAACTCGCACGGCATAACCATTTCCTACTCGTAGGAGATATATATCATTCCGTGCTCGTTGTACAATATACTATTTAATCACAACCTGATTGATACATTTTCCATTGTGATATGTATAAAACAGGCGGCGATCCTTTGCTGCTGCTGGACGAAGGACTAAGTACATTCGGTAAAATTTGATATATTCTTCAGTAACTACAAATCTACTGTTTACATCATTCTTTGTTTGCTTAAGTTTCATAATTATTGAGGTTCCCGAATCTTCAATATCATCTAATGTTACCTGGCTGATTTCACAAATTCGACAAGCTGCTGCAATCCCAAATACAACCTTGGCCATTGAGTAAACTTCATCATTATTTAAGAAATCACTAGCTTGTGTACTTGTGAAAATCGCAGCTCTCTTGGGCGTGTAACCTTTTCCATTTTGTTTCAAAAATGTAGTTAGTTTGAAATATTTTGAAATGTCTACATTATTATTGGATTGTAATATAGGTACTTTTAATCATTGAATAATTCGACCACACTGTTGATGGATTTTGTTGTTGTGCCAGTTCCGTAAAATAAGCCAATAACATCCTCTCCGAGAAAGAACTGCATGTCTTTTTCATCTTCCATTCCATAAATCCTGAATACGTGGTTTCGTAAATTATCCGCGATTTAGCTGGCAATAATTTTTGTAACGCTACTTTCGCTACCTCTACTAACTCCGGTGGAGTCAGAGAAAACTCGGAATCAGACATTTTTTGATTTTAAATTATTCAAAATAACTATTTTTAAATCAAATCACAGAATTAAATTGACAGATATTTGATTACTTCAAAGGTTTCCTTAGCAACGCAGGTCTAATTGTCGCTATAAGTGCAACAGCCTACCAGTTTGAAAATTCCAATTTTAAATCGAAAATTTCACCCATATGTTAAAATGTCCATAAGAGGTGTGGGATTATCGCTCAATTACAGCGGTAATCCACCTATGTGGATTATCGCTGTAATTCAGCGCGCTAGGTGACAATTCAACTGCAGTGACGCGTTTTAAAAATCGGGAGTGTATATTTCGCGATTGCCATGGAAGTAACATAGAGGCTTACGACCATAGCAACGCGTACCTGAAGTAAACAGATACCATAATTTTGTCAGTGTTCCATATTTAACGTCTAAAATGAACCATTTCGGGACTTTCAAAGAAGCTGGAATCGACACGCAAATCAAAAAAACGACTCCAGCGAATACAAAGAAAAACAAGAAGTTTGTCTGGAATCAGTTCCTGGATTTTTGTGCAACAATAGGGTATAAATTGGAACGAGAAACGCCAGTATGCGAAATTGCGGAAATCTTGAAGAACTTGGCTCACAACATGGAGAAAAGTATTGGTGAGGAGCACAAAGAAAGCACCGTGAAAACTATTTGGAATGTCACCGCCAAAATGATTATGGAAGACTACTTCCAGGAATATGGTATGGAATTTGACCCATTCCAAGATGTCGTGTGCACGGGACGCAAAAAATGCAAAGAGAAGAGGCTCAAGATAGTAGAAAAGTGAGCTCAACTGCTCTGAAATTCGAAGAAATGAAAAAACTAGTAAACAGTTGAGACGAAGGAACCCCAGAGGGTCTACAAAAGGAGGTGTTCGTTGTTTCGTCGTATGAATTGGCGTGGAGAGGAGGCGAAGGATGCAGAGCAAAGCTACAGTTCTTCAAGGAAGAACTCGACAACTCAGGCCAAAAAACAAACAGAATACGCTTTTTCATTAGGATGACAAATGACTTACTTTGTTTACCTGTCAGACCCAACGGCATTGACAACGAATTTACATGTAGAAGAAAACTCACCATTAGAAAATATTTGTGTACATTATTTTATCTACGAATGGAATGTTTTTGGCGGTATAAAATAGGTAATAAGTACTTAACCTACAAAGAAAGTTACGAACGCCAATGTATGCAGGTGCATTTGTCATGGAGTTGACTGTTGATATAATGTGAAAATACCGCTAATTTTAAACTAAGCCAATATCGAATTGTTATTTCAAAACTAACCAATAGCTTTTCACTTTCTCAATAGCCAATCAGACTTGGGGTCTCAAAACGAGCGCATGCGCCTTAAAAAATAATCTAAATGAAAAGGCCTATTGAATACAATCCGATTTTCGGATAAACTACCCAAGGCGGATCTAAGCCATGTGCCTCATCTAAGTGGTTAGTAATTAAAATCGAAAAGAGAACACATAGAAAGTGACTGTTATTTTTAACGGTCAATCCATTTTGGAAAGTAAGGAATCAATGGTTCAAAAACATACCTGTGGGGCAAAACGAGATAGCAAAGTGAACTAAGAAACAAGCAAATCAGGTGGGACTAGACATGAAAAGAAAAAAAATTACCAATCAATCATTGAAGGGCAACAGCGGTGTCAAATTTGGCAAAGAGCGGAGTTGCTGAGCAAGAACTTATCAAAATAACAGAACATGTCAACTCCAAATCTATTGCGAGCTATCTACAGATAGATGAAGAACACCATCAGGCTATCGTTGAGAAAATGCGTGGCAATGAAAATCTACAACCATGCGCGCCAGGAGGAGGTTGACGATCAACTTCAGTTACGGAGAAGACAAATACATATTTTTACAATATTACTTACAATAATTGTAGTATCAACTATAACAATAAATGAAATGAATTTTTTTGTATTCTTGAAATTTTCCACTGAATACCAATCGTGCTTTGAAAATTAACCAGATGATTCTGAAAAAACGTGTTTTTTTGAAAAAACTGCACTCGGTTATTTTGTTTGTTGTTTTAAAAAATTTCCCTCCTTCTTCGGAGTCGGGCAATGTATGCTTTGAAACAACGAAAAAAATAAACTCGTGCAGTTTTAAAAAAACCCATTTTTTTCAGAATTATCGGTAATTTTTAAAGCATTTATGGTATTATCTCTGATAATATACTGACTTTAATATATTGTAATAATATGTTTTTTCAATATTAAATCATCGTTTTTCGCGACACAGAAAAACATTGTGTATTATACACGGAAAAAATATTAGATTTTAGCTCTCGATGACAACACAACTTCAAGCTAAAAATCTAATACTTTTTTTCCCTTGTATAATAAATAACTATTTGATGAGTTACTTTTCCTATAGTTGGAGAACTGGTGGTATCAATATTCTATGGACAGTTTTGTGTGAGTAAGTAGTACTACCACACGTCACTTCCAGTTATGATTTCAAATGTTGTCTTATCAGTTGAAATAAAAGTATAGAGGGTTGCCGATCTTAATTAATTTAGTGCCATCATTAAAGTCATCGAATACATCAATTATTTTATTTAACTTGCTTCGTTCATATGTCATTCGTTCTGTCTTTCTTTTCGGTTCAAAATTTGTAATCCATTTTTGGAGCACTTGCCGACATCCGATTGAGCTGAAATTTGGCAGGTGTTCATAATTCCTGTAACGAGATTTGTAATTATTGTACGATTTGATTCAAAATTGGTGTAAGGAGGTTTTCAGGGTCGAAGATCATGATTTTTTCTCCAAAATTCATAAAATCAAAATGGCGGCTCCAAGATGGCCGATGATCTCTGTGTTTATGGTCCGATTTTATTCAAAATTGGTATGTGGGGGTTTTCGGGCTTGGAGATTATGATTTTTTCATCAAACTTGACAAATTCAAAATCGCGGATGAGTTTTGTAATTATGGCCCGATTCGATTCAAAATTGGTATGTCGGGGTTTTTGGGGGGTCGGAGATTATGAATTTAGTCAAAGATTATTGATTTTTTTTCAGTTAGATTTCACGGGAATCGGGACCTGGGGGTAAAACTATTTTTTTATTGCCAACGTTTCAGAATCGTGTATTTCTTTTTCAGAGCTGAAATGACAAAAGTTACATGTAGTAGACGAAAAACGGAACTTAATTTCTATAACCTACCTTCAAAATTAAGTTAATCCTTATTATGAATTCAACTTCAGACAATTGTTGCAAGGTGGTGATCGAGACAAATTCCTGTCGGTAAAATACACATTGGCACAAAATACACATTAAAAACTTTAAAATTAAGGTAAAACAAGCATAGACACATAAAAATATAGACGTACGTTGGTGTATTGTCATTAGGCAACTGAACATCTCCATGAAACATTTAAGCGCTGTGTAGCTATAAAAACCAAAAACTGATTTATCTATTGTTCGGAAATCTGTTCTTATTTTTGTACCTTTCTGGAATATGTGTATATATTTTGGTCAAATTTTCTGTGACACTTTTTGGTTCACACTATTTTCATGAAGGTTAATTTGGATCATTTCTCCTAACAATCTCATTTATTAATTTGACATTTTTGAATTTACTGTACAAATTTTTTTTATTTTTCTATTTTGACACCCTGTATCTCAAAAATCAGAGACTTTGAAGGATTATATTACTAAACCGATTTGAGGAATTTTGGGTAACTTCAATTGGCGAGGCATTATTCGAACTTCCTTTATATTGAAATTGTTCAACCTCTTAATAACAGACCCCTCCCAATAACGGACAAAAAAAAATCTTCTTGGCTGTCCGCTATCCAGAGGTTTTACTGTAAAAAGTAACAGAACGTGCTCTATCAATGCAATTACCGTCAAATCCAACCAGGAAAAAAATTAAAAAGTATATTTTCATGAATTCTAAAGTGAGCATGACAGGATTGAAATCGCTCAAAAAAAATACTCAACAGTTAAAACTGAGCTCCAAGGAATATTTTGCAGTTGATTTCCCAAAAGAAGGTATTTCAGTTTGATTGGCGATTGAGAGGTCGTGTGTGAATGATACATTATCGAATAATTTGAAAACTCTATTAGTGTGTTGAAGGTCAATACGGGATGGGCTCACACAGCTCATCGTGCAAGATACTAAGCAGTGATCGGAAAAACTACTGAAATCAACGATAGCACAGGAGCTTATAGGTAAATTTTCAGTACAGAAAATTAAATCCATCAGTTTACAAGTTGTGGTACTGTAACGAGTGGGGTCCTCGATAATTTGTTTCAGACCGTAAGAGTCAACAATATCACTCAGTTGTCGACATAATTGACAACCAGGGGCTCTATTCTCGAATGTCGACCAAAATTGGTCGAATTCGACATTTGTCGATGGAAATTGTCGCACAACTTGAAATTGTGGTATTCTCTATTGGTTTCGACATCCAAGTCACATGCGACAAAAATTGTCGAATAGCATGAGCTGGCAACACCGAATTAACGATTCGCGAATGTGTTCTATGCCTAGGTTTGAGTTTGAAGTTTGAACATGGTTAGAAGTTTCGCTTGACAGTTTTGCGTAAACATCATTTTCATTCAAATATTTCAAATATCAAATGATTAATGGCAGTCGAAGAAAAGAAACATAGTTATTGTACTCAATCACAGAAACAAACTCTAATAAATTTGATGAAGGAGAAGGAAAATGAGCCACTTCTATCAGGCAAATTTCCTCAAACCTTCACATTCCAAGATGCAAAAAGTAAGTGGCAGAATATAGCTTCAATTCTGAATTCGGCCCCAGGAGCATCCAAAGATTGGAAGCAGTGGAAAAAGGTAATAAACAACCTATCGAACGTTGATAGATCAGTAATTTTATTTTTTTGCAGTGCTGGCAAGATCTAAGATCGAAAACAAAAAAGAAAAAATCGGAACAAATTAAATATGCTAGGGGTACTGGCGGTGGTCCTCCACTTCCACCTAAACTTGATATTACAGATGAACTTATATTGAGCACTATAGCACCCACTGCGATCACAGGTGATACAAATATAAGAGAAACCCCCATAGATTTTGACTTCACATTCAATGATAGAATGGAGGATCAAAGTATGGAGTATGTCATTCCAGATGAAGGAAATGAGGTATACTCCAAAGAAGATATTATCCCTTCCTCAACCATTGCTTCAAAAAAGAAAAGGACAGTGGCTAGCCAACGTTTGCACACCAGTGCTGTTGCAGCAACTACTCTTGCTGAAATTAGTAGAGATACACTGGATGTGCAAAAGCAGTACTATGAAAAAAAACTCCAATTACTTGAGAGACAAGTAGTTGCTATCGAACATTTGGTGGAAGTTCTTAAAGGAAGGAACATATTGTGTCAGTGACTGTTTAGTTTTTCCTACTATTTAAGTTTTTGTACTGGTAACAAGTGTATTACTTTCCTGTTTCTCATAAGTTTGTGCATTCTTAACAAGCATTCCAATATTATTTCTCTAGAGTTTGTGTACTTGTACAAGTATAAGAAGTTCATTTATTGTTGTTTTCTTTTACCATATTTCATAAAGGAAATAAAATAATTAATTAAAAAAACCTTTTTAAAACAAGCTTTTATGCAAATACCCTAAAAAGTACAAAATAATTGCTTTTTATGAACATCAAATGTAATATATTAAAATAAATTATTTTCATCAACATTTGATTGGATTCATCTGAAGTAATTTATAAGCCTCCTCTGTAGCCTCATACCCTCTGTCAGTAATGGATTTCTTTGGGCATTCTGGTTTTCATTCTCGTGATTAGGGGGAATAAGACCAAAATCTACTTCTTCTAACTGTTCATCGTGATTCAATATTAACTGTACATTATTTTCTATGCACATATCATGAAGCACTATACAGGCGTTCATGATTGAAGATGATTTATTAGGTGAATAATGCAAAGTCCTATGTTTGAGTAGACACCTGAACCTCATTTTTAATAATCCATTACACCTTTCAATGGTGCATCTTCCTTTTCTTTGGGCTCCATTGAACCTTTCTTCTTCCTCGGTAATGGGGTCAACCAAGGGTGTAATAAGTCATGGGCGAAGAGGATATCCAGAATCTCCTAAAAATATAGCACAAGTAAATCACCAATTGAAAAATATTAGAACACTAGAAAATATATAGCAAACTTTCATGTGGGAATTATTATCTCTATATTCTTTTGAACATATTAACTGTTTTTACCCACAAGAAAGTATCCTTCAAATCCTCTTCCATATAACTGTTCTAAAAATTCATTCACATTGCTAGTATTCCATATGTAGGCATCATGGGTGCTACCAGGATATTTAGCATTGACATGAAGTATTTTCATATTTTCAACACATATCTGAAAATAAATTATAGTGTAGAAATAATTCATTACTTTTGCACACCTATAACTTACCAACTGAACATTTATGGAATGGTACTGTTTTCGATTCACAAAGATATGTTCAGGTGCTAATGGATCATGCTTTTTTGGAGGTACAATTGCCACATGTGTGCAATCAATACAGCCCACAACTCCTGGCATCCCAAATGTGTTGCGAAATCTAAAATGATTTGAATGTAGCTAAGTATTGATTTTTCTATTTCTGTAAACCTTTGTCTTAAAGCATTGAGCTCATTGATATTTCTCGGAAATTTAACAAATCTTGAAAAAATTTCTGGAGAATTGAGAGCTAATGTAATGTCATTTACACATCTGCTTACTGAAGATTGTGACAGTGCAAAACTTTTATTGTCTCCCACAGTTCCCTGGTACGAACCAGTAGCATAGAAATGTAGTGTTACAAGAACCTAGAGAAAATAAACAAAAAATATTATTGTAGTACCTCAATTAAACCTGGTTGGTAGGTACTTATAAAAGTGTTTTATAACTCACCTTTTCTTCAAGAGGTATTGAGGAAGCCCGATGTCCCTGTTCCACAAATGGTTCCAGGATATCAATCAACTCTCTAGCCAATTGCTTGGTCACTCTAAAGGTTTTGATAAACTTTCTATCAGATAAAAGCCTGAACGCATTCCTATATATACCTTGTCTGACTCGAAGCTGTTGATAGTTTTCTTGGTTTTCTAAATTTTCCATCGCTATCAATAAAGCTGCCATTTCTAACCTATGAAATTGATAAAGAAAATCTGTCAAATATGTCATCTCGCATTCGACATGAAATTGTCGACTGCTCCAGACCATTCCACAATTTGTCTATCAAAAACTTTCGAATGCGACATTTGAGAATGAGAGATTGCGTTTTTCGTTCGACAATGTAAAAATCTCGCATGCGCCACATTATGTCACCGTTTGAGAATAGACCCCCAGGTCTCTGAGAACGAAATAATATCGAAAACATTGAATACCTTCTGCTTGAATTCATTAAAACCATTCATAATAGATCTCGTGTTTACATGACAGAACGTAAGATGTGCCATGATATTACAAACGAGAAGTAGTAAAAAAAAATCCGGGTTGCACTCCGGGAGTGCCGACAGAAATGAAAACGTATTTTGGCGCGTTAGACATCATTTAGATGGGTACTAGGGTTATTGGGTTATGAATTGCATTTTATTTATGAATTGTATTGTATTAATTATTAGAAACGTTGAAATACATTCAATATTCTTTTATGAATCATCGTTAACAATTTCGACAACTCTTGTATCATCATCATTATCATTAACATTATAACAATCTGAGATAGAAACTATAGGTTCATGGTAACTAAAATAGGAAATAAACAATTTTGATTCGAAGTTATTTAAATATCTCGTGAATACCGCATCAATTGTACTTTTATATCTCGTTGTACTAATATTGCGTTGATTGGACATAGTAAAATCAAATTCTCTATTCACAAATTCAATTTATTTATCTAGACGCGTTCGCGGTCTGCTATATGTTCATGCATATATGCACACACTATAGCTGATAATATGCGTACCGCGCTACAAGCAGTCTTCACTTCAAGCATCTATGCACACACTATAGCTGCGTCTCACTCATTACGGTGTCGCGAGTCCAGCGATTTTCTCTCACCTAAAATATGCCTACCGCGCCAAAAGAAGTTTTCACTTCAAAAAATATAAAAAATAAAAACAATATAAAAGTTAACAGATGAGAGTGAGAATCTATATGTTGAAATTGCACCAAAATACAGGAAGCATTATAGGAGTTCAGCAGCTCTGGGTGGATTTTCTCTAAGAGGCTTCGTAGGAAGAGATGTTTCCGAGGATGCCAACTCTTTTCTCTTGCCGCTTTCGCTGACGGGGATATGACGATGCAGAAGATTTGGGTTGGTAGATAGGTCGTCAATAGAGTACATACAGTTGTTTGAAACTAGATGGTTATGCCTAATCGAGGCCTTTATCCCACTTCTCCTAGCGGTGTTGAGGTGACCAAGTAAAACTTCATGAATCACTTGGTCTTCCTGACTCAAATCGTTGGCGACAAAAATGTTCTTCTCCTTAAATTTATGTGAATTTTGCAGTATTTTAAGTTTTTTGAAATATGATACGAGCTCAATTTTCAATATTTTCTGATTGTTTTCATTTTTGAAGAAGAACAGGTTATTCAGATCACAATTGTCCAAGCTGATGTCCAAAGTATCCTTGAAGTAATCAAGGGTATCCGAACTATTTTCTGTATGGAGGCCAAATATAACCAAATTTTCCCTAAGGAGTTTGTAGTCCAAACGCTTCACTTCCTTATTCAGTCTCGAATTGTCCAACTCAAGTTCAGATATTTTATTATTCACAAGTTTTTTTTAAATTTCAATTAAGGTTTCTCATGAGCGGTCTGACTTCTCATCAAGACTTCTTAAGAGCATATACAGATCTGCTAACGTTATATCAGGAGTGGTAGGCATATCTGGGAGCAGAACATATATTTCATGCAAAATTTCATGCGTTCAGCGACTGTACTATTGATTCGGATTAGGCACCGCAAAAACTTTGGGCTTTTTATCACCTATTGAACCTTTGTGAACAAGGTGTGAATAGTCGGTATCGGGATTTATAATAATATAAGCAGGAATTTTGTTGAATTACGTGACTGGACAGGCTGCTCACCTCACTTTGCTTGTGTGGAACACACTACAACTTCTGTCGAAAGTCCGAGATTTTTATAGGCAAAATTAGATGGCAAACACTGGAATACTAAGCGCTCAAAAAATGTGTGTGCGTTTCTCCACTCGTATAAAAAATGATCTCAAGAGAACCAACCATCTTTTGAACCAAGTGAGTTAATTGAATATTTTTCATTCATTAATATAAATATTCTTTGTTTGAAATCAAGAATTGTAAATAATGAAATAGTGCCCAAAAACAATTGCGAATATAATAGAGGGGGGATAGTGCTTCTCAAAAGTCCCCTCCCTCCATCGTATTTTTGGAACGATTATACATAAACAGGTGAAATTTGGAGACTGACTATTGAAGGTTGTAAACTTCCCTACTAGTTATGATAGATGACGAAATCGTCAAAGATGACGTCACAAGGCCATTGTGACCAATAATTTTAAATGGAACCCTATGGCAAGCGACACCTCTTTTGAAAGGTATCGAAAAAACCTAGTCAATGATAGTTATTTTGTTTGTGTTTATGGCAGTTTTAATGGCTCATTAGTGAACATTAAAATTTAAATTCCATTCAGTATGATATTAATTATAGATTTAAGAATCAGTATCTACTTGAATGAATTGCTCGAAGTGACCTCCATTTACTTCCTGACAGTGAAATATCCTATTTTTAAACTCTTCTCGTACTTTTGCAAATGTGTCTGCGGAAACAGCCTCACATTCTGCAACAATACATTGTTTCAAAACGTCAATATTGTCAGGTTCAGTGGCGTAAACCTTCGATTTAAGGTACCCCTACATAAAAAAATCCAAAGGTGTGAGGTCCGGTGATCGAGCTGGCCATTCCGTTCGACCTCGTCGTCCAAGCCATCTACCACGATACTCCTCATCCAAATACCGTCTTACTGCACCGTAATAGTGTAGAGGAGCACCATCCTGTTGTAATGCTATTTCCAAATTGCCGAATTCATCTGGATTATCTTCCAAAATTTCAAGGATTAACAGTTCTATTGCGTTTTGCAACAGCTCCAGATAAACCTCACCAGTTATATTAGTATTCAAAAAAAGAGGCCCCACGATGTGGTTTCCCAGGATGCCTGCCCAAACATTCACCTTCTGGGGAAATTGGGTATGTGTTTCACGAAACAGGCGAGGATTTGCGTCACTCCAATACCTCACATTCTGTGTATTTACATTTCCATTTAGATAGAAAGTACTTTCGTCACTAAAACAAATTGTTTTGACATAGTCTGGCTGTTGGTTAATTTTAGTTTCCATATTTCCACAAAATTCTAGTCTTCGGTCTGGGTCGTCGTCTGAGAGTTGATGGACCATTTTTAATTTGTATGGATGAAATTTGTTTTTTTTTCAACACCCTGTGTACTGTACTTCGACTGACTTCACAGGTAGATGCAACGTGAGTTGTTGAAGAAGTAGAATTAACTATTACTTCTGCCAGTATATCAATTTTTTTCTCATCAGAAATTTGTGGTCTGCCAGATCGTTTCGCATCATTATTACTACCCGTGGTTTCAAACTTACGAAGAAGCTCCCTCAAATGAGTCCTCGAAACGGGGCGATCGGAAAACCTCTCATTAAAAATGCGTTCTGCTGCATGAATATTTTGTCCAGTTCCACCAAGAAGTAGGATCGCTGCTACTTTATCACCTAAAGCACGTACCATTTCGCTTCTTGAAGCACTCAAACGTTCGGCTCACAACAGTTTAACAAATTATTAAAATGTACAAAAATATTAGAAGTACCAAAAGCTGCTGAAACAGTTAAACGTTCGATCAACAATACACAAATTATTAAATGTACAAAAACTTGGACAATTACAAAAACGTCGAATTAGGGAGACTAACAAAAACGTCAGCTTATTTGACAACTATCCAGAGGCGGAGCTTGAATTTGGAATTCTAGTATTAACTGATTTAATTCATCACAGTTTGCGTTTTTTAAAAGCGAGTTGCCAAAACTGCCATAAACACAAACAAAATTAGTATTATTGAATAGGTTTTTTCGATAACTCTTATAAGAGGTGTCGCTTGCCGTAGGGTTCCATTAGAAATTATTGGTCACAATGGCCTTGTGACGTCATCTGTGACGATTGCGTCATCTATCATCACTAGTAGGAAGTTTACAACCTTTAATATTCAGTTTCCAAATTTCACTTGTTTATGTATAATCGTTCCAAAAAATAAGAGGGGGGAAGGGGACTTTTGTATAGCTCATATTTGAATTCGAGAAGTTGGCGGTGATTTATTTCTTATTATCAAGAAAAGAGTTGAATTGATTAAATTTCGTCTGTCAGATATCAGAAGTTAGGTTAATGGTAACTATTGAGGAAGGAGGATTTTTTCGATAGAACCGGCTATATTTTGTGCAAAGTTGTGCCAAAATGAGTGATTTAGTGTTCGTAGTTAATGCTGATGAAAAGAAGGAGGAATTGTGAGTGATTTTTGCGTGAGAAAACGGTTCTTGAAAGTCACGCGATTCTGAATTCAAAACGCCTCTAATTCGGAAACAGTATGAGATCGCCGCATTTTTCTGCCAGACTCTTGTTCACGAGAAACACGTTAGAAAAGTCCAACAGCTATCTTCAGAAAGCATGAATAGTTCAACCCAATATTTACCAAAAATACAAATAGAAAAAGTGAATTTTGAGAATCTACTTCGACTTCTCCAACAAATAAACATTGGGGATGCCTAAGAAGGGAGACGAAGTGAAAAACTGGAATTGATGAATGATTGAATGACATAGAGAAGAATGGAAGCATTTGGAATGGGTCAAATATTCAACCGATAAATACCAAGGTACATATACAGGGGTTGGAAGGCACACATAAAGAGGAAGGAGATTGTTCGGGTGAGAATAGAAGTAATGAAGTTGACATTAGTCAGATCAATGTAGGTAATTCTCAATCAAATGATATCCAGCAACAGAGGTTCTAGTGATAATTTTAAAGAAATTGGCATGCCTAATTATAGTCTTCCCGATTTCCTGGGAAAATCCTGAAGGATACCAGTTATTTTCTGAAGAAAATATGAAAGAGTCTGTGGAATGTACCCATTACGTCATGTATAAATAATGATGAAAATGAGAAAATATTGGACTGGGAAAGCAAAATCAGCCGTAGCAGGTATGTTGCTTGCTTCAGAAAATGTACCAATGGTGATAGAAACATTGAAGATGAAGTTCGGTTGGCCTGATGGCATTTTCAAAGTTCTTATATTCAAAAGTGAAGGAAGACGAAGACTATTTTGACTGATATTAGGCAGAAGTTTTTGATTATCAAAGCATTTTCGGAACGTAAAAGAGTACCTGCCAGTCACGAACCCCAGATTTGTAGCAGTATCCATAGTAATGTTAATTGTTTTTGTAACGAAACACATACTGACTCTTCGAATATGGGTACTGCATTTTTAAAATTTCTCGAGAGCGGCTTCGAGAAATTACTCCTTCCTCTCCATACTTGGGAATAAGGGGCGTTCATCTGTGGAAGCACGTACCGATTCTCAGAAAGATTGTGAAATAATGCACTCGGAAAAGCATTAGAATATACATATATATTTTTATGAAAGTTACAAAGTATTTCATCCGTTCTATGCACGGATAAATTAATACAATAGTCAAAGAATAGTTGAAATTTTACATTAAGTCAGTTTTTGTCAGTCTCCAAATCAAGGAGACTGAATATAAGTAAGAATGAAAAACGACTATTGATAATTATTATTGGATAACTATTGGAACATAAGATATCGGGATACATTCGAAAACACATGAAGAAGTATTAATGATTCAATTTGCCCAAGCATAAGATACAGAAAAATATATGAACTTACTCCATACCACCAGATTTCAACACATATTCACTCGTTATTGGTTTTACACGATAGTCGTTTAATTGGATTCATATTTTAGTTATTTCCGCGCAAGTTGTTCATTTACTTTTGAATCTCACTGTATATTAGACTAGAGTTGTATGGATGCGGTTTTTCTATGAGGTCATGAACTATCGATAAGAGGTTTTCGTTGACTTATCTCGTTCTTGAAGCATTGATAAATAATTGTTAATTATGGTAAATACTGTTTACTTGTGTATTCACTTTGTGCGGTCATTACTCGTGCAGTCCGGTTCAACTTGATTTGAATTTTCTCGCAAGATGATTATACTCGTACACTTCTGATCTTTATTTCACCATATGGTAATCGAATGGAAGTTAACCCCCTCTGAGAGGACATGTTACTTAATCAACGTCTGTGTACCGAATCATTGAGATTACTCGCGTCGTCGCCTTTTATATCATCTACAGATTGGCTTTGATAGTTCGCGGGTCAAATTCCTAACATCGTAGTTATCTGCTACCTGTCATCATAAATCACTTTCTTAGTAATTAATGGCTCTCTATGTTAGCGGACACGAATAAATGAATGGAATGATTTATTTAGTTCGTGGTTGTGTTGCATTCAATGAGCTGTCAAAACCTATGATTTATAGCGTATTTGTTTACTCTTTGAATTCCTTAGATATGCCTACTATCGGAAGTGATTATTTGTTTATGACTCATTTGTAAAAGGGGGACTTTTTTTTCCTATGTATTCCTTGTCTGGCGGGTGGAAAAATATTTTTAACGGGCCTTGTGTATCAGTTTGATCGCGTATTTGATTTCAAACTTCATTTTTATTCCCAGTGAATTAGGTAGAGTTCATATTGGCATTGGCATTAGCATAATTGCAATTTGATTTTTTTAATGCACATTATTGCAGCAGACCTGGATGCGTCATAGGTGGTCCGATTTGAATTATTGTTGAAGATATTGAGAGTTGAAGTATAGTAATACAAAATGACTATTCTCAGTTTGCGTTGAAATGCTGCGAAATAGGTGAGAAATACTTGCAAACATGACCGAAAACCGGCGAGTGCATGAAAGCGGCTCAGGAGTGAAGGAAGAGGTGCATATTCATAACGGGCTCAGCGCGCTTGTATTGCTAGGCATACGCATCCCGCATCTGCTGCTCTACCCCCACTACTCAGCTGCTTTCACGCACTCGCCCATTTTCGATCATGTTTGCAAGTATTTCCCACCTGTTTTGCAGCACTTCAACGCATCACCTATGACGCATCCAGGTCTGCTACATTGAAAAATCCAGATTGCAATTATGCCAAAACTAATAATCGTACAGCGCCTGAGATTTCCACACATAAAGTACATATTGATCACTACTATGTCGAGGAAAGTTTGCACTACAACTTGAAAAGTGAAAAATTTAGCAATGACAGTTGCAAGTAGGAAACATGACAGGATATAACTGAGGACCGTCTTCCGTATGATGCACAGTCGGTTTACTGGTAGTATTTTTGTCACCATAAAATATCTATTGATCGATGTAGTTTGGCACAACTTCAACAATACCTTCATGACTTGATTTGTTGAAAATATGAACAGGATGTTCATAAAATCAGATGTGGAATCATCTGCGACTGAAAGATAAACTTCAATCACTATCTTCCATCGTCAAGATAACCTCTTGTGGGTATTGATGTTGAAAAGGGAAACATTCTCAATTGAATATTGACTAGAATTTTTTTTTCTGTGAATTGAAAAATCCACGATAAATGAAGTAATTTTTTGTGAACGTCTAACAGAAAACAACTATTTCCCCGGCTGAAGCCACGCTGGACATTGAACTACATCTGATAGATATTCTGAAAAGACCCTAACTAGAAGAAAAAATCTGTAATTGAACTTGCATTTTCATTCAGATAGTTATTTGATTTTTTATTCCAGTCTTAATTAAGAATTCATAAGGATGAATGAGGCAAAGAAGAATATTTTCCAAAAGAGAGTACTCACCAGAAATAATTCGTAATATTGACGCAAAAGAGGCATCGCATTCACTAGGTCTTCAATAAATTTTTGTCGACCAAAATCTATTTCACGCTTCCACGATCATCAGGAAGACCGGAAGAAATGGGAAACATATTTTCAAGAAGCAATCTCACTTTGCAAAGATGGAAAAAATTTGAATCATTCTTTTGGAGAGATACTTTCAAATTAGTGTTTTTTGACATTTAAACCTGTCATGGGGTATGATAGATTGATTTGTTGAAAATATGAACAGGATGTTCATAAAATCAGATATGGAATCATCTGCGACTGAAAGATAAACTTTAGTCAGTATCTTCCATCGTCAAGATAACCTCGTATGGGGTATTCATGTTGAAAAGGGAAACATTCTCAATTGAATATTGACTAGGAATATTTTTCTGTGAACTGAAAAATCCACGATAGATGAAGTTACTTTTTGTGAACGTCTAACAGAAAACAACTAGTCAATATTCAATTGAGAATGTTTCCCTTTTCAACCTTCATGACATTTTGGAAAACATATTTGCTATTTCATTTATTATTATTCTCTCAATTCCAGAAATGACATGTAGAAATATTAATAATAATCCAATATCAAGTATATAAATACACGTACAAGTATATAATTACAAATATTGGTAATATTAAATATTTATTTATGATAATCTAAACAATATGAACAAATTCAGGTAACCCACAAAGGAGAACCCGTGCGTGAGTATTTCTAATGTATTCATCTTGATCCTGATGATAACATATCAACTTAGGGAAATGAATAAAGATTAAAACAATATAAATAAAAAAATTAGACGAATGAGTTTGACAAAATTTACATTAAAGTTAAAATTGAAATGAAAGTTAAAATCTGTAAAATTTCTTAAATAATTGAAAGCCAATTATCTTCGGAACAAATACTTGTTCAATAGTTCATAAAACTCTAATTGTTTTTCAGATCAACCATGCTGTGAATGTCGATACGGAGTTTGTTCATCAAACATTCCTTGAACAGGGCTGTGGAATTGAGTGTTTTTATATGAAGTGGTATTGAGTTATGAATTTTTGGCGCAAGGTATATGTAGCACCTTTGCCCTATCATCTTCAACATACGTGGTACATTCAAGGCCTTTTCTTTATATCCAGTTGAGTGGTTGTGCTTGATATATTTAACTTTGACCAAATTTTTATTTTGATCAGTCTCCAGCGCCAAAACAAATATTTGATAAATGTCCATTACTCCTGCCTACCTGTATAATTCAGCACTAGAATATCTGAAGTCTCTTCCCATAATTATTTTCAGAATCCACTTTTGGATAGTGATCAGGTGCCTCACGTAAAAAGTTGTTGCCACCCCATGCTATGATTCCATAGTGGAGATGGGTTATATCAGAGCGTAATACATTATTTTCGAGTGATTTATATCAAAGATTTTTTTTAAATATCCAAGTTTCAATAGATAATATCTGAATTTTTTTAATATGTTATTCATATGAGTATTCCATCCCAGGTTGCTATCTAGGTTAACTCCTAGAAATCTTATTATTTTGTCATACCCTATTTGCAGCACTTCTTCCTGATGTTAGTATTCAATTTTCTTATATGGGGGTA
The DNA here is from genome assembly GCA_018342105.1 of Gonioctena quinquepunctata. Classification (NCBI taxonomy): domain Eukaryota; kingdom Metazoa; phylum Arthropoda; class Insecta; order Coleoptera; family Chrysomelidae; genus Gonioctena; species Gonioctena quinquepunctata. The sequence goes on from JAFIRS010000523.1 coordinate 372,748, forward strand.
GGATCGATTCATAACAAGTGAAAGGTAAGTATACAGTATTTTTCAGATTAATGGTGAGAGGGTTACTACTGAAGAATTCTAGCACTAGAGGAAATGAGTCCATGATTTTTTGTTTCAGATCTAACCAGATCTCGTCTCTGAAGAAGATGAGTGTCGTCTGCGAAAATACTTGAGAGCAACAACTTGTTCCTTCTTGATGGAAATTCAGGATAATAGGGTTTTCCAAACAAGAATTTGAATTTCCGTCGACAAGTAGATGAGAGTTTGATGAGTACATCTTGTGAAACTATGGGAGCGTCGAGTGAGCAGATTAATTACTAACTTTCCCAATTCACTTCTAAATGAAATATGGACAATTTCCTGAATTCTGTATCGGGCTGGGATGTTGAGTTACGGAAAGAAGTGAACTGAGAGCGTGGAATTCTCGCTTTGTTGTAATGGAATAAAAAACATTTCGTTACCTTTTAATAGTTTCCACATGGAATTCCACCCTAATTCATAGAATTTAAAGAACAATAGATGTAAGCTTCACCCGCCGGTGTAATTAACATTTTGTGCAGGGCAGTCCTATATCGAGGTAACTGGCAGTCAAACGCTGCAAGAAATAATTGAGTTGGTAACACTGAGATAGGAGAAAAAAACAGGTGGCCTCGATCTTCCTAGCTGTAAACTCGATAGCAAACGGTCGCTTTTGAATATCTAATTTTTTGCGAAGTTTTTCATATTTGGAGACATAAGGTCGTATTTGTTTACCTTCATAAGCCAATCCACATTTCAACCAATACTTTGGGAAATTTTGCATGTTGATGAATTAAAAATATGTTTTTATGAAATTCTCATCAGAGCACACAAAATGGCTACATGTCTTGTATTTCAACTTTGAAATATTTTCATTAATTTCGATAATATTGTTGCCTGAATGCTGAACACTGCTTTGGTTAGTAGGCTCGACAACTGATGTCATTCTTTCCATTTGAAAGTATTCTCGTCTAACCTCTAACTGATAATTCACGAGTTCAAGTAATGTCATTGAAACAGTGTTTAAAAACCCGTTTCTGCTCGTGTTTCAACCTTTTCTAGTTCACGAAGCCCTTCTTGGAAAATCAGAGGACGTTGAAGGATTCAGAAATACGACCAGTGAAGCGAGAAATCGGTGATATCTCCTACCTGAGGCACTACCTAAAACGATGTTTCCAAGGGAGATCTATCTAGCAGCTTGGAGAGAAGGGATTTATGTTCATGATCTCCTATCACTGTTACTTGAAAACGAGTGTTACTCTTAGGCTCTTTCGACCAAAATGAGTGGGCAACATCCATTCACGAATTCAGAATTTTTACTGAACGAGGACTAGATACCGGTCTCCAGCCATTGCCATGATGATATTTCTCAAAAATGGCCAAGAAAAGAATTACTACCCAGTATGGATTGGTAAGTGCCTGGGATGTTTCCATATGACTGGAGGAACTGCTCTACTCGTTGAGGCATCCTAAACGGCTGGGCAGCAGAAGAGGACACAATATACCTTATAAGTCGCAGTGTATTGACAACCCTACTAAACAGAATAGAATAGAATACCATGGTATAAATGGCACAGCTCTCAAGAAGTGCGCAAGTTTCAGATATTTAGGTGTCACCTACGACAGTGAATTAACATTTGTTGAACACGCATGTAAGATCGAGTTAACTGCTTACAAAACTCTAGGTTTTGTGACGCAGAATTCCATTAACTTTAGCAATCTCAATACACTCAAACTTCTATTCAACGCTTCTGTTAGAACAAAATTTGGATACGCATCAATGATTTGGTATCCGGGCTATGATGTACCTACACATAAAAAATATCGACAACTTACAAAGACGTTTTCTTGAAATTGTATGTTATAGTTTTGACGCAGAATAACCTGCACTAGGTTCAAGGAATATTGCTTGAACGTTTTGATGTCAAATCTTTGCAATCACGTCGAACCTATTACATTATCGTTTTCCTGTTCGAGCTCATCAATAACAAGTGGAGTTTGCCTCAAATACTCTCGCTATTGAATATAATTATAATCCAGTAAATAGAGGAGAGTTACCTTACAAACGGTCCGGTAGTCCTAAATTTTTTATTTGTTGTCTAGGTTATTAAGTGTTTGAAATGCAAAACGCACAATTCTTTTCCCCCGAGGAAAAACCGAAAAAATCGGAACTTTTTCGATTTTGCTTATTTTCGTTTCGGTGCATTTTAGCTAAAAAAGTTCCATTCAATGTTGTAAGAATGAAATTTCCTAAATTCACGAATTTCGTTCCTAGGACTGATAGTTACGTAGATATACACTTTTTAAAAAATAAAAAATCGCAATTTTCGGAAATTTGTCAAACTTATAACTTTAGAACGCTTTTATTCAGTTATGGCCCATTCTAGGAAAACAAGTATCAGGATAAATTTTAGGGAATTTAATTACCTACAAAATGCATGACTTTTTTAACCAACCCCGGGTGGGGATAAACATAAAAGTTGAAACAACGTCCCATGGTCGTTTAAGATAGTGGGTACCTTCTTCACAAGGTTGTATGGAACAGAAGTTCGACCTTTGGAGGGAATTAACGATCAACGTCACTATGGCACCGATGTGATGGGGTGATTTTTGATGGCTACACTACAGATCCTTCTCAGCAAGGGACCAAGACTGCTGAACGAGCAAGAAGGTACAAGGCAAACTCATCATCAGACGTGGTGTTTGACAGAATCACTGTCAACACCACACCTCAAGATAAGTTCCAGGCCAATGAGGGGAACAAGGACCGATTCGCGAAGCTGCTCTCCAGTGAAATGCAAGCGTCAAACAAAGCCACAGACCAAGCTCCTGAAGATGCTGACAGGTTGATGGCTGCCACACCACCATTGTCCGGGAAGACATTGACCTACTCGTCCTCTTGGCTGGCACAACATCTGCGTTGAACAATATCCACCTCAAAAAACCAGCGAGAGGGAAAAATACAGACGAAATCTACTCCGCCTCCTCCTACAATTACCACTCCACAGGCTGTATCTTCTTCCTGCGCGCAATATCGGGCTGCGACACCACTTCAACCATTTTTGGGTTTGGGAAGGATAAATTCTGCCAACTTTGTAGGAAAGACCCATTATTGCTAGAGCAGGCGGAGAGGTTCGAGGACTCTGCTGCCAGTCCCCAATAAATTTCAGCAGCAGGGGAGCTCTCTTCGCTATAGCAAATTGAAGACAAGTACCACCAAGCTCAATATGGCTAAACAAACTCCGACCACTGACGCAGCACATTTCCACTTCCTGAGGACATACCACCAGGTCATGGAGTGGGGGGGATTGTCAAAGACCCTATCGAGTGATGCTCGTGTAGAAAAGCTGGAAGACTTGTGCCCATCAGGATGAGTAGACACGCTGCTCCCCCAAACCTGCTCAAGGCCATCTCATGCAGATGCCCAACTGGGTGTATGGGGGCGTTTGGCTGTAGAAAGGCGGGCCTAAAGTGTTCCGCCCTTTGCAAATTCTGTATTGGCCAGGAATGAAGTCGAAGTCGATGACGAAGCCGATCTAGTAACTTCATATATCAGAATATTTATTATGTGAATTGTTTTTATAATACATATATATATTTATATTTATATCGTGTTTTTTAAGGAATTTTATATGTATCACGTCAGGTGTCCCCCAAGGGTCTAACCTCGGGCCTTTATTTTTCATAATGTTTATCAACGACATTGTAGCTACTCTCTCCGTCGCTCACTTACTGTATGCCGATGATCTTAAGATATACCATGAAATTAACACCACAGAAGACTGTACTCTTCTCCAAAATAATCTGGATCGCCTCAATCTCTGGTGCATCGAGAATAGCTTATTCCTAAATGTTTCTAAATGCCAGGTTATGTCTTTCACCGCCAAGCGGAATCCAATTCTTTACAGTTATAAACTGGACAATGTCGTATTGAAAAGACCCGACACTTTCAAAGATCTAGGAGTAACATTCGACAAAAAACTCTCTTTCGCAAAACATATCGAACTAGTCACCAAAAAAACTTATAGATCATTAGGATTCATAATCAGAGTTTCAAAAGATTTTGGAAGGAATGAGAAAACTCTTCTTCAATTATATTTTACATTTGTTAGATCAAATTCAGAGTATGCATCAATTGTTTGGGCACCATATTATCAGGTATATATATATAATTTAGAAAATATCCAACGAAAATTTTTGAAGTATCTATGTTTCAAACTTGATGGCAACTACCCAGACGTAGGTTATCCACATGAACAACTAATTTCCAGATTTTCAATCGATTCACTTGAATCTCGTCGAAATAGGTCACATGTTATATTCCTTTTCAACCTTATTCACAACAATTTGGACTGCAGCTGCATTTTGGATATATTGAAGTTTCATATTCCTAGACTCACATCTCGGAGAAACATTACTTTCTACCTTCCACTTTGCCACACCAATGTTAAATTGAATGCACCTGTTTATAAGATGTCAATACATATAATAAGATGAATGAAACCATTGACATTTTTTGTTGCAGTGTGGCCTCCATAAAAAAACTGGACTGTTCTGTTTTTGTCCAATGATTTATATTAACATATGTAGCTAATAGTTCATACTGTATATTCCTATTCTGTAATTGGATCTTGTATCTGTTGAATAGTGTAAAAAAAAAAAAAAAAAAAAAAAAAAAAAAAAATATCTTGTACAATTCTTGTAACTCTTGACTTGCAGCAAACATTTAATGTAAAGTTGTGAAATAAATCTATCTATTTATCTATTAGACGAAAATGAAGACCCCGTCTTCATTAACTCACCTTCCTACGGAACGAGCGGAGTGCATGTAAATTTGTTTTCTTTTCAGTTCTTAGTTCAATTACTACCGATTCTTCTATGATTATTACTGCCTCTTGTTCTTACTTTGTTAAAATAAATGAATTTTTACAAAATTTATCTGCTGTGTTGGTGGGTTATTTGAAATTGAACATCCCCTCTCACCAGTAGGTACTCAAGTGATATAGTACCTGCCTCATGAGCATTGTGCTGTAACATGTGAAAAACTCAAATGAGATTGGTGTAAACTCCAAATTCAAGCCAAAACTGGAAAATAATTAGTGAATTATTTTAGATACAATGTGGAGTCATGATAGCCAAAAACAGCAATATGCCGTTGTTTTAACTTCTATGTTTACCCCCCACTCCTTAGGGTTGATTAAAAAAAATGTACATGCATTTTGTAGGTAATTAATTCCCTACAAATTTTATTCCATATTCGTTTTCCTAGAATGGCCCATAAATGAATTACAGCGTTCTGAAGTTAGAAAATTGTCAAATTTGCGGAAAATGTGTTTTTTTAATTTTTTTACATAGTGCATATCTCCGTAACTATCAGTCCTAGAAACAAAATTCGAAACGTGTATCATAGGTAATTTTATTCTTCACAACATTGAGTGAAACTTTTTTGTAGCTAAAATGCACCGAAGCGAAATTCTAAAGAAAATTCCGATTTTTTTCGGTTTATTCAATATGGAGGTGGGCGTGGGGTGCATTTTGCATTTTGAACACTCAGTAACCATCCTAGACAACATATCAAAAATTTAGAACTACCGGATCGTTTTTAAGGTAACCCTCCTCTCTTTGTCTCTATTCACTGGGTTATTACACGATCACATAACATGTTGTATATGCCAGTCCCAAAGACAAACTTACTTATGATCTCACCAATTCTTAAAATTGTTCTTAACTATATAAAATTTTAAAATGGGATAGATATATTCAATACAACAAAAAGTCAAATTGAAAGAGCTATTTTATAGCCCCACTTCTGTATTCATTATACATGTGACTCTGTATGTGAACTTTTTTCTCTTCTTTCCTCTAACTTCTCAGTTCATATACAGAGCTGCCTGTCCGTTTGTAGATATTCTCAATTATTTATATTATTGTATGTTATTCACATTTCATTATAATTAGTATAATTTTATTTTTCCCATTAGCTGTTGCTGAAGAATAAATGAATAAACTTTGAATCTTCTAGTCCATTCCATGAAACTCTGAAACCTAATTCAGTTTGTTTTTTCTATAGTTCATGTAACTCCATAAACATACTTCATATTTGATAATTACCAACCTCCGTTTCTCTTTGTTCCGGCTGAAAGTGGGATCTGTTTATGTCTATGGAGCACGGAAACAAAAAAAGGCCATAAACAAGGCATTCGCTGTGATAAATCGCGCAATACATTGCTGATCTCTGAGGGGTGCCAACTGATATAGAATAATTAGTAATAGGGGTGATTTATCATTACAATTATAACCTCCACACGCATGAAATGCATTTCGTTCGGAGTATTTTGCTTGCCGCTCTGCTGTATAGAAAATGAAATATATTCACGTCCACAATTGTGGTGATTTTTTTGTGCTTGAATTGTTAAAAATATCTCCATAAACAACAAAATAATATTGGGTATGGACTTGGAGCATGGGGAGGAGTTTAAGGTGCAGCGCCGCAGTGGTGGAAATGGGCGAAAAATTTTTACAAAACATTTTTTTTTGCAAACAATAAAACGGGTCTTCACGAAATTCGATAGTTTTAATTTTTCTGTCGCAAACATCAAAACGACGTTTGTGTTGTAAAAGCTTCGAATCAAAGAGAAACCCAGTATCGAAAGTGCGTGTATAATAAATGAACGATTCGGCCGCAAATAACCTGAAATTAAATGTTCGGACGTCCCTCGATGAGCGTTTATGTATGAATATACTGCGTAAACGTGTTTACAGTCACCAAGAGCATTCGCTCTCGAAGTGCAGGAAGTTCTTGTCACATATTTGTTACAAACAATCTACGAAAGGAAAAGAGGTCAACTGACAATTTTTTTCAAGTTTTTGGTAAATATTGCTGATAAATTTTAACATTGATATAAACAATTTTTTTTTATACCAATAATTATAGTAATCTGAAAAAACATAAATGAATCATATGGAGAAAAAAAATCATGTAATACACATTCAAAATAATTTTTCTCGTAGAATTCTGACAATGAACGAACAATATGAAAAAAAAAATAGTGAAAATGTATGCATGTGAAAAATAAAATTATATTTCCAATATATTTTACATATCTCTCATATTTATTCATATTTCTTCAATATTTTTCTTATTCGTGTAATGTACTGCTCTCAATGTGATATAATTTATACGGATTTTTCGAAGGCCTTCGATAGGCTTGATCATGGAATTCTTCTTCACAAACTGTCGAATTTCGGACTAACCCCAAATCTCCCATCTTTATTTCAGTCCTACCTTCATAATCGTAAGCAGTATGTCAGTTTCCATGATCAAAAGTCTATTGAAGTCGTCCCCACGTCAGGTGTCCCCCAAGGGTCTGACCTCGGCCCATTATTTTTCATAATGTTTATTAATGACATTGTAGCTGCTCTCTCCGTCGTCACTTACTGTATGCCGATGATCTTAAGATATACCATGAAATTATCACCACAGAAGACTGTACTCTTCCCCAAAATAATCTAGATCGCCTCAATCTCTGGTGCATCGAGAATGGCTTATTCCTGAACGTTTCTAAGTGCCAGATTATGTATTTCACCGCCAAGCTGAATCCAATTCTTTACAATTATAAACTGGACACTTTCAAAGATCTAGGAGTAACATTCGACAAATTTTGCAGAACATATCGAGCTAGTCACCAAAAAAACTTATAGATCATTAGGATTCATAATCAGAGTGTCAAAAGATTTTGGAAGGAATGAGAAAACTCTTCTGCAATTATATTTTACATTTGTTAGATCAAATTCAGAGTATGCATCAATTGTTTGGGCACCATGTTATCAGGTATATATACCTAATTGAGAAAATATTCAACGAAAATTTTTGAAGTGTCTATGTTTCAAACTTGATGGCAACTACCCAGACGTAGGTTATCCATATGAACAACTAATTTCTAGATTTTCAGTCGATTCACTTGAATCTCGTCGAAATAGGTCACATGTTATATTCCTTTTCAATCTTATTCACAACAATTTGAACTGCAGCTGCATTTTGGATATATTGAAGTTTTATATTCCTAGACTCACATATCGAAGAAACATTACTTTATATCTGTCACTTTGTCACACCAATGTTAAATTAAATGCACCTGTTCATAAGATGTGCAATACATATGATAAGATGAATGAAACCATTGACATTTTTTGTTGCAGTGTGGCCTCCATAAAAAACTGGACTGTTCTGTTTTTGTCCAATGAATTATATTAATGTATACACCTATCATGTTGAATAGTTCATACTGTATATTCCTATTCTGTAATTGGATCTTGTATCTGTTGAATAGTGTTATAAAAAAAACATTAGACATGTGAATTTTTATTACATGTCATCAATTGTTTGTTGAAGTATTTAATCACCTCTAATTCGACATTGCAATTACAAGCTTTTATTCAACTTGCAATGTCTGTATGTTTTTTTTGTTGAGGTCAAATCTTGCAAGTTGAATTAGAACCACTTCTAGTCGTCTGATCAACAAGGAATTTGGCAGGTGTTTATAGTTTCCGTGACAATGCATTATGAAATTTTTGTTAGAAAAAAAAAACAAAAGTATAATATGTTATTTTCATACATTTGGAACTCATAATTTAGAAATTTAGCTTTTGGAGTTGATGTTTTCTCGGACATAGATCACCATTCCAACATTTTGACAATTACAAGGTTTTATTTAACTTGCAATGTTTGTATGTTTGGGTCAAATCTTGCAAGCCGAATCAGAACCACTTCTAGTCAGGAGGATATCATGGGAGACACAATCGAAGGCCTTGGTGAGGTCACATAAAGTTAGTTATTTTCCCTTGCTCCAGACCCTCGATTATGCCCCAATGGTATCTTGTATTGTAGAGCGACCCGCTCTGAAACCGAACTGTGTGTCACTCAAGAAATTATTGCCCTCGAAATATTCAGTGAGTCTTTTTTTTAGGATTATTTTAATAATTTTACCGAAAATACAAATTATAGAGATACGTCGATAGTTATCTAGGCTAGAAGATTTAGCTTTTTTAAAAATGGGAATCACTCTTGAATATTCAAACACATCAGGAAAAACGCCCGTTGAAAATATCAAGTTAATTGAAGTAGTAGATGGTTTCTCCATAATATCAAAGATTACCTTTATTATACGACTACCAAGGTCAAAATTTGGCAGGTGTTCATAGTTTCCGTGACAATGCCTTATGAAATTTTTGTTTATTCATTTATTTATTATTTATTACAAAGTAGGGATACAAACAGATGAATCCAACGAGTATCCTCTTTTTAGGTGATCTAATACTAATCGAATAGTGAGCTGAAATAACTTACAAGATAAACAATGATGCATTATAGAATAAATATGAACAAGTATGAATGAATGTTAGAGAAAAAAACAGAATGGCGGCTCCAAAATTGGTATTGGGGGTTTCCGGGGTTGAAGATAATGAATTATTCGTCAAATATTTATAAACTCAAAATGGCGGCTCCAAGATGGCCGACGATCTCTGTGATTATGGTCCGATTCTATTCAAAATTGGTATGTGGGGGTTTTCAAGGTCGGAGATTATGATTTTTCTGTCAAAATCATGAAATCCTATGGCGGCTCCAAGATGGCGACGATCTCTGTGATTATGGTCCGATTCTATTCAAAATTAGTATGTGGGGGTTTCCGGGCTCGAAGTTATGATTTTTTTGACAGAATTGATGGAATCACAATGACGGCTCCAAGATGGCGAACGAAATTTGTGATTATTCAATATTCATATGTGGAGGTTTTTGGTGTCGAGTTTTGTGATTATGGTCAGATTCGATTCAAAATTGGTATGTGTGGGTCCTGGGGCCAAACTCATAAAATCATGATGGCGGCTCTAAGATGGCGAATGAACTTTGTGATTATGGTCCGATTCTATTCAAAATTGATATGTGGAGGTTTTCAGGGTTGAAGATTATGAATTTTTTGTCAAAATTCATAAATTCAAGATGATGGCTCCAAGATGGCGGACAAGTTTTATGATAATAGACCGTTGCCATTCAAAATTGATATGTCGGGGTTTTTGGGGTCGCAGATTATGGATTTAGTCGAAGATTATGGTTTTTCGTCAGAATTTATAAATTGACGATAGCAGCTCCAGAATGGCGAACGAGTTGATCTTCAGATGGTATTCTCATTGAAGAACTAGAAAGCTCAAAACATACAGGAAAAATGATGATGATTTACTTGCATACTCACTTGAAAGCACAAAATAGAATAATTAATGAAACACCTTTTTAAAGACAAGCTTTTAATCAAAAGCGCTAAAAAGTAAAAAATAATTACTATGGATCTGTGACGTTGGTTATTTCGTCAGTTATAGATTCAAAAGCTTGTTGCTTTTGTATTGGAACTGCAAACTTTGCGCGACAAGCCTAAGAATCCATAAATCACGGAATAACCTACATCACACATCCAAAGCAATTATCTTTTACTTTCAGCATATTTGAATAAAAGCTTGTATTTATAAAGGTTTTATTTACATTATTTTTTATTTACCCTTCCGGCATTGTAAAATTTTTCATATCCCGTTATATAATTGAGATTTTGTTGTAGTGTCATGAAGCATAAGTTTAATAAATCCAAAATTTAAATTTTCTCTCCTAAAGGCCACAAGGGCATTTCAGTTCCTGTTCTGCACTCGTTTGTATCTCATAATTGAATCAATACCCTGTATAGAACATTGCAGAGAGAAATAGCAGGAACTGAGGTGTTGAATTACATTAATTGAACTCGATCAGCAAATAATGCTGATCAAAGATTTTCGGAAGGAATGACATGTGGAGATGGGCATTGATTGTCGAGTTTTGCTAATAATTGAGGAGAATAGAACAGGCAGTTGATCGCGAGTTCTAAGCGAGTAAACAACAAAAATAATCGGCAGATGACACTTCTCCCAATGGCACCCAAAAGGGTACTTTGTTTTTACTATTGCTCATTCATTTTAATAAATCTATATTTTTATAAATGTGTCTTTTACCTAATTGACTTCACCTCTATTCTTGCAACCGCACTGCAAGGGGAACAATTCAGGGTTGTTAAAGTTAAATGGGGTTCGAGTAGCCGATAATGATCATGGCTTTTCTCGATATTAGAAAATGTGTTGTGGGCTTGGAAAAAGTCCCGACAGTATCCACGATTCTGTTTTTATGATGACATCAAATTCATGCAGAATTACTTCCAGATCAGTGAGGTGTTTGCTCAAAGTCCGAATATTTGTATGAAAAATCGATAAGAAGGAATTTGAAAATTATTCTTTGCATTCCTCATTATTTTCCCCAATTATTGTATTGATTTCGTCATATTCAATGACTCTAACGTTTTCATTCATCTCAGTAATCTGATAATAATAATAGTTACTCTACAATACCGCGGAGTTCGATTACTTTCCAAATGATTTGTTGAAAATATGAGTTCTTATTAATCCATATTTTTCCGCAACATACTTTCGCTTCAAAGATGGCTTTTTGTCATTCAATCCACGAATTCGGGCGTAAATCATAGTGTAAAGTGAATCATACCTGTGCTCTAGCTTGTTCGCCGACCAAAATAACATCTCTGGTTGCATCGTGAAGTGGAATATCGGATATGAAAAGGCCACTTCCCGTAAGACCCTCCAGACCGTCGATGAACGGCGAGCCGATGAAGAGGATCGAATGGGATTCCGGGCAATATACCATCTGTCCTTTCAGTTGAAGGCCCTGCAAGAAATTGATATGATGCAGGACTGAATGTGAATGGAAGTGAGGTGGAAACGGCCTGGATAATTTCGTTGGAAATATAACATTTTCAAGGTTTTAACTTATCGCAAATACATTGATTTGGTTATTTTTAAATATACAGTGGGGAAAAATAGAGAAGGGAATATTCCTTTTGGATTTCAATTTATTTAATTAACTCAGAATTAATACTCGTCCTTTCATTTCTGGATATGGAAATTATGATTTGAAAATCTATTTGTCGTATGATTCTCAATAAATGTTTGAAAATTTGCTTTTGTTCAGTTATTTTTGTTTCCATTACTAAATGAATAGGTATGTTCACAAGATCAACAAGAAATTCCAACTGTTGACGTAAAAAAACATCTCTGATTATTTTTTCAGATATTGTATAACCATCATATTCTATCAGAAAAAAGGAATCCACTTCACTGACTGATTTTCACTACGCTGGGTTCTCAAAACCACGACTAGCTTCTTCAGGTGGATATTACACTAACTCAAAAATCACGATGTACCATGTTAAATAATCAAGACACTTATAAGTCAACCAATAGAGAAAAAATAGAGTCTATTTTTACACTTAAATAAAGACGCAAATAACCTGTACTATCTTTCATAAGGTAGATCGTAGATGAAAACTCCGGTGTCGGCCCCAACAAAATCACTTTGTGTAATTTTTCTAACAAGAAATATTGTCAAAAATTACCACTTGTTTTGTTTTTTACATATATCTCAGAAAGTATTGGGGGAATCGTTTCACACTCCATGAAACTTTTGTAGAGAATTCAAAAACCTTCAAAATGGTTTGTTGTGCGACCGGATTGGTGCATTTTCCACTGAGAAAATCTGGGAAACCTCTAAAAAAAGAATATTTTTCAAAAATTCATAATTTTCATGAATTTAAAGCTGGACAAATTTCTTGTTGAAAAAATTCCACAAAGCGATTTTGCTGGGGCCGACAACAGGGTTTTCATCTACGAATTATCTTTTAAAAGGTAGTATAGGCTATTTGCGTCTTTATTGAAGTGGGAAAAAAACCTCTTTTGTTGACCTATTCATATTTGGTTTATGAATATATAATAATAATGTTTATTCCCATAAAAAAATTAAAAAACACATATAATTGAAAGTATTATGAATAAACATAAAAGCCACATAAGTGTATAACAGTTTTAAATGTTAAACTCCTTGTGCGTGTTTATGTTATGTTTGCCTATGATACATGATGATGGATTAGGATGATTTGAAAATGACATAATATTTAATATGTTACAACAAATGATTTATTTAGAAATATAACCCATAATCATTATATTAGCGAAAAACACTATGCTAAGTATTGTGTATAAATAAAATTTCTCATAATATGTTAAAAAATAGTGAAACAACTACAAATAAATGTAAAAGCCATAAGCTGTTCTCATGGCAACTAAACATGAATAGGTCACTGAATTGTGCATATCAGTTATCAGTTGATATATCACTTGTGCGTGACTGCTCATGCCATTTGACGCACAAGTATACAAACATTGGAATTAGATGAGCGATAAGTTGCGAACATTGATGAATGTCAGAATCATATCTGATTTATAAAATTTCCAAAAAAGATCTATTTGATTTCATTATCCATATTTTGGCTTTTTTCGTGAAGCAATTTTTGTTTGCAATATCTTTTATAGGTATTGGTATGATGTTATAAAGACGAGGACCTAGGTAAGATGTGTTGCGCTGACCTATATATTTCTCGCAACGGGCTGTAGTACATGATTTTTTTTTGTTTCTAGTGTCATGGCCATGGTTCGTAGGTTGTAAAGCTATAAATCCTTTTTTGATATTTTTCAGTATACTCAAACAGAATAGTTGTCTCAAGTCGAGTACACCGGATTCTTCGAACAGGTCATCGCTAGGGAAAGTAGGTACTTCAAGATACAATATTTTAAGAATATATTTTTGTATAATGTTCAAATTTTCTACGTAAGTATCAGTCACTCCGCCCCATCCAATTAATTATTCCGTACTGTAATTGAGACTCGACTAGTGCATGGTATAATGTTCTTAAATTTCCAATATCAAGAAAATCTCTCGGGTATTTGAATTTATGTAATAATCCCCTTACCCTTCCCACAACATTTTTAATTTGTAGGTCCCACCGCAGATGGCGATCTATTACGATTCCAAGATACTTCATTGATTTGCCTTCTGGGATTTCGTAGCTCTCTCCTATTTTCAGCGGACCCATATTTGATAAGCCGCTGGTATAAGAGGAAAACGATAAGTATTTCGTTTTATCGAAATTCAGCGTCAGTTTATTGGATCTAAACCATTTTTCTATTTGCAGAAAATCATTCTCTACCAGCGTTTTCAATTCCTGCCATGTATTAGATTTATATAGAATAGCAGTGTCGTCGGTGAAACTTAAGATGTTTCCTTCTTTTTTTATTACATAAATTGTGAATAGCAATGGTCCTAGTACTGTTCCTGTGGGACTCCGTAGGATACAGTCCTAGTCTCGCTTGTTGTTCCATCAATGGTTACTCGTTGTTCTGATAAGTAGCTTTTCAATATATTATATATTTTCCTCCTTAGTAGGATGTCATTTTCGTTAGAAGTTTCTGATGGCAGACAGTGTCGAATGCTTTGGATAAGTCGACGAATTTGCACAAAGTGTTTTTTTTTATCGAGAGCATCATAAATGTAAGAGGTTAACTCAAGTATTGCATCTTCCGTCGATTTACCTTCCCTGAATCCATACTGTCTGTTCGAAATGACTCCATATTTATTTAAAAAATCAATTATCCTTTTTTTGAGTATTTTTTCTATTACTTTTGCCACATTTGAGATGAGTGAGAGTGGTCTGTAATTTATCATTTCTGTTTTATCCCCGCTCTTATATAATGGTTTGATTAGCCCTGTTTTGAGAATTTTCGGAAAACATCCTGTATCCATACATCGATTTAATAAATATGTTAATGGTGTTTTTATCTCATTAACGATTTGTTCGATTGTTTCAGAACGGATATCGTCATCACCTGGTGATTTTTTTGGCTTCAATTCCATTATTGTTAGTTCCACTTCAATTTCGTTAGTAGGGTATAAGTACAAAGTGTTTTCAATTTTTTTCTCATTGTGAAGAAATTCTCCAGGTTCGATGATTTTATTTGCATATTTCTCATCCAATTCGCTGTGGTATTTATTGAAACTGTAAGTAATTTAGATTTTATTATGTTCCTTTTGTATTTTTAATTGTTTAATTTGTTGTTTTTTTTTCCTTTTGTGTTGATTTTATTGTTTTCGATGATTTTATTTTCATATGCCTTTTTAGCTGTATTTATCAATCTATTCAATTTATTTTTCTGTTGATTGTATTCTTCGCGGAGTTTTATGTTTTCGTAAGAGATTCTAAGTTTTCTATATAGTTCTTTTTTTTTATACGCTATATCTATAATTTCGGATGTAATCCATTTTGATCTGGGCCGATTTTTATTTTTCATTTTTAAGGTAATTCTATTTTTTTAAAGTAATATTTGAGTTTTTTCATAAATGTTTGAGCCGTTATTTCTGTCTCTCCTTGATTATATATATTTTACCACAAATCTTCCCCTAATTCTTGTTTCAGCTTTTGTAGTTTTTATCTTAGGTTTTCAAGTTCCTGATTTTTTCCCAAATTTATTGATAGTCCAATCAAAAAGTGATCTGTAATATTGTAATCTATAAGATATGAATTCATTATATTTTTATAATCTTCTACGTAATCGCATTCTGATAGAAGATCTATTTTTATATTGCCTGTAATGATTTGTATCCCGTTCGATTTTATCGTTTCTTAGTAATTGGCCATTGCAGTATTGAATTGTACGGGACAGGAATTCGGTGATCTATATATTGAAGTGATTGATATTATTTTTTTATTCATTTTTATTTCAATATCTAGAGTTTTTATTTCCGCGATTTCCCTGCTATTATGAGAGAAATCGAGTGTTCCGTTTATGTATACGATAACTCCAACAATTTTATTCAGGGAACCCTCATTGTATAACGTTTGATAGCCATTTATAAGGACAACTTCTAGATCTTTTACTATGAATGTTTCTGTTGAAACAATAATATCAAATCTTCCTGGAATTTTTTGGAGAAATATAGTCAGTTCATCTATGTTTTTCATTATGCTGCGTATATTCAGGTGTAATATGTTGAAATTTTGCTCGAAATATTTCCTCAATTCATCAATATCAGACACTTGTTCGGCTATAATTAAATCATTTTTATAATCTCTAATGTAGGGATCCATACCAGATAAAGTATACTGCCTTGTAAAAAAGTCCAGAAAGAAAACATCGAGATAAGATTTGTTGAAAAGTGTAAAAGATGAATTGATAGGAGAAGCAAAAAAATTGTGAGATTATTTCTCTATACAGTTCAACTGATAGTACGGGACTATGTTCACTAGTTGGCTCTCTACTTTGAGACAAAACTAGAATGATACATCATTTGTGATGGTGAGCTGTGTGTTTGGTAATGCGTAATCTCAATTTTTCTCGAATAACTGGAGGATCAGCTTTGATTTCAGAATTTTTCTTTTTTCGGGTTTCCTGTAGTCTTGTATTTTTTCTATCCCTTGGTTTGGTATTGTATTCGACTGGCTTACTGGTTTCCGGGATGATCGTGGATACGGCGGTTGGTTCTGGTTGATCGATAAACATCTTTTCGGTTGTTTGTATGGTCGGTGTTGGGGGAGCATCAAGGATATTGAGGATAACCCAATAGGTGATTATTAGAACAGGGATTAAGTAGAACACATATTATATCCCACATTTCTGGTGCTTATCTTCTATCCACTCTTTCATTCAATGAATGGTGATTCAGATGCTAGTGTTGCTAGTGGTTCTGCCTTTTCGTTGCCTTCTATGACTATGTGTCCTAATGATCGAGGCAATACGGATGAGAAGGCTATCACTATATCTGACAAAGATCAACAAGAGAACTATGAACGTTGACTCAGGATCACCGTAAGGTTTTGTCTTGGGTCCCACTTTATGGAACATCATGTTCGATAGGACCTAGCCGTTTTCAATGAAGACACATATCACTTACGGTTTACTGCGAACAAGTTGTTGTAGTTAATCGGTCAATACAGTGTGACACACTTAAGATGAAGACACCCCTGTATTTTAGTGAAATTTGGTACAGACGTAGACAGCCTCAAACCCAGCCTACTGCGACCCCGTGAGAAGGAAAAATTCTCGTTATTTTGCTTCGCGATGGAGATACCAAAAAAAGTTATTCGAAAAAGTTGCTTAGAAAATTTCAACGCAAAATTCGAATCTGGATTTTTTTTGTAATTTTCATATTCAAGTCCGATTTCCAATTAATGGTTCTGAATAAGAAGCTACAGTAGTCAAAACCAATGGAATAAACGTATTGGAATAACTGAAATTGAAAATTATAATTTTATCAAATGTAAGTTAATCGAATTTAGTCTCCTTCACTAGCCTGTCTCTAATTTTGAGGAATTTTTCAATTTTCTGTTGAATATGATTGGTTTCGAATAATACCATTTGCCTAATTTTGGATGGAAAATCGTCATTCTCAATGTTTCAAAAAAGTCTTATATTTTGTGTATCAACAGTTTTCGATTTGGGCTAGAGTGTCATGGAAACAAATGAACTATTTATACCAAATGTCAGTTTGAAAGTAAATGCGTCAAAAACAGTAACAAAATGAACGTCTTAATTTTCGAGATTTTTTTTTAATAGTAAGGTTATTTGGTGATGGTGCTCGAATTAGCAGCCAAGTTGCCCATGAATTCAACAGAAGACATCCGCAACAAAATCGTTTTCGACATGGAACGGCAGCCTCCGTGAATAAACTTCTCACTCAAACCGGAAGTGTATTGAAGAATCGTCCAGCTATTGACAATCCACATCGAAATCGAAAGTACCATGTTGATGAAAATATCTCAGCTTCAGTTCGTGCCAATCCCAAAATTAGTTTGCGTGAAAGGTCTGAGCAATTAAATTTGAGTAGAGAGAAAATCAGAAGATGTCTCATCCGTCATAAAATCAAACCTTGTGAACCAAAGTTCTTGCACACATTGAAAGAAGGTGAAGAAAATGAACGATTGGATAACTGTTATTGGGCCCAAGGACATTTTTTAAATGATAGAAATTTCCTAAGAAAAATTTTGTTCACTGATGAGGCTATGTTCACCACCAAAATTGCGGATACTGGTCTACGGAATATCCCCACTTGGTTATAAACTATAAGGACCAATACTTTCAAGAAGTTAATGTATGGTGTGGTATTTTAGGCGACAGAATAATTGGACCATTTTTCTTCAATAATACCATTAACCCTGAACGAATATTGATTATTTTTTTATAATGAATTATGGGAAATCAATTAAAATCTACCCCTCAATGTGCAACAAGAGATGTAGATTCAGCTAGATGGAGCTTCCGTTCATGATTCTTGGATGGTTCGAGAGTGGTTAAATGAACATTTTCCATTACGTTGGATTGGTAGAAATAGCCCATATGAACAATGGCCTCCTCGCTCTCCTGACATAACACCAATGGATTTCTACTCCTGAGGAACTCTCAAGAATAAGGTTTATAAGTCTAGGCCACAAATTCGACAACAACTTTGTGAGAGAATAAGGCAAGCCTGCCGTGAAATAAGTGAGTGGCCAAAATAAAAAAATAATTGAAAAATGTATCAGAATTGAGGGCGGACTAGTTAAGAGAGACAATATTTGAAACTGACATCCAATATCAGTGTTTATTCCATTTCCTGTTAGAATTCGGTTCAATAAATAGTTTTTCATTATTTGTCATCCAATTTTGACCGATTTTATCGTCTCTGTGGCTTTTCAGTAACAAATAATAATCAAAATTTGAGGTTTTTCATAATGAATATTGGGTTTTTCATTCCTCTTCTTACATTATGACGAATTTATTGTTTTCGTAGCTTTTTATTCAGAACCATTAATTGAAAATCGGACTTATGTAAATTAAAAAAAAACAAAATTCGATTTTTGCGTTGAAATTCGGTTGTAGGGTAAATTAAGACGTTCAATGGGCATTTTGTTACTGTTTTTGACGCATTTACTTTCAAACTGACATTTGGTATAAATAGTTCATTTGTTTCCATTACACTCTAGCCCAAATTGAAAACTGTTGAAACACAAAATATGAGACTTCTTTGAAACATTGAGAATAACAATTTTCCATCCAAAATTAGGCAAATGGTATTATTCGCAACCAATCTTATTCAACAGAAAATTGAAAAATTCCTCAAAATTGGAGACAGGCTAGTAAAGGAGACTGAATTCGAATAACTTACATTTGATAAAATAATAATTTTCAATTTTAGTTATTCTAATACGTTTATTTCATTGATCTTGACTATTCTATCATTTCTTCTTCTCATTCAGAACCATTAATTGAAAATCGGAATTCAATATGAATATTACAAAAAAAAAAGAATTTTGCGTTTGAATTCGGTATGTAGGGTCAAAATAGATTTCTAGGCAACTTTTTCGAATAACTTTTTTCGTTATCTCCAACGCGAAGCAACATTTCGAAAATTTGCCGTTTTCGCGGGATTGCAGTAGGCTGGGTTTAAGGCTGTCACTCGGGCTGAGTATTGCGGAAAGTGTGGCCCATGAAGGTCTACGTCTGTACCAAAAATCAAATCTCTGCTTTGAAAAATGATTAAAATACAGGGGTGTCTCCATCTTAAGTGTGTCACACTGTATATAGAGAAACATGACATCGGTATATCAGAACAGAGATCCGAAGCAGTAGTGCTAAAAGGCTCCTGGAAGAGAGAAAACGTTCCTTTTCAATTCAAAGGAGCGACTTCAGAGCCGAAAAGTCACGTGAAGTACCTGACTGATTCAAAGATGTTGAAATCATTCGACATATTTATGAATATTATTTTTGGGCCAAAATCCATTTTATTCGGTTGAGAAATGTGGCCTTCAGTTTGTCTGAAATAAAGATATACCAAAATGTTTTGAAAGTTGCGTCATAGGTATCATTTGTTTGTTTGAAAATATGAAGAGGATGTTCATAAAACCAGATGTAGTTCAATGTCCAGCGTGGCTTTAGCCAGGAAAGTAGATGTTTGTTGTTAGACATTCACAAAAAATAACTTAATTTTTCAATTCACAGAAAAATATTTCTATTCAATATCCAATTGAGAATGTTTTTCTTTTCAATTCTATAGAATAAACATGCAGAATCAACAATTCTCACAGGTAATTGAGAAATAATTAGTTCTGAACATAGTCTAATAAACATCCATTTCGTCCATACTCTACGGAGAAAATGGAATAGTCTCAATGGACAGAACGTTATACACCGTAATTAAATGCGTATTGCACAAATAATTTTTTTTGTTCTTTTGAGCAAAGCCGCACATTTAGAATGAGCCTAAAGAGAACAATTCATGCAACGCAGCCAGCCTCCTCCGGGTTTTGAGCGCGAAAACATATCGTTGCAATAAATACACACACAGTCGTCATTTTCATTTTGCGTCTGGATCTCAAAAGAATCTGCGTCTCTCTCAGAATCAAATGGGATCTTCGTGACCTTTCTCTTCCTCTAATTAGGTGAATTTTCAGGAGCAGCCTTATTCTTTATTTCCTGCTTGATTGGAGTCGACGTCAAAATTGTGTGTGACTAAAAAGTTTTTGGTTTTCGTTTGCCTTGGCCACTGATAACTTTCCCTTGTGTGACAGACGATAACGACTTCCAAGGGAACAGCTAACAAACCAGAAGATGGACCAGCAATCTCTCCAAGTGGCAGGAGGAGACTCAACTTCAAGATCTATTGTCTCTTGAACTGACTCGCGGTTTGTTGCAGTAGCGCTTGAATTGTCTGTTGTAGGGTATTCAAAATGTTTTTGTCTGATGCTGAAGTCCTGGGTGTTTCTTGTTCTATTGGTATGTTCGTGGTCTCTATCTGGATTCACAAGTCAAAATCCAGTGGTTTTAAAGGCATGACACGCATTTTCAATAGTTGCTGTCTTTCCTCATTGAAAATGCTACTGATTTGTTTTTGGGGGGGTTCCGTAAAAACGTGGTTGTAATCGGTTGGTGCCATGCGGTGGCAAACATATCATTTCAATACCAGTTTCTATAGCAAAGTTCAAAGCATCAATTCCGTTGTGGCTAGCGTGGCCCTCAACGATCAGAATAACTTTGTCTTCATGGGTAGCTTTAGCGTAGGTCTGGAAATGCTTCAACCATTTCAGGAATACTTCTGTAGTCATCCATTCCGACTCTTGAGCTTTACCCAGAGTGCCTGCATGAGATTCATCAAGGACTTCGTTCTTCATGTTTTTTCTGGGAAAAATCAAAGCTGGTGGAACGTATGAACCACCAGCATTCATACAACAGACCACAGTGACATTAGATCCACGTTCGGCGCTGGTGATACAACCAACTTGTTTTCTTCCTGTCGTCGCCAGTATTTTTGTGGTTTCTGGACCGTATACAGGCTAGATTCATCCGCATTGTATATTCTATGGGGCTTAATATTGCGAGTCTCCACTTAAATTCGCTAAATTCTGAAAAAATCAATCACTTGAGGCGTATTGAGAGCCTGGGCTCTTGCCGCAGATGTGGCTTCTGGTTTCGTCCAAGGAACCCGCCCAACCACTCTAGGCCAGCTCTTCTTTTTTCTCCGTTGAAATTGTGTGAGATTCTATTTTTCTCTGCTTATTCAAAAGCAAGCTCCTGCACGGATGTTCGTGTTGAACCAAATGAACGTGTTTCTGAAAATTTCAAATGTTCACCAAACTGCCTTTCTATTTCAGGTGGAGAAGTTTGTTTTATATCTTTCCAAACCTTTGAAATTTACCATCAAAATTTTATTGTGATCTTAAGCGTGTTTTCGAAGTGTACTCTGCGGGATGCCAAATGTTTTAGTTGCTAAAAGCCAACCCATTTCCTTGTTTTTAACCGACGAAACCAAAAAGGAGGAGGTTCTCTAGTCGACGCGTAATATTTTTTTTTATGTATGATCACGCATAACTTTTTACTAAGACGTCCGTTTCCGATAATTCTTTTCCCAGTGGATAGGGTGTACTTCGAAGTTGGTCCCATTTGGATTTTAAAGATGAAATCCACCCTTAAGGGTAGCAAAATGAAGGATATTGATCACTTACCCTCTGAATTCTGGTCCGTTAACCGATTCTATCAGCTATATCTTTGTACTGGGATCTTCGATTTGGATTATTCTTTTTTTCATCAGATAGGGTATACATCGTTGTTGATCATATTTGGATTTCTAATGGAATTACCCACCCTTACGGGTAGAAGAATAGGGGATAATTGATTTTTCACTTGTGAACATTGGCACACATATGTAGTTGACAATGACAGATCGCTAGTGTCATTATCACAATCAATATATTCTATGAGAGGATGGAATGATATACATAGTAATGAAATAAACTAACCAGAACAACAAAAATAATTTATAATAACACAAATAGTAAAAGTAGATAATCATATTATTCAACTGGTAATAGTTGAAGTAAGGTGGGTAAGTAAGTATTTTGGTAGTAATTAAAAAACAAGCAGTTAGTAATCAGTAGATTTCAGCCACAAAGAATTAAAAAATAAAAACTTTAAAAAAAAAGTAATCCGAAGAAATACGGAACTGAAAAGTAAAAAATAAAATAAACCTTCTTAGTCTCAATAACTGTGAGTAACTAATTTTGAGTCGGCGCCAAACAAACAATCAACGAAGATCATTAAAAAACTTCAAAAAAATTATCAGAATGTCACCGCACAACTCGATGCCATCATTTTACGCCTTACCTAATTCTATTGCTTGTTTGGCGCCGACTCAAAATTAGTTACTTACATTAGTTCAGGAGCTTAGTTATTGAGACTAAAACGGTTTATTTTATTCTTTACTTTTCAGTTCCGTATTTCGTCGGTTTAATTTTTTGTTAAAAAGTTTTTATTTTTCAATTTTTTTGACCGCTGCTATGGCTTTTTCATAGATTTTTCGCTCCAAGATTGTCGGTCTGTCGTCCTTTTGTAGTCTCGCGGCATGTTGTCATCTATGAAATTAAATGAAAGAAGTATATAGTAGGAGCAGTAATAGTAGAAGAAATATTGTAATCTACCCTGCTATACAAGCATAGTGTGATGTTTCTCGATTTGTTTCTTCGTTCGATTCGGTCGATTTGTTACGTTGATTGATGCACTCACATAGAGGACAAAACGACTTTATTTCTGCACAAGAGAGACGTAAAATAATGAAAACTTAAACAATAAAAAACAGTAAGAAAAGTTCAGTGTACAGAACGGAGATGCGTTGGACGTCTATTATATTATATCTCGCCTCTTCCCCGGGGGTGGTATTTGTCCTTGTCCCAGCTACCCGTATCGTCCAACACTAAGCAGCACATGTGGTGACAGTTTCAATGTTATGAGGCGCACTTGAATATTGGGGTAACATTCATAAACAAAAGATAAGTCACACCACATAGATAGGCAAAATGGCTTACCTATGCCGTTTTGTCTCTAGTATTTCTATGCCATTTTGTTTGTACAGGGTTTGAAAAGTCCAAAAATAATATAAGATCAAAGTTTCTCATCAAAACAAAACACACAACTCAAGGCAAAATGTTAGGTAATGGAAATAACACGTTACAATAAGGTTTCAAAGCAAATGACTTACCAAAACGTAAAAAATTCGCTGCGGCGTGAAAAACTCGTAACGGTCGTAAATCTGTTCACAGTGACTGATAAAACATGGTTGCGCTAACAACGACAGTATTTTGACAGTTCACTAAAAGACAATTGATGTGCGCGCTAAGGGTGCCAACATGACAATAAAACCCGCCAGATTTGAAATACAACCGGTATGCCGTTTTAACCGTATATGTCATTTTGAGCGTACTTCCCCTACATATCAGAATACTTTTTTTCAACGAAACCGAGAGTAAAACGGTAAGACAGGGCTAATATATCCACCTCGAAGAGCAAAACCCTCCGAAGAATTAACGTAGCAATGATTCTTTACGAATTTATTAAGCACAATGTGTATTCACAGATATTTAATCGGAAATCTTTGAACACATTTTTTATTATGAATGTATTGTATGAACTTCGAAACTGGTCTCATGTGAAAGAGTTTTTTCTACACATTTTATGTGCTTCTTTCTTTTTCAAGTAGCTCCTTCATTCAACTCATTAATGATTTTTTATCTTTGACAATCCCTCTTTACAGAAACTCAATGATGAATTCAATTGAATTCGAAATGTTGGTGAGACAACAGAATTATTTATTGATTTGTTGAAAATATAATCATCCTGTTTATATTTTCAACGAATCAATCTATCATACCCCATGACAGGTTTTAATGTCAGAAAACACTAATTTCAAAGTGTCTCTCCAAAAGAAATGATTCTTACTTTTTCCATCTTTGCAAAGTGAGATTGCTTCTTGAAAATGTGTTTCCCATTTCTTCCGGTCTTCCTGATGATCGTGGAAGCGTGAAATAGATTTTCGTCGACAAAAATGTATTGAAGACCTAGTGAATGCGATGTCTCTCCTGCGTCAATGTTACGAATGATTTCTGGTGAGTACTCTCTTTTGGAAAACATTCTTCTTTGCCTCATTCATCTTTATGAGTTTTTAATTAAGACTGGAATAGAAAATCAAATAACTATCTGAATGAAAATGCAAATTTTCAATTTCAGATTTTTGCTTTTGAGTTAGGGCCTTTTCAGAATATCTATCAGATGTAGTTCAATGTCCAGCGTGGCTTTAGCCGGAGAAGTAGTTGTTTTCTGTTAGACATTCACAAAAAATAACTTCATTTTAATCGTGGATTTTTCAATTCACTGAAAAATCTTTCTATCAATATTCAATTGAGAATGTTTCCCTTTTCAACAGAATTATTTATATTACAAAGAACTCCATCCCAAACCAAGGCATCTGAAAAAACTTCCAATTCCGGAATAAATCAAACTGGAAATCATGAATATAATCATTTCCGCAATCCCCAACCCATGTTTTATTCAGATCCCATGGAGGCTATTTACAGAATTCATATGGAAGCATTGTCATTCCCATTGGAGCTGTTTGTTTGGAAAATGGGATTATGCAACAATATTTACTCAGGTCGGATTACTCCACTCCCTTCGTGAGTAGAAGTGAAACATGGCAAATGGCAGCAAAAAGACGCCAACGTTAAATATATCAGGCTGTCATCTTCGGAACTGTTTACTGTAACAAGATATCGTGGTTCCATTGGTATACAGTGCGGAAATCACCTATGGAATAAAATTATTTCAGGCGATATCCCAAAAAATAATGAGAAATGCTCGGGCAGTTCAATTCTTGTTTTGAAATTGATGTCATTTGAACTACAATTGAAATGTACAGGGTGACCCACTTGTGTGCAGCACAAAAAGGTGTGTTTTAAATGGACCACCCCGTATTTTTTATATTTTTGGATTTTACCTGATGAGCTGATTTCAACGACCTATGACACTTGTTCGGTACTCGCGTATTTTTATGAAATTGTTGTATTTTCGCGTAACAATGCCTTACTCCCATTGTTAGAAGAGGACAGAACAATGTATAAAGCAATACTCTTACCCCCTTCTCCAGGGGCATAATTCAGAAGAACTCAACTGAACTGAACGTTCCTCTCTGCTATCTGTAATTGTACATTTGCCTGATTATCTAAGTTGTTAATTTATTTGCGTGTGTGTTTCAGAAATACAGGTGAAACTTGTTTTTTCCAACTCTCAGATGATGCAACTCACTTTTAGCGATGATTAATTAAAAAAATATCTCAGGAAAATTTGGAAATAGGTTGGAGTCATACTCGAAAAAACGTCCATTAGTGATTAATTTTCAGATCATCCTATATATATATATATATATATATATATATATTGTTATGTTATGAAATGTTAATAAATGATTAAACTTATAATTATCATCATTATTATTAGTTATTTTTATTAGTATCGTTATTGCTATGATGTTTTACAATTTTATTTACCTCATACTATGCTCTAGTCGATACATGTCTGTGAATAGAACATTCCTGAAGTAGATCTGATATTAACATTCTATATCCAACGATACATCTGACAAAATCCACGATTAAACCATATCAAAATTGAAATTTAGGGAAAATATTGAATTAAAGCAAGATCAAAGTATAGATAAGTTTTGAACATCGTCTATGACAATTCACATGAACAGAAAACCCACCAATGGGATTCGAAAGAGTTTGTGTGGAAAGAGTATTGATATAGAATGAAATGTAAGGGCGGAAATTGAAAAAAAAAAATTATATAAATCTGTAAATAGTATGTAAGAGTTAGAATTAGATATATTCATAAAATCTTTAACATTAATTAGAATAGCAAATAATTCGGTAGGAAGTGAAAACTCGGAAATCTGTGAAAAATAAAAATTTGGTGAGTGTTGCCATGGAACGGGATAACAAGTTCTGGAAAAGATTGATTAAGTTTCGAGAAAGTGAAGCCACGTACTGAATTTGAAAAGAAGCTTCCACCCATTATATAAGAAAACCTGATATAAAATTGCCAAACGAGGAAGATTTCTTGAAAGGCTGATTGAAGGAAGCACATAGTAGATAAAAATTCCACCTACCTTGTCCAGAAAATAAATCCTTGGAAGGAGTGCAGGTGAGCTGTCATTGACATCCCAGAAATAGTTCCACAGTATTGGAAACGTCAACTGAAACGCAGCTACAAGGTATTCAATAACTGAACTCACCTAAGTGCAACCTTTCACATAAAACCAATAACTTTAAGTGTTCTAAACCATTGCTTATTTTGTTTTGGATCGAACAACCATAAAATTCCATACCCAAAAGACTGATAATACGTTCAAACTCTCTTCATAAAATTTTCATTATCACAAACATCAAACTGCACTATATTTTTTTGACATTGTTTTGCCAGTATAAGGTAGTTATCGCAGAGTAGGGTATATTTAAGTGTTCATCTGAATAAAGTCAACTACTTTGATTATTCTCTGCAAACCTGTGTTTATTTTTAATTTCTAACTTTACTTTTCTATTGAACATCTTTTATGATCGAATCGATAGTGCCATAGCCGGCAACACCGATTACAGGAACCTGCTACTGAAGGAGTTAACATATTCATAGGCGTACCTGACTGAGCTGGGATAAGGTGAAAAAAAAGTTTTGAAAAAGAAAAAGGTAACATTACATAGCCGGAGTATTTTATTTGTTATGATAGGGTTTCAGAATTATAATCTATGATATAAATTCATAAAAAATATACAAATTATAAATCATACTAACAACCCATCAAAACAATTGTCGCCCAACGCAGTGCGAAAATATTGGTAAGCATAATAATAATAGATGAAATGAACTAACAAATATCCTATCATAACAATATATATTCAGATTCTACTCCCTAATTCAATGGGGGGATTGGCGCGGTGGGTTAGCGTCCGACTCATGATCGAAAGGTCGTGAGTTCGATTCTCGGCCAGGGCAGAAATTTTTCTATTTAATTTGAGAGAATTAAATGTTAAATTTCGTAGCCGGGCCGAGGATGGTCCTCGACGATTCGCTGTTGCGTTCAAATTAACAGTGCTGCTCCTAGGTGGCGTATGGAGTTAGTAACAAGGCCTACCCAGAACACTATGAAATGATACATAAAAAATACTCAACTTGTGACTGGCCGAATGACGAAATGTCAAAGCCATTAAAAAAAAAAAAAAACTCCCTAATTCAACTTTTTCTTCGAGTATGACCCATATCTTTTTCCAAATTTTCTCCAGATATTTTTCTTATTAATCTATGCCAAAACTGAATTGCATCTGAGAGTTAGAGAAAAATTCAAGTTTCAGCTGTATCTTCAAAAGTGCGATGAAACCTCAGGTCTCAAGGTTTTTCTGATAAAGAAATCTGCGGGTTCTGCTGCACTTTGGGACTTTATTCAAGATCTTTCGATGTGATGGAAACTGAGTTTGTTCGTTCGTATCTACAACTATTAATTTGTACTTTAGGATATAGTGTGAAAAAATAAACACGTGATATAGTTCCCAAGGGAATATCAAGTTAGTTCTACGATGAGCAAGAAAACCACCAACTATTAATTGACCAGGCGACCACTATAAATTATTCAACAATAATATCCATATGAATGTATAATAATGGATCAAAATCAACTCCAATGGTTCAATTACTTTGCTGCAGAACGTAGGAGGGAGCACAACCTGTTCAGCTATTCGTGAAAATGCCCGCCTCTACCTCCGAAATAAATCAAAAATGATCGATGATAGTTTTTTCCCAGACCTACCGCGTGAAAACAAACGTTTGCCAAAATACTTCAAATGCAGCGTATTACAAACACAAAACACACAGTAGAATCGAAAAACTGGTATTTGCCAGTAGAATAAAAAAACAGAATGAAATTCTGGGTGTTCCATTTGAAATTCGAAAGTTGATATCAGTTAAAGTACATGTGGCAACACTGCAGTAATAATATCTCAGATCTCCATAAACGTCCAATAGGCCATCGAGCTTGGAGTACCTGTCTATTAATCATCCTTTGTACAATCAGTTCGTCATCTTATCATTCATACACTTCAATACACCACAGAACCTTCTGCATGTTCTCGCTATAATTTGATCACATTGGCCATGAAGATAACAATTTGATCAAAACTTCGTTAGAGCCTTCCATTTTGATTTTTTTCTGATGAAATTTTTGGTAATGAACGCGCAAACGTTTTATTATTGATGCACTAATTGTCGAATTTTCATTTAGACATATTCCATGACATTTAATACAAAATATGGCAAAATAATTCGATTTTAATAGGAACTTGCTTTGATTTCGGAAACCATACTATTTAGTTATGGGATTATGATACATCATCTGAAAGGAACTTTAATTGTCTTTCAGGATATTTAATAATATGCAGGGTGTTTTCCATTTAAAAAAAAGTTCTTTTCACCATTTCTGTATCTATCGGAAAAGTCACAAATTTTCAACGAACCTGTATATGGAGAACGAATTCCCTCAAAAATAACTAATGCACAGAACATTGGTAAACTGCACCCATAATTCCAGCTTTGTTCGAGTCCAAATACCGCAGTAAAAACATTTAATTGAAGCTATTTTTGCACAAAAAATAAGGAAATCAATGCATTTCTCGGAACCCGCTTATAGGTATAGGGAAGTATCATACAAAAATGATCGTAAAGCAACGCATAAAATGCAATAATATACATTTAAAATATCAAAGTTGTTACTACTTTTCAATATAAGCGCCAACGCTGGCATCGCTGAAAATATTTCAGATCGTGTGAGCAAAACTAATTACCCCATAAACCAAATTTTCAAAATAACCCTGTATCCCGTTCTCCAGAAACGTCTAATAGGCTAACGAGTGTGGGACACCCTGTATACAGGGTGAGTCAGAAGTACTTTGACATACTTCAGGAGGTAATTTCTCACAATATTCTAATATGAATTGTCCATATAAATATATGTCCGGAAACACTTCGTTTCCAAGATACAGTGTGTTGAAGTTTCATTTTTATTTTCGTTTTTTCTAAATACCTTTCGAAATACCGACCTTAATTGAACGAAAATTGGTATTAAGAGGTTTTTTGAGGTGTCGAATTCGAACCTGATGATATTATTGCTCTTACTCTTCGTAGAGGGCGCCACCCACACGTCTTTTTCTTTTTTGAAGATTCATAACTTTTTTTAGCGTATTTCTAGCACATTTTTCAGTGAAAAAATCAATTTCTCTGTCATATCTACGTAAAAAAGTCACAAGTCACAAGTCGATATAAGCAACCGTTTTCTAGATATTTGGATTTGAAAATTTCAAGTCGATTATTTGATAATCGATGCGTGTTGGAGTTATTACCATGATTTTGCAATTTCCACAAGAATGCTCAGGAAATGAATTTGACGTTCAAGGAAGTAGTTTTGGTTTTTTGTAGGCGACGCCACCTATTCTATTTATTTTTACTCGTATGAAATAGTTATTTTTGTATGAAGAGTGCAAAATCTGTAATTGTTTTAATAGAATTTGCAAGAAATATCAACATTTTATTTCAAGAAATTTTGAATATGTAGAATAAAATAAAATAAAGGAAACTAAATTGTATTCAAATAAATTGTTCAAAGTGTCCACCTTCAGCAAAGTTACAGGCATTCAGTCTTTTGGTTATTGAATCTTGTACCCGCTCGAAAATCATTGGTGTGTTTCTTATTGTGCCACAGGCGTCTACTATTCGGTTTATTAGATCATCCTCGTTCGCGACTGGAGTTTCTCAAACTAGTGACTTCAAACGTCCCCAAAAATAAAAATCTAGCGGGTTTAGATCTGGGGACCTTGGTGCCCACGCCTGGTTAGGTTCTTCTACACCCCTACCGATCCATCGATTTGGATAGACAGTGTTGAGGAATTCCCTGGCTACAACGCTAAAATGGGACGGACCCATCATGCATAAACCACATGCGGATACGAATTTCTAATGGTACATTCTGAAGTAGTCCCGTCAATTCCTTTCCCAAAAAGTCTCTGTAAGTTGCGCCATTCAGTCGGAACGCAAGAAAGAAAGGACCTATCCTGTAATTATCAATTATTGCCGCCCATACATTTACAGAAAATTGATACTGATAATGTCTTCCACTAACTGCGTGCGGATTTTCCAGACCCAAACATGGTTGTTATGAAAGTTTGTGATAGCATTTCGGGAGAAGTTTGCCTCGCCCGTGGAGTGTACATATCTTAAAAATTGAGGATTTCCAGCCAACTTTCTCAAAAACCTTTGACACATAGTGATGCGTTGGGAAAAGTCTCGTGGCAAAAGAGCTTGTACCCTTTGAATATGGTATGGATAAAATTGTTGATCGTGGATAGTTCTCCAAACTGTGGACTGATAGAATTGGCTTCAGCAATTATCCTTGTACTTGTTTCTGAATTCTCCTCGAGAGCGTTCAAAATAGCTTCTTCCAATTCTGAGGTTCGGACTGCTCGTGGTTTTCCAATAATATCAGCTGCCGTCTTGGAGCTACCTGTTTCTGCCAAACGATGGTGGAGACTGGTAAATGTTGGAGCTGAAGGCAGTACTCGATTAGGAAATCGCTCCTGGTAAATACGTCTTGCTCCGCGCGCATGCCATCCGCAAGGCCATAAACGAAATGCATATCGGCTAAATGAGCATTATTGTCTACATAATCCATTTTTTCAAAATTGGTGTTTTAAAACTCACAGAAACTTCAACAAAACAACAAAACGTTTAACTGTCACCCCAAAACTACTTACTTGAAGGTCATAGCTATTTATGTACCAAGTGCGTTATATACAGTATCGAAAAACATTTATCTGGGGTACGGACAGAAATCTACACGAGCAACAAGGAACGCAATGATATGATGATACCACATAAACAAGAGAGATGCACTGCTGTGCGTCCCTCCTGTTACCCCACTCGACACATTAACTGACCACGTGGCAATGCTACACAGCGCACAGCGAATCTGTGTCGTGACGTCGATATCCCTTCCTCGAGCGAGTCGAGGAGAAATTGTAATGCTCTCTCAACACATAGCAAGCTATTCTTTACGCTCTCATGAAACCACAATACCCAAGATAAATACTTTCTGATACTGTAGATCCTAACGCCCGGAGGGTAACATTCACCCGAGGACCTTTGGCCCGAGGGATGAATGTTGCCCGATGGGCGTTAGGATCTAGTAACGCTCGTGGTGCATACAATATTTTATTTTTCACGAAAAAATTATCTTAAACGACGTTGTTTACTCCATAAATTTCTTCTCATAGTATTTACTGCGTTCTGGTCGGCAACTGAGCACAAGTGAGCTTACATGCAATTGCCATGGAAACATTGAAGAGGTTGCTAAGGGTTGTTTATTTAATAAAACCACGCTGAATTTTTGTGAGAATTGACAAGCTTGTTAGTGGAGGAAACTAAAAACGGTTGTTTTCATAATAATTATGGAGATTCCACAGAATGTGACGCTCAAAGCTGAAAAAGCGTTAGGAAATTTACTGCCTGTGAAGTATGACCATTTTCCAAAATGGAAAGATGAAAACAGAGTGAATACCGTAAATGAAACTGTCTTAATGGCATACTTTCAAGAACTGGTGAGTTTATCTCATGAAAAATATTTATATTTTTTATTTATTTTACATTATTTCAGTCTGAACAATCTAGTGCAAATAGTCTATGGACCAACTACTCACAGCTGAAATCATTATTGATTGTTAAAGAAAATATTTATACATCAGCATTCAGTCAACTGATGGCATTTCTAAAAATTTATTCAAAAGGATACATTCCTAAAAAATCAAAGGTATTGGAAGGTGGACAAGTATTACTTTTCATAAGAAAAGCACCAGATTATACTTTTCTGCTACATAAAGTTGTTCTGGTAATGGGCGTATTTCGAGGCTTAAGACGTGATGAAATGGTCAAGATGACAGTTGATGACATTGAAGACAGAGGACCCGTTTTACTGATCAAGGTACCAGAAACCAAGACCTGCACCTCAAAAAGTTTTACCATTGTTGAAGAAAGCGAAATAGGAGCCTTGAACTTAGTTAAAAAGTACATTGCACTACGACCAAAAGGATGTAAACAACGTAGGTTTTTTTTCCCACAGAAATAATAAATGCATTGAGTTACCTGTAGGAAAAAATACTATAGGGAGTGTTCTTTCTATCAAAGCGAAATACCTGAATTTGGAAAACCCGAAAGGTTACACCGGACATTGTCTACGCCGAACGTCGTCAACGCTTCTTGTTCAAGGTGGTGCTTCATTTGAAACACTAAAATTACATGGAAAATGGAAGAGTAGTACGATAGCGGAGAGCTATATTGAAGAAAGTATCTCCTCGAAAAACAAAATTGCTACAATGCTAGCCCATTCCGTTTCCGAAAAAGAAAATGTTGACGTTCCGAACGAAACCGAATGCACATTGAGGAGTTCATCATCGGCCAAATCACAGAACTCCAAACTTGGTACTAATTTTTCAGGAATATTTGAAAATTGTAATTTCTATTTGAGGGAAAATAATTAGTCCCTTTTTTATGTACAGTTATAAATAAAACTTTTCTGAGTAATTAATTTATTGAACTACAGAAAAAAACATTTACCGGGCGTTATGATTCATAATGCCCTCCATAACGCTTTGGGCGTTATGGGTCTGTTAATAGCAACCGTTGCCAGGGTATGATAAAGCAGTACCGGTCAAGTGAAAAATAAAATTCATTTCCTAAGCATTCTTGTGATAAATGGAAAATCATGGTAATAACGCATCGATTATCATATAATCGACTTGAGATTTTCAAGTCCAAATATCTAGAAAACGGTTGCTTATAGCGACTTGTAACAGAGATAGCTTTTTCACGTTAATATGATAGAGGAATTGATTTTTTTACTGAAAAATGTGCAAAAGTACGCTCAAAAAAATTATGAATCTTCAAAAAAGAGAAAGACGTGTAGGTGGCGCCCCCTACGAGTATGAGCAATAATAACATCAGGTTCGAATTCAACACCTCAAAAAACCTCTCAATACCAATTTTCGTTTAATTAAGGTAAGTATTTCGAAATTTATTTGAAAAAAACGAATATAAAAATAAAACTTCAACACCCTGTATCTTGGAAACGAAGCGTTTCCGGACATATACTTATTTGGACAATTCATATTAGAATATTGTGAGGAATCACCTCCTGAAGTTTGTCAAAGTACTTCTGACTCACCCTGTATATACATGCCTGTCTCAATCACCAATTTACTGTCTGAAACTTCTGTTTAACTGAAATGTCGAAGCCGATTCCGATAAAAGCCAATGTTCGACTCGGCGACTTTACCCACCATTTTCTCAACCTCGAAAAACCTAGTGGATGATAAAATTGCGTTATTCCGCTTCACTTATTTCCGAGAAAATGGATGACGGTCACAGTTGCCCTTCGTATCCGGTTGGCTGCATTTTTATGGAAAGTCTATTTGAAGAGCTGTCTTGGCTCACAAATGGAAACGGGTCAATGTCGATGAATATTGCATGAACGAGTGGGTGATGGAGTTACGGAAGGGTTGGACTTTCATTTATGTGTTCACTCGACGAAATTGGGCTTTCGGTTCGTATTTATTTGCATAACTTTTCTTGATTCATTTCCAGCTGGAGGAAACTCTACGGGGAGGTTTGGGTCACAGTAACACTCCTATAACTTTTGTCTACGGCTATAATACAAAACTGCATTTTTAAACTGTTTTTGATTAAACAATGAAGTACATTGTATGTTTTCAATTTCATTTCCTTATCTGATAATACAATGAAGTCATTGTGTTATCTGAAGACATCTGTCAATTCAGTTTCATCAAAACTTGTCAAAGTTTAAAGGTATGATGAGCAGTGAAATTGACGAACTAACTCTTCCAGACATAATTGCAGCCGCAAATCAGGCATGTATAAACTTGATTCCGGAAGTATCGAAAGAGAAATATGAGAAAGCCTACAAATCCATCACATATTGGCAAAAGGAAAAGATCACCGCGTCAGCTTCAGAAAATATATTACTTGCATACTTTGATGAATTGTCTCAGAAATTTTAATCCTCAACGTTATGGGCGCAATATTCCATGTTGTGTACCACAGCCGAATTAAAAGGTGTGGAGGCCCTGGGGCAACAAATGAGTGGAGGCCCCTAACTATTTTTCAAATAATTTTTATTTTATTTTTATTTATTGCGGAACAAATCAAATTATTTCGACACGAGCATATGTAGGTATAATAAAATACAAGAAATAAATTAAATTACAGCGTAAACGAATGGATTCTTGCGAGATTTTTTCGACGAAAAGTCATTGATAATTTCGGTCAAATCCAGCATCCGGAGAAAATCATTCTCAATGCTAAGAAGCGATAATTCGCCAATTTTTTAAATTTTTCATTTTGGAAAATGAGCGCTTTCCAGTGCAATTCGACACCATCAAAACCAAGTACATTCTCAGTAGTAATGACACGAGAGAGTGAAAATAATTCGACAGATTTTCGAAAACTTGTTGCCAGGCAATAGACAAGGGAGACTTACTGGCCCGAGTGGCTATTGCAAAATGCCAACAAGAAAGAAATCTAGATATTTTCTACTATATCGAACTCTCGTGTGGTATTCATTAGATTATTTTTTGATGTTTCGATCATAAACACATCTCCTCGCAAAATTATATAATGTACTAAACCGGTTTTGATTCATTTCTCACTTTTCATGAAAATTGATGACAGACGTCAAATTAATAATATAGGTTGTCCGACAATGAAAAAAAATACCTCAAATGATTTCCGCGACAATTTTCTAGGTAGAATATTCCCACTATTGATTGGCCAAAACGTATATGAATTAATTCAATTGAACGTTTCCATTGGTTTCTAGCAATGTTAAAAAATAATCACCGTAATTTCAATGTTTGGGAATGTAGCTCTGAAATTTTGGTTTTCAAGAATTTGATAGTAGAACAGCTCAGATTGGTCTTTCTGATAGTCCTTTTTCAGAAGGATTTACATTTGTTGCGGAATGTCATACTTTCAGATTTCGGGGATTTCTCTGTTAAAAGCGCGCCATTCAGCGGACACTTGTCAACGCCAATAAATAGGAAAAAGAGGTATAGACGGGCAAAGTGTTTGTAGAATCGGCAGAAAAATAGTCAACAGAATTTGCAACTTTTGTTCTATTATGGAATGCGCACAGGGCTCTTGTAAATAATTTGATGCAATCATATTCATAAATTGAATTATTATTTTCTTTTGCTTATGATAATTGAATTTCATTGTGAATCTAGCTCGCTTGTGTCATTCGAAGAATAGATTAGACAAAAAATCCTCCATTAAATTAGTTTATAAAAAACGCACCTGATGACATTCATTTACTTGATAAGGTAAGTATTATCTCTTTGAGTGAATTCTCTCAGCTTGAATAAAATCATAAATACATCTTCATTAATTTGTTGAAAATATGATATGATATTTGTCATAAAATCAGATGTGGAATTATCTGCGACTGAAAGATAAACTTTAGTCACTATTTCCATCGTCGAGATAACCTCTTGGGGGTATTCATGTTGAAAAGGGAAACATTCTCAATTGAATATTGATAGAAATATTTTTGTGAATTGAAAAATCACCGATAAAAATGAAGTTATTCTTAGTGAATGTCTAACAGAAAACACCTACTTCCCCGGCTAAAGCCACGCTGGACATTGAACTACATCTGATAGATATTCTGTCCCTAACTCAGAAAAAAAAATCTGAAATTGAAAATTTGCATTTTTATTCAGATAGTCATTTGATTTTCTATTCCAGCCTCAATTAAGAACTCATAGAGATGAATGAGGCAAAAAATAATGTTTTCCAAAAGAGAGGACTCACCAGAAATCATTCGTAACATTGACGCCACTAGGTCTTCAATACATTTTTGTCGACGAAAATCTATTTCACGCTTCCACGATCATCAGGAAGACCGGAAGAAATGGGAAACACATTTTCAAGGAGCAATCTCACTTTGCAAAGAAGGAAAAGTTTGAATCATTTCTTCTGGAGAGACACTTTGAAATTGTTGTTTTCTGTTAGACATTCACAAAAAATAACTTCATTTTTATCGGTGATTTCTCAATTCAAAGAAAAATGTTTCTATCAATATTCAATTAAGAATGTTTCCCTTTTCAACATCTTCATTACTTATATCATGTCTGTACCCTCGATGACACTGAGCAAAGTAGCTCAGCGGTATAGTTATTCTAATCCCAATTAGAACGGCAATAAAAATAAGAGCACTACGAGGAGTGTTCATATGCACTGCCCGGCAAATGGGAAATTGATATACTACCAGTATTTCTACATTTGAAGCGTTCCTGGTACAATCATAAAAAAGTTCTGTCGTGTGGCCCTAGTTGCCCAGATCATTAGTTAAGGCGCTATCAAATATATTCGAGGAATAAATGCTCGACTAGCTGGATTGTACAGCTGTTATCTGAAGCCGCATGATTTCCCCAGTTCACCGACGCGTATGTCAAGGCGGCAACTGGAAAGAGAATTCCTTCTCAAAACTTTTTGTGTCGGTCCAATTGGGATTAGAAATACTATACAATTCTCGCGCATTTTTCCCTTTGACTTGAAGTTGAAGGTTCGAGCCCATGCAGTGTATCAATTTTTTTTTATTCAATAGGTTATTATAAAAAAAAATCAGGTCCTTTTAATCATGGGGATTATGGGTGCTCCTAGAAGGGTGAACTTCACAAAATGAAAACAACAGATTGTAGAGGTTTGGTTCCACAGCAATTCTTGTACAAATACCAAATACAAAAACCAAAGTTCCAAGAAAATTCACAATAACAGGTGTTTTTTATGATATTTATAAGAAGTATATGGAGCTTCGGCATGGATATGTTGGACACGTTTATCTTATTCTAAATTATCAAAAAGGAAAATGCTCAGTACAAAGAGTTGGTATTAATAAAATTGGTTATACAGGAAAACGAATAGCTGAATACTTGAAACTTCCAAAGCCTCAACTATACACTGGTCATTGCTTCAGGAGATCATCAGCAACAATCCTAATAGACGCTGGCGAAGCTATCACCTCACTTAAGCGGGATGGAGGTTGGAAATCAACCACAGTTATATTGACGAGTCAATGAAAAATAAATATGACATCGCCAATAAAATTGTGAGTTCGATTAATTAATCTGAAAACCTGCCATCTACTTCGATGTCATACAATTTTGAAAATGAAGAAATATCAAATGTGCCATTGCAATGCCCAAATGCTCCATAGATCACATTTAATTATTGTAACAATATAACTGTAGATATTGCGAATAAGTACATTTAAAAAAAATTTAATCAGAATATTGTTCAGTTATTCAATATGTTACCAATTTGTCAATTGTAAATGGAAATGTTCTATGCAATTAAAATTTAAATTCAAGTTTCTGTTGAAAATTAATTTCGCTATTTTATGTTAAAGCCATAGAAAAAGTATAGCACGAAATGTTAATTTCCCAATCGTATGATTTGCATGCAGCATTTGCCTGCGGCTCGTGCTGCAAACATCATACTCGTGGGAAATGAGTATCATTCCGTGCTTGTTAAACAATATACTATTGTATGACTGAAGGATGATGTTCGAAGACTATGGCCGGATAATAATGGTGATTTGACCCACAAAACCGAAATGACTATTGATTGCAGTTATACAATGTGAATGTGTTTCCGTCGATTCCCAAGTTTCCAACCCACTGTGCCATTGGTACATAATTGTTTTCAGCCGCTTTCTTAGTTGTTTGAGCAACCCTCAGGAGTTAATGAAAACTTGTACGAAAATTTTTCACCAGCTGCGGGAGTCGAACCCGCGTCGGATGGAAACAGTGGACCAACGCTCGTGCCACTGAGCTACAAACCCCTTGCCATTGAGCCACAAATAATAATGTTTATTCATCCATAAATTACAATATTTACAAAATTCAAAATGGAGTCGGCACCATATGGAAACTTTTTTATTATTTGTTTTATGAAAGAAAGTTATTCTTGATCAAAAGTTCGGCATGGCCTAAATAGTCTGAACAACAAGTTCGGAATGGTGTCAATTATTGATAAAGCTCCTAGGAATATGAGCGATAGCTCATTGGATTCTGAATGACGTGTAAAAAATGTATATCGATGATTCAAAGGCACATAAAAAATTGCAAATATTATTAACAAATTAAGAGGAAATAAAAAATGGATTCAGTTTTTCGCTAATAATTCGAAAACTGTTGATAATTAAGAAATTTGAAAAAAATTCTTCGAAGAGGAGGAAATTTCCAATTAAAAAGTCTCCACTCCCAGAACTCTATATCTAATAATTATAATTTTAATTTAACACCGAAAATTGGTCTCCTTGCGGCAGTTACGGCACTGCCGCTGAAAATAGTAACCACATGAGATCATTTTTTTCAGTATTGAATCTCAGTTCAAACATTTGAGAAAGTCCTGTTGGAAAAAAAACTTATTTTGATTTTTCAAAAAGTAATACAATTGTTAACTAACAAGTTTTTTTGCAGATGCAGATGACTTGAAAATAATCCCCGTAATACATTCCATTGAAGACTGCTTAGAACTCCAAAACTGTTTGAGGAAAATGAATACCTGGCGTGATCTCAATATGTTACCTGTGAATCCCTCTGAAAGTAACGTTATGTCATTCACGAAGAGACTGAATGTAGTCGAATTTGACTACCAGATACAGGGTACCGTCCTCGCCCGACCGGATATCATCAAGGACTTGGGCATTTATTCTGATCAGAATCTCACCTTCACAAAACACATAGAGAAAACTACTGCCTCTGCCAGTTAGGTTACGTTGTCAGATACTCCAAAGAATTCTCAAGTCGTGAAACATTACGCCTACTATACAGTGCTTTTCAAAAGTCCGCTCCCCCGCTCTTATTTTTGGAACGATTATACATAAACAATTGAAATTTGTAAACTTCCGATAGATGACGAAATCGTCAAAGATGACGTCACAAGGCCATTGTGACCAATCATTTTAGATGGAACCCTATGGCAAGCGACACCTCTTTAAAAAGGTATCAAAAAAACCTAGTCAGTGATACTAATTTCGTTTGTGTTTATGGCAGTTTTGGCAACTCGCTTTTAAAAAACGCAAAGCTGTGATGAATTAAATCAATTAATACTAAAATTCCAAATTCAAGCTCCGCCTCTGGATAGTTGTCAAATAAGCTGACGTTTTTGTTAGTCTCCCTAATTCGAAGTTTTTGTAATTGTCCAAGTTTTTGTACATTTAATAATTTGTGTATTGTTGATCGAACGTTTAACTGTTGTAGCAGCTTTTGGTACTTTTAATATTTTTGTACATTTTAATAATTTGTTGAACTGTTGTGAGCCGAACGTTTAAGTGCTTCAAGAAGCGAAATGGTACGTGCCTTAGGTGATAAAGTAGCAGCGATCCTGGTTCTTGGTGAAACTGGACAAAATATTCATGCAGCAGAACGCATTTTTACACGCTTTATATTAGCTTCACTTGTATGTTTGTTTGTTTGTTTGTAACCAACTCCTTTGGGCGCGATTTTGACCCACTTTCAGACGTCTGAATGATTTGAAATTTGGCAGGTGTACATAATTTCGGTGACAATGCATTAAGAAATTTTTGTGTCCAGAAAAAACAGAATGGCGGCTCCAATATGGCGTACGAGTTTTGTGATTATGGTCCGGTTAGCTTCAAAATTGGTATCCGAAGGTTTCTGTGGTTGTAGATTATGATTCTTTTGTCAAAATTGAAAAATTCAAGATGGCGGCTTCAAAATGGCGGCCGAGTTTTGTGATTATGGTCTGATTTTATTCAAAATTTGGTATCTCAGGGTTTTTGTGGTCGGAGATTATGATTTTCTGTAAAAATTGAAAAATTAGGCGGATTGATAATGGTCTAATTCTATTAAAATTGGTATGTGGGGGTTTTTGGGGTTGGAGATTATGATTACCTAATTTGATAAGATTATTCCAGTTTTCAATTTGCAAAAAATTATAAAATAATAGTTTAAAAAAAACGAAAAATACACGCTTTCATGAATAAACCACACTGAAAAGTAGGAAATTAATAATAGTTTGAAAAAACTAAAAATCACGCTTTTATAGAAAACCAGACTAAAAAAATAGAAAATAAAAAATACATGTATTTTATTTAAGAAAAAGCGTGGGGTGCATGGTATCAATAATTATATAGTACATTACACACCGAGGCACCCCATGCTTTAAAAAAAATGAAATACATGTTTTTTTTATTTTCTATTTTTTAGTCTGGTTTTCTATGAAAGCGTGTTTTTTAGTTTTTTTTAATGAGAGGTTTCCCGATCGCCCCGTTTCGAGGACTTATTTGAGGGAGTTTCTCCGTAAGTTTGGAACAACTGGTAGTTTATAAATTATAGTTTAGTGATTTGTTACCCGCAAAAGAGTGCAATGAACAAACACTGTTTTCTTCATTTTCTCCAGGCGAGTTTGTTTTCTTTTGTCAGTGTGTGTTCATCTCACTACTCTCTGAACGGCATATCAGTAATAATAATTTGTTAGCAATTCTTTACCCACCCTATAATTGGTTTTAACTGTTGTGGTGGCGTATGCGTAAATAATAAAAAAAAATGAGCAATCAAATCATTTTTATAGTGACTATTTCCCTCATTATTTTTGAACCGATCAAATGGCCTGAATTTCCCACCGAAAACCAATCAGATCAATTTTATGGTGATAAAACGTCTTCTCGCTGTTTTATACAGATTGGTGCACATTGGCTCAGCGATAAAACCCAGTAGCACTTGTCAAAATTATATGTTAACGCATTCAATTCCTATAAGAGAACAAGAAATGCAACTTTTCTTAAATAAGTGACATAAAAGTTCAGATAATTCACTAATTTTTTTTTGCTTCTTGGGACCTTTCTTATATATACAGTATCCGTCATAAAGTTGGCTACATATGGGAAAAAAATTGTTATTGAATTTTCTGAAATAGCGGTTTGTTTCTGCCAAAAAATGGTGCCAAAAAATGAGTCAAATTGACAAGATATCGTAAAATTAAAAAAAAAATATGTTTGGAATCCAACGAGGACCCCATGTACCAATTTGGTACAAGATTGAAAAAAAAAAAAACTATTTCAGCCCTCTACCCTTACTAATAAACATTATACATTCTTGTTTTATCCGGAAACAGCTTTAATAACCCAAATCACAAAAGTTTGGGTCCAAACTAATATAATATTTGTGGAATAGATATTTTGCGGGAGAATAATTATGAAAACACGATTCAGTCTTGGCACTAGGTGTAGTCATGCCCTGTATATTGATGCACATGAGCTTATTCAATATTCTCAACCCGTAAATAAAATTCAAACCAACTAATATTTGTCATCAAAACTTAATAATACATTATTTATCCTAATTGAAGTTAGTATTGTTCAGGTGGATGAGGAAAAATAAAAAACAATGAACAAACAATGTAAAAAAAAATAATATCCTACGTGACCCCTCTCGCGCTCCATACATATAATTGCTCTGGAAAACATTTCGGGCGAACATTTTTCAACATAGTTCTGTTGATCACTGCTGCACAATTCCTTATACAAATTTTCAAATGTTCTACATTTCGAAATGAGCGTTGTTTCTAAACATTGCTCTTAAGGAAACCCCATGAAAAAAATCACACGGCGTTAGGTCTGGTGACCTAGGAGACCAAGGATTACTTGAATGTGGACCTATCCACTGCTCACCAAACTCATTGTTCAACCACTCCCGCACTTCATTCGTAGAATGAATAGAAGCCCCATCTTGTCGAGAGAATAAACGAATCCGCTCTTGTAATGGTAGGTTGTCGATAAATGTAGATATCTCGGTCCGTAAAAGTTCACATACCGTTCGCCATTTAAACTTTGTCTTAAAAAGAAGGGTCCTACAATTCGCTCATTTAAAATTCCCCACAATACATTAACTCTGAAACTTCATTGGTCCTTGGCTTCAATAATAAAATTGGGATTATGATCTGTCCACCATCTACAATTTTGAGAACTGACGACACCATTTGGGGTAAAAGTTGCAACGTCAGAAAATGGCACATTTTTTTAGAAATCACGAAACATTCCCTGGAACCATGCACAAAAATAAAATCGAGCGTCATAATCCCCGTCTCGCAGTACTTGCACAAATTTTGATTTGTATGGGTGAAAGTGATTTTGCTTCGTAATTCGTCTAATAGAAGTTTGAGATATTTCTGCCTTTTCTGCCATAATTTTCGTCGAAACTCTTGGGGTCTCAGTGACTGTCAGTAAAACATTGTTTTCATTATTTTCATTATTTTGTTTTCAACCAAACCAGTTTCCTTAAATTTTTGCAATATCTTTGCTCCGTAGTAAAATGCAAATTTTGGTCCGGAAGCCTTCCAATGGAAATTTCAGCTACTTCTCTTGTGCTATGATAATTTTCGCCATATAGAAATACTATTAAATTTTTTCTTGTATACTCAGTTTTGTAGCCATTTCTATTGATAGATTGAAAAACACAAACACTGATGAAGAACGACAACTCCAACAAAATTGTCAACAAGTTATTGTGACATT
Organism: Gonioctena quinquepunctata; assembly: GCA_018342105.1. Lineage (NCBI taxonomy): Eukaryota > Metazoa > Arthropoda > Insecta > Coleoptera > Chrysomelidae > Gonioctena > Gonioctena quinquepunctata. Next base: position 415,736 of record JAFIRS010000523.1, read on the forward strand.
TGTTATTGTTACAACAAAAGTAAATCTTTTTTCAAAGCCGCCTTATAAAATTCAAAAATATAGCTGAGTCATTGAAGTTCAAATTTACTAACCAATATTAAATTCAGGAAGGATTACTAATGTAGTATTGATTACAAATATTAGTTGGTTTAAATTTTATTCGAGGGTTGAGAATACTGAATAAGCTCATGTGCATCAATATACAGGTCATAACTACACCTAGGGACAAGACTAAATGGTGTTTTCATAATTAATCTCCCGCAAAATGTCTATTCAACAAATATTTGATTGGTTTCGACCCAAACTTATGTGATTTAGGTTATTGAAGCTGTTTCCAGATAAAACAAGAATGTATAATGATTCTCAGTAACGGTAGAGGAATAAAATGGTATTTTTGCCTTTTCTTTTCAATATGGTTCAAAATCGGTACATGGGGTCCTTATTGGTTGCCAAACACATTTTCTCAATACATTTTTTCGATATTTCGTCAATTGATCCATTTTTTGGAACCACAGACAACTTTTTTTTAAATTCCCGCCAAATCTGAAGTCTCGTGATATAAGTCGCAACGGATTTTTCAGTTGTCAGACATGCAGAAACGAACGGCCATTAGAGTTTTTCAGAAATTTCAATAACAATTTTCTTCCCATATGTAGCCAACTTCATGACAGACACTGTATATATATACTTAAGAAGATCACGTGATAAACGTTCATAAAAGTTTTTTATTTTGTTTATTATAATTGTTTAAAGTTGGAAATGAATGAAATATTAAAAAAATCATGTAAATCTTTTATAAACAAATGTTATGCTATTGACGTTTTCGCATCTAACAATGGTATTGAGTAGTGCTGGTTGAATTTGTTTACGTCATTTGTTGATAAATTATTTATAAACAAATAGACAAGTTTACTATAAAAAAAATGTTCTTTACCATTTTGTTGTCATGGCAGAATAATGATTTGAAAAAAAATCCCCAAAACTTTTTTTATTGTTTATAATCGTTTTTTATATTTCCATTGTTCAAATAATTAGTTAAGAAATAATTTTTTCTTTAAAAATCATAATTCGGATTTCTCAATAGGATAACAAAAAATTTATGTTTTTATCAATAATTTCATTGTTTATTGATTTAAGAATTTGTTATAAACAAATTCTGACTAACATTTTTTTTAAAATAATTGAAATTACAGAAAAAAAAAGTATTTTGTTACATTGGATTTCAATTTACTTTTAGAAATAAATATAATGTTAGTCAGATTTTGTTTATAACAATTTGTTAAATCAATAAACAATGGAATTATTGATAAATAAGAAATATTTTTCTGTTACCCTATTGAAAAATGCCATTTATGATTTTTAAAGAAAAAATAATTTATCAACTAATCATTTAAACAATGGAAATATATAAAAACGGTATAAAAAAAAAATTTTTTTAAACAATAAAATGGTAGAATTTTTATTTTTTATGGAAAATTTGTCTATTTGTTTATAAATAATTCATCAACAAAGAATATAAACAATTTTTACGCAGCGTTAATTAATGCCATTGTTAGATGCAGAAACGACAATAATATAACATTTTATTTGAAAAAACAATTAACATCATTTTTTGAATATTTCTGAAACATGTTTTATATCAAAACTCAGTAGTTTTCGAGATATTTGACATTCAGAAATGTTTCCCATAAAAGGCAATTAACAATATGGCTAATAATTTCACCTTGCAACTACCAACTACTAATTGTAAAGTATTTTAGGTAAATTTTTTTCAAGATCCTGTAATACATACTAATACATATTTATTTTTAACAAATGTTGTACAGGGTGTTCAAAAAATGTATTCCAATTTGTTGGTAAAGACAGATATAAAACAAATTTTTTTCAAATAGATCACCATGTAACATCCTATATCAAAACTCATCTGTTTTCGGGATATTTATCGTTTAATTTTTTTTTCCAGAAACGTAAATAAGATTGCTAACAATATGACATTTCCTGTTTTAAGGAAAAAGGCAAAAAAATAAAACGATTGTCAGGTCACCAGATCCGCCAACGAAAACGGCAGAAAATGGAAGAGAAGGAAAAATTAGCTGATTCTCTGAAGAAATATTTGAAACCGTCAGAACTAAGTGTTTTTCCTGAACTTGAAAATACCGACGATGCTCGCCCTATTTGTTCCTCAGCCCCAAGTTCCTCATTTGTTTCTGATTATAATAATATAAATAGTACCCAGGAACATCATACTGAAAACGTCCCAGCAGCGGCAACATTTATATTTTCTAACTCCACCGTAATATCTGATGACACTGGAGAGTCGTCCGAAATAATTACATCCGCAGTTGCAAGATTTTTAACGGAAAAAGGACCCCATCAAATTACGAATTGGATCTATCCAGTGAACTCACAAGGCCGAAAGTTTTCTGCCAGATGTTTTCATCGTAACCTCACCAATGTAGAGAAAGTTGAAAGAGAGTGGCTGATTTACTCAACAACAAGAGATGCTATTTACTGTTTCTGTTGCAAATTTTTTGGTAAGTCTTTGACCAACTTGTCTAATAAAGAAGGGTGTTCTGATTGGAAAAATTGGTCACTAGTGCTAAACAGACACGAAAAGAGTGACTCCCATAAAAAAATATCGGATCTTGGTTAAACTTATCAAATATGTTGTCTAAGGGAGTTACCATGAATGAAAGTCAATCACGTTCATTGCATGTAGAAAAAAAACTGGTATCATGTCATTGAAAGAATAATTTCAGCAATGCAGTTTTTATGACGTCAATGTTGAGCTTTACGTGATAGATCTGAGATCTAGCAAATTATATGAAAATGATAACGGAAACTTAAAATTAATAGAAACGTTCACCAAATTTGATGCACAAATGGAGCAACATGTTCGACGCATACATAAAAATTAAAGCAGCGGCAGCGGTAGCGTTATGACAAACTATTCAGGCGATAAAATTCAAAATGAATTGATGAATTTATTCGGCTCAAAAGTAAGAACTATTATTTTAGATCTAATGAGAAAACATAAATATTACCCTATAATCTTCGACTGTACACCGGATGTGAGTCATACGGAAGAATTGAGTGTAGTTTTGAAGTTTGTTTTATTAAACGAGTTGACGAAAAAAAATTAAATACGTAAACATTTCATTTTATTTTGCCCTATAGTTGATTCTACTGGTGCTGGCTTGTATGACTATGTGACAGATTTATTAGTATAATTAAATTGAGGTATATATGATTTGCGAGAACAAGGATATGATAATGGAGCAAACATACGTGGAATACACAGTGGATTATAAACACGAATCATTTTTTGTTCCTTATTCGGCGCACTCATTGAATTTAGTTATTAACGATGCTGCTGAAATTTCTTTTGAAGAGATATATGTGTTTTTTTTCCGCGTCAACCAAAATATGGTCAATTTTGAAAACGTGCCTTACAGATTTAACTTTGAAACCAATATCTGATACACGCTGGTTCAGTAGAATAGACGCTATGAAAGCTTTGAGATATCAAATTGGTGAGGTTTATGATGCTCTTTCAAAAGTAATGGATGCATCCACATCTTCAAAATCACACCTAGCTCGACGTTTCTACGACTACATATTGTACTCATGTAATGTAGTTTTATCAACTGATGAACTTCGGTCGTAATGATTACGTTATGTATCTATGGTTAGATTATTTTTGTTGGTTATGTTATTTTTGTTGGATAGGTATATTGTGTTATGTATGTAGAATATTCAGTTCCGTATGCATGATCAAAATGCCAAAATAAAAATTCAATCTGCCTTACAAGAGAACTGGAGCGTATAGAAAAATGTAAAGAGGAAGGATGAGTGCCTACCCCAAAATTAATATCTGAAATAAATAATCAGTCTATCGGAACACTGCAAAAAATGAAGTTCATCCAGTTCCTTCAATTGATTTCACAACAAGGAAAGACATGAATAATATGTATGTGCACTCCGAGTGATAAATAAAAAATATTTAAATATAACTGTTCAACAACAATATAACCTCTATTGTAAATAACAGTTATCTTAAGCGTTTTCCATTAGGCGAAACTAGCGGAATGCTTATGCACTCAGTCTATATCTTTTTCTGTTTTGATAGCGTTACGACGTTAGTACAACAAAACTTGCTACTTGTGGTCACAGCGACTACATTACAACTTTTTTATGTAAGATATTGCGATGTCTTTGAGACACTCGTAAACTATTCTATGATAGTACATACCGGAGTAATTACAACTTTTTGACACTAGAAGGACGGCATCCATGTTTTTCAATTGATTGATAACATCATTCTGGTAGCCATATTGGAACAAAAATATTTAAAATAAAAAATATGGGACCCTGGGTGTTGTATCAATTTAAAAATCATTGGAGATGTGCTAATCAAGTATCTTTCGTAATATGGTCCACATATTTCAACGATTAATGAAAAAAAATGATGAAATATATTTTTTCTGAAATGAAAATAAATATTTATTTTTCTTCATTTTCGAGGCGCATGAATTTTAAGTAAGTAGAATTGGATTTTGATCGTAAAAATGGATTTGCTTGGTCACAAGAGTTTCAGAACAATTCTCAAAGACACATAAATGAAAATCATTTTATCTCGATAACTATCTCGGTCACAGAGTATCATGAACATGTAAACGAAGGCTGACTTATATATTATATTGATATTGTATAAAAAAAATTGATATGGTATACATATTGTAATACTATATTAGGAAGATTATGACCTTCATGCATAGTGATATAACGACTACACTAAGACCACAGACCGACCCTTTCGTGACTGGCTATATTGGCAAGTCATTACCACTACTTTATAACGTCGATGTGACGTCGCAAGAGTGTGCCTTTTTGTCGTATTAGCATACATAGCGACGTCTTAGCATATTAGAAGACATAAGTCATGGACTTTTGCGAAAGGTCTAGTAGACGTCTGTACAACCGAATTATGACCTCTGTGTGCTACTTGGGTTATCTGATGTATCAGTATCAGAATCGAAAATAGGTATTAGCACGTATTTTAATTTCATTTATGTGTACGCACCCATGTATAAATTTTCACTAAGAAAGGGGTAAGGAGTGTACAATTATATTTTGCCCACAGGCGCCGCTTGGCTTGGCGGGCCCCTGATCGCAGGAAGTTACCTGAAACCACTTTTTCAATTCTTCACCCTATATTTTTAGCTGAGCCTCTCAATTGGATTGATATAACTTCTTGAAACTCACATCAGCGCCTCCAATTCAACTCTCTTTCCTCGAATACCCCTGCGGCAATAAAAGGGCACACTGATACGTGAATAATCGGAACAAACATAACCGGATTAAAACAATCGAGCAGCGCTCGGTACATTCCATTCCCGTCAGATCCACACCGGGATCGGGTGATTCAATTGGGGTCTGTTCGGTTCTGAATGCGAAAGAGACAAAGGAGCAACGACGACAGAGGAGGAAATAATGAAAGCACCCCAGGCATTCGGCTCAAAATCTACTTACTTTGATCGGCAGAATGTGGTGTTTGTCTGGTTGTTTTGCTGCGAATGGGTTGTGTCTGGATTATGTGGTTAGCAACCGATGGACGAGAGAACGCGGAGCAATTTGTGAACCCTCATAAGTAATTTTGGTCTGTCATTTATCGTACGAAAAATTGCTGAGACAGACAGGCGGATGAGCCAATGGACAGCAAGACAGTGGGAATTTTAGATAGATGAGGAATCCCATGAAGGATTTTCAGAGAATCACTTGGGAATAGTTATTTATGTACCAAGGCGAATAATTGTAATGTTTTAAACGAAGGTAGAAGTCCATTGTGCTCAAAGTGGAGTGGATGTATGATAGAATTAAACACGCAAAATCATCTTCACGGAATTTATTGATAAACGGACATGTTTCGGAATTTTAAAGCTCCATCTTCAGCTGATGCTTGAAATCTTAAAAGGAGGGATGAGTTCAACAGTCACAGTTCGGCAGGCCATCGTGCAGGATCGTTGTGAGCGCTCCAGAGAAACAGTGAAAAATAGTGGTTAAAAAAACAATTCATTTGTTGAAATTATGTAGTGACATGTTCCTGGAGAAAAACTGAGAGAAATGAGTGGAGTTTCAATTGTGGCTATCTGAAATTGAACATTGAACGAAGAAATAATCGGGTATAATAATAATTCAATCAATCAATCAATCAATATACTTTATGGTCCAAGAAAAAAAAATCTTATTGACAGAGCTTTCTATAATCTAAAGTGAGTATATAATTAAATTTGACAAATAGTGTTTTACATAACACAAGTTGGCAAATACAAAAATTTATCACAACACAAGAAAGTGAGCATCATCGTAAAAATTTTTATGTACAGCTTTAAAAATAAATTTGCAAATAGTATCCCAGTACATAAAACGAGTTGACAAATACAAAAACAAGAAAAAAAAAAAATTTATCACAATACAAGAAAGTGAGCATCATCGTAAAACTCCTGTAGGGTATAATAGGATTTGAGCAAAAGTATTTCTTTGACTTTTTTTCGAAAAATATGGCGTTTGGAAATTTCTTGCAAACAGGGTGGCAAATTGTTATATATCTTTTTACTCTCATACATTACTGATTTTTTTGTCAATTCTAAGTGGGGGATGGGGAGATGTAAGTTTTTTCTCGTTATGTGGCGAGTATTACGGTTTGTTCGAGTGTGCTCAGTATCGGAGACGTTAGACTTGTGCTTATGCTCCAAACATAGAGTTTCAAGTATAAAAATTGAAGTCAGTGTCAAAATTTTGTGTTTTATGAATAACGGTTTAAAATGGTCGGTGTATTTAGCTCTGGACATGAATCTGACTGCTCGTTTCTGCAGAACGAAAACAGAATCGAACAATTGCTTGCTGCAATAACCCCAAAATGCAATACCATATCGCAGGTGTGATTCGATCAGAGAAAAATATGTCACCTTACTCATTGGCAGACCCAGTTCCTCAGACACAACTCTCACTGCGAAGCAGCCCGAAGCCAGTTTTCTTTTGAGACTTTGGATGTGGATATGGAATTTTAGGTTACTATCAATTTCAATGCCAAGAAATTTGGTACAGAGTTTGTTTTCAATGGTTGTAGTGTCAACTATAAGAGGTTCATGAATGTATTTGAGAGTTAGAAGGCTAGTTTTCTTTGCATTGAAGCAGAGATGGTTTGCGTCGCACCATTGTTTTACCTCCTTCAAATCATCTTTCATTTTTGATTTCAGTATTTCTAAATTTGAATCCTTCCACATCAGTGTCGTGTCATCAGCAAACATTGTGAATTGTCCCTGTATATTAATACTGGCTAAGTCATTCATATATAATAGGAATAATACTGGCCCAAGGACTGAACCTTGTGGAACGCCACTCCTGATATTACATAATTTGGAGTTGGTTTCTTTCATATTCACAAGTTGCTTCCTGTCAGAGAGGTATGACTCGAACCAATTGTAGCTTACATCTCTAAATCCATATAACTGTAGCTTTTTGAGCAGTACCCTGTGATTGACGCAGTCAAAGGCTTTCGACGGATCACATAACACTGCCCCAACTGCTGCGCCCTCATTCATCTCTAGATATACCTTTTCCAAAAAATGGAAAATAGCGTCATTTGTGTTTTTGCCGGTCTGGAATCCAAATTGTGCATTATTCAAGATGTTTTGGTCTTGCAAAAACTGCAGCATCCTTTTTTTGACAGGTCTTTCTATGACCTTAGAAAGAACAGATAATAAAGAAATTGGGCGGAAGTTCGACGGTTCTTCGCTGTCTCCACCTTTGTGGATTGGAATGATAACTGCTGTTTTTAGGCATGATGGAAACACGCCAGTGGCAAATGAAATATTTATAGCTTCCGCTAAGGTTATCAAGGGTCCTTCAGTGATATTTTCCAATATACTCAAAGGAATGTCGTCAATACCAGTACTTCTTTTATTTTTTATTCCACTGAATATTTCTCGTAACTCGGTGGCACTGGTGGGGTGCAAGAGGAAGGTTTCAGTCACAAGTATGTCTTGCATATAATACATTGGATCTAACCCTGTTGCATTTGAGGTTGATGAAGCTGCGATAGTGCAATAATAGTTGTTTAACGTATTGGGGTCCACATTGGGTTGTTGTGGAAAAGATCCACTTTTCCCTCTTAATGCATTGACTGTTGTCCAGCTCTCTTTAATTTTATTTTTAGATTTATCTACCCTATTTTTGTAGTACCTGTCTTTGGCAGCTTTTACTAGAAGTTTGTATAACTTTTTATGATCTTTATAATATTTTAAAAAGAAATTGCAATCTGTGAATTTCTTGATGACATGAAGGGATCTCAAGTTAGCAGCTGAGGTTCTAATTCCGAGAGTTATCCATGGTTTGCTTCGTTTTTCTTTGATTTTCTGCAAGGGGAAACACCGATTGTGCCCTTCTTCTGATAATGAATGAAACATATTCAACGGTTCAGGAGAAGAAATCTTCTCGCCCCAATTGATGGAATTACAATAATCGTTAAATTTATCAAAGTTATTTTTGCTAAAAATGCTGCCTGATTTTACTTCCCTTTTTTTTATAGTCATATTTATTTGGAAAGAGGTCAATACTGCCTAGTGGTCGGAAAAACCTACAGGAGCCACGAGTGAGCTTGTCATAGTATCATTAAAATTTTGACATACATAGTCCAAGGTAGTTGATGATGTTTTGGTTATTCTGGTAGGCCCCTCGACCAACATTTTTAAATTGAACGATGACAGTAGATCGAACAACCTCTGGTTGGCGGGTGATTTTTTATCCATAAAATCAATATTGAGATCACCAGCTACTATTGAGTTTACACGCACAGATATTTTAGTCAACAAATTCTCAAAGTTATCGAAAAAAATGTGTAGGTTGGAATTTGGAGTCCTATATATGCAGAGTATATGGATGTTCATTTATTTTGTTGTTGTTTATGCTGTTTTATTGTTTTATTTGTTTATTTATTCATTTGGTACACCATTCAACAAATAAAAATGGGAAATAAAAAAGGTTAAAGGGTTAAAAAAAAACCCAAATTAAAGGACAATTTATTCCATAAAAAGTAAATAATAAGAGCAATGATGTGTATAAACTGAAAAAAACTCAGTGAGAAAAAAGTTTATACACATCACCACAATTATGAAACTATATTATATGTTCAGTGAGAATCATTATGATTGCAAGATCAGTTGGCTTGCAGTTGGAAATATCTACGTTATTCTGGATTGACGAGTAATCAAAGCATATTTTGTACAGAGGAGAGCGTGTAAGCACATTTGTTTGAGGAAAGGAGAGGTAAAATGTATTACTATTACGTACAGGTAGCCTGGGAACATGCAAATTTGTATGTGAAAGTAAGTATGGACAATTACTTATAGATAATATAACCTTGTGCAAAAATAATATACCTAGGTATTTACGACGATTTTCTAGAGAGTGAACCTGGAATCTCAAAAAAAGCACTTCATGCGGAATACTTCGGTTGGATAGAATCCATACACTTGAAACGAATGTACTTCGAAAATCGTTCTGAAATTTTCTAAATTTATGACGTGTATGTTGTTACAAGGATTCCACACGATACAACAATACTCAAACCTTGATCTCACAAGCGCATTGGAAAGGAGTAAAATGTTGATATCAGAAAACCATTTGGAGTTTCTAATGATGAAACCGAGGATTTTGAAGCCATTTGAAACAATTGTATTCACGTGATGGGTGAATGTGAATTTTTCGTCAAAGATGACCCCCAGATCTTTGAATTCTGCCAATTTTTGCAAGATGTTTCCATTTATTGTATAAGGATATTCAGTGGGTGATTTTCTGCGATTGAAGGAGACAAGATTGCATTTTTGTATGTTGAGAGAAAGTGAGTTCACTTCACACCATAAATTCAATTTTTGGATATCTTTTTGTAGGTAGCTGCAGTCGTTTACATTGGAAATCTGACGAAATAACTCACAATCATCTGCATATAGTAGAATTTCAGAGTCTAAACCAAGGCAAATGTCATTTATAAAAATAAGGAATAGCAAGGGACATAATACAGATCCCTTAGGAACACCAGAGGTGGTGATTATTTCGACAGATTTGAAACCGCGGTATTGAACTCTTAAACGTCTTTCGGTTAGATGAGACTCCAAAAAGAGTGTAAGGTTGTCAGTCAAACCAACCGAACTGTTTTTTGAGAAGTATACCATGGTCAAGCCTGTTGAACACCTTTGGAAAATCTGTATAAATGACATCAACCTGGAAAGACATATCCAAAGCTCCTGCTACGTATTGAGTGATGCATATTACTTGTGGTCGAACGACCCTTAACAAATCCATGCTGATTATCGACAATCTGACATCTCACATGTGCATATATAATCTCATATAAGACCATTTCGGAGAGTTTACTGAAGTTGCATAGTATAACGATTGGTCTGTAATTTTCAATCATATATTTGTCCCCCTTTTTGAGAACAGGACATATTTTACCATATTTCCAGACATCCGGAAAACAAGGTGTTGTCAGTGCTAGATTGAAATTGATGGATAAAGGTTTAGCAAAAATGACAGCACAGTCTTTCAGGAGAAATGATGGAATACCATCAGGTCCCGTTGTCATTTTTGGTTTAAATTTTTTTAAAGACACACCATCTTCAGTTATTTTAGGAATGGACAAAGTTGGTATGTTAAAATTATTAGTGCTCTCAGATTGTTGATAATTGGATGATTTGATGAAAGCAGATTCAAAGTAGGCGGAAAAAGCATAGACTATGCGTTGGAGATCAGACAGACTACTATTTTCATAGTGTGGAGGATAAGGAATAGCTGAGCTGCTCCTAATTGTATTCAGATAAGCCAAAAATTTGGAGGGATTATCTCTTAGATCTTTCTTCGCTGTTCGAATATAATTGGGGTGTGCTATGGCAATATTCTTCTTTATATCTCTGCGAAGAATTTTGTGCAGTTCGAAAAATTCAGTGTTACTCGTTGATACACAATAACCACAAGAAACAGTCAAATATATAAAAAAAAAACTGCTAATTACCTGCAAATCGCCAAGAACAGGAAAGGAATAGTACGGAATAAGTCATAAAATATGAGTGAGATCTCAAATAATGATTTACTTTCCAAGCTACAAATACTTAAAAAATAATAAAACTACAGAATTAAAAACCGAAATAAAAAGCACACGAGGTACAGTATTTCTAATCCCAATTGGAACGACATAAAAAAATTCGTGAAGGATTTCTCTTTCCAATTGCCGCCTTGACATAGGCGTTTGTATATTATTATCTAGTGGTATTTCTTCAGTTACTTATTCTTACAATCATAGCAATTGATTACCCCATGTAAAAGTAGACACATGTTATCTCAACTGGATTTTATTATTTGTTTCAAAAGGTCTCCAGAAAGCTATGATGATAAAATTATTTTCAATGGATAATTCCTACCCTCACGGCACGGCACTGATTGAGGAATATTGTGAAATGAAGATATTATGCAGCTGGAGATAACATATGTCCAATCCAGCTAGCCTAGCTTTTATTCCTCAAATATATTTGATAGCGCCTTTACTAATAATCTGGGCAACTGGGGACACATGCCAGAACTTCGTTATGATTGTACCAGGAACGCTTTGGAAGTAAAAACACTGGTAGTATATAGATTTCCCATTTACCGGGCAGTGCATATGAACACTCCTCGTAGTGCTCTTATTTTTATTAGAATAACTATAGCTCAAATGACAAAACGAAGAAATTGGAAGAAAAATGCAATGAGCTAGAACACAAAATTGTCGAAATAGAACGCTTCAACAAAAGAAATGAAATCGTAATTTTTGGGATAGAAGCAAACAAAGATAATATACTTGAAGTTATCACTGGAAAGTGAAATGAAATATTCAACTGTTATCTATCTGAGAGATGTGAACAACATAAATCTCATCGGAAAAAAGGAACGATCATCCTAGAGTTCATCTCATATTAACAAAAATTTAACAAAACCTAAAAAAATTACGAGGCACCAACATTTCCATTTGTCATGATTTGGGACCTTAAGATCAAGCTACAAATGAAATTTCGGTCAAACATCTGAAGAGTGCCTAAAAAAATTATTATCAAGCATATATATAGAATCATAAATTATATGTAAATGGTTATCCATACACTCCAGAAGAATTAGAGAGCGGCAACGAAGAATTCGAAACTAAATCACCACCCGAAGCAAATAGTTCACCACCAACCCCAAGTACTAGTCACAAAAAATATAGCAAGGAAGATACCACAGAAAATACAGAAACTGTGGAAAATCCGATAGACATAGAGGAATTGGCAAAGATAGATAGATAGATTATTCATTACCTTTCTGCCATGTTACATGTAGGTTCGTCATCTGAATTTAAAAAAAACATACAATTCATAATTTGATAGTACATAAATATATAAAGTTTTCTGAAGTAATTTTTTTTTTTGAAACTTATTAGAGTTTTTTAAATTTTTGGCTGGTTAGAGACAGATGCAATATAACGTACAGTTAGTTACAAATACTATAGCCATGATACAGTTGAAATTGATAGTGAACAGTTGAATGGTAATAATTTTATGGATGTTAAGTATATTTGGAATTCGGAAACGTCGTAGAAACTCTTTGGGGTTAGAATTTTTTTAGGATCAGTCTTGAATCTTTTCAGAGATTGATTTTTTAGTGATTTAGGCAGTAAGTTGTAGAGATGACTCCCGCTAAATTTCTGAGATTTTTTGTACCCCATATGATGAAACTTTTCCATGTAAATATTATTTTGATTTCTAGTATTGTATTTGTGAATATCTGATCACTTTTTAAGATGGTGTTTGCTTTTGTGGATGTGACACAATATTTCCAGTATGTAGATACTGACCACTGTCAATATTCGATGTTTCTTGAAGTGGTTTCTACAGGAGTTGAAAATGAGACGAAAAATGCGCTTTTGTAGGGTAAAGACAGGAAATTATATTATAACTTATTGTTGAGAATGCTAGTGCATAGTAGACGTTAATCAGACCCTGAACATTGAGATATTTTTTGAGAGAGAATATAGCAAAATACGTTTTATGGAGCTTATTACAAAGGTGATTTATTTTCCAACAAGAATTCCCAGAAAGTTGAAAGAGTTGACAGCCTGTATATTTGTGTTGCCAAATGGTATATTCGGATCAATGGTAGGTGATTTGTATTTGCCTGTGAATTCCATATAGCTGGTTTTTTCAGGTGAACAACAAAGTGGTTAATTTTGCACCATAGCGTAAACTGGCTGACTGCTATTTCAACTCTGTGGGTAACCTCCTCATATGAGTTTCCTGAGACTATCACCGCCATGACATCAGCATATATGAATGGCCTGCTCTCCTCAAAAAATTCCGGCAAGTCGTTTATATATACCAAGAACAGCAGCGGTCCTAGAACACTGCCTTGAGGCGTTCCTAGTTCAATGGTTTGTCCGATTGAGTATGTGTTGTTAATATCAACAACGATACGACGATTTAGTGTAAAAGAAGTGAACCAACAACACCTTCAATACGAGTCAAAAACACAATCAAAATTGGCCGTACTACAAGGAACAACTCGATTTCAAGTAATAGATAATATCATTATCAACTCAAACTAAATATACGAAGAACAAGAAATTATTGATGAAACTTTCGAAATACTATTATCACAAAATTATTTATCTTTTCAGCATTGATCTAAGTGAAAATATCTTCCAAAGACAGTACTACAGTCCTTTGTACTACAGTACTTTGTTCGCACTTATCCAAAATAATATCATGTTAAGCCCCCATGTATCTTCGAAAACTAGAACTGTTATTTGCATATGATATATTATATTCATATAAGTGAGCGTTTTCTGAAATGAATTCATACAAAGGAGATTTCAAAGAGAAAAAAATCAGAAATTTTGTTTTAGAAAATGCAGACCAAACGAAACAAATACCAAAAGTCAATAGTAGTCACTGCAATATTGAAGGCTATACAACTCTCTATAACTTTGGCAAACTCAATCAGAACGATGGAGTAGTAGTTTTTATTAAATCGAAATTATATCACTCTCATCAAGACATTGGAATAAATGGTACATATCTACTCCAATTGACAGTAAATATTGGCGAAGAAGCTATCACCATCAATGTATTCTACAGATCACGTTGTGATAGTCAAATCGAACCGTTTATTGATAATATCCATTGGTAACATAAATATTGACCTGAACGAAAATACAGACAATTTAAAAATTTACCTAGACCCATTAGAAAAACATGGATATATCTCAACGATAAACACTACCACTAGGCCACAGTCAGGTACATTTCGTTAAAACAAAAAAAGGGAATCTTGAATCAATTATTTCATCAACTATAAAAACTTGTATACCGACTACTACACAACACTAGTGCAAATAGTATTCAACAAATATTTACCCAAAGGAAAGCACAAACAACCAAAATTTTTATTAACAAATAGATGGAAAAAAAACATGATACAAAATATTAAAAATACTGACCGGAAATATTTCTCTGAAATAAATTATCTGGAAAGCTCGGTTACTTAATTTATTGGACTAGTTCAAAGTGCAGTAGACGATATTCATAAAAGTTAAAAACAAAGAGATTGAATGGAAATCATGGATTACTGGATCATTATTGAAATCCATTAATAAAAAAATACAATGGATGCCCCACACAATGAAATCTCGAAAAATAAATGTAATACCTACAAAAAAATACTTGAGAGAGCAATGAGAGACACAAAAACAAAATACTACAAAAATAATATACAACGTAAAGGTCTAGACTCAAAACGATTATGGCAAGTAGTAAATGAATTAACCTAAGCAAGACAATATGCATAATTATTATCAATACAAACTGAGGATGGAAATGTAACTGCGATCCGAGCATAATATCCAAAAAATTCAACTAATTTTTTAGCAGTGTAGGTGCAAATCTAGCAAAAAATATTAAGCAGGATGAAAATTATACAGAAATTAGAATCGAATAAAATTTTACCATATTCCTTTGACATATTTTTCTGGGTAGCCTTGTTTTTAACATTCGAAGATAATATTCCTCAGATCTCTTTGTTCATGGTATTTTTACTGTGCTGGTTTTGTTGAGCGCATCTAATTTTTTTCAATTTCAATATATTACTGGATGTTATTCCAAAATTAGATTTATTTCCAGTAGATATTTCATGACACCAGGGAAATATAGAATAATGGAGTGTATACCAAGAAGTATAGGGGTCAAATATGGACATACATATGGGTATAACGCGAAATATTTCACTCACCTCGGCGGGAAACAAAGTCTCTCCGGGAAGTTCTCTAATGGCAAGCACGAAAGGCGTGTTAGCCCTCTTGATGATCTCGTTGAAGGCCAGCGTGATGCTGCGAGGCCTGTGAAATTCGAAGTATGTCGCTACTGAAGTACCATGTGTGGTGAGGAACTGCCCGAAGAGACGCATGAAGCCGCTACCCAGCTGAACGAGTTCTAATCGACGATCTGAAACAACAAACGTAAGGAGAATCCTAGGAATGGAGAGTCTGTTGGAATTTGGAGGTAAAATTCGGAATCATTCCAACTTCTTCTTCATTTCCATTGAATCTTAAATCATCGTTGGTATTTTAATCATAATAATGAATAAATAAAAGCATCTAAATTTATTTATGAATTTTTTTCATTTACACTGATGTCTAATAATATGTATAAGTTGGAAGAATAAAAACATATAGAAAAAATATACCGGGTGTCCCAACAGTTTGTATTTGCTCGTTATATCGATAAAGCTGATATATGTGAAAAAAAAAATAATATAAAAGTTATACGGCACCACAAAGGCCACGTTTTGGAAAAAGTTCCAGATGCACAGGGTGTTGCATTTTTAGGTAATAGCAGAACAATTTTTTCAATGGAACAATCAGTTTATTTTTCTGTCATTGAAATGACCCCTTCGTTTCCTACTCAGCACTGATTTTTGTTCCAACCACAATGCGCCGGTACCAAGTTATTAATTTTTTCGAAAAAATAGGGATTGATGCATGCTCTGAATGAAATAACTGAAATTAAGCTGTTTCTTCAAATATCTGAATTTTGTCTGGTGAAGTGACGTAGAGAACATCAAAGTAGCGTGTATCATCATCATTTATTATCATACAGGGTGCTTCGAATGTAACTTTCATTTTCGCCAACTTCGATTTTTTCATTTTGGAAGACCCTGTATATTAGTTTGTCTACGCATTCTACATGAAATTACCTATCTGAGGATACCAATATGTTATATGTTATTCCCAACAGTTTATTGTGTTTTTCAAATTATTTTTACAAAATTAAAGAATATCTGTTCAATTTTTTGAATTTAAAATAAAAGGAACGACAATAATAACTTTTGAATGTCTTCCACCCTGTTTAGTACATTTTCTAATCTGGAGATCTTCAATATCCGCGTTTTTGTGGAATGTTTTACCAAACAGTGAAAACTGAAGTTGGCTATGATTTCAAATATAGCCAAAAACGAAATAATAAATAGTCACATTTGCTGACAGCCTGTTGTGTGATTTGCTTGAAAATTGTGTTTATTCATTATGAATTATACAAAGGAAGAGTTAACGGAAATGGTGTATGATTAGGGCGCTGGTGAAGAAAATTGTTTGTTGGCTTCCCGTGTGAATGCTGCAAGATATCCTGATAGAGGCCTTCGGAAGTGGAAAGTTTTGAAATATTGAAGAAACGATTTGAGAGAATAGGCCACATCGAATGAAAGAGTTGTGTTGAAGAAACAATATTGACTGATGAAAACCAATTGGCTACTAATCTTGCAGTGGTAGAAAATCACAAGAATGCTTAGGAAATGAATTTGACGTTCGAGTAAGTAGTTTTGTTTTTTTGTAGGGGACGCCACCTTTTCTATTTATTTTCACTCGTTTGAAATATTAATTTTTGTACCAAATGTGCAAAATCAGTATTTGTTTTAAAAAAAAATTGCAAGAAATATCAACACTGTATTTCAAGAAATTTTGAATATGTTGTATAAAATAAAATGAAGGAAACTGAATTGTATTCGAATAAATTGTTCAAGGTGTCCACCTTCAGCAAAGAAACAGGCATTCAGTCTTCTAGTCATTGAATCTCGTACCTGCTCAGAAATTATTGGTGTGTTTCTTGTTTAACAAGCGTCTACTATTCGGTTTCTCAGATCTTCCTCATTCGCTACTGGGGTTCAATAAACTAGAGACTCCAAAGTCCCCAAAAATGAAAATCTAGCGGGCTTAGATCTGGGGACCTTGGTGCCCACGCCTGGTTAGTTTCTTCTACACCCCTACCGATCCATCGATTTGGATAGACAGTGTTGAGGAATTCCCTGGCTACAACGCTAAAATGGGCCGGAGCCCCATCATGCATAAACCACATGCAGATATGAATTTTTAATGGTACATTCTCAAGTAGTCCCGGCAATTAATTTTCTAAAACGTCAGTTGCATTGCCATCTGCAAGGCCATAAACGAAATGCATATCGGCTAAATGAGCATTTAAATAATCCATTTATTCAAAATTAGTGTTTCAGAAACTCACAGAAACTTCAACAAATCAACAAAACGTTTAAATGTCACATAATATGTAATTACCAAAACTACTTACTTAAACGTCGAATTCATTTCCTAAGCATTCTTGTGAAAAATGCAAGATAATGATAATAACTTCAACACGCATCGATTATCAAATAATTGACTTGAAATTTCAAATATCTAGAAAACGGTTGCTTATAGAAACAAGGGTAGTTTTTTCACGTAGATATGATAGAGGAATTGATTTGTTTACTGAAAAATGTGCTAGAAGTACGCTCAAAAAAGTTATGAATCTTCAGAAAAAAAAAGGCGTGTAGGTGGCACCTCCTACGAGTTAGTACAATAATAACATCAGGTTCGAATTCGACACCTCAAAAAACCTCTCATTACCAATTTCCGTTCAATTAAGGTCAGTATTTCGAAAGTTATTAAAAAAACGAACGCCATCTTGGAGCCGCCATTTTGATTTTGTGAATTTTGACAAAAAATTCATAATCTTCGACTCCGAAAATACCCACACACCAATTTTGAATCGAATCGGATCATAATTACAAAACTTGTTCGCCATCTTGGACCCGCCATCTTAAATTCGTGAAATTTGAATGAAAATTCCAATTTTGAATAAAATCGGACCATGATCACAGAGATCGTGGGTCATCTTGGAGCCGCCATTTTTATTTCATGAGTTCTGACAAAAAATTCATGATCTTCGCCCCAAAAAACCCCACATAACAATTTTGAGTCATAGGAACTATGAATACCTGCAAAATTTTAGAAGTGGGTCGAATATAACTTGCTAGATTTGATGACAGATAAACACCGGGACAGTAAAACTAAATAAAAGCTTGTAAAAATAGTAATAGTAACATTCATTGTAATTATTTTGTTGAATTGAATGAGAACTTGTATATTTCTAAATTACGTAACACATATACAGTGTCACACATAAAGTTCGCAACATATGGAAGTTTTTTATTAATAGATATAATGAAAATATGACTTCGCTGTTAGTTTGTGCTTGGAAAATGAGTGAAAAACAGCCTACTTTCGTCATGTGCTACTCTAAACCTGTCAAATTTGACATTTTTTTCGAAAATCCTCAGAAAATCAGTTTTTTTTAAATTTTCGGAAAATGCCAAAGAAAAAAGTTGCTCAGTTTCCAATTTTATACCTTTGCTCCAAATTTGGACTCTCTACTGTCACTTCGACTCAACAACGCTCAAGCAAACATTGACTTGTTCTTCTTCATTTACCTTATTGGATTCTGTGGTTTCTTGAAACGATTGTCCACAGAGCTTGTTTCTTTGAAAGTTTTCAATATCCTTCCCATGGTACTAAAGTGAATATTTCTTCCTGGATGCCGATGATTAAAAATACAAGCAACATCTCGATATGGCACATTCTCACCATATAAAAGAACTATTTCCACTTTGTCTTGTGTGGATAACATTGTACATGAAACTTATTTGTGCATTATAAATGTACGAAAATCTGTACACAAAACAACTAGATTTATTAAACGCAATAATTTGACATTAACCAAAACAAAAAATTTGTTTCAAAAGCCTACTAACGGAAAATTTTATTTCGATTCGATCAATTGTACTATTTTCTTCCCGAGATGTTTCATTATTCTTGTATTGTTTAAAATCACGAAATTTTATATCATGTTCAGAACAAATCGCTAGAATGAAAGACTTTTGAATAGTTATGAAACTGTAGGTCATTGTCATTTTTACAGAAAAGTATAATATTTCGGGTTTGTTTGTAACTGAATTATTGGTCAGAAAAATAATCAAACTGGATAAATATCTATTAAAAAAAGAAATACGAGTATAATAAGAATGAAGAGAAATTTGTTTATTCGATTATTGATATATTAATGTCCATACATTGAAAATCCGAATCAGTTTCACAATGAAATGAAACAACTAGATGAACTTTGCAACAACAAAGACGAATTTCTGGAGGTGCATTTTTTTTTTCTGGTAACAGGCCAATGTGGATATTTTTTGGGGAAGATATGACATTGAAGGCTTGTACTCATCAAAATTATGAAATTTGAATCATGTTTCGTACGAATCGGTATATCAAAAGATTCGAAAAATTAAAAAAATTGGAAAAAAGTCGAAGTGACAGTAGAGAGTCCAAATTTGGAGCAAAGGTATAAAATTGGAAACTGAGCAACTTTATTCTTGGCATTTTACGAAATTTCCAAAAAAAACTGTTTTTTGAGGATTTTCGAAAAAATGTCAAATTTGACACATGACAAAAGCCCAAACTAACTGTGGAGTCAAATTTTAATTATATCTATCAATGAAAAAAACTTCCATATGTTGCGAACTTCATGTGTGACACTGTATAATACATCAGTCTTCATTATTAATTTTTAAGATATTGCACGAATTTTTATTTTTATTCAGTCACAAATGTACTACACATTTGCTGCATTTTACTTGCGAGCAATATCAAATCTGGGAAATTTGCACCGCTGTCTGCTTCCAATATAAATGAGCTAATGAGAATCACCATTCTCACGTCTTTCGGTAGAATATAAGAAGTTGTGGCGGATGGTTCTTTTGCGCAATTCGGTTCTCTACATCAGAGTGTCTTCCTCTTTTTGGTAGAACTCCGCTAATAATGGTGTTTTGTTTTCATTTCTTTGGGTCGCAGACCTCTCACGAAGCAGCCAATCAGTCACCAATGTTATATCTAGCAAATGGTAGTAGATCCGGATGCTATCATTTTTTGCTACGCATGGCAATTTTCTACCAACCAATGAGACCGTCTAGTAGATCCAGACCTCCCATGTGCCTATTGTATTTCAAAACAAGATTTGGACATCGAACCTCCACTGTTTCCTTATGTTTTTTATCGAAACAATGTACTGTGCCTCTTGTAAGCTTTCCAGTAGAGAGCAAAGCAACGCTTCAATTATCTTGCAAAGTGACAGAAGTTACATCGACACCATCAAAATTGCACAGTCTGTGTTGCCAAGAAGAAATGTAACAATCACTTTTTGTTATTCCAACTTATTCTAATGATTTCATTTACAATAAATAATTCCAGATTTTATATTATATGTACAAATTTGGTTAAAATTCATATTTGACATTTTTCTGTTTTCATAATTTTATATTTTATTATTTGCCTCATATTGTTTTTGAGGCATATATACATAATGACTTTGTGCATTTTATTCTTTCCTTACACTAGCACTGAGTTGGTTTCTCTTCGCCATCTAAAGTTCCTTCTTTAATAATTAAGTCTAAACATTGTGACTGTCTCAGCTGGCCAGTTGAAGTGGAAGGTCCCAGAAAGGGTTAGAAGAAACGGAACAATGGTCACAGGAAGTACAGTTCAACGATGATTTTAGTCAACCTCATGGTCGCTCAATTTTTCATCAATTTCTATCAAGATTGGTTTTATCGATGAGGATTTCTGTGAGAGTTTATAACTAGATGTAGAGGTTCTTGTTTTCGAGAGTCAAATAGATTCGCATTCTGTGTGGGAGGAATCTGGTATATTAGCAAAGTGATTAGGCAAAATATGAACTGTGAATCATATTGAAAGAATTTTCAAAATCAATTATCAGAAATCTAGTAGAAGAAGAATCTGGATGTTGGTTTACAAAACGTCGTCTCGCATGGGCGACTGCTTCGCATCCTCCTGGAGTGCCAAAACCAAATTGTATAGGGCGGAAAGAGTTACCCACTGATTCCTTGATTTGGGAAAATGCCAATTTTGAAACGAGACGTCTGAAAGTAGTACCGACAGCTATTGGTCTGATGCCAGTGCATTGTTTTCTTAGTGCTATCAATGATGTTCCGTATAGGATTGGGATCACATCTTGATTGTCTTTACCGCTAAGCATAAAATTGCAGAGATTGGTTAAAGATCGAAGAAGTTTCTCGCCCATAGATCCAGAACTTTTAGACAACAAATCTTGAAGATGCGGTGGTCTCAAAGAATCTAGGCCTCCCGCAGATCCAGTACGATATGACTTCACTGCATTCAAAACTTCAATTCCGTAAACTTTCAATGGGTTGAAGATTTCACTTTCTGTATATATATGGATGTTTTGATTTGAGATCCAACAAGGTTGTTTCTGAAAAGTAGCTATATTGTGTCAGTACACGTCAAAATACGAATAGCAGAGGTGAGATCATCATTAGAAACTTTTTCGACGATACGTTTGAAAAGATTATATGTTGATGTTGAAGGAATTGTTGTACTTTGCAGAAGAATAGGACTCTCGATGTTTCTCTTGATGATTGTTGTAAGAGATTCTTTCGATTTTGAATAATTAGTGGCAGACAAAAGGACTTGTATGCGATACAAAGTAGATTTTACCATGCTTCTATAGAGTTGGAAATAATAAAATTGTCAATTGATTTACTTAAAGCTCCAGCAGCACTTACTCTGGCCGATCTGGGTATCCTTTAGGCAATGTACAGATTGAGTTTGTGATGGGAATAATCGTTCCTATTCAGTCGACCAGAAGAAGACTCATTTTCAATTCCATTGAAATCCTCAGAACCATCAGGTGTTGAAGAACGAAAACATGTACTAGAGGAGAAGTGCATTTTCTTTTTGTATTGCTACTCGTATTGCTTCAAAATGTTTTTGACTGATCGTTTCTTTTATTTGGGAAAATCCTAATCGATAAGTCCAAAATAATTTTATGTAGGGCATATATACGAGTAACATTTATATTCATATACCCAAATACGTCTGCAAGTTAGCAGTTGTCATTGTTGTTGTCTCATTGGGATTATTCTGTACTGAATACTTATTTCACTCGTCGATTATTGTTCGCAACAATTGATCGCCAAAAAAATATCTGAAGAATGCAAACGATGTTTCGAGTTCCATAAAACTATTATCAAGTTGATTCCTGCATTTGAAAGCTTCAGCAACATAATCCGAAACTAAATTTCCTTTTCTGCACATATCGTTGGAAAGTTTGTATTTTTTAAATTGTCCTCAATCTACCTCTTTCCATTTCTTCTAGTATCAACATTCATTCGAATTGTAGCGTCTTCTCCTTCAATGTTCTCAGTTTCTTCGGTGATGCCTTCATCTTCTATTCTTTCACCTTCTGGATTTCAAATTCGTCCTATGCTTTCTGCAAAGGGGTTTTCTCTTCATTTTACGAATCAGATTCAAATTCGTCTTCACTCTCTAGCAGGTGTTCAATACATTCCTCGAATTCGGGTTGGGTAAGATATTTCTTTTTGATTTCGGACATTGTAATACTGGATCTGAAATATAAAATCAGAAGTCATGATAGAATACATTTTATCTATTCCTCAACGGCATATCTTACCAAAATTGAAGTCTACTTTACTATACTGTTACGAAATCGGGTTCGTTTCTATTAAAAATACTTAATGAATTCGATGTCCGTTTATCATACTTCGGAAACACAACACAATAATACACTCTGACAATAAAATACTCAATCACAGTTTACCACTGAAATGTACCGCACACCGCACTGCACTAAATCAATATTCACCTTATCTCGCTCATACGAATTACTACCTTTGACTCCCAACTTTATAATTCCTCCTTCTTGGCCTCCAGAATCATCGAGCAGTTCGTGGTAACATCGAGATCATTCGATGTTTGTCATCGGAGTTCTCCAACGGTTACATTGTCTGGCGCATGATGGAGTCTGAGAATGAAGCCTATTAACTACCGGAGTAAGATGGTTTGAACATGTATTTCACACAAAAAATCTGCTTCTTTAAAAAATACGAAAAAAAAAATTATTTATAATATAGGACAATTTTTGGATGCCCCACTGCCATTCCGAATATGTTTAAAAAATATTCATTGTCATATTGGAAATATGTCGATGTTGAAATTACATTTATATTGTATTATGAATTAGCTTACCTAGGACGAAATGCCATGGGAAAGCTTTGCAGAAAGTAACCACGCCCATTTGAAGATGACTGCTCATAAATGTGGTTTCCGGAGCATTCCTGAATAGCTTCTGTTTTGTGGATGTAGAAGTTGATCTGATTATGAATCTGAAATGAAAATAAATTATTTCTTTACGAAAATTCTTAACGTCGGTAGTCACGAATGTGTTCTAAACATTTAATCACTTTGGGAAAAAAATCTCATTATTGAATAGTTTTCTGTGGAAGAAGGGTTGTTTTGGGTAGCATTTGATGTCATATTTGGTTGGTGTTTTCAAATAAACACTTGAAGTTAAATTGATTTGAAAATTCACCTATATATTCTCGGGTTATAACATTTGCACTGCTCTATCCAGACGAACACTGCACTAATTTGAATCTTGGTGTTAGCAGTCTTGAAATTTCTTGCATCGATCAGAAAAGCCTATGAAAAAGCACGACTTTCTAGGAATCCCCGCGGGCAAAGCCGTGAGCATAAGCTAGTAATTATGATATTTCTCAAATTCAACTCTCAGAACTGAGTTTCTTTGATGTCATTCTCATCGATCGCTGTGAATTTCTGGAGGACCTTGAATATTTGGAACACAATAATATATTTGGAACTGGAAAGTTCGTGATTACATGTTAATTCAGCGAACAGTCTGGTCCGCATGTGAACTAGTTCAGAAAATTGCCCCTGTTAATCGAATAGAACGAATTCATAGGTCTGGGTCCGACGGAGTTTATAAACTGGGGTGGAAAATATGAAGTCGAAGGATAGTTTCCGAAATTCGTGATTTCAACATCACCATCTCATACCGTGTGTCTGTTTGGTATGTGATTCAATATGTAACAAACAGGTTTGATGACTGTTATTCTCTTTCAATAAAGTGAAATGATTTGAAAGCATTACCACAATGTCGCCAGTTGTACAAAGAGGAATTCTTTGGAATGGTTTTTCCTATGGATAAAAAAAACATCTCATCACCAGTGTACAAAAAGGAATTGTCTTTATTGACCAATTTCGTAGTTTGTTTAAATTTTTTCAAAAAAATTAATTCTAAAAAAAACTATCTCGCCGATGTCACCATTGTAATATGCGTCAACTGATTATTGACTCTCTCTTCAAAGTTGATAGGAAAAGAGAAATTCAACTCTACCCAACAAGTAGACAGAGAAAAATATATTTGGCAGCTACCACTCTAGCGAGTGGACGCACACTTTCACCAACCTGACTACTGAATGTGGCCAGGATTTCATTGTTTGAGGTTAATTTCTGCAAAATTACAATCGGCACTGGGTTTATGTCACCTGATCCTCCGATCGGTAGTGAACTCGGCAAGAAGCAATGTGTAGTCTAATTTGTGATTCTCTTCCTTGAGGTTTGGTTAGTGAAGGGTCTGAGATTCTTCCTTTGGGTTAGAAAATTCGTTACGCCGTTCTGACCGTTGACTAATGAAACTATTAAGATAGATAGATCAAAATATATTCTTCTGAAGTTGTAAATAAAGTGACCAGTGGGCTGGCATATAATATTAATTTCGAGCTATTTGGTTGTCAACGGTCCGGTACGATCATCGGTTCCATCGAAATTTTATTACGAGGGGAGTTCATAGTTTTCCATTCTTCGGCTGAAAGCTTCAGGTTATTTCATAATCAACATATAAAAACCAACAATATACTAACAACTACTGGTTGTTACAAATATATTCCTCAATTTGTTCAAAACAAAAATCAAAGCATACCCACAAAAATATAATTTCCATAGCGCCTAGAAATTTCTGAACATGAATGGACAAAATTTCAGCATGTGTTTATAGTGCTTGTACTTTGTTATTCTTTCAATTTGTATCATTGTAACGGAAATTTCGTTCCATCCTCTTATTTACTACCCGAATTACTCAATCGATCGTTCGACCTACTTACCGGCACTTGACCGAGAAAATAGTCATTGTGATTTGACCTTTCAGAATGTTGATGAACCCATGATCATTACTGATATTTCTAGTTATATATTCCCCTTATTTATTGCCTGAATTAATTTGAACTGTTTCTTTTCTAATTCAACTCATTTGCGTAATATGTACAAAATCATACTTTTTTTGAGACGAAATATGCACTTCCCAAAGAGTACTTTGAAGGATGTTGGAAGTATTGTATTTGTTCTTCTGTGGCATTTCTTTGTATGCCTACTGAGAGGTATCCGTAA
Organism: Gonioctena quinquepunctata; assembly: GCA_018342105.1. Classification (NCBI taxonomy): domain Eukaryota; kingdom Metazoa; phylum Arthropoda; class Insecta; order Coleoptera; family Chrysomelidae; genus Gonioctena; species Gonioctena quinquepunctata. The sequence goes on from JAFIRS010000523.1 coordinate 441,480, forward strand.
GTCAAAAAAATGTTAACGTGTGGATGTTCTTTCTAGACATTTTCGCCTTGAGAGGTTCAGCCCAGATATTGAATAAACATTTATTGTCCAGTTGATCATTTCACAAAAAAAAGTTAAAAATTTTATGTGTGAACTCTGGAATGTATGGTGTATGGCATAAGGTCATGGAACACTGCAAAGCGTTGGTTGAGATTTTTTTCAACTGAGAAAAAGTGTAGTGAACATTACCAATTATACAAAAGACATTTTTTAAGTAAATGAAGTAAGTATTACATGAATTAAATGAATTAACATGGTATAGGAACATAATATAACCTCAAAAGCATACAATGTGTATTTTTTGATAAAGTGTTCGAATCTGTAATGACATAGTCAAACTATATCATTGAAGATTCTTGAAAAAAAATACCTGTTTTTCATATACAGTTCTCCATTGGGAACTTCGTTAGTTTTCAGATTATGGAGAATTGGAAAATGAAAACTAACTCTTCATGTTTTCCAACAGAATTATGCAAACTGAAATGTTTGACTCTTCAAATAGAAGAATTCGGTTTGTGATAAAACTGAGGAATCACTGTAAAAATGAATATTCTACTAAATATAATTTCAACTGAATATTCTTTCTTAGTTATACAATTGACATTTATATATGAGAAAATATCTAATCATATTACAATTATCTTCAATATTGGCGGTCAGTATATTTCACATCGAATCTGTGGAATATAAAAGCCTAGGAAGTTATAAAAAAACTTTATTTTTATTTTACAACATTTCAACGCTATCATCCTCACATAATAAATTAATGGAAAAGTTTTACTCAGTTTCAAGTTCGTTTTTTGAAGAAGAATTTTCATTTAGATTACATGATAATATCCTCTGCCCTACTCTAAATGCAAAATATTACAGCAGAGCATTCGCCTCTGTCAATCATATTCAGTGCTTCTCAAAAGTCCCCTCCCCCCTCTTATTTTCGGAACGATTATACATAAACAAGTAAAATTTGAAAACTGAATATCAATGGTTGTAAACTTCCCTACTAGTGATGATAGATGACGAAATCGTCAAAGATGACGCCACAAGGCCATTGTGACCAATGATTTTAAATGGAACCCTACGGCAAGCGACAACTCTTTTAAAAGGTATCGAAAAAACCTATTCAATGATACTAATTTTGTTTGTGTTTATGGCAGTTTTGGCAACTCGCTTTTGAAAAACGCAAAGCTGTGATGAATTAAATCAGTTAATACTAAAATTCCAAATTCAAGCTACGCCTCTGGATAGTTGTCAAATGAGCTGACGTTTTTGTTAGTCTCCCTGATTCGACATTTTTGTAATTGTCCAAGTTTTTGTACATTTAATAATTTGTGTATTGTTAATCAAACGTTTAACTGTTTAAGCAGCTTTTGGTACTTTCAATATTTTTGTACATTTTAATAATTTGTTAAACTGTTGTGAGTCGAACGTTTGAGTGCTCCAATGAGCGAATGGTACGTGCTTTAGATTAGATCCTAATTCTTGGTGAAACTGGACAAAATATTCATGCAGCAGAACGCATTTTTAATGAGAGGTTTCCAGACCGTCCCGTTTCGAGGACTTATTTAAGGGAGCTTCTCCGTAAGTTTGGACCAACGGGTAGTATCAATGATGCGAAACGATCTGGCAGACCACAAATTTCTGATGAGGAAAAAATTGATGAAATTGATATACTGGCGGAAGTAATAGTTAATCCTACTCCTTCAACAACTCACGTTGCATCTACCTGTGAAGTCATTCGGAGTACAGTACACAGGGTGTTGAAAAAAAACAAATTTCATCCATACAAATCAAAAATGGTTCATCAACTCTCAGACGACGACCCAGACCGAAGACTAGAATTTTGTGAAAATATGGAAACAAAATTAACCAACCGCCAGACTATGTCAAAACAATTTGTTTTAGTGACGAATGTACTTTCTATCTAAATGGTAATGTAAATACACAGAATGTGAGGTATTGGAGTGACGCAAATACTTACCTGTTTCGTGAAACACATACCCAATTTCCCCAGAAGGTGAATGTTTGGGCAGGTATCCTGGGAAACCACACCGTTGGGCCTCTTTTTCAGATAATAATTCAACTAGTGAGGTTTATCTGGAGCTGTTGCAAAACGCAATAGAACCGTTAATCCTTGAAATTTTGGAAGATAATCCAGATGAATTCGGCAATTTGGAAATAACATTCCAACAGGATGGTGCTCCTCCACACTATTACGGTGCAGTGAGACGGTATTTGGATGGGGAGTATCGTGGTAGATGGATTGTACGACGAGGTTCGACGAAATGGCCAGCTCGATCACCAGACCTGACACCTCTGGATTTTTTTTGTGGGAGTACTTCAAATCGAAGGTTCACGCCACTGAACCTGACAATATTGACGTTTCAAAACAACGTATTGTTGCAGAATGTGAGGCTGTTTCCGCAGACACATTTGCAAAAGTACGAGAAGAGTTTAAAAATAGGATATTTCACTGTCAGGAAGTAAATGGAGGTCACTTCGAAAAATTTATATAAGTACATACTGATTCTTGAATCTGTAATTAATATCCCAGATAACACAGGATATCCTATGGATATCCATTCCATGTCCAATTCTGGTCGGGATTTGATTTGGACATCCATAAGATATCCGTCGACGGATTTGAAATGGATATCCTTCAGAAGATATCATATGGATAGCCATAAGATATCCGGAGCAAATATGGATAAGTTTAAATTGCAAGATTAATTTTTATTGTGTCAATTTCTGAGTTTCTTTCATGCTCGTACATATGGATTAATTTTTTTGGAAAAATCTCATGTTTCGTTTCTCTACTTGATTTGAAATTGATATCCATCGACGGATTTGAAATAGATATCCTTCAGAAGATATCCTAGGGATGGCCATGAGATATCCAGAGCAATCATAAATGAATTTAAACATTCTCGTAGATACCACAGAACAGATATACATGTGTCTGCGACAGGCCATACTATACGAATAACGCATAATTACTGGCGACGTCTGTCATTTTATTTTGTTGAGGAAGGTCATAGTCATAGCACTGAATACAAACAAAAGTCGTGTTTTTTTCTATTTTCCTCCGTTTTTGATACCCTGTTGGTCTGGAGATAATGGTTTCCATCTGTAGCAATTGATTGTTTCCAAAAGGAATTATATATTGGCCGAATACAGGTAAATATGAATTGAGAAGGACATAACCTATAAACGTCCATTATTTCCAATGCATTTATGTGTTTGTTGTTTGAGTTTCGATATTTTCAGAAATGCTAAAAAGCACGTCGGTACATTTGCCACAATACACGAGTTTTTCAAATGTCACAGTGCCCAGATTGAAGAAGGTGTGAATGCCTACAACAGTGGACATGTGATGAAGATGATTCATCAGTAGATTCGAACATTTTCCTATTGATTGCACTGAAAAAATGAATCTTTCGGAAGAATATTTGGGAACTGGATCGAAATTCAAAGCTGCTGTAGGTAAGTTGTATGTTTTTCTATTCCTTTTTCTAGGAACTTAAATGAAATCTCAAAAATATGACTTTGTGGAACGATGCCTTTCTTCCATGCTCAATAATATGTTTACCTCCAAATATTGCTGGTATGGAGCAAAAAAATTAAACTGGACAACTTAAACTGGCTGAATTATCACTAGGTAAAAAGCCCATTCAGTTGTTCTGTTTATTTGATAATAATTCGTATTGCCTCATAACAGACTGCTTGTTCAGTGAGAATGCAAAATTTCCAAGAAAAGTTTATGTCAATAATGCTTATATGTATACCAATAAAGAGAGAAAAGAACATCATCAATTATACCCGTGAATATATACATATCATTTCAGAAGCGGCTGACCTTAGTGATTGGACGGAAAATAAAAAAGATACTGAAGAAGCCATCTAAGCTTGGCTGAGAAGGGCCAAAGAAAGGCATCTGTCATCTTCTAGAATAAAGGAAACACCTCATGGACGAAGAAAATAGCATTCAATTTTTTCTGTAACTTTATATTTATGATTATTTTGCATTTAATATTCTGTTTTTATTTTAGAGTTTACATATACATTTTATTTGTTGATTACCCCGAAGTTTATGAGATTTTTTTGATACCAGAGTTTATTAATACATTTTTTTTTGTTCAATACCATTATTTCATTTCCCTCCAGATCGCTATTACTATATTTCTTCTTTGATCAGATATCTTTAGAATATCTCTCAAGGAATCTTTCAGATAGCTTTCGAATATCCCTGAAGGATGAAGTATATCTAATGGATATCTTTGAAAGATATCTTATGGACATCTCTGGAGGATATCTCATGGATATCCTTGAAGGATATTCTATGGATGTACGGGTTGTTCCACTTTGGACATCCATCGTATGTCCATAAGATATCTTTTGGATATAATTGGATGTCCATAGTACATCCATAAAATTCATGAAGGATGTCCAATGGATATCCATTGGATGTCCATGTGTTATCTGGGATCATACTGAATGGAATTTAAATTTTAATGTTTACTAATGAGCCATCGAAACTGCCATAAACACTAACAAATTTAGTATCACTGAATAGGTTTTTTCGATACCTTTCAACAGAGGTGTCGCTTGTCGTAGGGTTCCATTTAAAATTATTGGTCACAATGGCCTGGTGACGTCATATTTGACGATTTTGTCATCTATCATCACTAGTAGGGGAGTTTACAATCTTTAATATTCAGTTTCCAAATTTCACTTGTTTATGTATAATCTTCCCAAAAATAAGAGAGGGGGAGAGGACTTTTGAGAAGCACTGTATCCTCCAAAAATATTTATATGTATATATACAGTGTACGTCATAAAAAAATTATTGAAGTTTCTGAAAAACTCTAATGGCGGTTCGTTTCTGCATGTCTGACAACTGAAGAATCCGTTGCGACTTATATCACGTGACCTCAGATTTGCTGGGAATTAAAAAAAAAATTGTCTGTTGTGCCGAAAAATGGGTCAAATTGACAAGATATCAAAAAAAATTATTGAGAAAATGTGTTTGGTATTCAACGAGGACCGCATGTATCGATTTTGAACTAGATTGAAAAAAAAATACAATTTTATTCCTCTATCCTTACTAAGAAACATTATACATTCTTGTTTTATCTGGAAACAGCTTTAATAACCCAAATCACATAAGTTTGGGTCAAACCTGATAAAATATTTGTGGAATAGACATTTTGCGGAAGATTAATTAAGAAAACACGATTTAGTCTTGTCAATAGGTGTAGTCAAGCCCTATATATTGATGCCCATGAGCTTATTCAATAATCTCAACCCGTGAATAAAATGTATACCAACTAATATTTGTAATTTAAACTCAATAATACATTATTCATCCCAATTGAATTCAGTATTGTTTAGGTGAATGTAGAAAAATAAATAAAGTCAATAAACAAACAATGTATACATTTTCAATATTCTACGTGACCACCTTCGTGCTCCATACATAGAATTGTTCTGGAAAACATTTCGCGGCGAACATTTTTCAACATAGTTCTGTTGATCAGTGCTGCACAATTCCTTATTTGAATTTTCTAAATGTTCTACATTTTGAAATGGGCGTTGTTTATAAACATTGTTTTTCGGGTAACCAATATTAAATTTAGCAAGGATAAATAATGTATTATTAAGTTTCAATTACAAATATTTGTTTGTTTAAATTTTATTTACGAGTGGAGAATATTGAATAAGCTCATGTGCATCAATATACAGGGCATGACTACACTTAGTGACAAGACTAAATCGTGTTTTCATAATTATTCTCCCGCAAAACGTATTCGATTAGTTTTGACCCAAACTCATGTGATTCAGGTTATCAAAACTCTTTCCAGATAGAACAAGAATGTATAATGTTTCTTAGTAAGGGTAGAGGAATACAATGGTATTTTTGTTTTTCAATCTGGTTCAAAATTGTTACATGGGGTTGGATTTCAAACACATTTTATCGAAATATTTTTTCGATATCTTGTGAATTTGACCCATTTTTCGGCACCACAGAATTATTTTTTTAATTCCCGTCAAATCTGAGGTCACGTGATATAAGTCGCAACAGATTTTTCAGTTGTCAGACATGAAGAAACGAACCGTCATTCGAGTTTTTCAGAATAACAATTTGTTTCCCATATGTAGCCAACTTTATGACGGACACTGTATATATAGTGGAATTTTTTGTTTTTGAAAAGAGGAATCCTATTTCTGTTTTCAGAATATTTGAAAAGGCGCCGTACTCAAAAGACAAAAGGTGGGTCATAATGGAGTATTAATTGTTTTATAACTGTCTAGAGGTGAGATACTCGACAGACAAAGTCGATTAAATCTCGAAACCGTGAACTTATTCACAATACATAAATTCATTTCCATCAAACGATATAATTTTATTTCTACTTGCGAATCTAATTCTCAAGATTTCAGTCTCATGTCTTTTTTTACGGGAAAACGCTTATTCCCTCGTTACAGTGATAGTCGGTCGAACTATCTTGTGTTTTTTTTTTTATGTTCTGGTTCCCACGAGAAGGGATATCCTGTAATGTTCAGAGAACATCATGGGAACCAAGGGAAAGAAGGTAGGAGTTGGTGTTCTTCTTAAATGTCTGGAGGTTGTATGCCTCGGGGAACACCTCCCTAGGCAATGAGTTCCAAAGCCTCGCTGTTCGTTGGATGAACGAGTCTTTGGAAAGTGATGTTCTGCAGGTCTCCAAAGTGACCACGAAGGGGTGTGATGACTGAACTTGACGGGTTAATCTCGAAGAGACTGCCAAAGCAGGAACGATTGTTGATATTTCAGAAGAGCATCGCCCATGAAAATATCTATTAAATAGAGACAAATCGCCAACTTTTCTACGGTGTTCCAGACAAGTGAGCGAGTTTGTAAGCGAGGCATCACCGACGAGACGAATTGCCCTTTTTTGGACAGAATCCAATAGCCTCAGGATATGTTTAGGTGCCGCGCTCCAAATATGGGAACAGTATTCCAGGACAGGTCGGATCTTATAGATCATAAGCAGCTGAGTGGGGGTGAAATATCCATTGGCATGAAACAAAAAACCAAGTTTTCGGGATGCACTTTTGGCAATGGACCTCACGTGATTTTCCCAGGAAAGGTTATTGCTGATAGTAATACCAAGCATCGATATGGATGACTTCAGTGGTATGGTTACTCCTGACAAAGTTATGTTAGGCACAGTGAGATCGGCTTTTCTAGAGAAAAGACATGCTTGTGTTTTGTTTGCATTGAATTCTACCAAGTTATTAGATCCCCACTCGAGAATTGTTGCTAAGTCCATATTTATATTATTAACATTTCTTCCTCGTTCATTTCTGGTTTCACGGGCTGATATAGGGGCCCTGGAAGAGAAAGCGGTATGGAGGGTACTATCATCGGCAAAGCTGTGTACTGGACATGAAGTTGCTTTCAACAGGTCGTTGATGTGAAGTAGAAATAGTGTTGGTGCGAGAATAGCTCCTTGCGGAACACCAGCATTTATGAGTAGAGTGTCAGATGAAACTCCATCGACCACTACATGGAGAGACCTGTTTGAGAAAAAACTAGCAAGCAGAGAACACAGCTGAGGGGGCAAGCCATAAGACGGAAGCTTGGCGAGGAGTCCCTGGTGCCAAACTCGATCGAACGCCTTGGAGATATCCAATGCCACAGCTAAAGTTTCTCCATACTTTTCAATAGATAGCTGCCATATATGTGAGACGTCACCAGTTGAGCTCTGATGGCGGAAGCCATATTGCCTATCGTTGACAATTCCTGAGTCTTCCAGATATTTCATGAGCTCGATGTTGATGGCTTTTTCCATGACCTTTGAAATAATAGATAGCAGTGCGATAGGTCTGTAGTTGCTAGGTAGGGCCTTTTTGCCTTTTGTAGGGACTGGCTGTACTCTTGCAATTTTCCAATTGGACGGAAATACCCCCAAATTGTAAGAGTGGTTGAACAACTTGCAAAGAACAGGTGTTAGTTCGGGGGCACATTTCTTGAGAACAATCGGCGGGATTCCGTCAGATCCACAGGCTTTGTTGGTGTTGAGACCCAGCAAAATCTTTCTGATAGTACGTTGGCGAAAGGTGATCTCGAGCATGTAACTGTCGATAGGTGTAATGTTCGGGGGTTGTTTTTCCGATGAATCCAGAGTGGAATTTCCAGCAAATAGGTGCGCAAAGATATTGGCTTTTTCCTGGGCAGTCGTTGCTAGTGTTCCATATTCTTTGGTGAGAGGAGGAAATGAGCTGGAAGTGAAGTTTCTTCCCACAGCTTTGGCGAAAGACCAAAATGAACGGGATCCGTTAGGACATTCAGCAAGTTTTGATCTCATTTTGGCATTGTGGGCATCTTTTGAGCATTCTATTGTCTCTTTGCATATGCCTCTAGCCTCGACATATGCTGCTCTGGTCTCAGGGCCCGGATTTTTTAGCCATCGATGGTATGCTGCCTGTTTGGAAGCCACAGCTCTAGAGCAGTTTCTGTTAAACCAGGCCTTATCGGATGATGTTCTTCTTTCGGTATTCGGTATGTAAGTTTGCATCCCCAACATGATGATTTCAGAAATTGTCTCAGCACATCGTGTTGGATCTACTGAAGAGAAACAAACTCTCTTCCATGGAAACGCTGAGAAAAACATACGAAGACCTTCCCAGTCGGCCGAATTGTAATACCACATGAGACGGGGTGGTATTGTGCAGCTCGATGGTAAATGGAAAGAGCATGTTGTGGAGATGAGGGTGTGATCAGAGTTTCCAAGTGGGGCACAAACTTCTATTCTATACGGGTCAGGATTGGTGGTGGGGAAAAGATCTAGTGTATTGGCAGACTGGTTGTTGACATCAGGGATGCGGGTTGGTAGCTCGACCAGTTGTTCTAGACCATGAGTGATGGCGAAGGCCTCGGCCTGACGACCCGTATCATCTGTTTTGTTAGAGAATTTGAGCCAGGCAGCGTTATGTACATTAAAGTCTCCCATGATTATGGTTTCAGCTGTTGGATGGTTCTCCTGAATGTAGTCCAGTTTGAGTGATAAAAACTCAAAGAGGTCGTTATATGAAGGTTCATTAGGTGATAGGTGAAGGCAGCAGAGGAACTTAGTCAGTTTGGTATCAGATAGCTTGAACCACATCACATCAAAGTCTTTCGGATCCAAACTCTCTTCACGCTGGCATGAAAGGTTAGCCTTAGCGTAAAGGCAGACTCCACCTTTGAACCTGAATCGAGAATGGAGTTCGTAACCAGGACAAAGCATATGGACCTTGTTGGTGGACGACTTTACTTGTGTTTCTGTTAGAGCCAGAATATCCGGTTTTTTCGTCTGTAGGTGATGGTGGACGTCATTGATGTTCTTGTTGAGTCCGCGGATGTTGCAAAATACCATCAGATGAAGATCGCTAATAACCATGAGACTGATAATACGTAAACAATGGTTGAACCCACAATGGAAAGATCACGTCTGTACGTGTTTGTCGCGCGGTATTTTTTCTGCGTACCAATGTCGGAATGTAAGTGAAAATTAAAGTTAACAAATGGAAATGTCATCTCATATGACACGTAAGTATGCTCGGAATTATATAAAACACAAGTCAGAGAAAACTTCGCGTCGATAGGAATCCAATGCGCCTGAAAAGTCCAGTGCCTAGCGTATGCGACAGCTACGGCAGCGTCGAAAAGGAAAGGAAAAACGGCGCTAAACGATTACGTAGCTGGCCCATCAGGTATACAACGGCCAGTGACAGTCCAAACGTGGATGGACCATGTGGGGGCGTCGTTGGAAGGCAATAGAAAAGACAGTGATGATATAGAGATCGATGGCAACATGACAGCGCCAGAGAATTATGTATGGGGTCGGCTTTAGAATAGCCCCATGGTAAATTCTGCCTGTCGTAAGAGGCGACTAAAAGGATAACCGTAGGTGGAAGATGGTCTCATCGCCCGGTGAAATACCACCATTTCGACTTTGTGTGCTGTGAAATGGATCATTCCATGTTTCAGTGTTCGGTCGATACTTTCCTCTTTCCTTTTCCCCAATTCCTCCTTTATTTTCAGGTGCATCCTAATAGTAATAATGATGAGTTTGGAACCGAAAGACTTTGATGTGATGTGGTTCAAGCTATCTGATACCAAACTGACTAAGTTCCTCTGCTGCCTTTACCTATCACCTAATGAACCTTCATATAACGACCTCTTTGAGTTTTTATCACTCAAACTGGACTACATTCAGGAGAACCATCCAACAGCGGAAACCATAATCATGGGAGATTTTGATGTACATAACGCTGCCTGGCTCAAATTCTCTAACAAAACAGATGATGCGGGTCGTCAAGCCGAGGCATTCGTCATCACTCATGGTCTAGAACAACTGGTCGAGCTACCAACCCGCATCCCTGATGTCAACAACCAGTCTGCCAATACACTAGATCTTTTCCTCACCACCAATCCTGACCCGTATAGAATAGAAGTTTGTGCCCCACTTGGAAACTCTGATCACACCCTCATCTCCACAACATGCTCTTTCCATTTACCATCGAGCTGCACAATACCACCCCGTCTCATGTGGCATTACAATTCGGCCGACTGGGAAGGTCTTCGTATGTTTTTCTCAGCGTTTCCATGGAAGAGAGTTTGTTTCTCTTCAGTAGATCCAACACGATGTGCTGAGACAATTCCTGAAATCATCATGTTGGGGATGCAAACCTACATACCGAATACCGAAAGAAGAACATCATCCGATAAGACCTGGTTTAACAGAAACTGCTCTAGAGCTGTGGCTTCCAAACAGGCAGCATACCATCGATGGCTAAAAAATCCGGGCCCTGAGACCAGAGCAGCATATGTCGTGGCTAGAGAGGCATATGCAAAGAGACAATAGAATGCTCAAAAGATGCCCACAATGCCAAAATAAGATCAAAACTTGCTGAATGTCCTAACGGATCCCGTTCATTTTGGTCTTTTGCCAAAGCTGTGGGAAGAAACTTCACTTCCAGCTCATTTCCTCCTCTAACCAAAGAAGATGGAACACTAGCAACGACTGCCCAGGAAAAAGCCAATATCTTTGCGCACCTATTTGCTGGAAATTCCACTCTGGATTCATCGGAAAAACAACCCCCGAACATTACACCTATTGACAGTCACATGCCCGAGATCACCTTTCGCCAACGTACTATCAGAAAGATTTTGCTGGGTCTCAACACCAACAAAGCCTGTGGATCTGACGGAATCCCGCCGATTGTTCTAAAGAAATGTGCCTCCGAACTAACACTTGTTCTTTGCAAGTTGTTCAACCACTCTTACAATTTGGGGGTATTTCCGTTCAATTGGAAAATTGCAAGAGTACAGCCAGTCCCTAAAAAAGGCAAAAAGGCCCTACCTAGCAACTCTAGACCTATCGCACTGCTATCTATTATTTCAAAGGTCATGGAAAAAGCCATCAACATCGAGCTCATGAAATATCTGGAAGACTCAGGAATTGTCAACGATAGGCAATATGGCTTCCGCCATCAGAGATCAACTGGTGACCTGCTCGCTTACGTCTCACATATATGGCAGCTATCTATTGAAAAGTATGGAGAAACTTTAGCTGTGGCATAAGATATCTCCAAGGCGTTTGATCGAGTTTGGCACCAGGGACTCCTCGCCAAGCTTCCGTCTTATGGCTTGCCCCCTCAGCTGTGTTCTCTGCTTGCTAGTTTTCTCTCAAACAGGTCTCTCCATGTAGTGGTCGATGGAGTTTCATCTGACACTCTACTCATAAATGCTGGTGTTCCGCAAGGATCTATTCTCGCACCAACACTATTTCTACTTCACATCAACGACCTGTTGAAAGCAACTTCATGTCCAGTACACAGCTTTGCCGATGATAGTACCTTCCATACCGCTTTCTCTTCCAGGGCCCCTATATCAGCCCGTGAAACCAGAAATGAACGAGGAAGAAATGTTAATAATATAAATATGGACTTAGCAACAATTCTCGAGTGGGGATCTAATAACTTGGTAGAATTCAATGCAAACAAAACACAAGCATGTCTTTTCTCTAAAAAAGCCGATCTCACTGTGCCTAACATAACTTCGTCAGGAGTAACCATACCACTGAAGTCATCCATATCGATGCTTGGTATTACTATCAGCAATAACCTTTCCTGGGAAAATCACGTGAGGTCCATTGCCCAAAGTGCATCCCAAAAACTTGGTTTTTTGTTTCGTGCCAAGAGCTATTTGACCCCCACTCAGCTGCTTATGATCTATAAGGCACAGATTCGACCTGTCCTGGAATACTGTTCCCATATTTGGAGCGCGGCACCTAAACATATCCTGAGGCTATTGGATTCTGTCCAAAAAAGGGCAATTCGTCTCGTCGGTGATGCCTCGCTTACAAACTCGCTCACTTGTCTGGAACACAGTAGAAAAGTTGGCGATTTGTCTCTATTTTATAGATATTTTCATGGGCGATGCTCTTCTGAAATATCAACAATCGTTCCTGCTTTGGCAGTCTCTTCGAGATTAACCCGTCAAGTTCAGTCATCACACCCCTTCGTGATCACTTTCGAGACCTGCAGAACATCACTTTCCAAAGACTCGTTCATCCAACGAACAGCGAGGCTTTGGAACTCATTGCCTAGGGAGGTGTTTCCCGAGGCATACAACCTCCAGAAATTTAAGAAGAACACCAACTCCTACCTTCTTTCCCTTGGTTCCCACGATGTTCTCTGAACATTACAGGATATCCCTTTTCGTGGAAACCAGAACATAAAAAAAAAAAAAAAAAAAACAAATATCGTCGTGTTGTCAACCGATGCCGACACGTCAAACCAGGATGGAAGCTCGGTATGGTTTGAATGCTTAGTAAGGAAGACTAGAGAAAGTGACCAAGTTTGGCTTTATTTCACTCTTGGGAAGAAATAATTCATACTAAATTTATGTATCTATCTATCTATATCACATCAAAAAAATCTACGAGATGGAAAACGGAAAAATTATGGCCAATACACAGATTAAAATCAGCGTATGTGAAAACATATAGAGATGACGGGATTGCAGAAGACATTGAGCTCAGAGGAGACGCAATCGAGGAAGAGGTTGGAAAATTGGAAAAACTATTGTAGAAACAACCCGACAAGATACACGAGAATTCTCCCGGATATACCATCCAAGCACTGGTATATGACCTCAACCTTTTCAGGAGATGTATATCAGTGTACAATAGGGTGAAATTTGGGCATAGATGTTACCCTGCCTGCTTGGCTACTATTGGGATTACTAACTGCAACCTATGTGAAGGTTGCAACGTAGATGGTAATTTGGACCATATGAAAAATAAACTGTAGAAATACTAGAGTGGAAGGCCACTCCCTTCAATTTGCGTACACTGTTAGTCCCCAACGAAAAAAAAAACATCTTTTGTATCTTTAAATTCATACAGAAAACAGGGCTAAAAATTTGACACAATCAAAGGCGAATTCATGGAAGTCTATTTATTTAACTCTTAGAATTCATGTAACTCTATTTATTCAACTCCTTACTCAGATATCTTCGACCCTCTGTTCTAACCCTTATGTACGTACACCTTTCCGTGGTCCAGTGTTGTTTGTATATTAAAATAAATACCACGATGTACCCCTTGGCGAGAAGAAATCTTGTGATCCTTGTTTTTCCTGGCGATTTCTTCTTTAAATTTTCGAATTTGTTTTTGTGTTAGATTTTAGGGACTTGGGGATAGACTTCCACTTACGATAAGGAGGCAATGATGAATATAAATGGATAAACGATTGTGACTGACTGCAAGGACTGTAAGTCCAATTGTTATTTCATGTAATTTTAGTTATTTGAAATGGTCCTTCATGAATTTTTATCTGCACTTGTCAACTCACAAATCATTGAAAATCAGCATGGTTTCACGAGCGGACGATCTACTATCATTAATTTAGTATGCCTAACTCAATCTATAGCTGTACTTTGGACAGGTAGGGGTAGATGTTATATATTCAGATTTTTCGAAAGCTTTCGATCGACTCAACCATGGGTTACTGCTGAGTAAACTCTCCTGCTTTGGACTCACTACAAAACTGATCGATTTCTTCATGTCATATTTGACGAACAGAAAACTGCATGTTCAGTACCATGGGTTCAAGTCTACTGAAATATCAGCTCCATCTGGTGTTCCACAGGGATCAATTCTGGGATCTCTTTTGCTTACCATCTTCGTAAATGACATCTGTCTGACCCTGCAGTCCAATGTTTCATTATATGCTGACGATTGTAAACTATACACGACAATCAATTACCTTTAGGATTGTACCTTACTTTAAGAGGATCTTGAAAGACTTAATATCTGGTGTAATTCTAACTTATTGCTCCTTTACATAAAAAAGTGTAAACATATGTCCTTCAGGAGAAAAAAACATATAATTGAGTATACCTACCATATCGATAATAATTTACTAGATATATGTTATCAGTTCAAGGACTTGGGTGGGATCTACGATGCTAAGCTAACCTTTGTTCATCATATAACTTAAACGGTTGCTAAAGCTTATAAAACAGTGGATTTTATCATAAGAAATTCAAAATTAATGGAACAAAATGAGTCCCTGAAGTTAATTTTCGATGTTTTCGTTAGGTCCAAACTGGAGTATGCATCGGTTGTCTGGAGTCCTGGATATAATATTTATGCAAATAACATTGGAAATACCCAGCGAAAATTTATCTAACACCTTTGGTATAAGACCGATGATATTTATCAAGATAGAGGATTGCCTCAATCAACACTATCAAGCAGATTTGAAATCTCCTTATTGGTTTCTCGCCGTACTCTCAGTGGTGTAGTTTTTTATACAAATTACTTAATAACAAACATGATTGCCCTCATTTACTATCTCTCATTGAAATACATGTTCCTCGATTGCCAGTGAGAGACAAATCTTTCTTTTATCTTCACACACCTCATTCTAACGTACTTCGATTCCCACCCATGTATAGAATTTGTTCAGATTATATGTCTTTTCAAGATTCCTTCGATATTCTCCATTGTGAAGTTGCTGATATAAAAAGAGCATTGATATAGAATTTCTTACTGTTATATTTACTGGTAGTAGGCAAATCAGTACATACATTTTTTTCTTCAATCCCAAGAAGTTTTTTTTAGGTGTATGTACTGATTTGCATATCTCTCTCTAAATGATAGTGTGAATTGTTTTGATTTTTGTCCTATAGATTGATTAATACTACATCTGATATAATTTTGTACTGTTGATTTTTTCCATTCTGTAATTTGCTTCGGCTGTTGGATGGTGTATGAATAAAATACATTAAAAAAAAAGTCCGAATGAAAAAAAAAGTTTATAGTTGAAACATATTCACCTGTTTTGGATATGTTGAGTATAGAACTGTCCCGTAGCCTTACCAGAAAATCAATTTCCTATTTGTATTTTGATAGATATTTTGATAAATTTCTGACGATGAAATTGAAGGTTTGTAGAATGTTCAGGAAAGTATGGACGAAACGGTGTATTTTGAAGACAACAGAGATTCTATACTACTATATGTGTGACCATTGTATTAAAGTGATTCATAATTAAATTACATATCAATACGAAACACTTATTATGATTTCAGTCCGACGTTTTCACGAAAAATTTCAACTGCGACTTTCTATTTCTTTTATACTGTTTCAAAGTTGGATATCCAAGTTTGATTTATTCAAAATGGGAGTTTATGATTTTGAGGGGATTTCGTGAAATTTTTACATGAGTGCGGAATGACAGTTTCTAAATTGGGAAGATATTTGAAGGAGACGTCATTCAGTAAAAATAGTAGTTCCAAATACCAGGTGTTCATAAGGTAGAACATCATTTGTAAATATTATACATACAAGGTCTGAAAAATTCTGATATGGGGTAGATTTATAATGGTCTTCATTATTCAGACTTAGGGTGTATGTAAATAGATAGATCTGATCAGGTAACCTTAATAAAAGTAAATTGGGAAATAGTTTTAGATTAATTATAGATGGGGTAACATAGCCAATATGGGCAGAAACCCAGCAGCTAAAATTACAAGAAATCCAAACTACGTTTCGAATTAAAATATCTTCAATAACTCAATGTTTTTAAGTCCAACATCTCCATGTGAAATGAACCTCATTGGAGAGCTGAAAGATAAAAAAGCTCCTGGCATGCACAACCTGAAATCAGAAACCGTTAACCAAATTGCAGGTCCCATATCAAACCCCTTAACATATATATTCACAAATCCATAGAAATAGGATATATCCATGAGAATTCAAAAACTCTGTAGTAAGTCCTATTTACAAAAACGGTGACAAAACCGAAGAAACAAACTACATGCTCATTTCACTAATCACGAAATTTAGTGAAATATTCGAAAAAATCTCAAAAGCAAGACTAATAAGATATCTCAATAAAAATAACCTACTTTCTACTAGGCAATTTGGTTTCAAAGCAGGTAAAGCTACTCAGGACGACATACTTGAACTAACATCAGAAATCTACGAATTCCTGGATCAAAGTAAGCCATGCATGACTGTGTTCTAAGACCTCGAAAATGCCTTTGACATCTTGAGTCACCCAATATTATTATTTACCTTAGAAAATCAAGGAATGAAAAATTATTGCCTCAAGATTTTCAGAACATATCTTGAAGAACGGAAACAATGTATAAAGATCAATGATGAAATGAGTAGTTTCAAAACCATAGAGTGTTCTACAGGGAAAAGTTTTAGGACCGATTCTGTTCTGACTTATATCAATGGATTATTTTGTTTGCCAACAAAGGGCAATATAACTAGCTTCGCAGATGATACAGCAATATTTTATGACTTGGGATGAAGTCACAAGCAATGCAGACTCAGATTTTGATATTATCAGAGACTGGTTTGATAGCAAACTTATCCATTGATTTTAAGAAATCCTTGTTCCTTCCCTTCACCAACAGAACATTATCTTTGCCACGTTTTTCCCAAATTACTATTGGAAATAACATGAAATCTGGATTCTGTAACAAAAATTAAATATCTTGGGATCATCCTAGCGTCATCTCAAAAAGGACTTACATAGATAATATATTTTACGGAAATTGCGCTTTGGCGCTTTGTGTTGTGCAAGTATCGACAACTCAAAAATATCCTAGATCTACAGCAAAAAAAAATTATCTGTCACAGCCTAGTAGAGAGTCACATTTCGTATCGTAGGGAGGGGAGGGGTGACGTAAACATATCTCCATCCTCTCGAAAACATCCAAAAGCATTTCTCAAAACTCATGCTGAATAAAGAATGAAGATATCCAAGCGACCTCATTCACCCAGAATAGCAAATCCTTGATATAAGACAATTGTTCTACAAAAATGTAAATATTCACCCAAATAGAAGCAAGCTAATCGTACTTGGTCATGACTATAATATAAGGAAAAAAAAATTTGTCTAGCCCATTGTATACAAGACAGTAGGGAAAAAGAGTTACAACTATCTAGGCCCCAAACATTTCAATAATTTGCCTCCCTCCATTCAATTTGAAAAATCTACCAGGTTATTCAAAAAGAGAGTGATTGATCATATAAAATATGTCTCACGAGCGTACATACATGAATTGTTTGACTGAAATAAAATTCGAATAGTTTTCCAATGTATATGTAATCTGAAGTAGTAATAGCTGTAAAATTATAATGTATATTGTTTTGTTCTTGTTTATTTTGAACAGTATGTTATAACAATATTTTAACATGTATATGTATATTTTTAACTCAAATAGTTGTACTATTTCAACCTCTTATTCTGATTATCTTAACCTCGTGTAAAGACATCAAAGTCTACAAGAGTCCCCATCTACTTTGCAATCAATATGTAATGTAACGAACCTAGGCCGGACCTGTCGCCTCACGTGTTGCCATCGACAACGATGAGATCATCCCCGGAGATATTCGAGAACCATCCAGTCGCTCTGCCACGGAAAACAACGGTCAATATTGGAAACAATTGGAACATGCCAGAATTCGAAACATCGAGAATGCTGTATCGGAGATAAATAGGCAACCCTCAAGTGGAGTGAAAACAGTCTGAACGAGCCCATACGATCGAGCTATTCAGTAGCGTAGTAATATAAATTAAGTTGTAGATTAAGTGTGAAATAAATTATTAAAACCAAGTTAAGTTTATTTACGTTACAATTGGTGCCGGAAGTGAGATTTTGAAAATAAACAAGTGATCATGGAGTGGATAGTCAGAAAAATAAATTGATAGACCTTTTTGTACGCCCAAAATAGACAGTGGCCCGGTTTTCGCGAAGTGGACAATTGTGCGTGGGAATATAAACTGATACACTGTTCGCGTGAAACAGAAAAAGACAGTGGCCCGTTTTCGCAAGTGGACAATTGTGCGTGGAATATAAACTGATACACTCTTCGCGTGAAACAGACAATAGACTGGTGGCCCGTGGAAAAGAATTCGCGAAGTGAATTTTCAACAAACTGATAAACTTTTCGTGTGAAACAGACTGATACCTCGTCAAAGACAAAATGTGTTCAAGAAAAGTGCGCCTTGCGGATTTGAAGGTAGCGGAATTGAAACAGGAATTGGAGGAAAGGGAACTGGAAACAACGGGTAAAAAGCAAGTACTCCAGGAAAGACTTGCAGAAGGACTTATACAAGAAGGTGAGGACCCCGAAACATTTTTATTCGAAGTTCCCGGAGGTGATTTGAGTCCGATAATAGAATCCTTGAAAGAAGAGCTGCAACAAAATTCTAGAAATCTGGAAGAGAAGCTTCAAGAAAATTCAAGAAGTCTGGAAGAAAATGCTAGAAATCTGGAAGAGAAGCTTCAAGAAAATTCTAGAAATCTGGAAGAGAAGCTTCACGAAAATTCAGAAACCTGGAAGAGAAGTCTAGAAAATTAAGAAGCTGAAGAAAATGCTAGAAATCTGGAAGAGAAGCTTAAAAAATTCTAAAGGAAAATTAGAAAATTCAAGAAGCCTGGAAGAGAAGTTCCTGGAAAACACAGAAGGCCTAAAAAAAAAATTGTGTGGTGTGGCTAATTTTCTAGAAGAAAGAATGGGAACCGTTGAGACAGAGATAGATAAAATTAGGGAGCAAATGAACACGGAGGCAGATAAAATCAAAGATGGGGTCGAGGCAGAGATGGACAAGATGAAGGAAATAATCAGCGATGAAATCAAAGACGGAATCGAGGCAGAAATGGACAAAATAAAGGAAACGATCAGTAAGCTGGAAAAACAAATTAATAGTGCGTCCTCCACAGAGATGGTTAACGAAAATGCAATGCTGGAGAAGGAAGAGGCTGACAAAATAGTCAGCGATATGGGAAAAGAAGGAGTTATCGAACCATCTGACAGTCCCTGGTCCTCTCCAGTCGTACTGGTGAAGAAAAAGGATGGATCGACACGCTTTTGTGTAGACTATCGCCAACTTAATAATGTCACGAAGAAGGACAGTTACCCTCTCCCGAGAATAGATGACACCCTAGACACGTTGGCTGGTTCCACGATTTTCTCGACCCTTGATCTGA
Source organism: Gonioctena quinquepunctata (assembly GCA_018342105.1). Classification (NCBI taxonomy): domain Eukaryota; kingdom Metazoa; phylum Arthropoda; class Insecta; order Coleoptera; family Chrysomelidae; genus Gonioctena; species Gonioctena quinquepunctata. The sequence continues at coordinate 461,068 of JAFIRS010000523.1, forward strand.
AGAGTGGATATTGGCAAGTAGAACTGGCTCAGGAAGATCGAGAAAAGACTGCTTTTACCATCGGCTCAGGATTGTGGCAGTTCACCGTTATGCCATTCGGGCTCTGTAATGCTCCCGCCACATTCGAAAGATTGATGGAGACAGTGCTGAAGGGACTCTCATGGAACACGTGTCTAGTGTATCTCGACGACATAATTGTGGTCGGCAGATCGTTCGAGGACCACGTGAAAAACTTGGAGGAAGTATTCCTGCGACTGAGGAACTCCGGATTGAAGCTGAGCCCTAAGAAATGCCATCTGTTCCAAAAAGAAGTACGATACCTCGGCCACGTTGTCTCTGGGGAAGGAGTAGCATTGGACGACCAGAAGATCAAAGCTGTTAAGGATTGGCCCATCCCAAAAGACATTCACCAACTTCGAAGTTTCCTTGGTTTATGCACATACTATCGCCGATATGTGCTGGGATTCGCCAACATCGCTAAACCACTGACCAAGCTCACGGAAGGCCAAACAAAGTTCCAGTGGTCCGAAGAATATCAAGACTCATTCAGGAAGCTGAAAGGAGCTTTGATCAACGCACCTATACTGAGCTATCCCCTACCCAAAGAGAAATTCATTTTGGATACGGACGCCAGCAACGTGGGACTTGGAGCCGTCCTATCTCAGATCCAGGAGGGACAGGAGAAGGTCATTGGTTATTTCAGCAAGACGCTTAGCAAACCAGAGCGCAATTACTGTGTCACCAGGCGAGAGCTGTTAGCTGTTGTAAAGGGAGTGGAACACTTCTACAAGTACGTGTATGGAAGAAGATTCCTGTTGAGAACTGACCATGCAGCTCTCAAATGGCTCTTACAGTTCAAAAATCCTGAGGGTCAAGTAGCACGTTGGATCGAGAGACTCCAAGAATTCGATTTCGAGATCGAACATCGAGTCGGAACTAGCCATAAGAATGCAGATGCCTTGTCGCGAAGACCATGTCCAGATGATTGCTCACATTGCCGACGAGCAGAAGAGAAAGAAGCAACACTTTGTAGAACCGCGGCAATGGATGACAACTGGAATGACAGCAAGATCCAGAAAGACCAAGAGAGAGACCCCGACCTTGGCTTAGTCGTCAGCTGGAAGAAGGGCAATCGAAGACCATCATGGCAGGAAGTCGCAGGTTACTCACCGGCTGTTAAGTCCTATTGGGCACAATGGAACTCTCTTATTCTGGACAATGGGATCCTGAAACGGTGTTGGAGGCCGATATTGGTGGGAAGACAGACGCCAAATAATTGTTCCCAGGAACAGAAGAGAGGAAGTGCTGCGGAAATCCATGATGCGGAGTCGCCGGGGGACATCTGGGAGTGACGAAGACCCTGCAGAAAGTGAGGCAACGGTTTTACTGGGCCAATTGTCAAGCTGACGTCCAGGACTGGTGCAGAAAGTGCGCTGTATGCGCTGCTAGCAATGGACCTCGAATACGACCCAAGGCCCCGATGCGTCAGTACAACGTAGGCAGCCCGTTCGAGAGAATCGCCATTGACATCGCCGGCCCGTTTCCCGTATCCGACCACGGGAATAAATACATCCTTGTGGCAATGGACTACTTCAGTAAGTGGGCGGAAGCCTATGCCCTGCCCAACCAGGAAGCCATCACCGTCGCCGACGTCTTGGTGAAAGAATGGATATGTCGATTCGGTATTCCAATGGAGCTGCACTCGGATCAAGGCCGAAATTTCGAATCCAACCTTTTCCAAGAAATATGTCTACTGCTGAACATCCGCAAGACAAGAACCACGGCCCTACATCCGCAGTCCGATGGAATGGTGGAACGGATGAACAGGACGATCAACCGCCACTTGTCCAAGGTTGTCTCTGACCATCAAAGAGACTGGGACCAGTATCTTCATTTGTTCCTGATGGCCTATCGATCCGCAGTACACGAGTCAACCGGTCAAACTCCTGCTAGTATTATAATGGGCCGAGAACTGCGACTGCCTTGTGACCTGAAGTTTGGGATACCGCCAGGACAAGACACTGCGGGAGAGGACTACGTCAGCAAACTTCGGCAGAGAATGGACGACATCCACGAACGAGTCCGGTTGAACATCCAGAGTGCCAGCGATAAAATGAAGAAGACCTATGACATCAAGGCCGACGCTGGAGGATTTAAGGTTGATGACCTGGTTTGGCTGTACAACCCCAAACGTCGTCGTGGACTATCACCAAAGTTGCGGAACTCGTGGAAGGCCCGTATAAAATCGTGAAAAGGATAAACGATCTTGTGTACCGAATCCATAAGCCACCCCGAGGGAAACCAAGGGTCGTCCATTTCAACAGGTTGGCCCCTTACGCTGGAAACCATGACCAAGTTCGCACCCTCAAGCCACCGGAGGATGATATGACGTTCGAGAAGTTTATGTCCTTGTATTCAAACGGGCAGAAAGTTCTACATGGGGTTACTAGAGAGGAGTCACGAGACCTTTTCGAGGTGCCTGCTGACTACGCACTAGCGCACTGTGTGGCAGAAGATCTTCGAATGTCCAGGGCATCGCCGTAGTGTTCTCCAAGAAATTTGGTCAACTCCAAACACTGCGGGGCAGAATCCAGAAGTTGGTGGGTGCTACAGTTGAAGAAAGGCCAGAGAAACATCTACTACCTAGTTACCAAGAGGCATTCCCAAGATAAACCGTCCTATGAAGATGTCTGGAAGAGTCTCACCAAACTAAGAGATACTATGGTGGACCAGAACCTGGTGGATCTAGCAATTCCAAAATTATCCTGTGGTATTGATGGGTTGGACTGGAGAGTCATAAGAAGTATGCTGGAGGCGATATTCAGATCCAGCGGCGTCAAGATTTTGGTTTGCTGTAACCCTCTTCCACGACCGATCATGAAGACCGTGGAGTGTTACTTCCATCGAACTTCACGGTGCAGATATGGGGAGTCATGCAGATATCGTCACACTCCAAGGATGAAATTTAAGAAGGGGGCAATGTAACGAACCTAGGCCGGACCTGTCGCCTCACGTGTTGCCATCGACAACGATGAGATCATCCCCGGAGATATTCGAGAACCATCCAGTCGCTCTGCCACGGAAAACAACGGTCAATATTGGAAACAATTGGAACATGCCAGAATTCGAAACATCGAGAATGCTGTATCGGAGATAAATAGGCAACCCTCAAGTGGAGTGAAAACAGTCTGAACGAGCCCATACGATCGAGCAATTCAGTAGCGTAGTAATATAAATTAAGTTGTAGATTAAGTGTGAAATAAATTATTAAAACCAAGTTAAGTTTATTTACGTTATAGTAATATAATATATAACTAGTTTTTAAAATCAGTTTAGGAATGTACCCATCATCCTCCCACACAGGTGTAAGCCTCTGTGAGATCTTTTTGTTGTTGTTTATTCTGAACATATATTCGATATACTGCCAATATCTGACAGAACTTGAGGATTATTTTTCTTCGATAGTTAAATATGATACAGGTATCTTCTGCGGTGATATGCATATAATTACTCTGAACCTTGTCGACAGAAATGTTATCAATTATACCTGTATATAAGCTGAATTGGGATTTTTCCCGTATATCAATGAACCATCGAGAGTAAGAGACAGTACTTCTTGCTTGATTGACCATATCTATGTGAAGACGAACAATTAAAATTCCCAAAATGAGTCTGAAATCAAATCATATATCTTTAAAACTGATATAACCGATCATCATAAAATTATGCTTTTCGTCCATCTGGATTCTCCAACAAAGGTGACTGACCCTCTCGATACAATAAAAAACTACTAACTATAAGAAACTCTATAAGTCTAATAATGGAAAACATAAAAACTGCGAGTTCTCTCGACATAATTTGTATAAAATCTATGATATCCAGTTTTGAGTTTGAGATCCAGGTTCTTCACATTCCATTGATAAGTATCCCATTCACGTATTTTCCTGATCTCCAATCTCAAATATCACCGATTCCTGGTCTATGAAAAATGAGCACAAAGAGTGGCATTTCCATTACACGATTGGCCGGCCAGCTGTCTGTCTCAATACGAGAAAGCCCAGCGGGTTAGGGCCAATTGTGGGCACATTGTACTCCTTCGGAGCGAAGGTAACGTACACACAAAGCACTCCGGGCGGATGGAAGGCACTTCAAATGGGCAAAATTCGACACTTTGATGAGTTCGGTTTATGCACGATACGGACGTGTTTGTGTTTGGAGGAAGGGACTATATTCGGATGAACTTGCTTAATGGATGGAAGCATTGTTTTTGCCGAAACAATATTCAGAATAGAAAAGACATTTGTTTCCGTAAAAAAACATAATTTTTGCAGGAAAGTGTACAGAAGTGACAGATTATCTCAACAAAACTTATACCTCTGCGTTCAATATACCTACATACGACAACATAAAATGACACAATTATACGTACAGTAGTATAAAAGAGGCGAGTAACAAAAATACGTTTGTTTGAAGGTTGTTGATTCAAAATGTTTTCACGACGATTCGTTTGTTTGGTTTTATTAGAATATCAAATTAAAAATACAAACAAAACAAAATTATGTGGTTTACAACAAAGAAAAAGGCAACAAGATCAAACGGAACGAAGTTATGAAAACTGTTTGAATTGACCACCTCCAACTATTAGATAGAAATCAAGTCTTCATAGACTGGCGCAAACGTAGAAATATTCCTGGTGTGTTTTGGATTGTCTCGCAGGCTGCAATGATGCGATTCCAAAAATCATTCACACATTCAATGAGGGTCGTATAAACCAAGGACTTCAGGTGACCCCAGATGCGAAAGTCCAAGGGTTTGAGTCTGGAGATCTGAGAGGCCAAAGGGTGACATCCTGCTTTGCCTATCCAACGATTTGGATACACGTCGTCCAAGTACTGATGAGCTGAAACGGATAGGCTCGGCATCGTGCATAAACCACATTCGTGGTCGAATAGCTAGTAGAACATTTCCAAGTAAAATGGGAAGCTGCTACTAGAGAATATTCATATAGGTTGCACCAGTTAGCCTTAACGGTAGAAAATACGGTCCAATAATATTTTCGCCAATAATTCCGACCCACACGTTAAGTGAAAATTCATATTGATACCGACCTTTTTGAATTGCATGTGGGTTATTTTCGGCCCATAGATGATTGTTATGGAAATTTGTAATCCCTCGCTTCGAAAAGTTGGATTCGTCAGTGAATATTACGTTTTCTAAAAATTGAACATTATGGGTAATCATTTGAAGATCGATGGGGAAAATCTCGCGGCACATTGGACACATTAATTATGGTAAGGATTCAATTGGTGATCCCTTTAAATTTTCCAGATTGGTTTATTGCTAGCACTAAGTGTGTTAACAATTTGTCTTGTACTTAATTTCGGACGATCTTCAATGATATTGAGAACCTCTTCTTCCAGTGCCACCGTTCTTATCACTCGTGGACGACTACAATCAGTTGTTCGTTTTTGAAAAGTCCCTCTTTCACAGAGACGTTAGTGAAGATGTGCAAAAATTGTGTGATGAGGTATCACGCGCTGAGGATACATCTCTGCATAGAGCCGTCTAGCTTCCAAATAATTTCCATTGGTCCGACCATACATACAATGCATATCGGACAATTCAGTGTTAGTGTAATTATTCATATTGAAGATTCAAAAGACACAATTAAACTTTCAACTACCAGATAGAAATCAAAGCGACTTGACAGTCACCTACTAGATTTTTTTGATTCTGAAATACTACGATTGAAGTCATAAGTTGTGCAAATAAAACGTGATAGCCACCTACTGGATTTTTTCGATTCCATTTACAGAACATGCGATCACGCACAATGTTGTTTTTTATTAGGAAACTATTGCTTCTACGAAAACAACACAGGAGTTAAGAAAGTTTTGCAATGAATCCATTTTTCATTAATTATTTTTAAATGGAGAAATTTTGTTTTGTTAAAAAGTTCTGGTAACAAATGGAATAGTAACGGTAGTAATGTTTTGTAACGCTATATCTGTTACATTTCTTATTTGTATGCTCTATGCGTGATCCATTCACTTCCCTATTGAAAATCTGTTACATTACCTATCGAAAATTTCAGCGACATCTAACCGTCGGTAATGGAACAATCATTACGGCTAAAAGAAGAAGAGCAAATGACCTGACAGTACCATGATATTTGAGACGATGTATGTGACATTCTCGTCCCTTTTCTGATCTCTCGGCAATTAAGATATATTGTTTTCTGAAGCTCGTCGGCCATTGAAGAGTAGGAGATGCCATGTTGAAATAATATATAAAATCAGAGCATTTTCCTTTCTCCGCGAATATGATTTCGAATCAGTGAATAGTGTATGATTTCAAGGAAGGTATGAATCGAGAACTTATGTTTGGACCGTAGATATTTCAAATATGTCACATTCAAATAATTTTCAAGAGAACGTTAGATAATTTTTCACAAGGGAACTATCTGAAGTCATCTACGCATTTTGGTTGAGAAAACAGTAATTAGATTTATCTAGGTCAATCTGACTGAAAATAGGAGTGTCGTTCATTATATATTTTTGAAGAATTTTGTGAGGATTATGAATCCCACATGTATATATTTTTTATGAGTTTTTATATATCTTTGGTATAGTTCCATATTTGGTAACAATAATCACCAATCTGTGATTTTGATGTGGTTGAAGTGATCTAATATGTATATTTCATGTATAAATTTGGTACTCGAAATTTTGAATTCTCTTTGAATTTTCAGAAACCTTTTTGAAGAAGTATTTGACGGCTGGTCAAACATTTATTCTCATATACGTTTCTTGAATATCGCTGAAATTGAAGTCATTTTCGTAAATCAAATTCAAGAAATTTGATTGTCTCAAATTCTGAGTTTTGATAACGAAATATCTTGGCTGCTCAAGATCAGAGAAGAAAATCATCTCTTCCATATATAAAGCAAAGATAAATTTTTGGTCATTCATAAGAATTATTAAGAATAGTTCTTCAATTTCAGTATTGATTATTATCAATTTGAATACTCAATTAATTTTGAGTAATAATCTCTTAATGAGATTAATAAGGAGTGCATTGAAAAGATTCCAAGTTTCAAGAAATATAATTTTTGTATATCAAACTCTGACACAAACAATATTGTTTTCATGTTGAATCGCTGAGAACACAGTTGATGGACCAGAAGCTGACGCTTGTGTTCACCTGATCGGTCGCCCAGCAGCTATAAGTACCCCCTGATTGCGAGCCAATCCACTTCGTGAAGTTTAGCTAAGTGCTAGACAAGGAAAAATACAATCAAGGTACATCGTCATCGAAAAAACCGACAGTTCAGCATAACAATATTAGTTTTTTACATTGGAATAAGAAAATAAATTTTTGGATTCAAATGTTCTGAATTTGGAAGAGATGTGAATTTTTGTGAATAGATTGTTATAAGTTGGTATTTGTTCTATTCTTGTAGTTATTTACAGAAGGAAAGTTAATTGATGTGCAATCATTATTGAATAAGGTTTTAGATTTTTGTCCTAGTTTAAATAAAAATTCTGGCGTCCATTCAAATTTACAATTTCTAAAACTTTGCTTGAAACATAAAAAATTTGAAACTAGCAAAGCGGTCCAAAGAACTCCACACCGCTCTTCACTGAATAGTCTGGGCATTCTATTTCAACAAATAACTAGAACTGCCATTACAGTTTCACCCCTTTAAAAGATCACAAAAAAATAAAAAAATATTCATAGGTACCCTTTTTTTTGGTAGAACATGCTCACAAAATGCCATTTCTACAACTATCATCATTTTTGGAATCGTATAATTTTTTTAAGGAAAGGCCTAATAGCTTTTGTTTACATGAAAGACCCCCTTTAAATTTTTGACAAGGAATTACCATCTAAAAACTGTCGCACTTCTTTGGTAACACCCTGTATATAACGGGTCTATAATGCCATTTTATAACCAATTACAATGGTTGAAAATTCGAAAAAAAATTAATGAATGTCCAGCATGAAGAAATATTGAGAAAATGATTCAATATCGTCTCGTCCTTTTGAAATATAAATCATTGTCTCAAATGAAAATTTCTATGATCAAATTTCCTCTCTCCTGTACCCAACGGGTATGTTTTTTTGAATAATCCCCGAAGGCGAATAATGAATACTAGCATCCAGACATCCATTGAACTCATACAAACGGATTTCAGACTCCTCTTATGTCGAATACTCCTTTTATACCTATGCTTTGTGTGACTGTTACCTCCGCTACGGTAAACAGGTGCCTGGAGCTTACTTATAATAAGAATGAAAACTTTTTTGTTGGAAAAACACGATGGAGGTTCAATTAACTGGAAAAGTAGCTTCGGGCCGGTTGTTGTCGAGGCAGATGATAGAGATCCAATTTATGAACGGCATGTTAGGGGGTGGAGCCATTGACTACAGACAATAACGAAAAACTGCAAACGAGTCTAACGAACGATGTTTGCTTTTGTTATTCCCAGAATGTAGACAAAGTGAGCAGTAACAAATGATAGTTTAAAAACTAAAGAACACGCTTTAATAGAAAACTAAACTAAAGAGTAGAAAATAATTCTAAATGAGTTTGAAATAAGAATACAGTGATTAACAACAAATTTATTTCATCGTAAAAAAGCGTGGGGTGCTTGATGTCAATTGTTGATATTTCATGGACAGATATTGGTAAAAGTAGAATCATTATGAAAATATCTTAAAAAGCACCCCACGCTTTATTACGATGAAATAAATTTGTTGTTAATCACTGTATTCTTATTTCAAACTCATTTAAAATTATTTTCTACTCTTTGGTTCTTTAGTTTTTAAACTATCATTTATTTTCAACTTTTCAGTTTTGTTTTCTATTGAAGCGTGTTTTTCAGTTTTTCAAACTATTATTATTATTATTTATTTTTTTCAACTATTATTCTCTAATTTTGAATAGAATCGGACCATAATTACAAAACTCGTCCGCCATTTTAGAGCCGCCATCTTGAATCCTGCAATTTTGACGAAATAATCATAATCTCCGACCCCAAAAGCCCCCACATACCAATTTTGAATAGAATTGGAGCATAATCACAAAACTCGTCCGTCATTTTGGAGCCGACATCTAGAATTTTTCAGTTTTGACAAAGAGAATCATAATCACTGACCACGAAAACCCTCAGATACCAATTTTGAAGCGAATCGGATCATAATCACAAAACTCGTCTAACATTTTGGATCCGACATCTTGAATTTTCAGTTTGACGAAAGAGTCATAATCACTGACCACGAAAACCCTCAGATACCAATTTTGAAGCGAATCGGATCATAATCACAAAACTCGTACGCCATATTGAAGCCGCCATTTTGTTTTCTTTTCAAACAACAATTTCCTAATGCATTGTCACCGGAACTATGTACACCTGCAAAATTTCAAATCATTCGTACGTCTGGAAGTGGGTCAAAATCGCGCCCAAAGGAGATGGTTACAAACAAGCATACGGTTACAAACATACAAGTGAAGCTAATATAAAGCGTGTAAAAACGAGAGCCTCTGCAATCCCAGGAAATCAATGATATTTTCATTCATTGGAACCTATAACAATACCTTCATGTATTTACTTAATCATTATGTATGGGGTTGAATGAGTTTCTGAGTGTAACTTTTTACTGCATGACAGTGATCATTATTATTTAATACTTTAATGTGTGTTCATACTGAAAAAATTAAATATCAATCAATCAACCACGATATACTTTATTGTTGGAAAACATATTTCTTGAAGACAAAGCTTCTGTACAGAGTAACTAAAAGGAAAGGAAGATATAAATAAATGTCTAAAATATGATACATACATTCAAGACAATCGAGAACATTAAACAAGTAATGTGTATAAAAATGATATAAAGTATTATATTAGATTATTTCATATTACATCATACATTGATAAAAGAATAGTATATATTCAGTCTCTTGAGTTTTTCAAGGATCATGCAATTAGTATGGAGAACTTAGAATTGCTAGAGATCAGAGACAAAGTAATCGTCCAGATCATAGTATGATGGATATACCAGGATTTTTTATATCTCTTCTCAACATTACATTTTGATGCCGTTGTAAATTATAAAGTCTTTCACCATATTATTTGTTCGTCTTGGAAAAGTGATAAAGTTGCTTCGCCGAGTATTATAGTATGAATCATATGTTCCAAGGATATTTTTATTTGTATGTATTAGGCTAACTGATCTAGAATGTATACATATGTTACTGTCAGGATTTTCTGATCTCTGAATAACTGCCTACATGAATCTCTTGGCCTTTTTTGAAAATATACCTCAGCGCTCTATTAGAGCAACATACGCGGGTCTAGCTGCGGATAAACTCCGTTCGATTGTGTAACATCCAGAACACAACTTATTGCAGATATTGTTGTTTCAGTTTTATGTCGATATTTATTCCAAGAAATCATGTTGTTGTTTTATTAAGAATTTTTTCATTAGCCAATGGTAAAGCGGAATGTGATCATCTTGTTTTTTTCTGTGTTAATCACCAGGGAATTGAAGTCGCACCATTGTTTTATTATAATCAACTTTCTTTCGATTTTATCTATAAGATGTTTCTATGAAATATCATGCCAGAGGAAAGCGAAACGAGTGATCTTGGTAGTGATATTCAGAGCAAAAATAGGATGGGTCCGAGTTGTGAACCCTGAGGCACTCCCAATTCAATATCAGTGATATTTGAGTAAGTGCTACAGCGCAATATTTGACTGCGGTTGTTCAGGTAGGATCTTATCAATTCTACGCTGGTATTTCTAATTCTATAATGCTCGAGTTTCTGCAGCAGTGTTTCATGATTTATGCAATCGAAGGCTTTAGAGAAATCGCGAAAGACTCCGACATGAAAGAAAATAGAGCATCATTTTTACCTTTGTTGGGCTGGAATTCAAATTATTCTGTGCATATTATATTGTTCAATAGTAAAAAGTTTTGAATGCGTTTCTTGACTAGTTTTTGTATTATTCTCGCTAAACTAGGGATTTGTGAAATGGGTCGACGATTAGATGGATCACTTTCGTTATCACCTTCATAAATAGGTATAACCACAGATATTTTCAGAAAGAGTGTGAAAGTTCCAGTTCTAAACGTTGGTGTCAATGAGTTGACACTCGTTAACCGAATTGATATTTCTCATGTAATCCAGAGGTGAGTTGGGAAGTGATCTGGATTTGGTCTATCTGTAACTATACTGGGCAAAAAATCATCGTCTGTAAACTTGTGTCTATCGAAGAGTACTGGTCCGGTTTTGGTAAATCCTCGTCGTATATTGGATGGCGTCATGAATTTTCCAAATGTGAGTCCGATTAATTGTCCAACATCATAAATGGTAATCGCTTGTCCTGGATCACGCATCAACCACGAATCCATGGCAGAATAATAATTATTTTTGAACGGTCCAAATAAAGGCTGCATTTTCGCTGAGATGTGAGGATGTAATGTGAGTATAATCACACCCGATGCCTTTGCTGAATCTAATGCTTCAATTGATAAATGCGACTCATGGTTGTTCATTATTGAGATACTCGGATTTTCCAGTGAACTGTTACTGCTTTTGATGTAGTGTTTCATCACGTCTACAAACAAATCGCTATTCATCCAACCCGATGTTGTAGCTGAAATCAAGATTCCCGGTGGAGTACCAATGTTCATTCTAGGGTTTACTTTCTTGCATGGGAAAATAATTGCTGTAGGAAGAGCTTGTCCTCCTGCACTCATGATGCAGCATGTTGTGCATAAAACTCCTTTTTCACCGCTAGTTATCTTGCAAATTTTTTTATGGCCATTTGGTGCCATCGGCAAACGCTGGATTTCGTTTAATTGTGTTTTCAAGATTATCATAAAAAGTTTTTACTACCACTTTATTGAATGATGTTGCTCTGGCATGGCTACAGGCTTCTGGTTTTCTGAGTAAGAGCTCAGGATGGCGTCGCCAAAAATCCGGCGATTTGATTGGTTTCCCAAGGCATTTTAATATTATTATATAATGCCATTTCGAAGGCTACTTGACGACCATTTTTGGTAGTAAGGCCATAAAATAATAATGCACATTTTTTGTAATAGTCCCGAAGCATATTTTCTTGTGCTTAGGAAAAAACTCTATTTACTTCATAGTTTGGTATTAATTTTATGTCCCCTTGAAAGTCAGTTCTTTTTGTCTTTGCTATCTTTGTAGGGTAGGAAAATGTATGTTTGTTTCTGAGGATACGTGTCGTATACTGTTTCCGTTATCAATGGCATTAAGAGCTAATTGCATGTGCACCTATTATCCTTGTATGTCTCCTATTTCGTGGCATTCTGTCCGAAATAGCTTGAATTACTGAATCATATTAGCACTATTTCGTCGTAAATGTTACACAGTGGATCGTGACATGTTTGACAAAATATTGCTCACGTTTTTTTTGGCGACTGTCACAAACCCAACTTTTCCCTATTAACACATCTATTCGTCGTGACTACCACAAACCAACTAAATAGAAAGAAAGTTATGAATGTTATGTACGAATATATGACATACTATAGAACATCAACCAACATATGGCTTTGTGGTAGGGATGATCCACTGTGTACCAGTGATCCACTGTTGACCATGAGACCCTAAACTACGATTTTCACAAAAAAATAATTTACAAATAGCTATATAATATACTATGGTATTTTCGAGTGGAGATAAACTGGATTACAATAACTGGGGTTCGATATAGATAATAGGAGCAGGTAGTCGGTTAGATTATTGGACGGGAGATTATTCAATTCATAGTAAACAGGGGCGAATTATTCGAATCAATCTGGTTACTTTATACATTTGTTAATCTCTAAGCTTTCTAGAAGATTGAGTTTTGACCTTTTTTTTATACATGCAAAAGTTCAAAGTCATTAACAAAGCAATGCTTCTCAGTCAGGAGATGGTTAAGTTGAATTAGATTTACCCTTAACAAAACGGTTTCTATGCTCGGATATGCGTTGCTTGAGAGTTCCACCGGTTTGTTCTGTGTAAAAACATGGGCAAGTACCACAAGTTAGTTTACATATTACATATTTGTCGGACTTTTAAATTCGATCTTTGTTGTTTTTGATAAATGTTCCGAAAGTATTATTTGTTCTGCCAGCAATATTAATATCTGTATGTCTTAAATAATTAGAAATCTCTTCTGAAGGTTTGCAAGATTTGCAATAACCTTGAAATTTGACATTGTATTTGAGTCGGCTGGATGAACTTCCTCATTTGCTATTTTATAGAGTTTTTTCGATAAAATATTGACAATTAAATTTGAGTTATATCCGTTATTGGCTGCAATTTGTTTGATCACATTTAATTTTTTATTGAAATTCTCTTCTGACAGAGGAACACTTACTATTCTGTGGATCATACTATTATATGTGGCACTAAAAATATTTTTTTTATACTCCATGTTTTCAACATTAGTCACTTAAACCAGCCTTTTGAGACAATGAATCCGCTTTGAAGCCAAAACAAAACCTACAAAAACCAATTTTTCAGTTATACTTTGAAGTGAATCACCCTACACTCGTGTAAGTTTCATCAATATCTGAAATATAAATATTGAAAATTGATATTGTATAGACATTATTATCCAATCCTATTTTTCGATGAAATAAATATGATTTTGCAGCCCAAAACAATTGCGCCGTTAAAAACCTCATGACCATAAACCGTGTGACTATTAACGGCGTGGCTACTGACACGTAGTAGTAGTCCAGATCCATATTAGTCGTACTCTACGCTTCGTGACGATTCCACGAATATCTATAAATAGAACTTATGAACCCACCCCGCAGAAGCTTTAATTAGCTCATAAGGTCCAGTGAGGGAGGGTTCATAATTGGTATCTACAGATATTCGTGGAATCGTCACGAACCGTAGAGTACGACTTATATGGATCTGGACACAAAATTTTCGTAGAACAGGTTGAAAGCCGCATACCAACGTGTCAATAGCCACGCCGTTAATAGTCACACGGTTTATGGTCATGCAGTTTCTAGCGGCGCCATTGTTTTGCGCCGCAAGATCATATTTATTTCATTGGTTAATATTTTCTACAGAATATCAATTTTCAATATTAATATTACAAAAACCGGACGTAGGAAATCAATAAATCTCACACGTGTGTAGGATAATTTACTTCAAAGTACAACTGAAAAATATGATTCAAATTGACAGGTACATCCAAGAATAATTAACATAAACAGGGTGTTATGTAATATGTGTCCGATATTTTACAGGAAGATTCCTCAGTTATCTATGAGGTGAAAAATTCATATAAGCATGGATCCACAAGGCGTTCATTTGTGTTGAAAAAATATTTTCATTTTGGTTTTTCGTAAATAATTTTAAAAATAATGTCGATATTTGGACGGAAATTGATATTTGGGGATTTTTTTATACGAGAAATTCAAATTTGTTCTTAGTTTGGCCCTTAATTGTAGGGGACGCCGCCTACAGGTCTTTGTTTCTTTTGGGGATTCACAACTTTGTCGTGCATGTATGTATCACATTTTCTAGAAAAAAAAATAGATGTCTCTATTATTTTCACGTGAAAAAGGTATGCTTTTCAAAAGTCGCTACAAGCAGCCGTTTTCGAGATATTTTCATTTAAATTAATCGATTCCTCCCATTGATTCGCGAACGCTTTGAAAATAAAAGTATCAAGTAGGCTAGTAAGTTTATTCCAATTTTTTTTTCGTGCCGTCTTGTCAAAAATAATATCTTGACGCATAGTTGAATAGTTTTATTTATTATTATTGTGATTATTTGTTAAAACATGATAAACTTTACCAATGCAGAGTATGCTGAAATACATCTTACATACGGACTTGCTAACGGAAATGCATATGAGGCTGGACGTTTGTATCAGAAGCGTTATCCGAACCGCACAACTCTTACTTCAAAAATGTTTTCAAGAATTCACGCTTGGTTAAGGGAAACAGGAGGTTCTGGGAAAGCTAGTCACATCGGACGGTGAAAACCACAGAAACCGAGGAAGCAATTCCTAATCTGGTAAGAGAACACCCGGAAACGAGCTCCAGAAAAATAGCGCTGACGTTAAACATTCCTCATGTTCTGGTATGCAAAATTTTAATTGATAATTTGTTATATCCCTACCATATTCGAAGAGTTCAGGCACTACTTCCACGTGACTTTCCGTTACGTATCAACTTCTGTCGTTGGTTTCTCCAATGCCTTATTCAAAATCCTTTATTTGAGAATCAAATCCTGTATACCGACGAAGCCAATTTCTCAGGCAACGCTGAACGCAATTTTCACAACAAATATTTGTGGTCAGAGGAAAACCCCCATGCCATACAGGAATCATATTTCCAAGAATAGTTCTCTCTTAACGTGCGGGCAGGAATCCTTGGGGATTATTTTATAGGTCCATTCTTTATTCTGTAAGGATTAAACAGAGAGAGATATCGTTATTTTCTTGAAGAAGATTTGCCTATTTTAGTGAAAGATGTCCCGCATAGACAACGAAATCCAAGCGTGAGAATTTTTAGATCAAACTTTCGGCAACCGTTGGATAGGTCAGGGAGGGCCTCAACCATGGCCCTCTAAGTCACCAGAACGTAACAGTCTGGATTTTTCCCTGTGGGGACATCGGAAATCCTTAATTCACCAGACACCTATCCGAAATAAAGAAGAATCGAATTATTAACTCTTGTAGAACGATTCAAAATACTCCAGGAATTTTCCAAAGAGTGCGCGAATCAATGAGACGAAGATTGGATGCGTGCATATATGCAGGAGGTGGACATTTCGAACATTGGTTGTTATTTTGATTTAGATTTATATCTAGTGTTCCGTTGTTTATTGTTGTTTGAGAATAAGCGTTTGGAATTTTTCTATGTTGAACAAAAAAAAGGTTTCAAAATTGTTTAACTCTTTGACAAACACATGCATCGATTGATTTAAATCAAAATATCTCGAAAACGGCTGCTTGTAGCGACTTTTGAAAAACAAACGTATCTTCATTACGAGAAAATGATGGAGGAATCGATTTTTCTTCTAGTGCCAAAATAATATATAGTATAACGGTTTCCGAGAGAAGGACGTGTTTGAGTGAAGCGGCTCGAATCTACATTATTTTACAGTGTTTTCAATCTAGAATATTTTCGAGAAGTACTCTCGTTATGCCGCAAACGCGCGCACAGATAAGTGAATTGAAAAACAGCGCCGAAATAGTTATAAAACAGCTATTCAAGGAACCATATTTCATGAAACAAATATCTGATAGTGTGTCGAATGAAATCGCAAAAAGTGTAAAGCAACAACTGGCTACATTTGAGAAAAAAGTGGACGAGCTGAAATCTAATATCCATGATGTGAAGAAAGAACACGGAAAAGTTGTGAAAAGACCCAATGATAAGATAGATTTACTGAGTGCCAAAGTTAATGACTTGTCAGTGGCGTCCCAAAATCCCATGCAAATAATATCTGAAATAACCGAAATCGAACAACGAGAAAATAATATAATTATGTTTGGTATTCCTGAGGATAATACTGACCAAGAGGCAATAGTAAAGGATGTTGTCGAAATTATTATTCCGGATTTTGAAATGACAGGTTCAAAAGTCCATCGTTTAGGAAAACCCTCTGCTGGGAAAACCAGACCTTTAAAAATTAATTATGACTGATAGCTCGAAACACTCACAACTCATTAGGAATAACAAGAAGATCGGTTCAAAGATGTATACATCAAACCCAATCGGACAGTGATGCAAAGGGAGCTTTCTATTAGAATGCTCCAGGAACTGAGAGAGTGTCAAGAGTCCGGTGAAAGTGACTTGATTATAAAATACAGAAATGGATTTCCATTTATCACAAACAAAAACTAAATCACTCATCCAGTAGGTCGTCCCAAGAAAATTGTATCTTAATTTCTTACCAAAATTGTAGAGGTCTGAATTCTAAAACCCACTTATTTTATGAAAACGTTCTGGAAAGTGACCAAAATATAATAGTAGTTACAGAGAGCTGGTTACATACGAAGAATTCTTTGGATGCATGGAAAACAGTTTCGAAGAGACTGGGGATTTTAATCTCGCTGAGCTACAAGAATTCTACGACACCGGTAACCAAACGAATCTAATCCGACGATTTGGTCATTTCTTGAACTTTGGTGACTTAGTTCAATGGAATTCGATCAAAAACATCAATGACAGGCTACTAGATTTAGTGATATGTTCAACCGAATCTACATGTGTTGTGCGAAATAATGAAGATCCATTAGTACATATAGATCCCCATCACCCAAGACTTCTGATACAGCTGTCCAACGACTCTTTGAGCTACAAAACATCTCCAACAATTATTAAAAGGTATGACATGAAAAGAGTCGATGTACAAAAGTTTTCTCGGTTACTGTGTGGAATTAATTGGACTCAACTTTTATCCTATCAAAATGATGTTCACTCTATGTGTGAAACTTTCAATGATATCATTCAAAAAATGATTCCTGAATGTGTACCGCTTGCAGAATCTAGATCAAATTCGTACTCAAGTTGGTATAGCAAAGAATTAGACAGATAACATCAAAAAATCACTATTTGAAAATGCTTGAAGAAACGAAATACTTGTTTTACTTAGAGCGCATGAAAAATTTGAGAAAAATTATCAAATCCAAAATAACAATGTTCACCCCTAGTGTCTCATATGCTATTCAGTGTACCGCGTATTCCATCTAGGTTCTGTAGCACATTTCATATTCCTGTTTCCAATACAGAGCATCACTATCATTCTCTTATAGCTACAATATCTAGAAGTGTAAATAAGGTTCCTAGTGTGGATATATTTTCTCTAACTTTCCAAAAATTCAAAAAAGAGATTCTCCATTTCATTCAGAATTGATTCTGTTATATGTGTAATTATTTATAATACTTATTGTATACACTTGTAAATGGGCTTTTGGGCCTGCTGGATGTATCGTACAAATAAATAAATAAATAAATAAATAAATAAATAAATGAATAAATAAATAAATAAATAAATAAATAAATAAATAAATAAATAAATAAATGAATGAATGAATGAATGAATGAATGAATGAATGAATGAATGAATGAATGAATGAATGAATGAATGAATGAATGAATGAATGAATGAATGAATGAATGAATGAATGAATGAATGAATAAATAAATAAATAAATAAATAAATAAATAAATAAATAAATAAATAAATAAATAAATAAATAAATAAATAAATAAATAAATAAATAAATAAATGAATGAATGAATGAATGAATGAATGAATGAATGAATGAATAAATAAATAAATAAATAAATAAATAAATAAATAAATAAATAAATAAATAAATAAATAAATAAATGAATGAATAAATAAATAAATAAATGAATGAATGAATGAATGAATGAATGAATGAATGAATGAATGAATAAATGAATAAATGAATAAATAAATAAATAAATAAATAAATAAATAAATAAATAAATAAATAAATAAATAAATAAATAAATAAATAAATAAATGAATGAATAAATGAATAAATAAATAAATAAATAAATAAATAAATAAATAAATAAATAAATAAATAAATAAATAAATAAATAAATAAATAAATAAATAAATAAATAAATAAATAAATAAATAAATAAATAAATAAATAAATAAATAAATAAATAAATAAATAAATAAATAAATAAATAAATAAATAAATAAATAAATAAATAAATAAATAAATAAATAAATAAATAAATAAATAAATAAATAAATAAATAAATAAATAAATAAATAAATAAATAAATAAATAAATAAATAAATAAATAAATGAATTATTAAATAAATAAATAAATAAATCAATAAATAAATAAATAAATATATAAGATCAAATTTGAATTTTTCATATTGAAAAATCTCCAAATACCAATTTTTGTCCAAATATCGTCATTATTTCAAAAATTATTCACGAAAAACCAAAATGAAAATAAATTTACAACACCCTGTATATAAAAAATGAAGGCTTTGCGGAACCATGCTTATATAGACGTTTCACCTTATAAATAACTGAGGAATCGTCCTGTAAAATATCGGACACTTACATAACACCCTGTATATTCGGTGCAAAACCTATTTAAACTTATATTTGTAACCACCCCCGTATGAATTGTGATTGTAGCTTTTTGTAGCTAATCATATTGAGCAATCACTATAAGTCTTCCTCAAGTAGTTTTGGCTTCAAAGCAGATTTATTGTCTCAAAAAGGCTGGTTTAAGTGACTAATGTTGAAAACATAGAGTATAAAAAATATTTTTTTAAACAATTCATCAAACTTTTGAAGAAAATAATGAGACCAATGATAAAGATTGGCGAAATATACAAAATTGTTACTATTTTTGACCCACCCTGTATAATAGGCGGCTTCTTTAGTCTTAACGACCGACTGACTGACATGTCATTTAACTTTATTTGAACCAGCAAAGCTATTATTCAGTTACTAATCATCTAGAAAGTAATACTTTTGGATAAGTGAATCTTACTATGTTTCAGTAAAACAGCCATTTTTATGGTTTTGAAAATTCATCTCTGAAACTAGACATAGAAACTAATTTGAACTTGCCCGTGAAACTTCTGGTGACTTGTACTCTCAAAAAAAAAATCAAAATTATATTTGGTGCGGGGTTCTTTCTTTCTATTGACTATTTCATCGAGTTTATACTACGTCACTGTCCTCGACTCACCTGAACTGCCTCCTATCCACCCCGTTCTGAGCGATATTCACCTCCGCTTCGGTGGAGTACAATATCCTCGCTATCGCTTTCAAGCTCCCTACCAGCAAAAACGCCACGGCAGGTCGATCAGTCGTGAAATCAAGTTGCAAATTTTCCTCGCTCGTCGCAGTGCACACGAACGCTTCCGATTCGTGCTCCCCTTCGTGACCGATCTCTTGATACTTCAAGACGTCGTGCACGCCGTCCAGCGTCGTTAAGAATTCCTTCAAATCGCCCCCCAGACACATGAACGCTCGCTCCATCCGGCCCGTACATGAGTTCGCTATCAGTTCCTGTCCGAGATTATCGAAAAATATGGTTTCGTCTATGTCTGAAACATAAAAGAGTTTCCTTTATCCGAGTGCCACCAGCGGGGTATCAGTGGGAAAGAAATATGTTTTCTGGCGATTTATTGTATTCAAGGTGGATTTAGTCAACTTTTTTCAGCAATAGGAATGAGAATAGCAATAAGCGTAAGAATAATTATTTGCTGAACCTATTTTATACAACGAATTTGGATTTTGCAATAATCAATCAATCAATCGAGATATGCTTTATTGTCAAAGAATAAAATTCTTAAAGACAAAGCTTATGTACATATTTGACCATATAAGTAATAGGTTTGTAAAAATTATAAAAATAATCTGAGATTATGCACATACAGTTAGGTTATAACTAAATATGTGGGTAACAATATAAAAATATATATAAAAATAGATTGATATTGTCCAAGATACGCCATATACATATACACGGTTGAAGATAGTGCAAACTCATTTTTAAAAATAGTCTCCGATGGCATTGAAAAGTGTACAGTTACGAAACGAATACCAAATGATAAACAAAAAAGAAAACAATGGATAACACCTGGAATCGTAAAATTAATTAACCACAAAAATAAATTATTCTCATTGACAAAATTGAACCCAAATAATCTAGAACTTAAACTAGAATATAATAGATACAAGAAAGAAATTCGAAAACTCATCCAAATAAGAAAAGCTGAATACTACAGGAAACTAATAATCGATAATAAAAATAATCAACTTGGCATTTGGAAAGCAATAAATACATTGCAATCAAAATCTTTCAACGAAACGACTATTACCATGATAAAAAACAACAAAAACGAACTTATAACAAACCCACTGGATGTATCAAAAGAATTCAATGAAAACTTCATTAACATGGGCGAAAACCTCGCAGAAAAGATAACTCCAGATGTAAATTATAAAACACCAAGGAAACGCGTAACACATTCTCTCTATCTCTCGCACACAAATGAAAATGAAATAAAAGAAGTGATTAAAAATCTAAAAAATAATAAAGCAACTGGTTATGATAATATTAAGGCAGAAACACTAAAACAAATTTTACATTTCATTGCAGAACCACTGACATTTCTCATTAATCTTATAATCGATACTGGAGAAGTCCCGTCAATCTTCAAAATCTCAGTGGTAAAACCAATATACAAAAAAGGTGATAAATTAGCTACAACAAACTACCGACCTATATCCTTAATATCCAGTTTTGCCAAAATATTCGAGAAAATCATCAAACAAAGAGTCTGGTGTTATCTAAAAAAGTATAAAATCATATCTGAAAAGCAATATGGATTCCAAGAAGGTATCTCAACCCAAGACCCAATAGCACGACTGATGGAAAAAATCTATTGTGACCTGGATGACCAGAAACCATCGCTTGCCGTATTTCTAGACCTAGCGAAGGCTTTCGCTACAGTGAGTTTTTCGCTTCTAATCAAATCCTTAGAGGATATTGGAGTACGGGGCTTACAACTAGATCTATTTCGGAACTATCTAGAAAACCGAATACAAATCGTGAACATAAATGGAACCTTCAGCACTCCAGGAACTTTAAAATACGGAGTACCGCAGGGAACCGTTCTGGGTCCCTTGCTATTCATACTATACGTGAATAACCTATTTCTTCTGGATACAGCTGGAGAAATTATCACCTTCGCAGACGATACGGTCATATATTATAACGATGTGGATTGGGACAAGATCAAAATTAAAGTTGAAAAAGATTTTCTTCAAATTGAAAAATGGTTCAAAAATCAATTGCTCACCATAAATTTTGAAAAAACGTTTTTTATACCTTTCAGCTCATATAAAAAAAACTTACCACATTTCAAAAAACTACAAATCGTGGACAATCATAAAACTATCGAGATAAACTCAGCCACGAGCGTAAAATACTTAGGTATTCATATTGACAGCCACTTGAAGTGGGATACCCATATAGAATATATCATGAAAAAACTACGATCGTTAATCTATTTATTCTATGAATCCAGAAATTTTCTCCATCAAAATGACCAAATTACCCTGTATAATGCCTTGGTAGTACCACACCTCAGTTATGGAATAATTGCATGGGGTGGAATACTGAAAACTCATCTACTTCCGCTAGAAAATATACTCAAGCGTTTTTACAAAATTATTCTAAGAAAACCCCATACATATTCTTCGGAAAAATTACTCCAGGAAATTAAGCTCTTAAATCCAAGACAAATATATTTCTATAATGCTGCCAACCACCTATACAAAAATAAATACACTCTAGAAACCGCTCACAACTCCAGATACGACACCAGATCAAAAACCCTCTTTTCTGTTCCACAATAAAACTGTTGGACAAAGAAGTTTAAACTACTTAGGCCCCAAAATTATAAACTCGCTTCCGTTCGAAATTATAAATATACATTCCACAAAAAAATTCAAAAAACTCCTAAAAAAATTCGTATCAGGAAATAAAACAACAATAGAAAAAATTATAGACCCCAAAAATAACTGAAAACAAAATATTTATATCCCAAACTTTTATACTTTTATATTTTAGATTATGTTTAATATTTTTAACAAAATTTTCCATTTTACATCCTATACTGTGTATAGGTATATATTTATTGTCATTTTACTTTTCGTACCATTTTATATTTTATATTTTATATAGCTTGTACCTTATACTTATATTATCAACATTTACATTTATATATATATTTTTTTTATCGCACACAGTGACTAGTGCTTATTCCTTATAAGTGCTCGACACTCGCGAATATATTCCAACGTTAAATTGTAAACATAGGAACTTGTGAGCCTTGTTCAATAAACGTTATTATTATTATTATTATTATTTGAGACGTGCAAACCAAAAAATACAAAGTGTGGTAAATAGGCAAGGTTGAATAAACGACAGTATGTGTGAAAATAAATAAATAAATGGAGACAATGTTACGTATTATGGAGCTATTGAGAAAATTTGTTAAAGTCATACAATTTCGTCAAGGGTTATGAGTGAGCTCACAAGTATGTGGAACTGCGACTAGCTAAAGGTTCAAGTTGAAGTATTCATCTAGCTCTTATAGTGATTGTTGTATCAAGATTTTTTTTACCTCTCTTCTGAATCGCCTGAGACATGTAGTTTCTCCAGTGGTTATTGGGGAGAATAACTTTAAGAATGACAGGAACCGTGTGACAAGTGACAGTTCGCTCAGTTCTGTATTCTAGTAAAAATAAAACTTATTTGGCTATTTTCAATTTGAAATATGTTTTGTTCATGTTTGCGATCATGGCGATGAACGAAAGGGAATGCATCGACGACATTGCAAGTATGTCTCAGCATTGTGATTGTCATAAAAAAATTCACATATGAAACATGTATCTGTCAGTTGTCATGACATGCGCATTGTAGACAATAGCTTAGCGATAGCCGTAAGATTCTGAAAGTTGGATTATTCAAGGTCGCGTTCTTAAAGTTATCGTTGTTGCCAAAAATTTAAATAGTTGACTAAGTGTGGATTCATGCAGCACAAAATAACAATTATCAAATAAGAAATAACAAATAACAATTATCGATTAACAAGAATTAAAATGCACTCAAAATAACAATTGAGAAATAAAAAGTAAGCATGGGCACAAGACGGAGATCCGAAGCATTTAAAAAAGGTAATCCTACTTTTTCGAAATTCCATGTCCCCTCGATAATAAAAAACAAGTGAAAATTCAAAATGTCCAATAAACAATATGAAACAAAAACGATACCTCAAATATTAGAGAAAGTGAGGTTATTTTCATCATCAGTTTGACCAATCCGCGGTCATCCGCGTACTAGTTGCGCACTAGAAGAAAATTTCGTTAAAATAATGTAAAAAGATAACAGTTGGCCAACTTCTACATGTTATTTCTTGAATGATAATTGTTATTTGTCTGCATGAACATAGTCATTGAAAACTATAGAGTTCAACTTATATTGCTAAAAGTGAGTTTATACAGCAAGTAATGTAAAATAAGAAATAAGATAAAGTAATTTAAAAAGTTAAAACTACACAACATCCATAGGAAGTTTATACAGAAATAAAATAAAATAAGAAGTAATATAAAATAAGAAGTAAAATAAAAGATGGTTAACTTTTATCTTTTATTTTATTTTACTTTGACTAGTTAGGCATATGTACAAACTGAATAATTTAGACAAATTGACGAAAGTTGATGATGATGGGCATGATATAATAGCTATCCAGTCCTAGTGTATGTTTTTGATTTCATAACTGGAAAATGGTGTGTTTAGGGCCATTTTTTTTAATTTCTTTTTTGGCCAATAATGTCTTTAGATGACAAAAATTTTATAATATTGTTAGTGTTGTCAACAGTAGCTTATTTTTTATTTAATAAACAATAACAGCGATCAATTTTACAAGTATACATCATTGAAATTGAGGTAACCCCAACATGAAATCCCAAATTTCGATTGACAGCTCCTTACTTTTAACATTAATTTACTCAGCTCTATAAACAGTCTGAAAATTATTATTTCTTATTTTACTTTATTTTATTTATTATTTTATTTTACTTGCTGTATAAACTCACTTTTAATATTATTTCTTATTTGTTATTTGACAATTGTTATTTTGTGCTGCATGAATCCACACTAAATGAAACCATTTGATCCAACAGTTTCAACTCTTAACGTTATCGCTATTGCTATTGCAAAATAAAGTTTACTAAATCCACGTTCAGTTGGATACAGAATCTTTGAAATGCCATTTCTGACAAATTTAGGTTTCCCTACAGATTAAAGTACCCAATGATTTATATTATATATACAGGGTGATCCAGGGGTGCGTGCAAGCGCCATAACTTTTTTCTATCCATGCTATCGACTTTTGTGAACGACAATGAGGCACATTCTAAAGATTTTTTTATTTATTTACAAGGTATCCCAAAATGAAATAAACAACCGAGTTCTGGTTTTTTGAATGGCAAATCGCCATTTTTGTTACATTTTTGGATTCGCCACTAAATTGTTGGTATAACGCGCCCGGGTTTCTCAGGATTATCTGCAATAGTTTTTGACTTATGTCAATTTATGTGTCAAAATAGGGTCGGGCATAGACCCACAAAAAAATGTATAACTTCAGAACCACTCAAGATAACTCAACCAACTTTTTCCAGTCGATTCCTTAGGCTCTAGCGCATGTTTCAAGATGCGAAATCGAAGTTGATGTTCCATCGCTTGGGATGCCTTTCACAAAATGACAAATTACAAATGATAATAACTCGATTTTCTCAAATGCAACACCCTTTATTTTATTGCATCATTGTATGGCGTTTTCAATAGCTTTTTGCCAAAATAGGGTTTGCGGGTGTTACACCCTGAATAATGGAGTCATTTTATTTATATATATATATATATATATATAAATATATATATATATATATATATATATATATATATATATATATATATATATATATATATATATATATATATATATATATATATATATATATATATATATATATATATATATATATATATATATATATATATATATATATATAATAGGTTCTGGTATATTTTGTTGGTTAGTGTTAGGATAAATTGACTTTTTCAGATGACATTCGACACTATTTTCAGGGATTTTCATGTTCTTTGGTTTTGCTGTGTATTCGTGCTGCTCTCTGTTGTCATTATTTTGAACTAACAAGATGGTGGAAATTATGGTTTTTGTGTTCTTTACGACGAATGGTATGAAGTTGAGGTATTAGTGTTATTTGAGTCTGTGTAGGGGGGAAAAAGGGGGTACTTGTGGGATGACGACTTTAAATGATTTTGTGATATAAATTACTTAGGTTTTTTATATATGTTTTATCATTCAGGGTATTTTGATTGAGTTTAATGTGTATCATTTCCAAGAATTCTCTTTTTTTTGGTGTTTTTTTCTGTGGCTAAAATTTTAGTTTCATTGTAGTTGAATTCATGGTTTGTTTTTTTTGTGTTTGTTCAAGGTGTTTTTTTATATTTATGTCCATTTATTCTGTTTCCCAGGAGTTGGGATGTTTGACCGATGTATACTTTGTTACAGTTTACTTCGTTACATGGAATTTGGTATACAATATGCGTTTTCTTATTTTTTGGAATATCAGTTTTTAATTTAGAAAAAGTAGTTTTGTTCAGAGTGTTATACCCTTTGTGGCCGAATTGTAAGTTGTACGGTTTAATGGTTTTGGATAATTCTTCAGAGAGCCCTTTTATATATGGTAGACCAATGTGGATATTTTTGGGGAAGCTTGACGTTGTGTTATTTTTTTGTTGGTTGTAAAATTCATTTATCCTGTTTTTGAAAATACTGTTCATCATAGTTTCTGGGTGGTTGTTGTTTCTCAGGGCTTTTTTGGCTTGTTCTATTGCATTTGGTCTGAATTTTGGATCTGATAGGAAGATAGCTCAATCGGCTAGTCCGATGACAACTGATTTTTTTTGGACTAATGGATGGTGTGACTCATAGTTTAAATATCTGCTCGACCAAGTATCTTTTGTATACCAACTTGTTATCAATGTGTTGTTTGTACGGACTAGGGTCAAATCTCCCAACTCCTGGGAAACTCAAACATCCCAACTCCTAGGAAACAGAATAAATGAACATAAATATACGAAAAATGCAGCAACAGCCTTGAACAAACACAAAAAATCAACAAACCATGAATTCAACTACAATGAAACTAAAATTTTAGCCACAGAAAAAAACACCAAAAAAGAGAATTCTTGGAAATGATACACATTAAACTTAATCAAAATACCCTGATTGACAAAACAGATATGAAAAACCTAAGTAATATATATCACAAAATCATTCCACAAGTACCCCCTTTTTTTCCCCTCCACAGACTCAAATAACACTAATACCTTAACCTCATACCATTCGTCGTAAAGAACACAAAAACCATAATTTCCACCATCTTGTTGGTTTAAAATCATGACAACAGAGAGCAGCACGAATACACAGCAAAACCAAAGAACATGAAAATCCCTGAAAATAGTGTCAAATGTCATCTGAAAAAGTCAATTTATCCTAACCACTAACCATCAAAATATACCAGAACCTTCGTCTGTGACAGAATATCATAACATTGTGCATACAAAAACCAAAATAATTGTGCTTCTACTTTCAACCACTTATAAAAAATTACACCTAACCCTTCTCGAAATGAAGAGAAAAAAAGAATTTTGTGTCCTAAGTGGCTCCCTAAAATGCTAGCCGAAATTGTGTTTGTAGGTAAGAACCCAAAAAAAAAACCATTCAAGAAATTGGAACTCTAACTATGCCCATATTTTTTACATTACAGTTCTATAAAAAAATGTCAGATGAAGCTCAGAATTCTCAAGCGAAACGTCACATCCCTTGAATACAATACGAAAATCTACTAGTTTTATTTGTTTACTCCTACCACGAACCAAATACCCAAGAAAACCCCAGTCCTATACAATTGATGGTTCACGATACTATAAAGAAAAAAAATATATATATATATATATATATATATATATATATATATATATATATATATATATATATATATATATATATATAAATATATATATATATATATATATATATATATATATATATATACATATATATTGGAAAACAATGGACTTTGGAGTTTTCTTCACAATGAAGTCAATATAAATTGAAACAAGTGGCAGACCACAAGCGAAAAACAACAACTTTCCTGGCAAATACCACGCAGAACGTTGAATTATATTCACCTGAAAATCTATGCAAACTTACATTGAAAATGAAAATTGAATGCAAATGTTTCTTTCTGATAAACTTGATTATGTTTAATTTTTTGGCCCTCATCAGTACGGAGTAGTCACCAGTCAGAGATCGGAAGACCTCTGGCCGAAGCGAGACCCAACACAAATAAAAACATCAATAAGCTCAAATCACCTGTAGGTACGCCGGAAATGCAAATTTCAACCGGCATTACCTAGTGACAGAAAAAAACACTCCATACTATTCTCCTATCCCAATAGGATTCTAGCGCGATAGGAGTGGCTGTATGCCCAACTAGGCGTACCTATTTATCAAACGAGAAAGCCATGTAGTAGTAGTAATAGAAGTAGTTGTTTTTCGCTTGTGATCTATCACTTGTTTCAAAGTCCCTTGTTTTCTAATATTACAAGTTCTGCCCATAAATAATTCAGAGTTTGTGAACTCTCATGAATATCTAACAGTAATAAAAATCTGTTATTCAATACAAATCAGAAATAAAATCAAAGACATTTTCAATTGAACATTGAATAGGAAGATTTTTCAATGAATTGAATAATCCACGATAAAAATAAAGTTATTTTTCGTGGATGTCAGATAACAACTGCTTCCCCGGCTAAAACCACGCTGGACATTGAACTTCATCTGATAGATATTCTGAAAGGATCCCAACTCAAAAAAAAACTGAAATTGAAAATTTGCATTTTCATTCAGATAGTTATTTCATTTTCTATTCCAGTCTTTATTGAGAACTCATATAGATGTGTCAAAACAGTGTCGGGCATAGACCCACAGAGAAATTGATAACTTCAGAACATTACAGATAACTCAACAAACTTTTCCAGTCGATTTCTTAGGTTTTAGGGCATGTTTCAAGATGCGAAATGGAAGTCTCATTCATCTATATGAGTTCTCAATGGAGACTGGAATAGAAAATCAAATAACTATCTGAATAAAAATGTAAATTTTCAATTTCAGCTTTTTTTTCTTTCGAGTTAGGATCCTTTTCAGAATATCTATCGAATGTAGTTCAATGTCCAGCGGGGCTTTGGCCAAGGAAGTGGTTGTTTTCTGTCAGATATTCACAAAAAATAACTTCATTTTTATTGTGGATTTTTCGATTCACAGAAAAAACTTCCCATTCTATATTCAATTGAGAATGTTTCTCTTTTCAACATAAATACCTCATACGAGGTTATCTTGAACGATGGAATATAGTGACTAAAGTTTATCTTTCAGTCGCAGATGACTCCACTTCTGATTTTATTGACATCCTGTTCATATTTTCAAACAAATCAAAATCAAAGACGATTCAAATTATCAACTTCAATCTTCATTTCTGGCATTTCGTATCATATATATATATATATATATATATATATATATATATATATAAAGAAAAGTAGTCTTGACTGACTAGTTGGAGAAAAAAAAATCTACGAAAGTATCTTGAGGATGCAGTCAAAATAACTGAGCTGGGTTAAAGAATACTCTTTGTTATATGGTCGAGCTTTCGGAAACGATAATATTTTCAAACGATTTGCATAAATTTAGTTTTTCAACGAAAAGAATCATGTAACAGTTCCACTTCTCTGGTTTGAACAAAAAACCTGCATTTTCTGCAGAATTCCCGTTTAAATAAAGTCTTCGTTCGACTTGGGGAGGTATACCTGAACACGATTTATCTCCGGTGTAAACATTGTTGGCATTTCTCCGACCACAAACTTTATGCTGGCAACTGAATAGAGAAAAGTTTCGAAAATAGAACGATTACAGTTTTGTGAGGATGATGTCCGGAGTCAGCGAAGCTACTATGCGGACTCAGTTCACCGAAAACTTTTCCCTGAATAAAATGTTGAACGATTTCATGTACAGAACGCGTAGTTAACAGCACTAACTACTCTTCCGAGGTTTCTATAATACCTTATGAATATTGTATGTCATGACGGAGTCTCATAGTACGAGTGAAAGATCAGAAAAATAAATGAGTTATTTTGGGCAAGCAATCGAATTGATTTTCTGTAGGAATTTGTTATGACCCGAGAATATACAAACAGTGCATTCCATTCAAAACGAGCCACCCTGAATAACTTTTGGTACAATGATTTTCAGGAAAAATAAAAAAACACGTCAACAATAGTATACAGGGGGACACATTTTGACATATTCACATTTGATGTTACTTCCACTATCGCACCCCCAGAGCATGTCACCATTTTTTTTTAAATGGATCACCCTATATTGTTTTGCATTATCAGATGCTCCATGATGAGCAGATTTCAACAAAGTATGAAACATATGGTCTGACGCATTTGGTTCGGGAGCTACAAATTATTTGGTTGAAAACGAGCTTCCCTGAATAACTTTTGAAACAATGATTTGCAGTAAAAATAAAAAACAGGTCAACAATTTATACAGGAGCCCGCATTTTGAAATATTCGTTCTAGAGACAAATGAAGCAATAAATCAGAAAAAGAGATTTTTTATTAAATTCTTGAATCAAAATCTGATGACTTGACAATGAGAAGAAAAAAAATTTCTGAAGTAAATGTTCAAAAAAGTTTCCACCAACTTCCATACAATGGCACAAACGAGCTTCCATTGCCGCCCTCACATGGTTGAGAATCTCGGGAGTTATTTCTCTGCAATGCCTAATGATCTTCTCTCTCAAATCTTCTAATGTTGTTGATTCTATCTCATACACTTCAGACTTCGAATGACCCCATAGAAAAAAATCTACAGGAGTGAGATCCGGAGACCTTGGTGGCCATTCTGTAGGACCTCTTCTGCCAATCCAGCGACCAGGAAAATTATCATCCAAAAATTGTCGCACTGGAGCTGCATAATGAGGGGGTGTACCAACCTGCTAAAAAACTGTTTCTTGTTCGAATAAATTCATATCCTCCTCAATTGCCCTATTGATGCACGGTATTATTCGATTCTCCAACATATCCAAATATTTCTCACCAGTCAAATTACCATTGATAAAAAAAGGTCCTATGATGTGGTCGCCCAAAATTCCTGCCCAAGCATTCAGTTTTTGAGGTCGTTGGGTATCAACTTGACGGTATAAATGAGGATTCGTATCACTCCAATATCGATAATTTTGCCGATTCACCTCTGCATTCAATCTAAACGTACTTTCATCCGAAAAACAAATTTTATTCAGGAAATCCTGATGCAAGTTGATCCGTTCAGTGAGACTTTCACAAAACTCGATACGTCTATCGAAATCATCTTCGTTCAATTCATGAACTAGTCTAATCTTATATGGATGAAATTTGTACTTATGAAGGATCCTGAAAACATTTGTACGACTGATTCCTGATTCTCGGGATAACTTAGTAAGAGATTCCGTATTTTCCATTAGTCCAACGTGCCCTAAAACTGCAATAGAAATAGCTTCATCGTTGACAACTCCTGAACGGTTATGCTTTTTATTGCTAACAGATCCAGTTTCCATAAATTTGTTCAATAATTCCGAAACGTATTTGTGTCGTACATTTCTTCCTGGATGATTATCATTGAACATACGGGCAGCAGCTCTAACACTATTCCCATTCTGGTAGTACAAACTCACTATTTCAATCCGTTCTCGAAGCGTATAAACCATTGCTTCTCAAGAATTCACAAAAACAGAAACACCAATTGTAACTTCACCTGGTAGGTAATCGTTATTGTAGAATGAGACAAATACTAGATGAAGAGAATATCGAATTCAAACTCAACTAGGCAGAATAAGACTTTTTTGAAGTATACCTCAAAAAAACACCTATGAAACCTAGGTAACAGATTGTACAGAAGTTCATTCAGGGTGGCTCGTTTTCAACCAAATAATTTGTAGCTCCCGAACCATAAGCGTCAGACCATATGTTTAATACTCTGTTGAAATCTGCTCATCATGGAGCATTCGATAATGCAGAACAATATAGGGTGATCCATTTAAAAAAAAATGGTGACATGCTCTGGGGGTGCGATAGTGGAAGTAACATCAAATGTGAATATGTCAAAATGTGTCCCCCTGTATACTATTGTTGATGTATTTTTTTATTTTTCCTGAAAATCATTGTACCAAAAGTTATTCAGGGTGGCTTGTTTTGAATGGAATGCACTGTATATAGACATAACGAATTTACATGGAAAGAAATGGCCACCTCGAAGATGAAATGTTATTTCACAGAATAATCCATTCAGAAAGTCCATAATGCATACGAAACAGCTACCAGATTTGGTTAAGGAACAAAATCCATCGAGTAACCTGTCAAGTGATCAAAATTACTTTATGAAAATCAAAAACATGTTGTCGTATCCAATTAGATGTAATAAACATTGAATTTTAATGGATAAAAAGTGTCACACTCCTTTTGTGTGAAAAAATCATTATCTGCGTTTAACCCTACAACCAGCTGATGAAAATATGGGCAAAGTAATAATCTACGTTTTTTAATCGTCCCGAGAGTCTAACCGCTTATAAATCAACAACATAAAATTGTCATCACTACTCGCTAATTGCCACGCATAAAGACATAAAAACTGTCATCCTTAACCCTATACGTGGAAGACATATTGGGAAATAATGCGATAAACGTCATCACTAGCGTACTAAAAGAGGATCGAAAAATAAAACCTCAAGACGGAAATAATAGTCAATGACTCATCTTAGCTCGATCTTTCAGTGTTGCAACCTCCGCGCCGCCGTCGATGAATATCAGTACAATTGCTAACCTCGACCACGAACTTTCGTTAAAATAGAGACTGCTTCAAATGCTCCGTAAGATCTAGTACACGCGCCGAAATAAATTTGGCACCGATGCGCTGTGTCCGCATTTAAAACAAGCGGGATATCGAGATACAATACATTTTTATTGTGAAATATTATATCATGTTGCCGCTCTGATTGTGTTGTTTCTAAACTAATGACTGACGTCACTGACTATTATATCCGACTCATGGTTTATCTCATTTCAAGCCTCAAAATTCATTCACGCAGTTCAGTCACCTATGGCAGTCTGTCAATTGAGTAAGTAGTCAGATTAAAATTCAGTTAAAATAGAAATAATTGAAATGTATTACTGTATCGGTATTCAATCACAAAAAATATTAACTCAATAATAACTAAAAAGATCAAAAACAAATTGATAATTAATAGTCAGAAAATTAAAATTCGATTGATAAAAATATTGTGTGAGTAATCCAGAATCTGAAGCAGAAAAAACTGGTGCGCTATATTTTTGTTGTTTGTATAACTTCGGCATATTGAATCTTCTCCAACTATTATCAACATGAATGGCATTATTCGATTTTCTCTATCCAAAGTGAAAATCTTTTATATGAAATTTTTATTCACCCATTTGAGTATGGCAATTCGTTTTTTTTTCCAAACCTAAATTTAATTAGCCTTGCCTTTTGAACTACTCTAGAGAATTTCCCGTTATTTGCATTATGAATAAAAACCAGACTTCTATCACTGGGAAATACATTCCGAAATATTTTGAATCATTGTTGTAATGCGAAACTATACCTAGAACTAGTACACAGTTTATTATTGGAGCAAATTTTATATCCCGTGTGTGTAAAGAATTACCAAATTTTATTAATCATTCATCCAGCTTCATTGAATGATACGTGCTCATTCAAACAATATGAAAAAATTTCATGATTGTTAGATTCCTCAATTAGCAGAGTTTCAGATATTCTGTTCAAGAATATGTGTAAGCATTTGTCGTTAATCAATTGTAAAATTTTCTTACAATTGATTTGGAATGATACTTGTTCATTCACCATATTTTCCTTTTTTTTTAGATTGGTAAATCAATTAAATATTTTATTATATATGCAGCGTTGTTGGAAAAAACTGAATCCATTTGTAAGTGGTTTAGAAAGATTATTTTATATGAAAAAACTGTCGTTCATCTTAAAGTCATGTCGACATTGTTAAATTCTCGAAATTTCAGTTCCTCCATACAGAGGCTTCGGAAAATTGATGCAACTTACTGTCAATTGTAACGCAATTATTAATCATGTTTATTAGTCATTTTGAACATGTATTTAGTACTATGGAAGTACTGGAGTTGTATGGATTGGAATGTCATACCATACAGTATATATTTGTTTTAACGAAAATTTTTTTTTTATTCATATAGTTTGTTTGTTTTTATAAGTGCTTCAATTATTTGCATATTATCCCCAACTAGATTGGCGAGGAACATAATTTGAACGATTTCAGCTCTCTAGAAATGTATAACATCTATATATTGGGTGGACGATTTTTATCTGTCGCTCGATAAGAATCTCCAGTGGTTTTTATAAATTATTCATACCCAGAAAAGCCCTTCATAAATCAAATTAGAAAATTAACTTCAATTTTTATCAACGTTCAATAAATATATATGTTTGCTTCGTATTTCGTGGGTGGATTCACTATTGAGACGGCACCATGGTGGGTAGTGAGGGGGAAAACACGAGTGGACACGATTTGCAGCAGCAGCATAAGCTACCGTGAATACCCGCCAGTGTCATGGCAGGCAGCGGTTCAAAGGTTACGTTTGTTAGTGTGATTTTCGTACGTTACAAACGAAGGTGATGTGGACTTGAAAGTATGGTAAAGTAATTTTCCTATATCAGGAAATATTAGTAATATTTTAAATACATTGTGAAAAGATCTGATGTGTTGAGGTACAAACTTTATGATTTTCTATTGTGATTCAAATCTTGATTTTATTATGTTTAATGAACTCCATGATTACATTCATCATAATTGGATTCATATTTCTCAATACTGAAGATAAAAGAATTGGGGCCTGAATTCCCATTTTGATGAGTTCTTGATATATCATATTGTGGACTTATTAATTGGGCATTCAAAGAAAATATTTTCGAGGTTTTCTACGCGTCCGCATTCACATATTGGTCTGTCCACTACCCATATCTGGTGGTTTTCATTTTATTGACCTAACAGGGCACTATTCCATTAGTCCCTCACACTCCTAATGGGACGATACAAACTTCCTATAGCAATTGTTTTGACATATTTTCTGTTGTGAATCAATTTGTCAATTTTTTTAATAGTAATTACCTATATAGATGTTGACACTTACCATCTTCTGACTTGATTATATCGAAGATATCCTCTAAATAGGCGTAATGTGAGCAATTCGTCACATTGGTTGGTAGACTATCTCTGAAACAAGGAAAACATTTTATCAATGAAAAAAATTATAAAAAAAATCTAAGACAAGATTTTATACATATCCCCCAAAAATTGAATAATAATTTCTTTAATTGTTTGACCTTGGTTATTCTGTGAGTGGCAGATTTGAAATCTTGCCGCGCAAGTCAAACAATTAAGAGAATTATGTTTTCCTTCAATAACTTTCATTCAATTCTTCTTAGTCATTCATGAAATCCGTCAGTTTATTGAATTCTGACAAACATTGATGATCTCCTACCCCAAAAAAACCCACATACCAATTTTGAATGGAATCGGGCTATAACCACAAAACTCGTCGCCATCTTGGAGCCGCTATCTTGAATTAATGAATTTTGACAAAAATTGCTGTTTGTTTTTTTTTCAATCAATTGAAGAATCACATATTCCAGGGTTTTCCAAAATTCAAGGGGTTGAAATGGGGGTTGAAAGTCTGTGATGGAGTACCGTTAGTTTTGAACTTGTGGTCATGAGAAGAAATAAGGTTCTGGGAGTGTCTGAAAATTCAACCCCTTAGGGGGATGAATACGGGTGAAATTTTTCATAGGGATTTTGTTATTTTTCAAGTTAGGGTCATGATTATTATGGTTTTGTGTGGTATGGGTTGTATGGGGGAAATGGGTGTTAAAATTGTTTGAGATGGTTGGGTGGAGTGATTGGTTTGATTTATAATATTGTGTAATAGATTTGGCTTAAATTGTTGATTTCTCGTCTGTCGTTCATTGTGTTGTGATTTTTTCTATGTATATCATTTCTTTGACGATTTTTTACTTAAATTTGGTTCGTATGCTAGAATTTTGGTTTCTGAAAAATTGGGGTTGTGGTTGTCCTGCATAATATGTTGGTTAAGGGCTGTACTACATTCCTTCATATATTTGTTTCCACTTATTCCATTTCCTAGTAGTTGAGATGTCAAACCGACATATTCTTTATTGCAATCATTGCAGGGGATGCTGTATATGAGGTTGGATATTTTCAAAGGAAGATCTCTACTTTTTAAGAGGGGTGTGAAAAACCTCTGCACCAACACAACCTTGAAGTTAGCTACAAAGTACACAATACCTTGAAACAATTTTACACCTTGGTACATTAGAACCATGAAAGTTACAAAACTCAGTGCGTTTTGAAAATAAACCTTGTAAGAACTCCTTCGATGAAAAACATTCATAAATTGGTATATAGACTAACTATTTCACTGAAATCAACATAACCTACAAAAGTGGGTTACATTTCATTTTTTTTATTATCACATAATTGCACTTTTCATGTATATTCTGCAATGAAACACTAATTTAAGTTAATAATCGCAGGATAGGTAACAGTAAGTCTTCCTGAATAAAGAAAATTATTATTTTGATGAATTTCTGACTCATTTTCAATGATTGATCAAAACAATTTGCCATGTTTCTGAAACTGACATCAAAAACATTACCAGAGGTCACCACAGTTGAACTTGCTCCTGAGATTCCATAGGCGTACCGATTGAGTTAGCTGAGGTAAAGAAAGTAAGGTAGAAGAGTCAAATGGGAAAAAAGGTAAAATACATAGCCGGACATTTGGAATATTTATATGGGTATTTTCTTATGAACATATTGAATTAAATTCGAATGGCTAAAGGATTTGAAAAAAAAAAAATTTTTGTTGTGATGTCTGATTGTGGAAATGATAAAATAAAACAAACCACAATCACCTCAACATGACAATATATATATATATATATAAATATATATATATATAAATATATATAAATATATATATGAATATATATGAATATTTATATATATATATATATATATATATATATATATATATATATATATATATTGGGTATAGTGGGTTCTTGTATCTTGGTAATTGTATTTTTGGAGTTTTCTTGGGTTTCAGATTCGATTGTATTAAAACGAGAAGAAAACTATGTAATAGAATAAATGGCTACAAATATGCTAAACAAGCAAGTACCGCTCTCAACAAATACATTATTACAGAAAATCATTTCCCCAATTTCAATAATATAAAAGTACATACGAGAAAAACAGAGATAAAAGAACATTGAAAGAAATGATACATGTAAAACAAAACAAACATGCCATGAACAACCGCACAGACATAACAATTTGAGCCAAATATACCACACTCTAATTTAAAAACAAATAAATAAATCCCAGCTCAAACAAATCATTATTCAGTTCACCCATATCACCCCCACACACGTACACAACACCATCCCAGCGGAGAGTACTACGGGCCTACCAACAACAAACAAAATAACTACACTACGTCGTTCAGGCGCCTTCAATGACAATTGACAAAACAACAAACCACACAATATTGAAAGTTTTACGTTAAAACAATGTTACAACAAGATTTAACACCGCCTCGAAATCCAACTATTGTTGGTAACAAAACACAATCATGGTAAAACCAAGGTACGTAACCCAACAGGTAATTGAATTTATTTTCAGACACAACCTAACTTTCTACATATGATGTTATCCAAACCAATATTTTATTTTCAGATTCAATTTTTTTCAATGTTTTCAATTAATTTTACTGAAGATGCCCCAGAACGAGGGCGAAACGTTTAAAAAAATGTAATTTTTTTCTCGTTTTAATACAATCGGATCTGAAACCCAAGAAAACTCCGAATATATATATATATATTTATATTTGTATCGCTTTGCAGCCCAGGATATTTTGAGGCCGTTGTTCGACCCGACCTGTGAACTTACATTTTTATCGCTGTGCAGCCCATAATATTATGAGACCGTTGTTCATCCCTACCTCATCAAATACATTATATAGGTGAACATGTATTTGTTTGGGCCTAAAATCATTTTGTTTCGCGAGCAAATTCTGCACTGTTTTACAAACAATCCAAATGTTCATTTGACGGCACGACCCTTTACCTGCAAACGGTCAATGTGGACTAGATGGATATTTTCAAGGCGGTTCAAAGAAAACAAATTGAGATTTTGTCTCATTACTTCATTGATATGTAATAAGGCCCAGGCTTTACAACTTTTATCGTTGATATAGTTTAATGGTTAAGGAGGGTGGTCGGTATGATTTGATTGGCCAACTTACGGTAAGTGCCCTTCTAATATCAATATTATAATAAAATTTTAATGTGATGGTGATAGAAACAAATGCCTTCACTTCACTTCAAAGTGGTTTTCAGAAAAAAAAGTTGTAAGGGTTTGAATCACTGCTTGTTGAAACCCCAAATTGAAATTATTGTTGATGATATGTTTTTATCATTTCGACCAATTATTACTTTTATCGCGAAAAAGAAGCTTCCTACAGGGTGCGTGGATCATAAAAAACTCAATCATTCATTTCCGTCGGTTTGTCCGTTCGCCCGAACAAAATGAAATATTCATCTGAAATTTGGTACACTAGCATTTGATCACCAAAAGCCAACACCTGAAAACTTATATTTTTCTTGTACAAGTACTGATTATATATTTTTCAAACCGCCGGAATCTGTCAGTTCTTTACAATATACTGCATACAATATTTTTGTTTCATACGGGGCTCGAGAAATCGTGCCATATATTAAAAAAAAAAACTATCAAAATCACCGCGTTCTCACTATGTTGGAAAAGGAAAAATGTGATATATTCTTACCGTATTCGTCACTTTTAAAAACATATTTATACAGGGTGTCAAAGAACCCATAAAACTTATTTAAATATACTTTATTAAAATCGGGTAATATATAGCCATAACTTGAACTAGAAACTATTGTTGCGAGAAAATAATGGGGAATGTTGACTGTTAACAATATGAGGAACAGATAAGATGAATCGAATTGGATAATTTTTTTTTTTTTTGTTAAATTGTTTTTTAACCGCTTTCTTAGTTGTTTGACCAACCCTCAGAAGTTAATGAAAACTTGTACGAGTTAAGATCACGGGGACCTTACCTTTTATAGTGGGATCCGAAACCACTCTTGGGACCTTGAAAAAATTTTTCACCAGCTGCGGGAATCGAACCCGCGCCAGGTGGAAACAGTTGACACAAGACCGACGCTGGTGCCACTGAGCCACAGAGTGATACATCGTAGATAGTGAGGAGTTTGTTTGATTCACTCTATTCTTACTGCTGTTATTTGATGAAATTTTAGGGAGAGACGAGGGTAGATAGAAAACATCAAGTAAAATCTTGATTCTGATGTTATTTTATGTTTGAAAAATCGTTGAAAGCGACGATTTTGGTTTTGTTGCATATTTAAATTGTACTTCGAAGGAAGACAATGACGATGCATCAGGTAAGTAAACACTATGTTACATATATACGTCGATATAGAAAATATGTTGGTGTATTTTTGTCCCATAGTTAGTGTATATAAGCTTTAGAATCCCGTGAAGGGTTCTGATGAAGTTTCCCGCAAGAGGTTTTGATGAAGTTTCCCAATTTGATGCTGAAATATAATTTTCCAAAATGAATTATTTGTCCTGAGTTTCTTTGAAAAGTTAGCTCTGAATAAATTGCACTTTCTCATTGCCGCCTTTTCTGGTCTACAATATTGCGTTTTAAAGTCTAACGTTTCTCATTTCGGGGACTTTCAAAAATATTTTTTTTTCAAATTCCTATCTGGAACTTTTATGTGATTTTTGTAATTGATTGAATTGTAATACAAACGGCGCAACTTTGCCATCATTTGACACGAGAATTGCCTTGTACGGGATGAGTTGGAATACATACTCACTGATATTTCGCATAAAATCATTCGAACTTACCTCACATGAAAACAAATTGGTAGTAAAAATTTCTAAGCATAGAAATTTGTATTTCAAAGAAGACAAAAGTCCTTTTGTTTTGTAGAATCATATTTGAAAATGTAAATTGTTTTTTTTAAACCTGATATTGATGGTGGCTTTTAACATACCTATTACATACAATGTTTTTTCTATTTCCGGTGGGAAGAATGTCAGATCACTTGAACTATAATATATTATTGTCTTATTAATACTCATTTAATATTGAATGACTAGATTTGAAATCACCCGCCAAAAATGATGTGCATGATCTAGCAACGTCGTATTCTGAGCTACAATTAGATGCTCTTCATTATACATAGTACTAAAGATTAATTTTTTTCTAGATTTTTATATATACAGTGTGACCCATTTAAAATGAAACCACAACTGTAGAATACGCAATTGTCAATCTAAAAAAAATTTTTTTTAATATCAAGTATCAAAAACTGTATCTTCACACAAATTTTCATAACCTTAGTTTCATTTTCAAGTCACTCTATGGTTTTTTTTCTTTGTCAAAAACGGCAAAAGTTCATTAGGCAATTTTTGTTTTCAAATTTGACTACACCACTGGATTCGTAGTCATTATAAATTAAAACCATTGGAATTGCATAATAAAATATTGGTTGATAACGAAGTTACAACAATTTTAATTTTGAAAGTATTTGATTATAATTTTTATTTAGATTGTAGACATATTTAAAGGAAACACTTCTGATACAAAGTACAACACCAGTGAAAATCCGAAGTCAATAGCTCATTCCGTTCTATAAGTTTGAACTTAACTAAAATCCTTAAAATGAATTGAAGATCCTAGTACAAATAAAAAGTCCTATTCCTGAAAGTATGCTAATGTGTAATAAAAATCTGACTACGCCACTGGATTTGTAAATTGTGTTGCCCTAAAATCATGAATTAAAGTGTAGGTTATAACTGTATTCGAAAATAACAGAAAATTAAAAATTCATTTTTAAGTTATGCAGTAGTACATTCTTCAATAGCCGATAAAAACGAAATGAACAGAAACAAGTTTTAAAGTATCGAAATTATTTATTCAATAATAAAACATAAAGCAGGACAAAAATTATTGTCTCTGAACTCTACAAAACTCAACTGAAATAAGCTTTTAGAGAAGGTATCAATAATTTGAGGAAAGCTGAACTAATACATTAGGTATAGGTATTGTACTAAATCAATAGTAGGCTGTCATTTTGACAGCGAATCATAAATTAAATGATAATTGTTAGTTACGTGCATTCAATAATGGCTCTGCAGTTATCATTAGAAGAAAGAATTGAAATCGTAAGAATTTCTGGGCACAATTATCATAGTGAAAGAGAAGTAGCTAGGATATTTAATCACAGACATCTAAATCGACTTCCCATTGACAGAAGCACCGTTAGCAAAATTAACAAAACATTTAAAGAAACTGGTGCAGTAACCAAACAAATTTTAAAAAAATAATCAGCGAAGGAGAAATTTAAGCGATCGTGCCGTAGTAGATTATTTCACAAACCACCCAAACAGAAGCTTACGAGTCGCCAGTTTGGATTAAAACTTACCGAGAGAGAATATTCGGCGATGTCTGAAACGAAACAAAATGAAAGCATTTCTTCACACTTTGAAGGAAGGTGATGAAGTGAAACGTATGGAATTTTGTTTGTGGGCACAAGGCGAGTACCTACCTGAATACAAGAAATTTTTTGAACCACATAATGTTTAGTGATGAAACTTCTTTAAGCACCAATGGTGTAGTCGCAAAATGCTCGGTATTGGGCTACTGAAAATCTGCACTGGGTCATACATTGTAAAAGTCAATATTTCGAAAAAGTTAACGTTTGGTGTGGTATAGTAAAAGATAGAATTATAGGTCCATATTTTTTTATTGAAAAATGAACGGGCAATTTTTTTTGGAATCTTTAAATAACCAATTATCGCACGAAATAGAATAAATTCCACTTGCGGAACGGGTACATTTACATTTTCTGCTCGACGGCTGTTCCGTTCACAATTCCAGGATTGTTAAACTGTGGCTAAATGGCCAGTTCCCAAATCATGGGATAGGACGAGGTGATGACTTAATTAAATTGCCACCTAGATCGCCTGATCTAACAATACTAGACTTTTTTCTATAGGGTATTCTGACACAAAAAATATACAGAACGAGACCAAGGAATCAAGCTGAACTCATGCAAAGAATACTACAAGCTTGTGCCGAAATTACACCTCAACAAATAAGGAATAGTTTAAAAAATATTCGGAAGAGATACGATAAATGTATCGAACTGAATGGAGGTTTAGTAGAAGCCACAAAAATCAAATATTTAGTTCAACATTAATGTTTATTTTAGTTCTAGTTTTTGCTTAATGGCGTTTCATTGTTGAATAAATACTTTAAAACTTGTTTCTGTTCATTTCGTTTTTATCGGCTATGGAAGAATGTACTACTGCATAACTTGAAAATTATTTTTTTATTCTCTCTCATTTTCGAATACACTTATAACCTATACTTAAATAAATGATTCTGATGAAATATAATTTACAAATCCAGTGGCGTAGTCAGATTTTTATTACAAAATCGCTTCCGCCACAAATTACTCACATTACCATAATTTCAGGAGTTATAACTGTAGAACGGAGTGAGCTATTGACTGGTGTTCTACTTTGAATCGGCAGGGTTGCCAGATTTGAAATATGTCTATAATCTGAATAAAAATTATAATCAAATACTTTGTTTCCAAAATTAAATTTGTTGTAACTTCGTTGTTAACCAATATTATCTCATGAAATTGGTTATTATTTATAACAACAACGAATCCAATGGTGTAGTCAAATTTGAAAACAAAACTTGCCTAATAAACTTTTGCCGTTATTAACAAAGAAAAAAAAACCATAGAGTGCCTTGGAAATGAAACTGAAGTTATAAAAATTTGTGTCAAGATACAGTTTTTGATGCTTAATATTTATTTTTGTTTTTTTTGAGATTGATTGAAAAATGCGTATTCTACAGGCGTGGTTCCATGGAGAGTGTATGGTATTTTATAACGAATTACAATGGTTGGAAAATCG
The DNA here is from genome assembly GCA_018342105.1 of Gonioctena quinquepunctata. Lineage (NCBI taxonomy): Eukaryota > Metazoa > Arthropoda > Insecta > Coleoptera > Chrysomelidae > Gonioctena > Gonioctena quinquepunctata. Next base: position 503,993 of record JAFIRS010000523.1, read on the forward strand.
AAAAAAAAAAAATATTAAACACAACTTCAAAACGCAAAACTTCTTCTCAATAAGGTAAAAGATAATGGTAATATGCATATTTATAAACTCCAATTTGAAGTTGAAAATGTTTATTAAAAAACTGTTCAAATTAATCGACAAACATGAAACGCTACTAAAATAATTGCAAAAACCCATGGAAACAAATGAGGGTCAAAAGTAAACATAAATGACAGTTTGATGTCAATATTTTTCATTCTTGAATAATTATTGTTCGATTATTAAGTTTACTTGATTTCAAATGACTCCTCCAAGAGAATTAACGTTAGCCGATAAGGCAGAATTGGTCTTAATATGTGGAAATAACTATGAACCAGTGCGTGAAGCAGCAGATATTTTCAATGAACATCCAGACAAACAAGTTCACTATTCAACTGTAAGCAGAATTTCAATCAAGTTCAAACAGGCAGGATCTTCAGACTGTCAATATAGAAATGAACGTACCAAAACTGTATGAATTAAAGAAAATCAATTAAAAGTACTTCAGGCAGTTGTTGAAAACCCTAGAGATACACTAGAAAAACACTGTTAAGAAGATTCCGAAGAAAAATAAATATCAAGCCTATAAGCCAAAGTTTGTTTGCATGTTTCATGAACGAGACTATGCATTGCGGTATGACTTCTGCACGTGGATTCAAGGACAAACAAGAGAGTGATTTCCATAGACACATCCTTTTTGGGGATGAATCCACGTTCACAACAAATGGCGTTGCCTCTTCCCGAAATTGTAGGGTTGTCGGACGAAAATTCAAATTTTGTCATTGCCAATGAAAACCAGTATTACCAGTATAGCCAAAAACCCAAATATTAATACATATTTACAGTTTTTGGAAAACGAACTGAGGGATTTTTTTGATAATATGAGTTCACAAGAACGAAGTAAATCATGGTTTGTACATGATGCATGTCCCACTCATTCTGCTAGAATTGTTTCTGAATGGTTAAATGAGAAATTTGGTGATGAAGGGTTAGGACGAAATACCGATCCTCGGTGGCCTCACCCCAAATTTTTTATTTAGGGGCATATTTAAAGCAAAAAGTATGTATTCAACTATCGACCATTTAATAATGTTGAGGAGCTTGAAAATTCGATACGATTGCATTGCAGAAATATTCCAGCAAATGTATTGCGATATTGGATGCATTGAACAGGAATATTTTTTTTGCATTTTTAATATTTTGATTTGTTGATTGTTGAGTTATGTTCTAATTTATTTTGATTTATTATTTGTTGAAAAAAATCAAAATGAGCCGATAAAAATTGCCAAAACCATTGACACCACATTCAAATATGTTTAAAACATTCTATTATTGCTTTTGAGATCTGGGTGCGTTCATTGCATACATTATGGAAACATTGTTCTGTTGATAATAATCAATGATAATAATAATGTTCACTTCTGACCCTCATTTGTTTTTTCCATGGGTATATCCGCGATTATTCCAGTAGGATTTCGTGTTTTGTTTAATATCGTTGCAATAAACATGAAGTTTGTGATTCCCTACAAAAATTAAAATCTAACAAAATTTTACAAATATGCTTGAATTAGAACAAAGTTTTTCGAAATTGATTTGATTTTGATTGATTTATAAAAGTGTTCAGGGTGAATATAAAACAAAATTGGGAAATTATTATTGAATAGAAAACAAATTTTTTTTGGGAGGTCTTGTTTTGGTATTTGGTATATTTGATTCTGAACAACTTTTCTCGAAAACATTTTGGTAAATTTTCTGAAATAAAAGTACTTTACTCTTGTCATTTTTATATTTTGTGACCCGAATGCTGTTTGATTTGCAACGATTCTAAGTGCCCTACTTAATATGATTATTTTAGTCTTGTAATTTTCAACCAATCAGAACGTTCAATTTAGTAGAGTTACCTTGTATAATTCCGATAATCCTGATTATATAAAGAGTAGCTCCACCAATCGAAAATTTTACAATAATTTCATTTCCGTAGTAACCACATCGACATTAATATACAACAATACACAAACTAACAGGACCGTCAAATTTTGCCGTTTATCAATAATTGTTCAAAAATGAGTCGATTCGGAGATTTATCATTAAATTAAATAGACGAAAGTATACAAAATATTGAGCCTCATAATACAGTGAAAACACAAAGTACGTATGGAAACAATTTCTTACGTTTTGTAGTGAAAGGAACTATGTACTAAATGAATCAATTTCCACTGAAATGATAGCAACCATTTTGAAAGATCGGGCTTTCAATATGCGAAAAGGTAATGGAAAAAATTATAAAGAAAATATGGTTGAAACGATGTGGAACGTAACGGCAAAACAAATACAAGAAAAACATATGAAGCAGTTTAATAGAGTAATCGATCCATTCTCTAGTCCCATATATTTAGCCGCACAAAACGCAAGAAATTCCAATGTTACCGGACAAGAGAAAGGTTAGTGCATCAGCATTTGAAGATACCGAGTACATAGCCATGATAGAAGCGTGGAATGAAAATACACTGAAAGGATTACAAATATATATATATATATATATATATATATATATATATATATATATATATATATATATATATATCTGACTGACTCAAGAAAAAAAATTGCAATTACGTTGTTGATTCACAGAAGAGGACATTTTTACTTAGATGTATGTCGTCAAGGCGATCAAGGCATGCATTCCACACTGACCACATTATATACATGATTGATGAGATTAAAATAGCTCACTCGCCCTGAACCTCGAAGTTTAAAGGAATAGTGATTCTTATTGTACATCTGAATGTATCCCTGTTTGTTTTTCCATCTATCCATCATATTATATCCTGCAATTAGGTAAAAAGGTTCATTCTTTCAGTGCAATCCAAAGATATAACTACATTATTCAGGACGAACTCGAGTTCTGCCATTCCTGTACCTTAGAGACAGGGGGGAGAATATTAAGAAAGCAATATACTTACAGACAACAATATCTATAGGGATTTTCGGCTGTTTCCTTCAGGATTAGAGAGGTTAACGCTTGCTGGATGGCTTCGTTCTGGAAAAGAGAGTAATTAGTGTTTTTGGGGAAAACATATATTCATATCAACAGAGAATGGGGACATTGTGATCCGTTTTCAATCTTTCTTTATTTTTGTTTGATATCACGAGAAAGTTACTGGAGAAATAAACCCATTTTAATTTAATTAGCTTCGATAAAAAATAAATTATCTATTTGTCGACTATGACCAATAGTGATGAAAAATACTGACGTTAAGAAATCGAATTGAAAATTTTTTTTTACCTGTGTTGTATGATTCTTGATGGATAATAATAAACTATAATTTGAATTGAATCAGTATGGATATGTAGTGTTTGCTCATCATTGTTCAGATGATGCTGTGGGTATTTTTTATGGAAAATTAGAAATATATTCATATAAAAAAACTTTCTAACAAAAAATTGAACCGTCGAAAAACGGAACTGAAAAGCAAAAAATTAAATAAACCTTCTCAGTGTTAATAACTAAGCTCCTGAACTAATGTTAGTAACTAATTTTGAGTTGGCGCCAAACCAACAAGCAAATGAGTTAGGTAAAGCGTGGAATGCTGGCATCGAGATGCGCGGTGACATTTTGATAATTTTTTGAAGTAATTTAATCATCTTCGTTGATTGTTTGTTTTGCAACAAATTATAATTTCTGAACCGGTTCATCACTTCTCATGAACCAAATAACATAAACTTGAAAATATGCGTTTTTATAGGTCATAGGACCATATTTTTTTGATAGGCCACTGAATGGAGAAATTTACCCAAATTTTCTCCGAGATAATTTACCAAATTTGTTGGGGTATGTAGGGTTGACACCAGACACAGGTAATATTGACAATCCACAATCAAAATCGGGTTTGAAGATTTCTAAACTGATGACGCAGAATTAAATGGATAGAAAGAAATGGACCCATTCAGTGGCCAGCAAGGTCTCCAGACTGCACGCCCCTAGATTTCTATCTCTGGGAATATATCGAAGGAGAGGTCTGCTGTGAATCAACGATTCTATGAATTGTTTGACATATTATTTTGTTACTTCTTTTGTTCAGCATTGAATAAAACAATCGTTATTACTGTTATGATGTCTTTTCATATTTTCCTTAAGAGTTAGATACATTTACGATCGAAATCAAGTAGGCAAACCCTACATTTTCTGCAAGTTCATAGTGTGGACTATCCTGGTATGCCCTTATTTACAGGGTGTTTCATTTGGAAAAAAAAAGAGAAAATAAACTGCTTCCGAGTTTTTGTTGCCCCTGTAAGGAAAAACCGCCATTCGGTGAAATTATGAATAGAAAATGAAAATACACATATTTTGTGAATTTTTTTGGAATACACTTTATTTTCCGACGTCGACGCCATATTTGTAAGTTCAACTGGTTTTAGTACTTCAAAAGCGTTGTTGCCAACTTGTGTAAATAGGTCTTAATTATTGGACCCACGAAATGATCGTTTGTGGAGCATACAGAAAATCATGAAATATATAAAAAAAACCTATAAATTTTCAGACGGTAGGCTCTTATGGGTTGAGATACAGAGATGAAAGTCCTAACGGATCCCGTTCATTTTGGTCTTTCGCCAAAGCTGTGGGAAGAAACTTCACTTCCAGCTCATTTCCTCCTCTAACCAAAGAAGATGGAACACTAGCAACGACTGCCCAGGAAAAAGCCAATATCTTTGCGCACCTATTTGCTGGAAATTCCACTCTGGATTCATCGGGAAAACAACCCCCGAACATTACACCTATTGACAGTCACATGCCCGAGATCACCTTTCGCCAACGTACTATCAGAAAGATTTTGCTGGGTCTCAACACCAACAAAGCCTGTGGATCTGACGGAATCCCGCCGATTGTTCTCAAGAAATGTGCCCCCGAACTAACATCTGTTCTTTGCAAGTTGTTCAACCACTCTTACAATTTGGGGTATTTCCGTCCAATTGGAAAATTGCAAGAGTACAGCCAGTCCTAAAAAGGCAAAAGGCCCTACCTAGCAACTACAGACCTATCGCACTGCTATCTATTATTTCAAAGGTCATGGAAAAAGCCATCAACATCGAGCTCATGAAATATCTGGAAGACTCAGGAATTGTCAACGATAGGCAATATGGCTTCCGCCATCAGAGATCAACTGGTGACCTGCTCGCTTACGTCTCACATATATGGCAGCTATCTATTGAAAAGTATGGAGAAACTTTAGCTGTGGCATTAGATATCTCCAAGGCGTTCGATCGAGTTTGGCACCAGGGACTCTCGCCAAGCTTCCGTCTTATGGCTTGCCCCTCAGCTGTGTTCTCTGCTTGCTAGTTTTCTCTCAAACAGGTCTCTTCATGTAGTGGTCGATGGAGTTTCATCTGACACTCTACTCATAAATGCTGGTGTTCCGCAAGGATCTATTCTCGCACCAACACTATTTCTACTTCACATCAACGACCTGTTGAAAGCAACTTCATGTCCAGTACACAGCTTTGCCGATGATAGTACCCTCCATACCGCTTTCTCTTCCAGGGCCCCTATATCAGCCCGTGAAACCAGAAATGAACGAGGAAGAAATGTTAATAATATAAATATGGACTTAGCAACAATTCTCGAATGGGGATCTAATAACTAGAATTCAATGCAAACAAAACGCAAGCATGTCTTTTCTCTAGAAAAGCCGATCTCACTGTGCCTAACATAACTTTGTCAGGAGTAACCATTCCACTGAAGCCATCCATATCGATGCTTGGTATTATTATCAGCAATAACCTTTCCTGGGAAAATCACGTGAGGTCCATTGCCAAAAGTGCATCCCAAAAACTTGGTTTTCTGTTTCGTGCCAAGAGCTATTTCACCCCCAGTCAGCTGCTTATGATCTATAAGGCACAGATCCGACCTGTCCTGGAATACTGTTCCCATATTTGGAGTGCGGCACCTAAACATATCCTGAGGCTATTGGATTCTGTCCAAAAAAGGGCAATTCGTCTCGTCGGTGATGCCTCGCTTACAAACTCGCTCACTTGTCTGGAACACCGTAGAAAAGTTGGCGATTTGTCTCTATTTTATAGATATTTTCATGGGCGATGCTCTCCTGAAATAACAACAATCGTTCCTGCTTTGGCAGTCTCTTCGAGATTAACCCGTCAAGTTCAGTCATCACACCCCTTCGTGGTCACTTTGGAGACCTGCAGAACATCACTTTCCAAAGACTCGTTCATCCAACGAACAGCGAGGCTTTGGAACTCATTGCCTAGGGAGGTGTTCCCCGAGGCATACAACCTTCAGAAATTCAAGAAGAACACCAACTCCTACCTTCTTTCCCTAGGTTCCCACGATGTTCTCTGAACATTACAGGATATTCCTTTTCGTGGAAACCAGAACATAAAAAAAAAAAAAAATATAAATTATCTTGAAAAATTATCTTTCTCACAACCTTACATTTTGAGAAAATGTGCAATAACTCAACAACGTCGTAACCGAATTTCAAAAACTATACATAAAGTTATATCAGAATTCAAGATAGAATCTGAATATGTGATGATGGGCGTGTTCTTAAAAAAAATACTTTGGTCTGTAGCACCTACACCAAACACATAGTGTGGACTATTCCGGTATGGCCTTTTATACAGGGTGTTTCATTTGAAAAAAACTGAGAAAAAAAACTGATTCCGAGTTTTTGTTGCCCCTGTAAGGAAAAACCGCCATTCGGTAAAATTATGAATAGAAAATGAAAATACACATATTTTGTGGATTTTTTTGGAGTACACTTTATTTTCCGACGTCGACGCCATATTTGTAAGTTTAACTGGTTTTAGTTTTTTAAAAGCGTTGTTGCCAACTTGTGTGAATAGGTCTTAATTATTGGACCCACGAAATAATCACTTGTGGAGCACACAGAAAATCATGAAATAGATAAAAAAAACGTATAAATTTTCAGACGGTAGGCTCTTATGGGTTGAGATACAGAGATGATTCGTATATAAATTATCTTGAAAAATTATCTTTCTCACAACCTTACATTTTGAGGAAAAGTGCAATAACTCAACAACGTCTTAACCGAATTTCAAAAACTATACATAAAGTTATATCAGAATTCAAGATAGAATCTGAATATGTGATGATGGGTGTGTTCTTAAAAAAAATACTTTGGTCTGTAGCACCTACACCAAACACATAGTGTGGACTATTCCGGTATGGCCTTTTATACAGGGTGTTTCATTTGAAAAAAACTGAGAAAAAAAACTGATTCCGAGTTTTTGTTGCCCCTGTAAGGAAAAACCGCCATTCGGTGAAATTATGAATAGAAAATTAAAATACACATATTTTGTGGATTTTTTTGAAATACACTTAATTTTTCGACGTCGACGCCATATTTGTAAGTTTAACTGGTTTTAGTTTTTCAAAAGCGTTGTTGCCAACTTGTGTAAATAGGTCTTAATTATTGGACCCACGAAATGATCACTTGTGGAGCATACAGAAAATCATGAAATATATAAAAAAAAACCTATAAATTTTCAGACGGTAGGCTCTTATGGGTTGAGATACAGAGATGATTCGTATATAAATTATCTTGAAAAATTATCTTTCTCACAACCTTACATTTTGAGGAAAAGTGCAATAACTCAACAACGTCTTAACCGAATTTCAAAAACTATACATAAAGTTATATCAGAATTCAAGATAGAATCTGAATATGTGATGATGGGTGTGTTCTTAAAAAAAAATACTTTGGTCTGTAGCACCTACACCAAACATATAGTGTGGACTATTCTGGTATGGCCTTTTATACAGGGTGTTTTATTTGAAAAAAACTGAGAAAAAAAACTGCTTCCGAGTTTTTGTTGCCCCTGTAAGGAAAAACCGCCATTCGGTGAAATTATGAATAGAAAATTAAAATACACATATTTTGTGGATTTTTTTGAAATACACTTAATTTTTCGACGTCGACGCCATATTTGTAAGTTTAACTGGTTTTAGTTTTTCAAAAGCGTTGTTGCCAACTTGTGTAAATAGGTCTTAATTATTGGACCCACGAAATAATCACTTGTGGAGCACACAGAAAATTATGGAATAGATAAAAAAAACGTATCAATTTTTAGACGGTAGGCTCTTATGGGTTAAGATACAGAGATGATTCGTATATAAATTATCTTGAAAAATTATCTTTCTTACAACCTTACATTTTGAGGAAAAGTGCAATAACTCAACAACGTCGTAACCGAATTCCAAAACCTATACATAAAGTTATATCAGAATTCAAGGTAGAATCTGAATTTGTGATAATGTGTGTGTTCTTAAAAAAAAATACTTTGGTCTGTAGCACCTACACCAAACACCCTATATTTCAAAATTATAATAAAACTAGCAGACCCGGCCACGCGTTGCTGTGGCTGAGGTTTTTGTTATAAACTAAAACTTAAACCCGACAGACGTTGTCCTGTCCAAATTTCTATGTTCCCTAAAATGTTTTTCCCGAAAACTCTCGTCCGCGTAGAATTTATTTTTTCCTATGTTTTCCTTTATGTTGTTTCATCTAGATTATGCTTTTGACTCCTTCCGCTTCCTGTTGTCCCGTTATCCCATTTTCCCGTTATCCCATTTTCCTGTTACCCCTTTTTTCTCTACCCGTTATCCCGTTTTCCCGTTATCCCGTTATTCCCGTTATCCCGTTTTCCTATTATCCCATTTTTTCTTCATCCCGTTATCCCGTTTTCCCCTTATCCCCTTATTCTGTCATCCCGTTATCTCGTTTTCCCGTTTTTTCGTTATTCCCTTATTCCCGTTATCCCGTTATCCCTTTTTCTTTTTCTTATCCCGTTATCCCTTTTTCCCTTATCCCCTTATCCTGTCATCCCGTTTTTTCGTTATCCCGTTATTCCCGTTATCCCGTTCTTAATCAATCCAGTCAACAGATACCGCCATCTGTTAGAATCGTTTGGAGCTAACAGATAATTAATAAACAAATAATTTGCAATAAAATAATATTGCGGTATAAATTGAGATGTGAGCTATCCTATCTCTCAAGTTAGATCAAACTGCACACTTAACATATATATAAATCACGCGTCACGTTCTAAACGTCCTGAACTATCATTCAAGGGAAACGGTAGGAGAATACCAGTCATGGGGACCACCATGCTTTCTTACACAGATGCCATTTGTAAAAAAACATGGCGACCCTCATGATTGATTTTCTACTATATGAATTTAATTTATACTTCAGTCCAAATAACACATACTAATATAAACACGTAGAAAGCTCGGAACTGGAGCAAGATATAGATATACTGACTATCCCACTACACAGGGGCATACATATGGACAATGCTTAGTAGACGATAGTGGGGACGCTACGAAGCATCGCACAAAGAGGAGACCGAGAATGTGTATCGAGTTTGAAATCACAACGATTCTAAAAACAAATAATTTGCAATAAAATAATATTGCGGCTATAAATTGAGATATGAGCTATCTTTCGAATTAGATCAAACTGCACACGGTGTGCAAATTTGATTGAAATCGGTTAAGTAGTTTAGGAGTCCATCGCGGACAAACAACGTGACGTGTAATTCATATTAATATATATATATATATATATATATATATATATATATATATATATATATATTAAGATTTAGCTCCTATGAAATCCTGAAAATTTTGGTGGAAACAATTTTATCAGTTTCCTTCAGAAAGCCAGATACTGTGATATTCAGCGAACTTTTTGAAATATCTCAATTTCGAAGTTGATGGCAACTATCTGGAAATAGGATAACCACAAACTGGATTCACGTCGAAATAAGCCATTTGTTATATTTCTTTTAAAGCTTATCTACAGCATATAAGACTGCAGCTGTCTTTTGGATATGATATACTTCCATACTCATATCCCGCCAAGTTAATTCTTTTTCATATCATACTGTTATGAAACCACACGCGCTTGTTTATAAATGAAAATTATTCACTCACTATGGTAAAGCAGAGTTAATTGACATTACATATTTTCAATAAATTTGTAGCAGGTTTTTTTAAATAAAAAGTATTTCTATATCTTAGAGTTATAACTAATATCACCCAACATAATCCAGTCTGAATAAATAAATTACAAGACAAAACACAATTCGAAGTGAATAAAATAAATCGGAGCCCTAATAGTTGAGTGTTTGCAAGATGAGAAACTCATTTTCCGAGTCAAAACACTTCTTCAGTAAAAAGATTCAACTTTTGTTTGGAATTGTAGAAATTCAGCCTTCTCATTGCTTCATGTAGTTTGTTATAAAAATGTATATTCAGATAATTTTTCTGGGATACTGAAAGCCTGTATCTTAGCGTTTTGAGCAAATTTCCTGATCTCGTACGATAGTGATGTAAGTCAGATTACAAAGCATTGTCCGCTTTAATTCTAGGCATTTCAAGAAGAGAGTAGTAAATATAAGCACATGGAAGTGGCATGATCTGAAGCCGACTGAGAAGAGCACGGCAGTGGTATCTGTATCCGGCTCCTGCTAACACACGAATAATACTTTTTTGGAGAATGAAAATTACAATACCAACTACATTCTTCAGTCTACGAATGAAAAACGCGGCACTAGATAGTTTATTCGCCAATTTATTAACATAGTACTTCCAGTTGAGCTTGTCGACCATATACCAAGCAACTTGAAACTATGCCCATCTGTATGGTATGCATTCAGAAGAATCTAGAAAGTGGTTATAGGAAAAAACATATCTACATTCTATCTGACAGTCAAAGTGCTATCAAAGCACTCAATTCTATACAGATAAAGTCTAAACTGGTCTGGGACTGCCTCCAGAACCTCATCGAGCTGGCAAAACACAATAAGGTCACCTTGATGTGGGTGCCAGGTCATAGGGGCATTGAAGGCAACGTAAAAGCGGACTAGCTAGCTAGACAAGCATCTGAAACGCTATTCACAGGGCCAGAACCTGTGCATGGGATTAGCAAAAACCGATGCAGGACCCTGATCGACGAGTGGATAAACAGAAGGCACCAACAATATTGGGATCAAACTGTCGGGCAAATACACAGCAAAATCATGGTAGGGCACCCAAACCGGACTCTGACGGCTGACCTTCTGAACCTGAACAGAACGAAGGCACGTATAATAGTAGGTCTGTTGACTGGACACTGCGGCCTAAGAAAACACCTAAACACCATGGGAGTACGCAGGGAAACCGTGGAGTGTAGGAAACAGCCTCTCATATTATCTTCGACTGTGATGCCCTAAGTAGAAGGCGACACAAAACCTTTGGAGAGATCAGCCCGGAAACAGGCATGAATCCGAAGAACCTCATTAAAAGGCTACTAAACCTAATTAAAGGCACAAACCTGTTTGAATGAGGAACCACTGACGACAGAGTGATACAATAGACCCCAGATAGTCGCAGTGTCAAGGGAAGCTAAGTGCCAACACTGTCCCTGGCTCGTCAGCTTTCAACCAACCAACCAACCAACCAACCAACCATGCCCATCTGTTGAAGTGGCATTGAAAGATATATTGATATTCTAGTTTTTCTCAAAACTGAGCAAAAGCTTGATAGAACCGAACCATTCACCTGCTAATTCCAAAGTGTATTTGGCGGATTCCATCAGTTTCTCCATATCACTGTTACGATCGATTAAAGTTGTGTCATCGGCGAAAAAACTAAAAGGTCAGTATGTATGGAACGAATAGGATCGGTCGCAAGATATAGCCTTGAGGCACCTCATGTATGAAATTCTCCAAATTTGATTTGACACCGTTACTCAAAACACACTGTTTTCTACCACATAAATAATATTTGCAAAAATCTAGAGGAAGTCTCCGAAACCATAATAAAACAGCTTTCTGAGTAATATATCATGTGGCACGCAATCAAACGCTTTTGTGAGGTCGCAGATCGTTAGATACGAATGTTTCCCCAATTATAAGCCTTCAACCATACTAGAGATGACGTTTGTAATAGCTTTAGTTGTTGATCGATCCGACCTGAATCCACATTGTCGAGGACAAAGCAGAGAGTTTGCTTCTAGGTATGAAATTAACCTTTTTTTTACCTAATTACTCTATAATTTTAGCTATCAGAGGAATTATTGAAATTGGTCGAACGTTGTGGATCGCATTTTTTTAGTAAAGGAAAAATAACTGTTATTTTCTATACATCAGGGAAAATATTCATTAATTAATAATGATATGGGTTGAGCATTGACATCAGGTATGCGTTATTCATTTCATGAAAGTCCGGACAACTTGAATCCTTCAATGACCTAATGGTATCCATTACCTCTTCAGTAGGAACAAGAGACAATGAAAATTAATTTCCCGGTGAATTGATATTCTTCAAGAAGTCAGTAGGTTCATGATAGAGAAGAAATCAATGTGTTCGCTATATTGATGAAATGTCCATTGAAACCCGTTCCCTGAAATGGATTTCTGTTATACTCAAAATTGATTTAATCTCCAGGAATCTCTACTGATATTCGTGGAATTTTTCAAAAAAGTTTCTCAATACCTGCTTTTTATTTCCTTGATATAATTTCTATGATCCTTGTGCAATGTTTCATAGGTATCCAAAGTGACTGGATCCTTTTTAACATTATAAATCAATTTAATATTAGAGAACACCCTCCGCTTGTTATACAATTCTTCATTGAACCAGCAAACGGGCGACTTATGTTTGATATTGTTCCCACATTTCTTCAAAGCTCGCAATTTTTCTTGTAGAAAATTCTATGATGGAACTATCCTAGTCTTTCAACAATGTATAGGGTGAGTGCACCAATGGCTGACCAATTAATAGCGCCTTTCAAAAAAATCACTTATAGATACTAAAATATCAATTTTCATGAAAACCAAAAAAATATACAATAATAATCAAGGTTTGGGATTCTTAATATCATGTACAATCTTGGAAAAAATGGTAAAATATAGTTAAGAGCATATACGAGTCAAAATAGTCATAAATCACCAGTGATTGACCAGCAAGAACTAGTACTTGACCACAATTTTACCTAGTGGTTGACCACTTGATAAAATCAAATAAAACAATTTTCCAAGCGAAACTGTAGATTTATTGATATAAAAAACAAATTCTGATTTTCAAACAGAATCTTATGAGAGATTGATAATTTTTGTGCTCAAACCTTTTCCAAAAATACAATTTTTTTAAAGAGTTGAAACTTCTTCACACGGGTTTGGACTACAATTTCCTTCAATTTCCGTTTAATTTTTTATTCCTTTACTTCAGTCTCAATATTGAATTATTTTGTTCTTGCGTTTCAGTATTGCTCTCAGTTTTCTGTTTGAACAGTTTCATTATCATTATTAGTTTCATTTTCCAATTCTATATCAATGTGTTTTCCTTCATTGTGTTCTTCTTGGTATCATCATGTAATTCTTCTGCTGACTCATCGCCGCTCCATTCCTCCATTTCTGCTTTTTCTTGGAAATAAGTGAATCGAAATACAGAAACGTTAATTAGCTTGATTCGTTCTATTCCGTCTTGATCTAATTTTTTGAAATCTAGTGCTTTGACTTCGGAATACATTTGCTATGCTTTTTTTTCTAATAAAATTCGAAAAGTGGCTTTATTCAGTCAATATCAATCAGAAAAAACGTCTTTCTATTTACTTTTCAAATTATTTATTAAAGTAGTATGCGGTACCCCATACCTCATTCAGCCCCTTCGATTGTCTAATATTGCTAACATTGCTCACAGCCTGTTGAATTCGTACCTTCGTATATTAGAAAAATCTCCTGTTAGTTTCATTAATTTTTTCTGGGAAATGCAGAGGTTTTACTAAACCCGTATTTGAGAATAATAGAACCTAATATAAAGTGAAATATATGTACCAGTTGTTGACCATGACAAAAAACCAATAGTTGAACTTTACAAAATTATGGTCAATTACTAGATCCGTTTTAAAATAACAATAATTTTTAATAAAAATAAATGTTTTACTCATACCCAAAGCTCTGAAACAGAGAAAGATGTACAACCATTAATTCCTTTGAAACACCAGTAGTTGACCAAACAGATATTTTGTTCTAGTAGTTGACCACATGGATTAAAATAGTTAAAACACACATTCCAATAATGAATACAATGAAAATACTTAACTTTTTTCATATAGCAACTAGTACATCAAATATGTTTTTATAAAACTATCAAGATCACTAAAAATTGTCTTCTTACCATGCTAATTGCCTCATCACCTATTTTCTACCCGTGAAAGACGAAACATTTGTGAACATTACAGTGACCAACTAATCGCGAAATTTATTTGGGTTAATTGTGGCATCTACTGGACCAAAGTCCCATTCAATTTTCAAAAACATAGGCAACCAACAAAGCAATAGAGTATCCTTATTTCTGTGCATTAAGGGAAAAATGGTCAATTACCGGGTGCTGGTCAACTACCAGTGCCACAACCCTATAAGTTTGCAATCCACTGAATTCAATCTAAAATCGTTATATGAGTGGATATCCGTACTGCCAGCTTGAATTTTCTACATGCTTCGGAATACAGAACTTCAAATTGTTCATATCTCATCCCACATAACACACCAGGAAAACCATTTATGTCAACCCCAACCAAATATAAAGCCACTAACATAGAAGAGGTAGTGCAAGAGTGGAATGAAATGGAAATGAAATTTTCATAGCGTCGTTCATGTAATATTAAAATAAGTTATGATCAGGATCTGGGTCAGAGTTGAACACAAGGCGGGAAGAGAAGTAAATATGAAACGATATTTTCCGCAAGATGATAACTAACCGTTTTTATTTCCTTCGATAATTTCTTATATACATATGGACCATTATTTATTCACTAATGGGTTTTTTTTTTCAAATTACTTAATTTTTAGTTCTAGGTGTTTTTTTATTTTATAACAGTTACATCATTTGATTATTTCCGTTAGAATTGTACCCAGTCCTTATCATCGTTATTATAAACCATAGAAAATAAAGTTGAATGAAACAGAATCAGAATCAGAAATGCTTTATTGTCATATAATATCAATTATGTTGACAAAGCTTGCCTAAAACTAGGATACATAAAAATAGGATAAAATTTAATGCAGTAAATACGTAATGTTAAAGTTATATACACTGCTCCTCAAAAGTCTCCTCCCCCCCTCTTATTTTTGTAACGATTATACATAAACAAGTGAAATTTGGAAACTGAATATTAAAGGTTGTAAACATCCCTACTAGTGATGATAGATGACGAAATCGTCAAAGATGACGTCACAAGGCCATTGTGACCAATAATTTCAAATGGAACCCTACGGCAAGCGACACCTCTTTTAAAAGGTATCGAACAAACCTATTCAATGATACTAATTTTGTTTGTTGTTTATGGCAGTTTTGGCAACTCGCTTTTAAAAAACGCAAAGCTGTGATGAATTGAATCAGTTAATACTGAAATTCCAAATTCAAGCTCCGCCTCTGGATAGTTGTCAAATAAGCTGACGTTTTTGTTAGTCTCCCTAATTCGACGTTTTTGTAATTGTCCAAGTTTTTGTACATTTAATAATTTGTGTATTGTTGATCGAACCTTTAACTGTTTTGACAGCTTTTGGTACTTTTGATATTTTTGTACATTTTGATTATTTGTTAAACTGTTGTGAGCCGAACGTTTAAATGCTTCAAGAAGCAAAATGGTACGTGCTTTAGGTGATAAAGTAGCAGCGATCCTAATTATTGGTGAAACTGGACAAAATATTCATGCAGCAGAACGTATTTTCAATGAAAGGTTTCCCGATAGCCCCGTTTCGAGGACTTATTTAAGGAAGCTTCTTCGTAAGTTTGAAACAATGGGTAGTATTAATGATGCGAAACGATCTGGCAGACCACAAATTCCTGATGAGAAAAAAATTGATATACTGGCAGAAGTAATAGTTAATCCTACTTTTTCAACAACTCACCTTGCATCTACCTGTGAAGTCAGTCGAAGTACAGTACACAGGGTGTTGAAAAAAAACAAATGTCATCCATACAAATAAAAAATGGTTCATCAACTCTCAGACGACGACCCAGACCGAAGACTAGAATTTTGTGAAAATATAGACACTAAAATTAACCAACAGCCAGACTATGTCAAAACTATTTGTTTTAGTGACGAAAGTACTTTCTGTCTAAATGGAAATGTAAATACACAGAATGTGAGGTATTGTAGTGACACAAATTCTCACCTGTTTCGTGAAACACATACCCAATCTCCCCAGAAGGTGAATCTTTGGGCAGGTACCCTGGGAAACCACATCGTTGGGCCCCTTTTTTTAAATACTAATTTAACTGGTGAGGTTCATCTGGAGCTGTTGCAAAACGCAATAGAACCGTTAATCCTTGAAATTTTGGAAGATAATCCAGATGTATCCGGCAATTTGGAAATAACATTCCAACATGATGGTGCTCCTCCACACTATTACGGTGCAGTAAGACGGTATTTGGATGAGGAGTATCGTGGTAAATGGATTGGACGACGAGGTTCAACGGAATGGCCAGATAGATCACCGGACCTCACACCTTTGGATTTTTTTCTGTGTGGGTACCTTAAATCGATGGTTTACGCCACTGAACCTGACAATATTGACGTTTTAAAACAACGTATTGTTGCAGAATGTGAGGCTGTTTCCGCAGACACATTTGCAAAAGTACGAGAAGAGTTTAAAAATAGGATATTTCACTGTCAGGAAGTTAATGGAGGTCACTTCGAGCAATTTCTTCAAGTAGATACTGATCCTTGAATCTGTAATTGATATCACACTGAATGGAGTATAAATTTTAATGTTTACTAATGAGCCATTAAAACTGCCATAAACACAAACAAAATTAGTATCATTGAATAGGTTTTTTCGATACCTTTTAAAAGAGGTGTCGCTTGCCGTAGGGTTCCAGATCGCACTACAGTTTGTCACAAAGCATAAAAACAATTCAGACATTAAAATAGTTCATGATATATACTAAAGTCTTCAGTATATTTAGGAGTGAGCTGTGATGTTGTCCATGAAGTATTCATTCAAATCATAATATACTTTTTGAAGCAGCAGTTTTTTCACTTCTTTTCGAAATTCATTTTCTCCCTTCAATTTTCTTATAGTAGGTGGAAAATGGTTGAATAGTTTTTTTCCATTATAGATAATTGAATTCTTAATTAGTGTTGAGGAGATAGGGAGACTGATGTTAGTAGTGAGGCGGGTTGCATAGACTGACTGAGACATAATGTTCTTTAAGTGTTTTTTACGGATCAAACAGACCGTTTCCAAGATGAATAGGCATGCCAGAGGCAGAATTCCTTGTGGTTTGAAGAGAGTTCTACAGGCATCTCTGACTCCAGTTTGACAAATATATCTGAGATCTCTTTTTTGGAGTGTGAAGACAGGTTTAATAATATTTTGGGAGCCTGTACCCCAGTAACATATACCATAGCTTAAGTGGGATTCACATAGTGCAAATAGGCGTTTCTAGATGAATTGAGGTCGAGAGAACTAGAGATGGTTCTAATGTCATAGCAGTTTGATGATAACTTTTCGCACAAATAATTGATGTGATTATCAAATTTCAAATTTTTATAGATATGTAGACCTTATAATTTGTTCACTTGTTTGGACTCAATGATTTGGTTATCAAAAAAAATGGGTTCTATGTTGCATTTGAAAGTTAAAATCTTTGTTTTGGAGACATTAAATATCAATAGGTTTGCATCACACCATTTTCTAACTGCTTTCAGATCATGTTCAATATTGTTCTGCAGTGTATTTAGTTTCCTGTTATGCCAAAGAATGGACGTGTCATCTGCGAAGATTGCGATTTTTCAATAGATATATTTGCCAAATCGTTGACATACAGTAAAGAAAGCAATGGGCCGAGAACAGACCCTTGTGGCACTCCGCAGGTGATTTCCGTTTCATCAGATGTTATACCATTGAAAGTTACCTTTTGCGTTCGGCCTGATGAATACGTTTTAAACCACAGTGACATGTTCCCTCTAAAATCATACAATTCAAGTTTTTTCAACAAAAAGTCATGGTTTACGCAGTCGAATGCCTTCGACAAATCACAGAACACTATTGCAGCAAACTCTCCATTATTCATCTGGAGATAGAGGTCATCCAAAAGAGAAAAAATTGCAATATTATTTTTTTCGAAAACGCTCAGAATTCTTTTTTTCATTAGTTTTTCAATAACTTTTGCTAATGTGGGAAGTAGAGAAATGGGTCGGATGTTTGTAAGAATGTCAGGATCACCACCTTTGAATAATAGTATGACTGTAGCAATTTTCAAACAAGATGGAAAAATAACATTTAATATAGTTTTGTTGATAGTTTTTGCCAAAATATCCAATACATTATCCGGTAAATGGGATAATATTTTCAATGAAATATCATCCCATCCTGAAAAATTCTTATTTTTAATTTCGGCTAAAATATCTTTTATTTTATTTGCAGAAGTTGGTGAGTAACTAAATGAATTCGATATAGCAATATGATTAAGATAAGTTGTAGGATTTTTTCGCCGCGGTATATTGTCAGTTAGATTACCAGCCATAGAGTAGTGAAAAGTATTCAGTTCTTCAGAAAATAGACTGCTTTTGACCGAAACAGATTTTGTTTTTTCTCTGATTTCATTAACAATCTTGCAAGATTCCTTTTACATATTCTTCGCGTTAGTCAATCGTTCACTAAAATGTCTTTTTTTGGCAACTCTATTATACTCCTATAAACTTTTCTGTAACAGTAAAAGTAATTAATGAAAAAAGCATTTTCTATGAAATATTTTCGGATGTAATGGATACATCTCATATTTTTAGAAGCGATTTTTATGCCTTTGGTAACCCAAGGTTTCTTTGTTTACTCTTATGTTCTGTATAGGAAAAGCCTCATTGAACAAAGACATCAATTGGTGGTGAAAGTCATTAAGAGGATTATCTGTTTTTGGTAAATGGTCCCAAGTCGAAACAAAACAAATTTTTGAAAACTTCTTGAAGTTGTTTCCACTGTAGATCCTGCCATACTTATGAGAAACTACTGTTCTCCTTATAGAATCATAAGAGTATCCACATAAAACTGCGTCGTGGTCAGAAATACCTGCATTGACCACCTCACAACTCACTGCCTTGACCTGAAGATTGGAGCAGATATAATCTAAAAGGCTTGATGAGTATTTACAATTTCGAGTAGGCAATTTCACATGCATAGTTATGTTGAAGGAATGTGGAAGTTATGTGGCTATGACTGAATTTTGATAAAATGTTATCAAAAATACAATGACGTGCAGATTTCAGGTTTTTTCATGGGATACCCTGTATATAATTGAATTCTTGGTATTATCTTTTTTTCTGATTTCAATATGCCATATGTTGCCCCTATCTTATACCGTTTTTGAGTTATTAAACGTCGAATAACTTAGATAGACCAGTTGTTACTGTTAATACCTATCCTAAGAAAAATGACAACCATATAATGTTTGTTCAGTGACCGAGGAAAAAAGTTCGAATGTATACTTGTTATATACAAAAAAACAAAAATAAACGTGCAGTAAAAAGTGCATATAGGGTGTAACTAAATCTTCCAACACTGTCAGAAAATACATTCAAAAATATTTACCAAAAGGTGAATCGTACCTTCAGTTCCAGTAGAAGAAAGCGTGTTGTTCAAGAAAACCAAGGAAGAACAGCTAGTATACTGCTTCATTTCGAAGGTAAGCCTGGCTATATCAATTCTTTGGAACATTGTTTTATTTTTTTGAAATTTCTGAATGAAGTTTAAAAAATGTATTCGATCAATTAGGCAAAAAAAAATCCAAAATCCAGCGTACTTTGAGAAAGATACAAACCATATAAAAATTCACCCATAGAACTTTTAACAGATATTCATAAGAGAAAAACGCTGGAGTTTTTCCAACAGATGATTCGAAATTTGAATGAGGATCCCGATTATCCAACTGAATTATTATGGACTGATGAGTCATCTTTTTGTACGGCAGGGTTTTCAATAGAAAAATAACTAATAAAAAACTTTTTAAAGACAAGCTTTTATTCAAGCCGTGTAATAAAACGCATAAAATAGATTCAAGTCATCGCCGACAATGATTTAATTATTTTTTGTTGAATTATTTGTTCTCAAAAACCTTCATAAAAATAGGTACCTACCAATTAATTTCATTGAACAATGATTGGTTGGTGAGTAACAACTTGTCGAAATATTAATTTTATTACAATTCGCGCGACAAACTTTTAAACACCAAATAATTCAACAAAAAATTATTAAATCATTGCTGGCAATGACTCCAATTCATTTTATTTGTTTTAGTACACGGCTCAAATGAAAGCTTGTCTTCAAAAAGTGTTTTTATCAGTTATAAATTTTTTACTCTTTGGGTAGTTTGCCTTAATCTGTTAATTTCCAATATCGCATCGTTGTTACAAGCTCTCTCCACTGAAAGTTTTGAGCTGAAATAAATCATGATCTTCGACCCCAAAAACTCCCACACACCAATTTCGAATAGGATCTGACCATAATCACAAAACTCGTCCGTCATCCTGAAGTCGCCATCTTGAATTGAAAGATTTTGACAGAAAATTAATAATCTCCGACCCCGAAAACCCCAGCATACCAATTTTGAATCGAATTGGACCATAATCCTAAACTCGTTCTCCATCTTGGGGCCGCCATCTTGAATTTATAATTTTACAAAATTCTATCTGACCCAAAACCCCCATACCAATTTTGAATTGAATCGGACCCTAATCACAAAACTCGTCTGACATTTCGAATTCATAAATTTTTACAAAAATATCATGATCTATGACCCCGAAAACCCCCGTATACCAATTTTGAATCGAATTTGACCATAATCACAAAACTCGTCCTCCATCTTGAATTTATGAATTTTACCAAACATTTCATAATTTCCGACCCCGAAAACATCCACATACCCATTTTGAATCGAATCGGACCATGATCACAAAACTCGTTCTCCATCTTTGGACCGCCATTTCGAATTTATTGATTGGAGATAAATTTCATAATCTTCGACTCCGAAAACCCCCGCATACCAATTTTGAATCGAATCGGACCATAATCACAAAACTTGTCAGCCATCTTGGAGCCGCCATCTTGGAAACCCCCACATATCATTGTCACCGGAATTATGAATACGTGCCAAATTTCAAATTAATTGGACGACTAGAAGTCGGTCAAAATTCACTTGCAAGATTGGACCCTAACGAACTAACGAATGAACGAACTAACAAGTAAAACTAAATGAAAGGTTGTTAAAATGGAAGATCGTGGGAAAAAAAGGAACAGAAAAAGATTGGGTAAAACAAATAAAGAATACGGGCAGAAAAAGTGCTAGCGTTTGGTGCGGATTTTTTTTAAATAAAATTGTTGGCCCTATATTTTATGATTATATAGTAACAGGAGTTACCTATCAGAGAAAACTCTTCCCGGAAGTAGAAAATATTCTTTTAGATAATTTTTCGAAAGCATAACTTGCCAGTATGATTTCGATGCAAGATTTGGCAACCCCGCGTAATGTGCTACATTTGAATCATGTAATGTATTCCCAATATGGATAAGAAATAATGGAAGTATTGAAAGGCCATCTAACAATCCGGACTGACCCCTATGGATTCATTTTCCTGGGAATTTCCAAAAGACATTTTAATGATAATAATAATAAGGGGAGTAGTTGTTTTCCGCTTATAGTCTACTAATTGTTTCAGTTTATATTGAACTTTGTTGAAAGATTTCGAGTTTTTTTCCGTTCTTTCAATTTATCTTCACTTTGGCTTTCTAGTTTAATAATAATCATATTCAACTCATTAAAGACACGATTCGACTTGAAATAGAGAATCTGAATATCAATAATGAAGCGATTTCCAATGCACTTATAAATCTAAGAAGACGTTATCAATTATGCATTGTCAATGATGTCCCAAATAAATCTATATTATCTATTTTTGTACGAATATTTGAACTTCTTCTTCCCCACTGTGAACCATTTTGATTATTCCATCCATGTTACTAAACAAACATAACATGGTTGTCATTTTCATAGCATAATTTAAAAATGTTAACTTCCATAGGATAGGTATTTACAAGTTATTAGACGTGTAATAACTCAAAAACGGTATAAGATAGGTGTAACATATTTTTGAAATCAGGAAAAAAATATCATTTCAAAAAGTCAATATTCAGGGTATCCCATTTAAAAAAAAGATATCCTAAAATCTGCACGCCACTGTATTGATAGCATTTTATCAAAATTCAGTCATAAACACAAAACTTTTACAACACTTTTTTTTTCGATAGGCAATAATGACGATGATACGAAGTGGGTAAATTATAATGAATAACACTGTACATTTTTTGAAAGAACCAAGCACCGCCACTTGATTCGATCATCAATAAACTGATTTTTCCACAGCATGAAATGTTGAACGTAGGAGATAAGTGAATTTCTTTCAACATGGAAGAACACAAATTTCATTATAATGAGATTTCATTCATATTATCGACTCTTCTCATTCTCTTTGTTCTCTCCTGACGAGCTTTTTATCCATAAGTTTCCATCTGACATTTCCTTTGACATCCATGCCAATATATCGTTCGAAATATTTCGTTATTTTCCATCTCCGGCAAGAAAAAAATATCGTTAGGAATCACGTTCGGCCGTGAGTTCTCCTAATACTATTCAGACTTGTTTCCTGGGAGAAATATTTTTCCCATATCTGGAACGCTGTTAATCCGTTTTGCCAGCGAATGTGCGGAAAATGGAATATTTTTGTTTGGTTCATTCTGAAAGTTCAATTTGTAATACCAATGAATTCTTTTATCAAAGAAGAACTCATTTCATTTCCCTCTCAAACATTTTCTATATTATCGAGAAGTACCTTGCGATATTTTCCAATGTGATGTTCGTATAAACAGTGCGGTTCATAGGTATGGAATAAATTCATTTTTAGCGTTATATGTATTTGTTTAAAAAAACCTGAAACAGGTCGATTTTATTGGCAATTTGACAATTCACAGTATGAAAATATTACCCCGTTCTTGCACTCTCTCTGAATTATGAGCACTCCCTCAAAAAATGTAAGGGGTCGTATGGTACCTTGTTCGAAAGGGATTTCCATTCTCTGTTCAGCAATATTGAGTTTTTCAAATTTGGTGCGATCATAACTGAGTAAATTTATTTTGAAAATGTAAAATTTTGATACGTAGAATGAAGGAAATAATCTCACAGTCTACGATAGAAATAAAATTTCATGAAACTGGAAATGTGAAAACTATTAAAAAATCAGGTCGAAATGTAAAATTAGATGAGGAAAAAAGTTAATGTACTGTTAGCGATTGAGCAAAATCCGCATATGACAAGTAGATAACTTGCCGCCGACAATGATGTAAGTAAATCATCGACATTGAGTGCTTTACTTAAAGTTCAGTTGGTTCAGGAGTTAAATGGGGATGATCCTGATAGGAACAATTCTGTGTACTGATGATGGACAGAATGGAAGCAGATTTGCAGTTCATAAACAAAATCGTTTTTTCTGATGAAGCTACTTTTGATTTAAATGAAACGGTTAATAGACAAAACTGTAGATATTAGAGCAGAGAAAATCATCATTGGATGTGTGAGGCTCACACATAATATCCCAAAAAACTTAACGTTTCGGCTGGTATCATTAACAACAAAATTATTGGCCCTTAATTTTGTGAAGGTACAGTTAATGATGAGGTTTATCTATATTTTTTTATGAACTTTTTACAGCCTACATTGAAAATACTTTTTCCTGATGTTAATTATCCAAATGCAATAGATAGATCAATTTGGTACCAACAAGACAGATCTCCACCGCATTACAAACGTATTGTTAGAAATTATTTGATCGAAGTTCTTCCCATTAAGTGGATTGGAAGACGTGGAACGATTGGATGGCCGCCTAGATACCCCGATTGGACTCATCTCGATTACCTCTTATGGGGTTATTTAAAATCAAAAGTATATTTCAATAGACAACATAACCCCTGAGGTGCTACAAAATTCCAAGATCGACTTGCTTATTGACAAGAAGTGAATGGTGGTCCTTTTGAACATTCAATTTGATTGTAAAATAAATTGAAAAATACTTCCTAAACATTATGTGACATTATTTCCTTCATTCTACGTGAAGTATACAAATTTTACATTTTCAAAATAAATTTTCTGTTATGATTACACCAAATTTGAAAAAATTAAGATTGCTGAACAAAAACGAAAATCCCTTCCGAACAAAGTAACACACGACCCCCCTTTACATTTCAAATTTTTGAGAGATTGCTAATAATTCAGAGGGGGTGCAAGAGGGAGGTAATATTTTCATACTGTGAATTGTCAAATTGACAATAGAAATCGACATGTTTCAGGTTTTTTTAAACAAATACTAAATAACACTAAAACTGAATTTATTCCATACTTATGGACCGCACTGTATATATATATATATATATATATATATATATATATATATATACTTCTGTAAATTTTTTGGGTTTCTAGTTCGTGTGTAAAGAAAGTTCAGTAATTCATTATTTATTTATCAATGAAACGTTTCGTTTTGGGGCTCCAAAACTTCTTCAGTTGAATATTTATGTTTTTTTCTGAAAAGGAGAGTTATGGTTATGGCAATATCACATTTTTGTTGCCTCTTTCTTACCTCAAAACACTTATTCATAAATGTCCACATGTTGATACTTTTTTTTGGGGTATTTTGTATTTCTTTATTTTAATTAATTTTGTTTTTGTTTTTTAGGTTATTGTTCAATTTGTGGCCAATAGGGTGTTAATAGTCGATTAGGAATTCGTTGTTTTTTTTCAACTTGGCGTTTTTGGAAATAGTTTCATTCATGCTGAAATATCTTATTGAACTCCCTTCAACATGGAAGAACAAACATTTCATTATAATGAGATTTTGTTCATATTATCGTCACTTTTTATCCTCTTTGTTCTCTCTTGACGAGCTCATCCATAAGTTCCGGTCTGACATTTTCCTCTGACATCTACGCCAATATATCGTTCGAAATGTTTTTTTTTTCCATCTCCGGCAAGCAAAAAATATCATAAGAAATCACGTTCAGCTGTGAGTTCTCCTTATACCATTCAGACTTGTTTCCTGTGAGAAACATTTCTCCTCATATCTGGAACGGCGGTAATTTCGATTGATCGACTATTTCGGATGGCATCCGGAAAGAAACATCCGTTTTGCCAGCGTATGTGGAGAAAATTGAAAAATTTTTGTTTGGTTCGTTCCGACAGTACAATTTGTAATTCCAATAAATTATTTCATTGGGGTAGAACTCATTTCATTTTCCTCTCCAACATTCTCTATATTATCGACAAGTTGCTTGCGCTATTTTCCAATTTGATTTCTGTATAGATGTCTCAAAGGTCTTCGATAGTTTTAAAATGTCCAGTTTTTGTACACATCACGAAATGGAAATGTCAACCAATTTTGAATTCTCAGTATGGAGAAGTCAACATCATGAAATCCCTCTGGGAATTTTACCAGTACATGACGAGAGATTCAATAACAAAGCTGCTAGTGTCAGTACGTAGTACGAAATTAGGCCGGTTGGAAATTCCTAGTATAATTTCTCGGCATTAAGCAGTTTTTCGAAAAATAGAGTCATACTTGGTTGGAATTTTAGGCAGTCACCTAACGTTGGTCAAGTGTGTATAACACTGATAGTTATTTCACAACTATCAAATAGTCTAGTGAGTTTCCTGCGAAAAATTATTCCAAGTCTACTGAAAATATGAGCGATGGTTCATTCGATTCGGGATGTCATTCTGAGAAAGATAAATTTGCTATTTTTAATAACAAAAAATTTAAATTTAAACGCCCTTAGTTTTCTGGCAATTGCTCAGAAACTATTGATGATAGAGAAAATGGAAGAAATAGATTTTTGAAATGGAGGAAATTTTACATTAAAAAGTTCCCACTCCCGGAACTCTACAGGGCGATTCAAAAGTACTTTGACAAACTCCGGAAGGTGATTCCTCACAATATTCTGATATGAATTGTACGAATAAATATATGTCCGGAATTGCTTCGTTTCCAAGATACAGGGTGTTAACGTTTTTTTTTTAATTTTTTTCAAATAACTTTAGAAATGTTATTATTGCTCTTACTCTAGGAGGCGCCACCTACACGTCTTCTTCTTTTTCGAAGATTCATAACTTTTTTGAGCGTACTTCTAGCACATTTTTCAGTAAAAAAATCAATTGCTCTATCATATCTACGTAAAAAATCTAACTCTGTTACTTACAAGTCGCTATAAGCAACCGTTTTCTAGATATTTGGATTTGAAAATTTCAAGTCGATTACTCGATAATCGATGCGTGTGTTTGTGTGTTATTACCATTATTTTGAATTATTCACAAGAATGCTTAGGAAATGAATTTGAAGTTTGAGTAAGTAGTTTTGGTTTTTTGTAGGGGGCACCCCCTATTCTATTTATTTTTTGTCGTTTGAAATAGTTATTTTTGTATCAAGGGTGCAAAATCTGTATTTGTTTTTATAAAATTTGCAAGAAATATCAACATTTTATTTCAAGAAATTATGAATATGTAGAATAAAATAAAAATAAAGGAAACAGAATTGTATTCGAATAAATTGTTCAAAGTGTCCACCTTCAGCGAAAATACAGGCATTCAGTCTTCTAGTCATCGAATCTCCTACCCGCTCAAAAATTATTGGTGTGTTTCTTATTGTTTCACAGGCGTCTACTATCCGGTTTCTTAGATCTTCTTCGTTCGCTACTGGAGTTTTATAAACTAGTGACTTCAAATGTCCACAAAAATTGAAATCCAGCGGGTTTAGATCTGGGGACCTTGTTGCCCACGCCTAGTTAGGTTTTTCTACACCCCTACCGATCCATCGATTTGGATGGACAGTGTTAAGAAATTCCCTGGCTTCAACGCTTAGATGGGCCGGAGCCCTATCATGCATAAACCACATGCGGATACGAGTTTCTAATGGTACATTCTGGAGTAATCCCGGCAATTCATTCTCCAAAAAGTATCTGTAAGTTGCGCCATTCAGTCGGAACGGAAGAAATAAAGGACCTATCAAGTAATTATCAATTATTGCAGCCCACACATTTACAGAAAATTGATACTGATAATGTCTTTCACTAACTGGGTGCGTATTTTCTAGAGCCCAAACATGGTTGTTATGAGAGTTTGTGATAGCAATTCAAGAGAAGTTTGCCTCGTCCGTGAAGAGTACATATCTTAAAAATTGAGGATTTTCAGCAAATTTTCTCAAAAACCACTGACACATAGCGTTGGGGAAAGTCTCGTGGCAAAAGAGCTCATACCCTTTGAATATGGTATGGATAAAATTGTTGATCGTGGATAATTCTCCAAAGTGTGGACTGAGTAGAATTGAGAGCTTCAGCAATTATTCTTGTACTTGTTTCTGGATTCTCCTCGAGAGCATTCGAAACAGCTTCTTCCCATTCTGGGAACTACCTGTTTTTGCCAAACGACGGTGGAGACTGGTAAATGTTGGAGCTGAAGGCAGTACTCGATTAGGAAATCGCTCCTGGTGAATACGTCTTGCTTCGAGCGCATTGCCATCCGCAAGGCCATGAACGAAATGCATATCGGCTAAATGGGCATTTTTGTTGAAATATTCATTTTTTGAAAATTCGTGTTTTAAAACTTACAGAAACTTCAACAAAACAACAAAACGTTTAACTGTCACATAATATGTAATTACCAAAACTACTTACTTAAACTTCGAATTCATTTCCTAAAAATTCTTGTGAAAAATGCAGAACAATGGTAATAACTTCAACACGCATCGATTATCAAATAATCGACTTGGAATTTTCAAGTCCAAATATCTAGAAAACGGTTGCTTATAGTGACTTGTAACCGTGGTAGCTTTTTTACGTAGATATGATAGAGGAACTGATTTTTTAACTGAAAAATGTGCTTGAAGTACGTTGAAAAAAGTTATAAATCTTCAAAAAAGAGAAAGACGTGAAAGATGGCGCCCCCTACCTGTAAGAGCAATAATAACATCAGGTTCGAATTTGACACCTCAAAAAACTTCTCATTACCAATTTTCGTTTAATTTCGAAAGTTATTTAAAAAATCGAAAATAAAAATAAAACTTCGACACCTTGTTTCCGGACATATATTTATTTGGACTATTCATGTTAGAATGAGTCTGATGTTCTTCGATTTCTTCTGATTCGCTTATGTCCACGTCGCTATCGTCACACATTCCATCAGTTAATGATGTGAGTTCACTTTCATACTTTGCTTTCTTGTTTTTGGGAAGTTGCTTCCTGGCATTCCTCTCACAAACTAATTCAGGACGACAGCGATATATTTTCTTCAAAACTGTCATCCTCGCTGCCTCTTCAATGGCCTCTTTTTTTGGGGTGTCTGTCAAGATGATGGTTTTTCCATTCTATTTTTCTCTATTATTTTTTCTAGGGACAGCTTTCGGGAAAGGCTTAATATCCTGTGGTGACAGGATGGCGCTTGTTGGAGACGAATTATGGTGAATAATCAATCCATCAGGTTGTATTTCTACAGACAGAGGTTCATCTGATTGTGTTCCATGAGATGAGTGAGGAATCGGAAGTTTTGTGACGTATCTTCAGATGAACATGTCATTTTCTGAGACAAATCTGAATCTCGAGTAAATTCCGGCTCTGGGCAGTCTGATACCGCAGACATTAAAAAGTCTTCTTCTCCAGAAGGTTCACTATTTTATGGACAAATGCCAGTTTCTCTAAATCCAGATATGACATTGGCTTCATCAGAAGAGCCCTCATGAGCTATATTTACTAGTTCTCCAACATCATACAACGTAATTGTGTTGTCCGTGTTACTAATCATCCAATTGTTGCATGCTGGATCTTATTCGGCTTTAAATGGACCATAAATGGAAACATCAAGAGGTTGCAGCCTATGGCTACAATGGGAAGAAAATGTTGATGGCTGTACACCTCGCCTTTTTGATGAGTACAACTTGAATGTTGCTCTCGTGATTATCGAATATAAGAAGTATAGGGTCATCTATCGAACAACGTGAATATTTTATAATGTGATCAAGAGCAAAAGCGGAATTTGTTTGGGTTATCCAACCGCTTCTGTGACTCAAACCTAGAATACCTTCAGGAGCTCGTTTTACGAAAGCATCATTTGGTTTAACTCTTGAAATATGAAACTGGAGCATTCATGATAAATAGAACAATCACGAATTGTCCACGTTCTGCCGATGTCACTCGACCAACTTGTTTTTGCCCACGTTGTGCAATTATTTTAGTTGGTTCATGTACTGTGGTCACGCCAGTTTCGTCACAATTATATATGCGATCAGGAGACAACTAGGATTTTTCATAGATTTTTTCAAATTGTTTGAAAATGTATCAACATTATGCTTGTTGAAACTCGTGACTTTAGAAAGGCTAGTCGCTTCAGGTGCCTTCAGAGAAAGTTTCTTATGCCTATCTCTGAAACCATAGAACCAATCTTTGCCTGCCAATCCTTTTTCTTTCCACGATTCTGGATAATTCAAATGAAGAGCTTTGGCATATTGGAAAGCAAGACCCCCTAACTTGGATAGTACTCAAGCCATAATACATTTTACTAGCCTTTACCAAATACCTGCTCAACAAATCCTCATGTTCTGGTGAAAATATGAGGCTGCAAGTGAGATTTTTTCGGAATACTATTTTATCTTCATTTTCGGCATTCTTATATTCATTTGCATGTCTTGACAATGTTGATTTGGAGATAAACATAGTGATAGCAACCTGCCTAATTGGCGAATGATTTTCAATAACCATTTTCACGGCTTGTAGAAAAAATCCGTTGGAAACATTTCTATCGGAACACTTTCTTTGCCACTTCCTCGGCATGATGCAAATCAAATCTGTAACAAATAGTACGATAACTCGAGGAAAAATACGGTACAATAAGTTGATCCTTAATTTTTTGTATTATAAACTAACCTCAATATCGAAAGTTTTCAGACGAAAATGAAAAATTTGAGTGTTATCCTTTTTGATCAGAACAGAAAGTGATTGGGAACTTACTAAATAAGTATGAAATATTTCATGTGATTCTTTTTAGTACTAATCATACCCATATTGTAATCTTTTTTGTTCTCAATAATCATTGAGAGGAGTTCTGGGACACGTCCCATACCACCCTGAACGCCATGTCTCGATCCTCCCCCTGTGTATTACAGTATCTTATTTCCGAATCATGAAAAAATAATATGTGACAGTATAGCCAAAACACAGGATAATGTCCTTATTACATCTAACTTCATATCAAACTGCCTTTGGTTGGTATCTCTATAAATTTTTATGAAATAATTGAACGATCGTGGGTACATGACTGATACTTTTTTTTTTGTTGTTTTTCCTAATCTGGTTAATGTTATCATCAAATTGAAAATGGATCAGTTAGTGGATTCGTTAGTAGCCCCAGTGGCATAAATATTTCAATTTGGTAATATATGAATTTCAGTTTAATTAGTATATTATTCATTGTTACAGTATTAAGAAAGTGTAAGAAAATTTAATATTGTCAGAAATTCCCTCATTTGCATAAATATTTGAAATAAGTGAAAGATGTGTGATGTGTTCTTTTCTATTTGTAATGAAGATCTATCTATCTGATATTACTCTGGATCATATAATTGAACCCATTGAAATTAATTTTGATGAGGATGGTGACAGCGTAACAGAACTAGCTATAGAATAACATGAATGTAAATGAATATAACTAGTATTTATTAAAAACTTTCTATTAACAAAAAATCGAACCGACGAAATACGGAACTGAAAAGTAAAGAATAAAACAAACCTTCTTAGTCTCAATAACTAAGCTCCTGAACTAATGTAAGTAACTAATTTTGAGTCGGCGCCAAACAATCAAGCAAATGAATTAGGTAAGGCGTGATATTCAGATAATTTTTTTGAAGTAATTCAATGATCTTCGTTGATTGTTCGTTTGGCACCGAGCTTAGTTATTGAGACTAAGAAGGTTTATTTTATTTTTTCTTTTCAGTTCCTTATTTCGTCGGTGTAATTTTTTGTTAAGAAGTTTTTATTTTTCAATATTTTGTGGCTGAAATCTACTTATTACTACCTACTTGTTTTTCGATTACTTCCAAAATACTTACTTACCCACCTTACTCCAACTGTTACCAGTTAAATAATGTGATTATCTACTTTTACTATTCGTTGTAATATAAATTGATTCTGTTGTTCTGGTTAGTTTATTTCATTACTTTGTATATCATTTCATCCTATCATAGAATATAATGATTGTGACGGATGTAGCAGAACAAAAATAATGACAATAGCGATCTGTCATTGTCAACTACATATGTGTGCCAATGTTCACAAGTGAAAAATCAATTATCTCGTATTTTTCCACCCATAAGGGTGGATAATTCCATTCGAAATCCAAACATGATCGACTATGAAGTATACCCTATCTAATTGAAAGAGAGTCATCCAAATCGAAGGACCCAGTACAAAGTTATGCCTGATAGAATCGGTTAACGGACCAGAATTCAGAGGGTGAGTGATCAATATCCTTCATTTCGCTACCCTTAGGGGTGGATTACATCTTTTGAATTCAAATGGGACCAACTTCGGAATACACGCTATCCACTGAAGGAAGAGTTATCGGAATCGGACATCTCAGTAGAAAGTTATGCGTGATCATACATAAAAAAAATATATACGGGTTGACTAGAGAACCTCCTCCTTTTTGGTTTCGTCGGTTAAAAATTTGTATTATTCAGGTAAGTTGATTTGATTGAATCATATGAGTATCATTACTTGTTTTCATTACAACTTCAAACCCGATTGAATTACATACATTGAATATATAACTATCTAAAGTCCGACCCTTTATACTTTGCTTGTTTGGTGCCAAGCTCTTGTATACACAATGCGATAGATATATGTAGTTTCATTGCAGTCATTATGTCGGAACCATTTATCGTGAAAAATACTATACATATCATTTGCGCCAAACATAAATTCACTACTGCGGTGTACAGGACGATTCCAAATCAAATATTAAAGTTATATTTCGTGTAATTTTTTTTTTAGGCCATTCGCTTCTGGTCTCCGGCCATGTTCAGTGCTCATCTAGAATATATATGATATGATTTCGATGTACAAGTATGAAAGCTTGTTCAGTACCTGTCATGAATAGAAAATCCACTTGATTGGAGTGAAACTTGTGAGCGTACTCACATGAGTTGTATGTTCCTGGTTCAAAGAATCTCCTTCATATTGTTAGTTCAAATCAATAAAAATTTACTAACTTTGGTATAGTTTAGCTCATTTAAACTTTTGAAAATTATTGGAACCTTTTTAAGCCAACCTTATATGGAATAAGGAGTTTGAAAGTCACCAGTTTATTGAAAATAATCGACTTTGTCAAGCCAACCTGATATAACACAGGGAGCTTGAAAGTCCTATCACCTGTTTGTTATCACAACGGAATCAACTTTGTCAAGCCAAACTTATACAGTGTGACCCATTTAAAATGGAACCACCTCGGTGGAATACGCATTTTTCAGTCAATCTAAAAAAAAATGAATATTAAGCATTAAAAACTGTATTTCGACACAAATTTTCATAACTTCAGTTTCATTTCCAAGGCACACTATGGTTTTTTTATTTGTCAAAAACGGCAGAAGTTTATTAGGCAATATTTGTTTTCAAATTTGATTACACCACCGGATTCGTAGTCGTTATGTATAAAAACCATCAAAACTTCATAAGAATATTGGTAAACAACGAAGTTACAACAACTTTAATTTTGGAAACAAAGTATTTCATTATAATTTTTATTTAGATTATAGAAATATTTAAAATCCGGCAACACTGCCGATACAGAGTAGAACACCAGTGAACTTGTACAGCAGAAATCCGAAG
Organism: Gonioctena quinquepunctata; assembly: GCA_018342105.1. Lineage (NCBI taxonomy): Eukaryota > Metazoa > Arthropoda > Insecta > Coleoptera > Chrysomelidae > Gonioctena > Gonioctena quinquepunctata. Next base: position 537,008 of record JAFIRS010000523.1, read on the forward strand.
TCAATAGCTCATTCCGTTCTACAGTTATAACTACTGAAAGTATGGTAATGTGAGCGATTTGTGGTGGAAGCGATTTTGTAATAAAAATCTGACTAGGCCACTGGATTTGTGAATTATATTTCCTTAAAATCATTTATTCAAGTGTATTCGAAAATGACAGAAAATTTAAAATCTTCAAGTTATGTAGTGGTACATTTTTCCATAGCTGATAAAAACGAAATGAACAGAATCAGTTTTAAAGTATCAAAATTATTTATTCAATAATAAAACAGAAAGCAGGACAAAAACTGTCCCCTTTAAATTCTGCAAAACTCAACTGAAACAAGTTTTTAGAGAAGGTATCAATAATTTGAAGAAAGCTGAACTAATACGTAAGGTATAGGTTAGGTATACTGTGATTTTGACAGCTAATCATAAATAAAATAATAGTTGTTAGTTACGTGCATTTAATAATGGCTCTGCAATTATCATTAGAATAAAGAATTGAAATTGTGAGAGTTTCTGGGGACAATTATCATAGTGAAAGAGAAGTAGGTAGGATATTTAATCACAGACATCCAAATCGACTTTCCATTGACAGAAGCACCGTTAGTAATGGGATCGAGTAAAAATAGCCCTGTCAAAGTGGAATTTGCATCGAACATCACTAAGAAACAAGTTTTTGCAAACTGTAAAAAATTGAAGGGAACCGGGATCTCGATCTCACAAGATCTTACAACCCGACAAAGAGAAGAATTAGCAGTACTAAAAAGACATCTGCAAACACACAAACAAAACAAAAATGAAAACGCTTGTATAAAGGGAAATAAATTGGTGGTGAACAAAATAGAATACACAGTGCAACAACTTCTCGATTTTGAAGGAGGTGAAGACGAAGGGACCAATTCAAGGAGCGTCCCATCAACTCCCACTCAACCACTTCTGCGTGAATTAGACGAGGAGGAAACAACAAAACCTGTCACCCCATCCACCAAACCAAGTGGAGCCAACAAGAAACTGATTTCAAACCAAACTCCCGGACAAAATTTAGGAAAAATCAAAACTAGGTTAACCAGTGAAAGGGAAAAGAAAAATAAAAACCTCAACTGAATATTGTGTCATGTGAAGGTCCTCATTAAATTGAGTTCAAATTTCCAAATGTCTGTTAGCATAGTTATATATTACTACTGTCGCCCTTAAATACCAATTAGTTTATTATATTACTACATATATAGATGGATCCATATATTAACAATTTCATTGTAGAGAAAATAGATGATTTCACCTTGAAAGACCACAATGAACTGAGAAATATTCTATGTGTAAATCAAAATAATAATAGTTTTACGATACTACATAATAACATAAGAAGTTTGAACAAAAACATAGACGAGTATAAAGTTTTCCTAACAAATCTAGCAACCGACATTGACTGTATTGTTTTCACCGAAACACGACAAATAGATCACTTACCTCTATACAACTTACCAGGATATGACCTCATATATAATGATGGCCACTTCAATCAAAATGATGGAACAGTGATGTATATAAAATCCAGTTACACGTATACCTACAGAATATTACAACTAGGAGCCAGCAACACTATTGAGACAACAGTGCAACTCCCCAACAAAAAATGCATAGTTATAACAGCTTACTACAGATCCCCGTCGTTGAATACCTGTGAATTCGTAGATGATCTACACGAGTATCTCAAACTCCACAGCACTAATAATGGATTATATAGTCTCTTTATAGGCGATATCAATATCGATCTGCTCGATGAAGAAAATGGAACAGTAAACGACTACTTGAGCGTCCTGAATGAGTTTGACTATAGATCAACAATAAACAGTCCTACAAGAGTCCAAGGAAATACTAAAAGTTGTTTAGACCACATCTTTTTCAAATCCAAAATATGTGCAATACGTGATCATATCCTACCTATTATAACAGAAACAAAAATAACCGATCATTACAGCACAGCTCTACAAATTATACTCAATGAAATTCGACCAAAAATAAATAAGTGTACATACAAAAAACATATAAATAGTTCTAAACTTCGTCGAATACAAGAAACGTGGAATGCAGTTTATTCAGCTGAATCTGTCGATGCTGCAACTGAAACATTTTTAGAGACAATCTTATCGAATATTAAGCAGTCTACAGTTAATTCTAGAATAAATCGAAAAAACAAAAAAATTACACCTTGGATTACCAACGGTATCATAAAATCAATAGAAACAAAAAACAAGCTTTTTGGAATTGTGAAAAAATATCCAGAGAATCAGGACCACAAAACACGATAGAAGAAATATAGAAATAAGCTAGTCAGTGTAATAAAAGAGCAAAAATATAAATATTACCAAAAACAAATTACGCAGAATCAATCCAACACGAAACAACTATGGAACATAGTAAATGAAATAAGTAAATCTAAACAAAAAAACACCACCATAAATAAATTACAGGATGATTCTGGCAATATTATTGAAGATAAAACACAAATTGCAGACTATTTCAATAAAACTTCCACAGAAATCGGCTTCAAACTGGCCAGTGATATACTTCAAAATCCTGATTATATTCCGCATCGGCCCACCCTTTTAAATAGTTTTGTCCTAACTCCCACTTATGAAAACGAAATAGTTGACATTATTAACAACCTGAAGTTGAAGAAAGCCCCCGGATATGACGAAATAAGAGCAGAAACCTTGAAACTCGTTGCGCAGTACATAACAAATCCCTTGATCTACATATTCAGCAAATGTATGGAGAACGGCATATGGCCTACCGTCTTCAAAAAAAGTGTAGTCACACCCATTTTCAAAAAAGGTGACGAAACTATCGTGACAAATTACCGGCCTATATCTTTAATTATCACCCTGTCAAAAATCCTTGAAAGGATCATAGCAAATCGCTTGAATTCTTACCTTCAAAAATATAAAATAATCTCAGACAACCAGTTCGGATTTAAAAAAAATTGTTCAACGGAAGATGCAATCTTACTTCTAACGGAAAAAATATATGATGCAATGAATGCGGGAAAACCATGCCTGGGAGTATTCCTTGACTTGTCAAAGGCATTTGACACAGTGAGTCACAGATTACTACTAGAAAGTCTCGAAGACATTGGAATTCGTGGAATCGAAAACAGACTATTTAAAAGTTATTTGGAAAACAGAAATCAAATTGTAAGAATAGAAAATATAAACAGCGACAACCTCCCAATTCAATATGGTGTCCCTCAAGGTAGTGTCCTCGGCCCAATATTATTTAATATATATGTGAATAACTTGTTCTCTATTGCGTCGAATGGTACCATTGTGGGATTTGCTGATGATACGGTAGTCCTATATACTGCAGATACGTGGCCAGAACTCAAACAAAAAGCAGAATTGGACTTCAGCACAATACACGAATGGTTGAAATACAAACTATTAACTTTGAATATCGAAAAAACATGCTACTTGCCATTTTGTTGCAATACCACCACAATTCCACTCTTTGATCAACTCTCTATCCGAGATGGCAGTCAGACATATGACATCAAAATGGAAACCAAAACTAAATATTTAGGAATATATCTTGACATACATATGAAGTGGAATGTACACATCAACTTTGTATGTAAAAAACTCAGATCAATGCTATCAAAATTTAAATACTTGAGTACAATTCTAACAATACCACAGTTAAAAACCCTATACCATGCTTTAATCGAAAGCCAGATAAGATACGGGTTGGTCACATGGGGAAGTGCATTGAAGAGCCATTTACATCCACTTTAAATTTCACAGAAATATCACCTCAAAATCATTTATAAGAAAAAAAGAACATTCTCATCCAAAGAACTTTTTCTGGAAACAGAGGTGTTAGATATACGTCAACTATATTACTTTAAAGCGGTTGAAAGATACCACAAATCAAAAAATTTCTCATATCCCAAGCATTCGTACAGCACTCGACAAAAGAAGTCACAGCTTGTACCGCTAGCGCAAAAAGCAATTGGACAACGCTCTTACTCCATCCTAGCTCCAAAATGCTATAACACCATACCACCAATAAAACCATAATCCAAAAAAAAAACTAAGAACTCACATTATTGTACTGGGACAACAATACGCCACTAACTTAATAGAACAAACTAATTAAAATTTACTGATTCATCCTTTTAAGACTCTAACTAACTAATACTTCGTGGAAAAGTAGCGAACTTTACACAACTTCTACAGGAAATCATCTCTTTTTTATGATACTGACTATTAATTGTGATCTATTGCTTATACAACGACTGTTCTAGTTTATGTTACTCCTTTATATTGAATCTCGAACAGTTCTGCTTTTGTGATATTCAACTTATGAAATTGCAAATAAAATAATTGTTTCACTCCATAGATATACCCACGCTCAAGGCTTTTCCTTGTGGGATTTTTTATTTAGAGATAATTTTTTTAATAATCTTTTATTCTTCTAGCATAATTTTATATTTATATATAGTAAATGTACCAAAATATTGTATATACCCACGCTCAAGGTTTCCTTTTGTGGGTCTTCCTTGTTTATTCAGAGGAATTTTTTTTTTATGATACTTGTATAATTTTATATTTTATATAGTACTATATTGTGACACTTATATACTTGTGGGATTTTTATTTAGAGATAATTGTTCAATAATTTTCTATTCTTCTAGTATAATTTTATATTTATATATAGTAAATGTACCAAAATATTGCTATATACCCACGCTCAAGGTCTTCCTTTTGTGGGTCTTCCTTGTTTATTCAGAGGAAATTTCTTTTTTTATGATACTTGTATAATTTTATAATTGATACCTATATTCTTCTTATAATCTATATGCTATACTTCTTGTAATCTATATGTCATAAACTGAATAAACATTATTATTACATTATTATTATAGTATCATCACAAAATGCTCGGTATTGGGCTACTGAAAATCCGCACTGGGTCATATATTGTAGAAGTCAATATTCCGAAACAGTTAACGTTTGGTGTGGTATAGTGAAAGATAGAATAATAGATCCAATTTTTTTTTAATGAAGACGGAAATTTTTTTGGAATTTTGAAATAACCAATTATTGTACGAAATAAAAGAAATTCCACTTGCGGAACGAGTAAATTTAAATTTTCAGCTCGACGGCTGTTCTGTTCGCAATCCCAGGATTTTTAAACTGTGGCTAAATGACCAGTTCCCAAATCATTGGATAGGACGAGGTAGTGACTCAATTAAATGGCCACCTAGATCGCCTGATCTAACAATACTAGACTTTTTTCTATGGGGTATTCTGACACAAAAAGTATATAAAACGAGACCTAGGAATCGAGCTGAACTCATGCATAGAATATGACAAGCTTGTGCCGAAATTACACCTCAACAAATAAGAAATAGTGTAAAAAATATTCGGAAGAGATACGATAAATGTATCGAACTGAATGGAGGTTTGGTAGAAGCCACAAAAATTCCAATATTTAGTTTTACTATAATGTTTATTTTAGTTTTAGTTTTTGCTTAATTCCAATTTATTGATGAATAAATACTTTAAAGCTTATTTCTATTCATTTTGTTTTTATCGGCTATGGAAGAATGTACTACTGCATAACTTGAGAATGAATATTTAATTTTCTGTGGCGTAGTCAGATTTTTATTACAAAATCGCTTCCACCACAAATCGCTCAAATTACTATAATTTCAGGAGTTATAACTGTAGAACGGAATGAGCTATTGACGTCGGATTTTCGCTGTACAGTTCACTGGTGTTCTTCTTTGTATCGGCAGTGATGCCAGATTTTAAATATGTCTATAATCTAAATAAAAATTTATAATCAAATACTTTGTTTCCAAAATTAAAGTTGTTGTAACTCCGTTGTTAAGCAATATTTTTTTATGAAATTTTGAAGGTTTTTATTTATAACAACTATGAATCCAGTGGTGTAGTCAAATTTAAAAACAAAAATTGCCTAATAAACTTTTGCCGTTTTTTGAGAAAGAAAAAACCATAGAGTGCCTTCGAAATGAAACTAAAATTATGAAAATTTGTGTCAAGATACAGTTTCTGTTTGATGCTTGATATTATTATTTTTTTATTGATATTGATTGAAAAATGCGTATTCTACAGGGGTGGTTCCATTTCAAATGGGTCACACTGTATAACATATGGAGTTTGAAAGTCTTTCCACCAGTTCCATGGAACTTTAATTTTCGATGATAAAAAGTTCATCCTACGCATTGATTTTTTAGGGACAAGTTCGTTACTTCCGTTGAACAGGACGAACTGAAGAACGAGAAAGAAGCACATCCATCACTCACGCGGAGTTTTTGGAGCAAAAACTATCGCATATCGTGTTTATATACGGACCTGGTTCGATAAAATGTAAATTCACGATGGTGACACAGCATTTTTGCCTTCTCGGCATGCATGAAATGCCAACGGGAGGCTCCGGAGACACGAAGAAAAGATTTCGTAGGATGTGATAGATGATCGCAGAGTATGACCTGATTTAGGGAATTGGCAGGGACACTCTCGTGGAGTTTTATGATTCACGGGATTATGAGTTTTGATGAAGTTTTATGATTTTCTTCGGAGGTTGTTTACTATGAACGTTGTTGGAATATGAATTACTCTACTTCATATATGTGAAGACGAGAACATTCATTTCTCTGCCCCTGAATTACGTGCTCACGATACCAAATATTGTCTTATAATAATGACGTTTCAGTAAAAGATCTAACCGACTCCTGGAAAATATGTTTTTCCTAGGAGCGTGCGGAAATAGTTATTTTCAATGCTAGATTTCAAAATGCTATTTTTGCAATCGAGAAGGATAGCGAGCAAAATAAAAACATTCGAGAATGCAGAAAAAATCGCAATCGAGTATCAAATAAATAATTAAATATGTGAAAAGAAAATTTCGACATTTGCAATCAATTTATTTTTACATGTATGTTATCTATATTTTATTGCACATATCAGGTACATTTCAACAAAATATTGAGAACGTAACCAAAAAATGTTTGAAAAATTAAATATTCTATATATATAGATATATTGTTGTGGTTACGTTCTCAATATTTCTGTTGAAATGTACCTGATATGTGCAATAAAATATAGATAACATAAATATATATATATATATATATATATATTTATATATAAATATATATATATATATATAAATTTTGAAATAACGACTGAAAATTGGTATGAACAGGGGGAATATCGGAGATATTTAGCACACAATATTCTATAAAATCTCCATCGTATTAAAGAGTTTTTATAGTTAACACTTTCTGACTGAAGATCCCCTTTTTATATATATATATTCTTCAATTTCCCGGAATAATGGTCTGATTCAGTCAATTCATATAATTTCTCTTAACTACGTTTCGACATGGTATTGGTCATCATCAGGTTGAAACACTAAAATTAAAAATATGGAGTTTGAGACATATTTAACTTAACACAATATTGAAATGTATGCACTAAAATAATCCTTTCTAATGGTTCGAAATGAACACATTTTTTCAACTCAATATAAAAATATCCTTTACATTTATGAGAGTATCAACTTAAAAATTATTTTATTTGAATTCTGCATTCGCATCGTACGAACGTTATTGTAGGTGTGTGACTGCGTCGAAGTTATCGGGAATGTTTGCTTATCTTTCATGGATAAGTACACCGTATTGTTCATATTGAGTTATAGTATATGAGCCGGATTGTATTTTTTTCGGCAGCATGTAAAGATCAGTTTTAATTATTATTACTATGAACAAAGTTAAAAAAGGTTGTTATAAATCTGGCTTTAGTTTTTGATATCATTTCTATTGTTAATGCTATTGGGAACTTTTTTAATATGTATCATTTCAAGGAATGTTCTGACTCTTGGATTCCTTTCTTTGGTCAAAATTTCAACGTTGTTAGTGTCAAACTTATGTTGATTTTCTTTTTCGTGTTTGGATAATGCTGTAATGTCGGTTTTTGAGTATTTGTGGGCGTACTCGTTTCTGCAAATATTGTTTTGTTTGACCTATATAAGTACTTTGACAGTCTTTACAAGGTATTCTATATACTGCAGGAGTTTGTTTTTTTTTGGTATTTCTGGTTTTAATTTTGAATAAATGGTTTTGTTCGTATTTTTCAGTCGGTGTGAAATAGTTATGTTGTGTTTTTCCATTGTTTTATTAATTTTATTCGATAGTTTGTCTATGTATGGTGAAGGTATGTATGTTGTTGTTGTCGTGACTTCATTATCATTTCAATTGTTGATCGCATATATTCGTTTTTTCATCGTTTTTTCTGCAAAGTGGCTGGGGTAATTATTTTCATTCAATATATTCTTGATTATGTCTATATTATTTTTGCTGAATTTTGGGTGAGCAAGCTTTCTAGCTGTCATTTAAATTTTGAATAATTTTTTTTTTGTAACCAAGTGGTGCGTTTGACAAATAGTTTGTGTAACGATTTGATGCATTTGGTTTAATAAACCAGTTTGTGAAAATGTTTCCAGTATTGTCGTGTATTATTGTTGTGTCGAGAACATTTATTTGTTTTTCTATTCCTTTTTCTATTGTAAATTTCAATCTAGGATGATATTTATTAAATTTTTCTAGAATTTCATCAACTTTGTCAGTAGGAATACAGGTTAAACAATCGTCTACATATCGTTTGAAGAATATTGGTTTGAAAGTTAGTGATTTGATGATCTTTTCTTCAAGATACTCCATAACCAGTTTTGCTACTGTTGCGGCAATTGGAGATCCCATTGCAATTCCGAATATTCGTGAGTAGTATTCATTTTCATATTGAAAGTATGTTGAGGTTAAAAATTCAAAACAAAAATTGTTATTGAAATTTCTGGAAAACTCTAATGGCGGTTCGTTTCTGCATGTCTGTTAACTAAACAATCCGTCGCGACTTATATCACGTGACTGGACTGGATCCGAGAAAAACTCAACTGGAATGACATTCCAGGAAACAGACCCGGGAAAGAGTACATCAAAGGCCCGTGCCGGAAAAAACAGCCGACCTGCAAACTTTAAATAGGGGACAACTGAAAATCATTACGGGGCTGATTACTGGACATGTGCCAGTAAAAGAGAACCTTCATAAAATGAGACTGTTCAATGACAACCTAACATGTAGATTATGCAGTGGGGAACCAGAAACAGTATCACACATACTGCGCAACTGCGGAGCCCTGGATCGCAGAAGACAGTCAATTTCCGGACAACCAATTGGTGAACCGATACTCTACAGCACACACCCAGTAAAGAACTTGTACAAACTTGTGCAAGGCATGAAACTACTGGAGTGGGTGCTGTAAATGTGGAAATTTCCTGACAGTTCTAACAATCATTCAAATTTTGTCATTTTGTGTCATATGAAACGATTTGACCCAATCATGTCAACATTACACTGGCTATTCCACGCACCTTGGAATTTTCACAAAATCTGACAAATCAAAATCCAAAGAAAGCTTGTATTATCGCGAAAACACCAGCTGCCTTTCAATTCTAATTGGTCTATCAGCATCGTGTTTTCAACGACGTAACCATGGATACGGATCGCAATGCAAAGATGTAAAATAAAAAGGGTTAAAAGTGAAAACCAAAAATTGAAGAAAATATACCCAGTAACACAAAAAAAAAAATCTCATAAGGAACCATTTATACATTTCTAAAAAAATTGCAAAATAGCAACGAAAGAATAGCAGTCATTCTAAAAGAATGGGCATTCAATATGCGGAAAATTGATGGTAGTGATTACAAGGAGAGTGTTATTGAAACCATATGGAACACTACTGCAAAATTAGCACAACAAAAATATTTTTGTGAGTATCAGAGACATATTGATCCCTTCATAGATATAATGTCCAAGGAGGCGAGGGCGGCTCGAGATAGTAAGAAATAATTGTTGCAAGCTGTACCCGAAAAAAAGGAAATGAGTTCTGTCGCTATGACTTCAGACGACTATAGAAATATGTGCTTACAATGGGACGAAGACACGCTAGAGAGACTCCAAAAACAGTTTTTTCACTTAGCTGCAGTAGAACTAGCTTGGATAGGTACCGAAGCAATTTTTTCCATGTTCCATTTTTTTGATAAAGAGACTGACAACAAAGGCTGTTTAATAAACAGAATTGCATATATTCCGATATTCTCCAAAACCCGCCAAGGTGATGATAAAAACTGTGCAGATACTAAATGGCTAATTCAAAATTTGAAGAATCCTGGAATGTGTCCTGTGAGATTATACCGGGAACTTATATCGAAAAGGGGAATTATTACCAATGACAGACTTTTTCTGAAAATGAATGGCAAGTGGAATAAATATAATAATGATAATTGGTACAAGAAATGCCCTATTGATATTAATACAATATCAAAATGGACAAAACTCACTGCAGAAAAGATAGGATTAGACACTAAAAAACTAAAAACAACAAATCACTCTAAATTTGAATTATTTATTATTATTAAATTTCTTCCTCTCATTCTGTGGTATTTAAATTTTTTTGACCTTTCGCTTTGTTCGTGAAATAGTCTTATGAAATACCACTCGTGATTGAATTCATCTTATGAGTCTGTCTTTTATTTCTGAACTCAACTGAGTTGCTTGAAGAAAACACCACGAGTCCACAGGACAAGCAACTCAGTTTCGTTTAGAAATAAATCGACAGACTTATCGCGAAAATTCAGTTACTAGTGGTATTACTACTGATAATTGCATTCAGTGCAATTATCAATCACTATGACAACACGATTGAGTTTGACAACTGCATTCCAAATGAATTCCAAAATGTCACGTTTTGGCAATGCGAATGTTCAAAGTATAAATGCGCTAATCAAAAAAAAACAGAAATACAACCTACGGTCACAAATATATTTGGGGAATATTTATGGAATTTCGCTGCGAACGAGAATATGAATTGAATGAACATAGAAACTTGGAAGAATTGGCGTTGATACTAAAAGATTGGGCGGTCAATATGAGAAAGAAAGACCGGACCGAATTTAAAGAAGCAACGGTGAAGACAATGTGGAATGTTTTGTGTAAACTTTTGCAAGAAAAGTACTATAATGACTATAATATTATGATTGGCCCGTTTATAGTGAGTTTAAACAGCAAGTAAAATAAAATAAGAAATAAAATAAAGTAAAATAAGAAATAATAATTTTCAGACTGTTTACAGAGCTGAGTAAATCAATGTTAAAAGTAAGGAGCTGTCAATCGAAATTTGGGATTTTATGTTGAGGTTACCTCAATTTCAATTACAGGTACTTGTAAAATTGATCGCTGTTATTGTTCATTAAATAAAAAATAAGCTACTGTTGACAATACTAACAATATTATAAAATTTTCGTCATCTAAAGACATTATTGGCCAAAAACTAAATATAAAAAAATGGCCCTGAACACACCATTTTCCAGTTATGAAAACAAAAACATACACTAGGACTGAAAAGCTATTATATCATGCCCATCTATCATCAACTTACGTCAATTTGTCTAAATTATTCAGTATGTACATATGCCTAACAACTGGTCAAAGTAAAATGAAATAAAAGCTAAAAGTTAACCATTAACAATATAGTATTCAAACCACCCTGAGATTCCCGCGATGCAATCAGGAAGAAACTACAAGCAGATCCATGTAAACATAAGTCCAGTTCAGTTTCGTTAAATTTGTCAAAATAATATTGCTATGGGATGAAAATACTCCTGAAGGTCTTATGCGTAAATTTAACCATATTGCTGCTGTAGCATTAGCGTGGCGAGGAGGAGAGGCAGTTGCTTGTCTGGTGGATTTTTTTCAAATCGAGAAAAATAACGATGACTCTCCATCAAATCGCATTGAATACAATCCGGTGTTCAGTAAAACGTGCCAAGGTGGTACTGAAAGCTGTATAAGTAGTAAATGGTTGGTTTCCAGTAGTGAAAGACAAAGCTGCCCTGTAAGTCTTTTTCATAAACTGATATCAAAATGAGGCGACAATATTACCTCACCACAACTGTTCTCAAAACCAAATCGACACTGGAAAAATGAAACTGACAAATGGTACGATAATGTACCTAGAAAAATCGAATTTAAACGGTTTTCTTCACATAAAGGATTCAATATAAAATTGAACCAGAGAAAGGTAGATCTCAGGTGAAAAACAACTACTTTCCTGGCAAATACCACGCAGAACGTTGAATGATATTCACCTGAAAATCCATGCATACTTCCATATAATATCAATGGACATTGAATGCAAATGTTTCTTTCTGATAAGCTCGATTATGTTTAATTTATGTCGTGTTCACCTAACAATCCGCATACCGGTTTCAGGCTTCTTGGCCTTCATCAGTACGGAGTAGTCAACCAGCCAAAGGTGCAAAGAACTCTGGCTGAAGTGAGACACAACGTAAACAAACCATCATCGATCTTGTAACACCTATAGGTACGCCGGAAAAGATAAACTTTAACTGGCGGTACCTAGTGACAGAAAGAAACACTCCGAAAATCTCCCACCTCGATAGGTTTCTAAATAAAAGATTCCTTCTCAGTAGGAGTGGCAAGCCCGTCTAGCATATAGTGAGAGATAAGTGCCATGTGAAGTGGAATGAATAGAAAAATCGAATTTAAACGGTTTTCTTCACATAAAGGAATCAATATAAAATTGAACCAGAGAAAGGTAGATCTCAGGTGAAAAACAACTACTTTCCTGGCAAATACCACGCAGAACGTTGAATGATATTCACCTGAAAATCCATGCATACTTCCATATAATATCAATGGACATTGAATGCAAATGTTTCTTTCTGATAAGCTCGATTATGTTTAATTTATGTCGTGTTCACCTAACAATCCGCATACCGGTTTCAGGCTTCTTGGCCCTCATCAGTACGGAGTAGTCAACCAGCCAAAGGTGCAAAGAACTCTGGCTGAAGTGAGACACAACGTAAACAAACCATCATCGATCTTGTAACACCTATAGGTACGCCGGAAAAGATAAACTTTAACTGGCGGTACCTAGTGACAGAAAGAAACACTCCGAAAATCTCCCACCTCGATAGGTTTCTAAATAAAAGATTCCTTCTCAGTAGGAGTGGCAAGCCCGTCTAGCATATAGTGAGAGATAAGTGCCATGTGAAGTGGAATGAATAGAAAAATCGAATTTAAACGGTTTTCTTCACATAAAGGAATCAATATAAAATTGAACCAGAGAAAGGTAGATCTCAGGTGAAAAACAACTACTTTCCTGGCAAATACCACGCAGAACGTTGAATGATATTCACCTGAAAATCCATGCATACTTCCATATAATATCAATGGACATTGAATGCAAATGTTTCTTTCTGATAAGCTCGATTATGTTTAATTTATGTCGTGTTCACCTAACAATCCGCATACCGGTTTCAGGCTTCTTGGCCCTCATCAGTACGGAGTAGTCAACCAGCCAAAGGTGAAAAAACTCTGGCTGAAGTGAGACACAACGTAAACAAACCATCATCGATCTTGTAACACCTATAGGTACGCCGGAAAAGATAAACTTTAACTGGCGGTACCTAGTGACAGAAAGAAACACTCCGAAAATCTCCCACCTCGATAGGTTTCTAAATAAAAGATTCCTTCTCAGTAGGAGTGGCAAGCCCGTCTAGCATATAGTGAGAGAAAAGTGCCATGTGAAGTGGAATGAATAGAAAAATCGAATTTAAACGGTTTTCTTCACATAAAAGATTCAATATAAAATTGAACCAGAGAAAGGTAGATCTCAGGTGAAAAACAACTACTTTCCTGGCAAATACCACGCAGAACGTTATCAGAAAGAAACATTTGCATTCAATGTCCATTGATATTTTATGGAAGTATGCATGGATTTTCAGGTGAATATCATTCAACGTTCTGCGTGGTATTTGCCAGGAAAGTAGTTGTTTTTCACCTGAGATCTACCTTTCTCTGGTTCAATTTTATATTGAATCCTTTATGTGAAGAAAACCGTTTAAATTCGATTTTTCTATTCATTCCACTTCACATGGCACTTATCTCTCACCATAATGTACCTGTTGGAAGAAATACAATGGATGGATGAACTAAATCTGCTTCTGAGGCAATTGGCTTGAATGTGAAGGACAAAAAAATTACAAATCACTCGAATAGATCAACTGCTGTTAGCGAATTGGCAAAAAGTGGTGTGGAAGAACAACAATTGCTGAAAATTACTGGTCATAGCAATCAAAATTCTATAAAACCATACTTAAATCTTGATCAAGGACACCACAACAAGATTAGAAATATTATGCGTGGTAATAGATTTTCTCTATAGAACAGAGAACAGCAACGAATCTAATGTTAAGTTGAATTTCAATAATTGTACTTTCACTAACTGTACTTTCAATAAATAAATAAATGTTTCATTGTGTTGAGTTATACATTTTTTTGTAAAAAAAAAATTCCGCCGAATTTCCCTCGGACATTGACAAATGCCTCATAATTTTATGACACAATTTTCAAGCTTGTTGCTTGGTAACAGCCCTCAGCCTCCGGCTTCGGGCTGTTAGCAAGAAACGAGCTTTCGATTGTCATAAAATCAACTCGTCTATCATCAATGTCCTAGGGATACTTTTATTAGAAAATGGTTGTAAATAGAAATTACAGTCATTGGATACAAAATATTGTCGAAATATGGTTTTCTTTAGAGAAAAATTTACTACTGGAAATAGGCCAGCAGATCCAAGTGTCATCGGAGGTCTTGAACATACGAACCTACCGGGTGGAGTTTTCAGTGGGTAGCACGGAGACCAGTGAGCTCCACACCACCTTGCTACAGCAAGGTGTCCATAAAGCATTTTCTCCACCCTCCAAAAAAACTAATTTACTGAGTGAAGTGTCTGACTTTTCCATTGACTATTTGTTGCCTTTGCCAAACAAAGAGCGCAGAATTGATTCATTATGAACGAATATGAACGATTCGAGAAAAAAACAATTTGCAATTCTTCAACACTGTCCCGAATCCTTATTCGCCCATGAAATATCAGAAGTGTTATTGAAAACACAAAACGTTGCCAGATGGATTTTTAAAGGAGCATAATTCATAACTCCCTCTCGAATGAGATTATGAAGTGCTTTTGTATTCCATCTCTTGTAGATTCATATAACCATACATAACTTAATGGACCGAACGGGCTTTATGTGCTCCATAAACTCAACGTGTCCCTTTCGTAATTTAAATCGATTACGTTCCATGCCGATACTCTAAACTTTCCCCCTTTTGCAATATGTGTGAATATTTAAAAAACTGGCTGTTATGAACGGCTGTTTTCCTCAATTGGAAAGTTTGAAATGAGAGCATCAGAATGTATAATATTATAGTAGACCTGAAGGAATTGTGGAAAGTGATTTTACAATAGTGCTACGATGGAAGTACTTGATGATAATGAATTATTTCCTTTCGAAACCTAAATCACAAAAAATTCATAATAAAATGATGAATAAAAAACTCTTCAAAGCCAAGCATTTAGTCAAATGTATTGAAAAGTGAAAAAGTATTGCTTTGGATGTGGGACGTAGGATTATTCCGTGAGTTGAAGTTTCGAAAGCTTGTCGCGCAAAGTTTTCAGTTCGAATACAAAAGCGACAAGCTTTTGAATCCATAACTCACGGAATAACCTACTCCACACCCAAAGCAATTATTGTTTACTTTTTGGTGCATTTGAATAAAAGCTTGTCTTTAAAAAGCGTTTTAATTAATTATTTTAGTTTGTGCTTTTTAGTACTTGAGTATGCATTAACCTATGCATTTTTGTTAAAGCATCGTTATTATGATCCGAGCAGCATTATAGTGACGGAAACGGATACTGCAACTTCCACTTGGTGGTTATCACGTAATCACCACTAAATCTATCACTATACAGTGGAAATAACTGAAATTTTATATATGTATGGTTGTAGTCACGTAATTCCCATCTATGGTAGCCACTCCACAGTTCTAAAACCTATTAGTGTTATTTGAGGTGTCTGAAACATTATGGCCACTGAGCAAATCACTTTAAAAGTTTTCAAACTTGAAAGTGGAAAATAACCGTTTCGGTAACCCTCCTATACCACTTAAATATTACTTAGAAGTCACAGACACTTCCAAGAGAGTATGATAGTTTCGGTGACGTTTTGGTAACTTCCATAAAACCTTCAATGGGGCAGGCACTTGATTGTGATATGTGGTGATGGTTGTCATGTTCTTGCTATCTCCATAAGTGATAACCACAGTTCGCATTTGATAAAAGTCACTACAAATTACAATAACCTTTAAAATCACCATTCCGCGCGATGACGAAAGCTAACCTGAGTTTTCTCAAATTATTTTATTGTGGCTTACAAAAAGTTCGTTTTATCTGTTACGTGAAATGTGAATGATATTAATTCAATATGAAATAATAATAATAATAATAAATGGACTTTATTTTACTTGGCGGAGTTTAGCTCATAGCTATTCTTCCACTCAACCAAGTGTGATTCAAATTACAATGTCATGTACATTTATAATAACAATGATAATAAAAAATAATAATCATAGTAATGATATGAATAATAATAATATATGATCTGTGATAAAAATAGGTTAAAAAACAAATAAGTAGAGAAAAAGACAAAAAAAAAAGTAAGAGGAGATAATCTGGTAACATGAATTGCCAAAATGGGACTATCGCTGTTCATCCCGGAGATATTGTTCAAGGTTACGTCGGAAATTTGTGAAGGATAAACTTTTCATGTTTTGACTGATGGAGTTATACAGGACAACGGAGCGGTAAGAGAAAGATCGTTCGAAGAAAACAGTTCTGTGATGGGGAATTGACAAATTAGTGATATATCGAAGGTCTCTGCTGTGTACTTCTTGTCTGCATTGGAGTTTGTCAAGGAGGTAGAAAGGTGTTTTTGTCCTGAAAATTTTATGTAAAAATGTGGCATGATGAAGTTCTCTTCTGTTGTGCATTTTTAACCAGTCAAGTTTATTGATGTAAGGTGTACCCTGAAACCTAGGCCAAATATGAACCTCACGCATGCATTCTGAACTTCTTGGATTCTTCCTGATTGTATCCCATCAAGACATGGACCATATAGAATGTCGCAGTAGTTGAAAATCGATAAAATTAAAGTGTCACACAGGGTGATTCTCAAATTTCTTCCCAAAAAATGTCTATTGGAATAGAGACCCTTCATTATACAATATGCTCTTTTGATGAGATTGCTTACATGGTTATGAAATTTCAGGTTATTATCAATAACTAAACCAAGGCATTTAATTTTTTCGCAAAACTCGATCCTTTGCCCTTCTACCTCAATCGATACGCTATCTATAACCTTTTGCCTATCTTTTTCACTAGCAAATACAATCAGAGAAGATTTCGTGGGGTTAATATTGAGACAGTGTTTTTTAGACATTGAAACCAGCTGTTTTATCTCTTCATTAAGCAAATATGTCTGATCTAGAATATGTTCAGTTCTGGCCGAGTAGTAGAGATTTGTGTCGTCGGCATAAGTATGTATTTGAAAATGGTTTAGAACTCGATGAAAATCAGCAGTGTATAAAATGAAAAGGAGTGGGGATAGTACAGAACCTTGCGGAGCGCCATGCGATACGTTCAAATAACTTGATTTCATATTTTTAACCTGCACACACTGGCTTCTGTTTGATAAAAAGGAAGTAATTAAATTGTTTGCATTTTCTGAAAACCCGTAGTGGTGCAACTTAGATATTAAAAGGGTGTGATTCATAGTATCGAAAGCTTTGCTATAGTCCAGCGAGAGAAAAATAGTAGCCTCGTGTTTATCATACGCATGGATAATATCATCTGTTACCTAGAGAAGAGCAGTAGTGGTACTATGATCCTGTCTGAAACCTGATTGGTGAGCTGGTAGTATTTCATGTGCTTTTACGTATCTATAGATTTGTTCATGAGCCGCTTTTCAATTACCTTTGATAATGCTGGTAAAATATTAATTGGACGTAGATCGTTTAGTGTTGAGGGGTTAGAGATTTTAGTTATCGGAAAAATCATGGCAAAGTGAAACATGTATTGACAATATAAGTTAGAATGGGAGTTAGGAAAGGTATACATATTTTCAACATTTTAATGGAAATTTGGTCTGTACCAGTGGCATTACTTTTAATTGAATTAATAATTCTCTCCAGGTCCTCATATGATATATTGAAGAATTCCAGTTTATGTTCGGGAGGGCATTGAGAATTATAATGGTTCAATATTTCGTTAGATGGAGCAGAAGCCAAATCATTTACTGACTTAATAAAGTGGTTATTAATTATATTAGGGTCACTAAGATTTTCTGGGATTTCATTTTTATTATTTTTTTTTTCGAGACTATTTCTAATAAATTCAACGTGTTCCATAGTTTTTTGCTGTTTTGCTGATTTTGAATGAAAATAAGATATTGTTTTTTTTCAGTTCTAGTAGCAGCGGTCACCATGTTTCTGAGGTTTTTGTAGGTGTTCCAGTCTTCAGGTTTCTTAGATTTTTTGTATTTGGACAAAGCTAGATTTTTGCTTTTTATCATTATTTTGAGCGTATCCGTTAGCCAGGGGGCTTTCGGCTTACTTATTCTCACGGTTTTAACAGGAGCATGCACATTGAAGACACTTAGTAAGTATGTGTTGAATAAAGATACTATTTGATTTATATCGTCAGTTTGATAAATGTCATACCAAGGCATTAACCGTAGATCATCTAAGAAGTCGTCATAAACAAAATATTTATAGTCTCTGTGGGTTTTAAAGAGTTGTTGGGGTTTATTAACTTTGTACTGTAGTATACAGTACACCAAACAATGATCCGATATATCATCTGCGTTCCGGGTGTGTGTACTCACAACCATATTTTTATTGGTGACTGCGATTATATCAATTAAGGTACTACTGATTTCTGTTACTCTGGTGGGTTCATTATTCATTATAGACATGCCATATGCTTCAGTGAAATCTAAAAACTGAGCTGTATTATTATTACTTGTATTCAGTATGTTCAGGTTTATGTCACCTGCAAGGATAATTTCATCAACTGATGGGTAAAGAAAAGAAATTGTGTTTTCAAGCGCAGCAATAGAGTCTAATACATTGGTGTGCGGCGGCCTATACACTCCTCCTAGACCTATACAATTGTTTTGTATTCTTAACATTACCCAGAGCTGTTCAAGGGTGTGGTCAGAGTCATTATTTTCCAGAACTTCGAGCGATAAGAATGCTTTATAGTATATAGCTATACCCCCACCCCTATTGAGCCGATCTCGTCTAACAACTCCGTAGCCCTGTATACGAACAGTATCATCCTGTATATCCGGCGATAGCCATGTTTCCGTAATAACCACTACATCAAAATCATTCTCAAAAATCAGATTTTTCAAGCAATCAAAACCTGTGAACAGCGATCTCACATTGAGAGTGGCGATTTTAAGATACATGAGAGGTTATGTGCCTACCTCCAACATATTATTCTAATTATTGAAATAATATTCACAGTCAAGAAGAGGTAATAAATGCAAAACGATTAAAGAAAGATAGTGCATTTAATGCACTCATAGAATCAGCCTAATATAATATCAAATAAATTATTTCACCTTATTATTATACAGTGACAAAAACGTGGGTACCTATATCGTATGAAAATAAAAAAAAGGGAGATTGCGGATTCAGAGTTCCCAAAAAATAATTTAAATAGAAACGAAACTTTCATAAAAACAAAAAATTAGCATAAATATGTTGAACATATCGTGGCAAAAACAATGTAAAGAATAAGTGAAGATTCAGGCCTCCATAAATAATTTAACTTGAATCAAATGTGTTTTCAAAATTTCACGACGATTGGTGTGCTTCTTCCATTTCCTCAATCAGGGCTTGAATTTCATCCATGGTGGGTTTCATTATCCTACCTTTGATAATAACACGAATTTTCCCGTCGATTGTCCAGACATTCTTTTGGCCGAGTTTTTTAGCCAGTGCAATGACTGATTGATAGCGTTGGGGCGTAAGATCTTCTTTTATCGAAAAGTTAGTACCCTTCAATATGATTTAGACTTAAAAATATGTTTTTTCATATCGAAAATTTAAGTTTAACCAGTACCACCTTATCTGATATTCTGTAGGTATGTTCTATATCGGCCTGTGCGACGTCTTTAAGTTTCATAACATTTTTGAAAAAGTCATGGATATTTGCCAATAGATTTTCACTAGAGGAACTTTCGATTCCGAAAATTCTTATTGAGCATCTGCGAGTATATTGTTCAAAGTGGTCGAGACGTTGGTCTAGCTGGCTAATTTTCTGAGTGTTTTGTTCAACTTGCATTTTGAATACACCCAAAGTCTGCTGCAGTTCGTCAAATTTCGACTCTATACTAGCAGATACATTTTCGGATACCTGTTTGATAATTTGTTTTATCGTGGACTCGTGTAACAAATCATTGGAAGCATTCCTTTGCGAGCGTAGTTCAAAATTTGTCTGAGATAGCGATGTCATATTGTGCCGCGGCATGACCGTACTTCCTCTACTGATACGGGACAACTGATAACCAAACAGAATAGCTGATCGCCGACACGCTGACTGAAGTTGAGATTCTTATCAGTTGTTGATTTCAATCGCGCATGCCTGTGTTTGCCACCTTGGTCGTTGAAATACGAATTATGGCCGGTGATAGTTGTAGATAAATATTGATATATTTTACCTTTTAGTAGGGTAGGCTTCAAGTTTGGGAATTTGATTACGCATTCACTTGAGAGTAAACTTCACTAACTAACACTTGAACTTCTTATCGTTTTACTAAAACTAGTATTAAAAAGGATAACTGAGAAGTTGCTGGAGGTGGCAGAAACACGTCTACTCAGCACATGACATTCTCATTGGGTTATGAGTTTTCAATGGACAATTTTTCTCAGTTTTGAAGTGGTCGTGGATTGGTCATCGCGATAACGAAAAGTAACCTAACTTTTCTCAAATTATTTTATTGTGGCTTACAAAAAG
This sequence comes from Gonioctena quinquepunctata, assembly GCA_018342105.1. Classification (NCBI taxonomy): domain Eukaryota; kingdom Metazoa; phylum Arthropoda; class Insecta; order Coleoptera; family Chrysomelidae; genus Gonioctena; species Gonioctena quinquepunctata. Next base: position 558,024 of record JAFIRS010000523.1, read on the forward strand.
TTTGTTTTACCTATTACGTGAAACATGACGGATATTCATTCTAAATAAAATGGTTATGCGTTTTCAATAGACATTTTTTCTTGGTTTTGTATAAAAAGGTTAATTTAAATAGATCGGATCTCTGACTTGTGCTCCTGCTTAATATGTTAATTCTGTTTGCATAAATGCCATCATTTCCATTACTTGTTGATTGATCATTGTTACTTGATACTTGATAATTGTTGATTGGAGCTGCATAAATCCACTATACTTGCTACATGTCCTTTTTTAACAATTAATGAACATGTACCCGCAATTTTGAGGTAATGACCCTGAAGTAGCAGATTGAAATAGCCCGACGTGTTCGCCTTTTGTAATTTTTACGTTATAACTTTGAGGTGGTGAGTCATGGGCCTGCGAAGTGGGTGCTACTTTCCAGTGGTGGAAAAGCTAATAATTTAGTTCCACTGAGCACTTTATGATATGGGGAGCTTTAGAGTGGTATACTAACTCTTTCTGCCACTTTAAAGTTATATTCTCCAAAAGCCGCCATACTTAAAGGAATATGCTCGGTCGCCATTATTAGAGAAATGATCGAAATATTCAATAAAGATTTATTCGTCATCAGCACTGCATCAAACGTAGTATTCTGTTACGTAAGTATTTGTTTCAACTAACCAAGATTGTTAAAACATTTAAGTGAATAATTTCACAGGCGAGTTATTTCCAAAATTATAATGTTTTCCTTAAATAAAGTGTATTCAGATGGAGCATGCTCACAATCGAGCTACAACAACCATATTTCACATAAAACTTTCAATCGTTTTGATTTCATCCCGATCAGAAGTATCCAAATTCAATATACATTGTTACGCGTTTGTATGTTTATATATTATGTATTTCTATAGTTGATCGAGTGTTAGAAATGAACCAGGCAAAATGAAAGAATGGGGAACGTTTTTCACAAAAATATGTTGCTGAACAGAGATAGAGTTACATATTATTTACACAAACGCAGTTAGTTTCTTCAACGTGCCTAGTGTTGGCCCCTATATATCCACGTTTTTGCCAGGTGACGACAACGTGGTTGGAATGTGGCTATCTGAGATACAGGAACGTGGATCGGAACGTAGCAGCCACCAAAAAAGTGGTCCCCATTTTGGTGGCCGCCGCGTGATAGAACCGTGTATATAACGTGGCAGTGGTTGTGGTCAAACACTTCAAAGTTTTCCAGAATCGTGGCCGCCACGTTCCGTCCACTTGAAATGCTACTTGATAGAGGCCTTCTTTCTGTAAGTTCTGAGCTATCTAGTACTTCAATAAGGAGACCATCTGAAGATTAACTCATCCGCCATCTTCATTTAAGAATTCCAACTGAAAACAATAATCTTCGATCAAATTCCCCAAAAACCACGACATACCAATTTTGAATCGAATTGGGCCATAATTACAAAAGTTGTTCGCCATCTTGAATTTGTGGATTTTGAAAATTCATAATCTCCGACCCCGAAAACCCCCACATACCAACTTTGAATAGAATCGGACCATAAACACCATCTTGGTGCCGCAGTTTTTATTTTATGAATTTTAGAGGAACATTCTCAATCTCCGACCCTCAAAACCCTCATATACCAATTTTGAATCGAATCGGACCATAAATCTAAATTTCGTCCGCCATCTTGGAGCGTCGTTTTGTTCATTTCTCTATCAAAAATTCCATGAACCGCCATTTGAATTTCATGAATTTCTACAAAAAATTCATAATATCTGACTAGACAAATTTTGAATAGAATCGGATCATAATCACAAAACTCTTCCACCATTTTGGAGCCGCCATTTGTTTTTTCTCTAACAAAAATTTGATAATGCACTGTCAGCGGAATTATGAACAGCTGCCAAATTTCAATCGAATATCGGCAAGTGCTCCAAAAAAAGGATTACAAATTTTGAACCGGAAAGAATGACAGAATGAATCACATATACGAACGAAGCAGTTGGGCCTAGCCCCACCGTGTGACTAGGCCGTCGGGACGGGAGAACCTTAGACAATCCCAGACACCTCTGGGCAACGTCATAGGTCCCCCTCCCAAATAACATGGTAGCGTGATTAGTAGCTCCGGCGAACTCTCACACGAACGATTACTCGTCAAACGTTCACACGAGTAATATCAGGTCGAAAGTCTGATATGGCGGTGACCCATCAAACGCTGACAGGAGGAGTCTTGTTAACATGGGTACCCAGGGGGAGGAGGATAGCCCAACCGGTTTCACCGCCGGTGCCTCTCCACATGGTGTTGGACTCTGGGGGGCGTGGGCTAGATAGTGGGCCCAATGGAAAACAATACCGTGATTCGGTAGAGACGGGGGAGTCTTTCACCTATGGGTTGAGGTGACTGTATTCCCTGCTGACTCGGCGGGGAGCGGCGCATTAACCCGCTCGGGTACTGACATCCCATAGCCAGTAGCTTGTCTTATCAAGCGGCCCCACCGTGGCTGAGCTATAACGGTAGCTGGGTTGACCTAGCGCGCTGATTGGGCGTATCTCAATTTCAGATTCCCCCTGTTAATTTAGCAGCACAGTTTAAACCGGAAGGTAGGTCATGTGCTGTTGATGGGGGGAGGAAGAGCGAAGCCCAAACTGGATGCAGGAGGGTTAGCTCGCGATATTTACGTCTTTCGAGACAGTTTTTGATTTGATTTGATTTTGATACGAACGAAGCAAGTTAAATAAAAGCTTGTAAAAACGATATCGAATGGTAAATACTATGGAAAATTACTCAGGGAGCAGATAAGGAGCTCATTGTTAGGAAGGTTAGCTAGATGAAAACTGGGGAGCAAGAAAACTTATAAATTTTTTTAATTTTGACATTTGAAGTGACACTTTTTATAACAACTCGTTGACGTTATCAAATGTTTTAATATTCATCACCAGCTGCGAGGAGTGAAATTTTTCGCAACTGGTGATGAAATAGTATATTGTACAACGAGCACGGGATGACATACATTTCCTACCAGTATGAAAGTTTGCAGCACGAGCTGCAAGCGAGTGCTGCAAATCATACGAGTAGGAAATGGTCATTCTGTGCGAGTTTCACACTATACTTTTTCTACGACTGTTATAATATACAGTGTGAGTAAAAAACAACAAACATGAGAAATGTAATTTTATTAATTAATAGAAAAAAATAACGTTCTAGGTAAATGTGTCTACTACAATAATCGCGAAAAAATATCATCTCATTTGTTATCAACAATATTCAATGTAACATTGGTACAATTATTAAAAACAAATTTTGGGGAAATAGAATCCGTTTTTTTAAGGAAAAAGTTGACATTATTAACATTTTCTGTAATTGATGTCGATGGAAGGTCTGACAACTTATTGATCGACCCTAATATTTTATTGGCTATGTTATTTCGACTAGTCAGAGACTCTTCGATGTAACCCTCAGCTACTGTTGTAGAGCGCCAGGCACCATGCCGTTTTACTGTCGTTATATCTTCGCCACTATCTATCAATATTGTAGCTGAAGATCGGCGGAAACAGTGGCCGGTGTATAACTCAGGATTCGGAAGTTTTAAGTATGAAGCAATTTGTTTTCCCATATTTCCTATTTTATTCATTCCAATTTTTTGGACGGTGCATTTTCCTTTTTGATATTTTGAAAAAAAATAAGCATCGTTGACATTACTTGGTCGCAGATTCCAATATTTTTTCACAATGTTAGCATATTCTCCCATTACAGTAAATTTTTGAGAAGTTTTCGTTTTAGTGTTCGGAATGTGGACCAGAACTGCGGCACCTAAATCTTCAAAATCGTGAATTTTCATTTTGTACATCTCATCTCTCCTACAAGCACCCATAATTCCCATGATAAGTACAACCTGCAATAAAAAAATATAAACAAATTATAATTAATTAACTGATTGTTGTGGAACTTACTTTTGCAACAAGGTATTCGTTGTCTGGGGCTTCTTTGATGAACGTATCAATCTCCTTCGTTGTGAAAACTTATTATTTTGTTGCTTTGTATCCATCTGATTTCCGCTTTAGAAATGCTCTCAATTTGGAATATTTACTAATATCCACGCCATTATTGATACTAAGCATCGTTTTTAACATGCTATAGTGTGCCCATAAAGTGGAAGATTTGAATTTAATTGATATATTTCCAAAGGAAGCCATCAGAACATTCTCTAAACGAGAACTAGTTTTCTGTTCTTTGCACCAGTCCATGAATAGGGTATACGAAACTGTGTATTTGTCTTCAGATTTTTCAGGCACTAAATTCAATGAAGCGTTATTTGCTGCCTCCATAACACTTGGCGGTGTTGAACTTCTTTCACTGTCACTACTTTCCATGCTGAACTAATTTCGAAATACCTTTATAATATCGTTCTGACAAAGACATATTGAATTATCACCTATGTTTGTGATTATATTGTCTGTATAGTTACGGCAATGTTACCTGGTTACGGCGTCTTTTGTTTTATCTACTCTACGCCTCTTTTGTCGTGACGAAGATTGCGAAAATTTGCACGTGTGTTTTTCAGACATTGTGTACTAGTTGCCCAGCAACTAGTGCATAATGAAAAGGAGTATTACAATGTACTACATTTAGAAATAATCATTTAACATACAATGAAGGTATTTTGTGACAGTCGTAGAAAATAGTTATTTGTGCAACCAGTTGGAAAAAGCACTATTTTTCGTAATGAGCGAATTTCTGCGGAACGAGCTCGTTCCGCAGAAATACGCTCATTACGAAAAAAAGCGCTTTTCCCAACTGGTTGCACAAATAACTATCATCTACAGAGACAACATACATTATTATCTTTGTTACAAACAAGTACACTGTTTTTTTACTCAACTATATAGTGCAATCAGCACTTCCATTAATATCTAAACGATAATAAATTGGAAATGGATAGTTCACATATATCCCGGTCAAATAAACACATAGGAACAGTTAAAAAATTGTTTGCACTGAGACTGTGGCAACATATTTCTCTGTACTATGGGAAAATTGTTCAATTAGGTAATTGGCGATGGTAGGAATCTAATTGTAGACAGCAAAATATTGTATTGATTGACATCGAGTGAGTTCTTTGAGGATTTTTGTGAATTGAACCGGTGAGGTCTAAGAGATTAGCCACACGAGTATTATACCCGTAAAATTGGGAGTTGGTCAGAAACCCATCTTTATGCTTATGTATTCCCAGGAGAGTTTGATATATGAGGGTAACGTCATGATGCTCAGACTTTTGAAGAACGGCCTGCAGGAATCACGGTAACCCGCATTTCATATAATTATAACTGCGCGTTTCTGAAGCATGAAAACTTTTGAAACGTGAGAGGGGTTGCCCCAGAGCAGTGTTCCATACCTAACATCAGAATAAAAGAATGCATGGTGAGCTGAGAGTTTCTATTCTAGCAGTGTTTCAATTGCCGGAGTAAAAAAAAGATATTTGGAGAGCTTTTGGCTCAATGCTTGTATATGAGATGACCAGTTCAGAACGTCATCAATTGTGATTTTCAATAGATTGACAGTTTTTCCCGCAGAGATTTTATGATTAGTTGAGAAATTGTATATTATTCAACAAGGAGAAATGTGGCCATAACTCGTGAGAATGAAGTTTGTCGTAAATCATTCGAGCGAGTAATGGCAATTTCTCGCGAGCAAAATACTATACTTTTTCTGTGACTTATATCAGGACTATTTGAAAATAAGATTCGTTTGTGAAGGAAATCCTGAAAGAGTGTAATTCATTTAATTGCATGATAGGAAGTTTTTATTGAATGAAAAAATCATTTTTTGTTAATAAAATTAAGAGTAAAATTGGAATAGTTGGAAATTATAACTGAAGGTATCGAGGATTCCATATCCAAATTCACATTTCCATTTTTCATTTCCGAAGTGTTCTGTGCAATAAATGTTTGTGAGATGTTGCTGGTACTGGTTTCATTGAACCCAAGATCTTTTCTACAGTATTAATTTTATTTTTCGTCGAATCATCTATGTATCCTTCCGCCACAGATGTTGTCTTCCACCCTCCATGCCTCTTCAAAGAAGTGATGTCTCCACCCGCATCCACTAGCAGGGTGGCAGATGATCTGCAAAAGGTATGCCCACTATATAGTTGTGGATTTGGAAGTATAAAAAATGTTGCGATTTGTTTTCCCATGGCTCCGAATTTATTCATTCCAATTCTTTGATTGGTGCATTTACCATTCTGGTAATTCGAAAAAATTAATGTGTTAATATATTACTCGGTCGTAGCGTGATATATTCAATACAAATATGGCGAACAGGCTCAGAAAAAAAACCTCACCGGCGACAGCGTGATTTGAACTCACGATCACTGGATTGAAAGTCCAGAGCTTAAGCTATGTTCTACCGGGGTGCTTGCAAATTGAAGTGATATGAAGCTATCCAAGTTCCTAACTATGTTCTCTCATTTTGTTAAGTGAACTTTTGAAAAAATATCTATTTCTTACCTTTCTCGCAAGATATATTTCGTAAGGTGCTTTGTTTATGAATGAATTTATTTCATCTGGGGTGAATATTTGAGCCTTTCTCGGTATATAACCATTGGATTTGCGTTTCAAAAACGTACGTAATTTTGAATAACATTCTATGTTGACGTCGTGGTTGATCAGAATGGTACTTCTTGACATTGAATATTGTGTCCAAAGCGAGGACGATTTATATTTTTCAGCTAATTAGGGAAAATATGCTAGCAGTACATTTTTCGAAAACAAATTCACATTATTTTCTTGTCGCCAATCCATGAAAATTGCATATATCGTCTCATATTTTTTTCTGGATTTATTTGGTAATAGATTTGAAGATGTTATCATCGCCGCAGTACAAATTTCTGGTGAGGTACACGCGTTGTCCCTTTCCGAATCCATCTTTTTCTTCTTGTTCTTCGTTAGAAACTATAATATTTTTCAAAACGAACTGTCAATTCAATGATAATGACGTTTGAAAACAAGTTTGAAGTTGTTAAATTCTCAAGGCATACTTGCGAATGGAAACAATCCAAATAACTGCACAGTAATGAATATGCTCATCTGTGATTGGCGCTTCTGAGTGTTGAGTTATGAATCTGGTTCAACTGTGATTGGTTCGAACCTGTTGAGTAATGGATCATTACCTACTCGGGGACGAAACTAGAGTTCATTACTTATCAAGAAATGTCGTATAAATGACGCTTTTTTCAATAGTCATAGAAAAATTATTTTATGTGTTTTTTCCCCATTCAGTTCGAGAAAATTTGAGTTGAATCACGATTCAGCTCGACTTTCTACAAGGGTCAAGCAGGTTAGTGAATTCTGACAGTTGTCGTCTGAGTACAAGATAGATGTGTTTACAGCATGGATAAGCATTTGTTGGGTAGTAGATCATAGAAAATATCATTTGTATAATTTTGAATCTGGTGGACCCAGACGGGATCCTTAGGGAACTCCGAACCCAATCGACTGTAGATCAGATGTTCTGTTATTGCATAGATCAACACACTGTTTTCATATTCTTCCAGTTTATGTGGAAGAATGGTATAAGAGACACAGTAGAATGGTTTAGGTAAGTCACACAGTGTCGCAACACTATCATGACTCTTTTCAAAGCCATCGACTATATCCCTCACAATTGGAGCTACTGCTTGAATAGTTGATCAGGACTTTCGAAAACCATATTGGTCCGAGTTGAGTAGATTATTTCCGAAAATGGTAACGATGTATATGGGACGGTGGATTTTGATGGGATTTTGGTCACCCTTTTTGAAAACTGACTTCACTAATTTCAAGTTCGTCAGGAAAATATCCCCACTGATACAGGTTTCAAATATAAGCGTAAGTGGTTCTACCAAATATGTACATGTTTCCTCACTATTGAGGTTGTACACATCAAGGCAATTAGAGTGTTTCAGCTCATGTATTGCATTGAAAACTTCAGATGAAGTGATGGATACCAGAAATAGAGATCCAGTCGAAGTAGGTTCAAGTCTATTGATAATAATAATAATAATATACTGTAACGTAAATAAACTTAACTTGGTTTTACTAATTTATTTAACACTTAAATATACAACTTAATTTATATTACTACACTCTATAGCTCGATCGAATAGGCTCGTCCAGATTGTCCGTGACATCTGGAGGGCTACCTATTCATCTCCGTCACAGGATTCCCGATCTTTCGAATTCCGGCAGTTGGCGACGGCATGTTCCAATTGTTTCCAATATTGACCGTTGTTTTCCGCGGAAGAGCGACTGGATGGTTCTCGAATATCTCCGGGGATGATCTCATCGCTGTCGATGGCAACGTGTGAGGCGACAGGTCCGACCTAGGTTCGTTACATTGCCCCCTTCTTAAAGACATTTCGTCCCGAAATTTCATCCTTGGAGTGTGACGATATCTGCATGACTCCCCATATCTGCACCGTGAAGTTCGATGGAAGTAACACTCCACGGTCTTCATGATCGGTCGTGGAAGAGGGTTACAGCAAACCAAAATCTTGACGCCGCTGGATCTGAATATCGCCTCCAGCATACTTCTTAGGACTCTCCAGTCCAACCCATCAATACCACAGGACAATTTTGGAATTGCTAGATCCACCAGATTCTGGTCCACCATAGTATCTCTTAGTTTGGTGAGACTCTTCCAGACATCTTCATAGGACGGTTTATCTTGGGAATGCCTCTTGGTAACTAGGTAGTAGATGTTTCTCTGGCCTTTCTTCAACTGTAGTACCCCACCAACTTCTGGATTCTGCTCCCGCAGTGTTTGGAGTTGACCAAATTTCTTGGAGAACACTACGGCGATGCCCCCGGACATTCGAAGATCTTCTGCCACACAGTGCGCTAGTGCGTAGTCAGCAGGCACCTCGAAAGGTCTCGTGACTCTTCTCTAGTAACCCCATGTAGAACTTTCTGCCCGTTTGAATACAAGGACATAAACTTCTCGAACGTCATATCATCCTCCGGTGGCTTGAGGGTGCGAACTTGGTCATGGTTTCCAGCGTAAGGGCCAACCTGTTGAAATGGACGACCCTTGGTTTTCCTCGGGTGGCTTATGGATTCGGTACACAAGGTCGTTTATCCTTTTCACGATTTTATACGGGCCTTCCACGAGTTCCGCAACTTTGGTGATAGTCCACGACGACGTTTGGGGTTGTACACCCAAACCAGGTCACCAACCTTTAAATCCTCCAGTCGTCGGCCTTGATGTCATAGGTCTTCTTCATTTTATCGCTCGCACTCTGGATGTTCAACCGGACTCGTTCGTGGATGTCGTCCATTCTCTGCCGAAGTTTGCCGACGTAGTCCTCTCCGCAGTGTCTTGTCCTGGCGGTATCCCAAACTTCAGGTCACAAGGCAGTCGCAGTTCTCGGCCCATTATAATACTAGCAGGAGTTTGACCGGTTGACTCGTGTACTGCGGATCGATAGGCCATCAGGAACAAATGAAGATACTGGTCCCAGTCTCTTTGATGGTCAGAGACAACCTTGGACAAGTGGCGGTTGATCGTCCTGTTCATCCGTTCCACCATTCCATCGGACTGCGGATGTAGGGCCGTGGTTCTTGTCTTGCGGATGTTCAGCAGTAGACATATTTCTTGAAAAGGTTGATTCGAAATTTCTGCCTTGATCCGAGTGCAGCTCCATTGGAATACCGAATCGACATATCCATTCTTTCACCAAGACGTCGGCGACGGTGATGGCTTCCTGGTTGGCAGGGCATAGGCTTCCGCCCACTTACTGAAGTAGTCCATTGCCACAAGGATGTATTTATTCCCGTGGTCGGATACGGGAAACGGGCCGGCGATGTCAATGGCGATTCTCTCGAACGGGCTGCCTACGTTGTACTGACGCATCGGGGCCTTGGGTCGTATTCGAGGTCCATTGCTAGCAGCGCATACAGCGCACTTCCTGCACCAGTCCTGGACGTCAGCTTGACAATTGGCCCAGTAAAACCGTTGCCTCACTTTCTGCAGGGTCTTCGTCACTCCCAGATGTCCTCCGGCGACTCCATCATGGATTTCCGCAGCACTTCTCTCTTCTGTTCCTGGGAACAATTATTTGGCGTCTGTCTCCCCACCAATATCGGCCTCCAACACGCGTTTCAGGATCCCATTGTCCAGAATAAGAGAGTTCCATTGTGCCCAATAGGAGCCGGCGAGTAACCTGCGACTTCCTGCCATGATGGTCTTCGATTGCCCTTCTTCCAGCTGACGACTAAGCCAAGGTCGGGGTCTCTCTCTTGGTCTTTCTGGATCTTGCTGTCATTCCAGTTGTCATCCATTGCCGCGGTTCTACAAAGTGTTGCTTCTTTCTCTTCTGCTCGTCGGCAATGTGAGCAATCATCTGGACATGGTCTTCGCGACAAGGCATCTGCATTCTTATGGCTAGTTCCGGCTCGATGTTCGATCTCGAAATCGAATTCCTGGAGTCTCTCGATCCAACGTGCTACTTGACCCTCAGGATTTCTGAACTGTAAGAGCCATTTGAGAGCTGCATGGTCAGTTCTCAACAGGAATCTTCTTCCATACACGTACTTGTAGAAGTGTTCCACTCCCTTTACAACAGCTAACAGCTCTCGCCTGGTGACACAGTAATTGCGCTCTGGTTTGCTAAGCGTCTTGCTGAAATAATCAATGACCTTCTCCCGTCCCTCCTGGATCTGAGATAGGACAGCTCCAAGTCCCACGTTGCTGGCGTCCGTATCCAAAATGAATTTCCCTATGGGTAGGGGATAGCTCAGTACAGGTGCGTTGATCAAAGCTCCTTTCAGTTTCCTGAATGAGTCTTGACATTCTTCGGACCACCGGAACTTTGTTTGGCCCTCCGTGAGCCTGGTCAGTGGTTTAGCGATGTTAGCGAATCCCAGCACATATCGGCGATAGTATGTGCATAAACCAAGGAAACTTCGAAGTTGGTGAATGTCTTTTGGGATGGGCCAATCCTTAACAGCTTTGATCTTCTGGTCATCCACTGCTACTCCTTCCCCAGAGACAACGTGGCCGAGGTATCGTACTTCTTTTTAGGGCTCAGCTTCAATCCGGAGTTCCTCAGTCGCAGGAATACTTCCTCCAAGTTTTTCACGTGGTCCTCGAACGATCTGCCGACCACAATTATGTCGTCGAGATACACTAGACACGTGTTCCATGAGAGTCCCTTCAGCACTGTCTCCATCAATCTTTCGAATGTGGCGGGAGCATTACAGAGCCCGAATGGCATAACGGTGAACTGCCACAATCCTGAGCCGATGGTAAAAGCAGTCTTTTCTCGATCTTCCTGAGCCAGTTCTACTTGCCAATATCCACTCTTCAGATCAACGGTCGAGAAAATCGTGGAACCAGCCAACTTGTCTAGGGTGTCATCTATTCTCGGGAGAGGGTAACTGTCCTTCTACGTGACATTATCAAGTTGGCGATAGTCTACACAAAAGCGTGTCGATCCATCCTTTTTCTTCACCAGTACGACTGGAGAGGACCAGGGACTGTCAGATGGTTCGATAACTCCTTCTTTTGTCAGCCTCTTCCTTCTTGGCAAGAGGAAGTCTTCTTGCTGATTGCCGGATCGGCCGAGCACCTCCAGTATCAATTTTGTGCTGGACCACATCAGTTCGACCCCCTTTTCCTTGTCCGGTATCGAAGATGTCTTGGTACTTTTTGACTAAATCTCTTAGTTTGGGCTGTTGAGCTGGTTTTATGTCTTTGGAAGAGATGGCAACTAATTTTTCTAGTTCTGTGGGCAAGTTGTTGGGTTGGCTAATCGTACCTCGTATGCCCCGGATCACAGATGAAACTGACGAGCAGTGCCCCAAAATTGTTCCTTTCTTCAAGGTCACTGGGAAATAATTGACATTCATGACCCTTACCGGCACAAATTTGTCAGCATGCAACAAGGTCTTCCCTAGTGCAATCCCTCGTCCAATTTTCTCATCATGAAGTTTGGGCTCGAACATCACCACGTCTCCACTGCTCGCACTCCCGTCCAGGCGAGCCTCCAGAATGGTTTCAGCCCTCTCAGGTACGCTTACATCTTCAGCCAACAGCACACGGATCAACTCCTCACTCCTCCCATGAAGCACCAGCTCTTCTCCGTTGACACGTAGGACGCCGTCTTTGAAATCCAATTCAAACCCTCTGGAATTCATGATGTCCATTCCGATGATTGCATCGTCTTCGATGTCCGCTACAAGTGCCTGATGTTTCACTTTAGTGCTGCCCAAAATTATTTCAATCGGTAGCTCGCCATATACAGTAGCTGGCTCCCTGTTGCTGTGCGTAGCTTCCCAAGTTGTCAGTTCAATCCGTTCCGATGTTCTGGCAAAGGAAGGTCCGAGAATTGTCCTAGTCGCACCTGTATCTAGCAGCATGGTGCAAGGCTCATTATTGATGAGACCGTCTATCCGTTCGGGTCGATGAATGTTGGCCTTTTTAAGGATAGCGACATATGCGTTGTTAACCGGGGCTTGCCGGACACATGCCGACAATTGCCCCTTCTCGTCGACCTTTTTTAGTTTTCCTGCATCGGAGTCGATGAATGTTGGACATTTGCTACGCACATGTCCAATTTTGCCACAATTCCGGCATCTTATCTGTCTTTTCTCAGGCAACACTTCCTTAATCACTTTCCTTATGGCAGCTTCCAAATTAGCAGGCTCCTGTGAGTCTTCCTCAATCATTCGGACTTTACTCTGGCTTTTGCAAGATTGTTTCGCTGCCTCGAATTCCAAAGCGCGTGCCAGTGCGTCTACGAGATGTGTTGGACGGGCTAGTGTCAACGCTTGTCTGGTTTCTTGGTCACGGAGTCCATCCAGGAATGCTTGAACCGCTAGTCGCTCCATTACATTTTCTGGTGTGGATGGATATGCGAGACGAACCAAGCGTGCAATGTCAGCTTCGAATTCTTGTAAGGATTCGCCCAATTTCTGGCAGCGATTTTTAAGTTGGGAGTGGTATACGTGTTCCAAATGGGCCTGGCCATATCGTAATTCTAGATGTTTAATCAGCTGATCATAGTCCTCCTGTTCTTGGGCGGTAAGAGTTTGTAGAATATTCGTCGCTTCTCCACGTAATGCAAGTGTCAGTGCTACAGCTCTTTCCCCTGCATTCCATCCGTTTGCTTTGGCCGCTGCTTCAAACTGCCGGCGGTAATTTGCCCATGGAGTTTTTCCGTCGAACTGAGGCGGCTTCATGAAAGCTTCCCCATTTCTAAATACCTTGACATCCTTCATACCCTCTTGAACTTTATCCACATTCACACTCAAGTCCAGCATTGCATTTTCGTTAACCATCTCTGTGGAGGACGCACTATTAATTTGTTTTTCCAGCTTACTGATCGTTTCCTTTATTTTGTCCATTTCTGCCTCGATTCCGTCTTTGATTTCATCGCTGATTATTTCCTTCATCTTGTCCATCTCTGCCTCGACGGTTCCCATTCTTTTTTCCAGACGATTTGCCACACCACAGAGTTCTTTTTTTAAGCATTCTGTGTTTTCTAGGAGCTTATCTTCCAGGCTTCTTGAATTTTCTAGAAGCTTATCTTCCAGGCTTCTTGAATTTTCTTGAAGCTTCTCTTCCAGATTTATAGAATTTTCTTGAAGCTTCTCTTCCAGGCTTCTTGAATTTTCTTGAAGCTTCTCTTCCAGATTTATAGAATTTTCTTGAAGCTTCTCTTCCAGATTTCTAGAATTTTCTTGAAGCTTCTCTTCCAGATTTCTAGCATTTTCTTCCAGGCTTCTTGAATTTTCTAGAAGCTTCTCTTCCAGATTTCTAGAATTTTCTTGAAGCTTCTCTTCCAGATTTCTAGAATTTTGTTGCAGCTCTTCTTTCAAGGATTCTATTATCGGACTCAAATCACCTCCGGGAACTTCGAATAAAAATATTTCGGGGTCCTCACCTTCTTGTATAAGTCCTTCTGCAAGTCTTTCCTGGAGTACTTGCTTTTTACCCGTTGTTTCCAGTTCCCTTCCCTCCAATTCCTGTTTCAATTCCGCTACCTTCAAATCCGCAAGGCGCACTTTTCTTGAACACATTTTGTCGTTGACGAGGTATCAGTCTGTTTCACACGAAAAGTTTATCAGTTTGTTAAAAATTCACTTCGCGAATTCTTTCCCACGGGCCACCAGTCTATTGTCTGTTTCACGCGAAGAGTGTATCAGTTTATATTCCCACGCACAATTGTCCACTTCGCGAAAACCGGGCCACTGTCTATTTTCTGTTTCACGCGAACAGTGTATCAGTTTATATTCCCACGCACAATTGTCCACTTCGCGAAAACCGGGCCACTGTCTATTTTTCTGTTTCACGCGAACAGTGTATCAGTTTATATTCCCACGCACAATTGTCCACTTCGCGAAAACCAGGCCACTGTCTATTTTGGGCGTACAAAAAGGTCTATCAATTTATTTTTCTGACTATCCACTCCACGATCACTTGTTTATTTTCAAAATCTCGCTTCCGACACCAATTGTAACGTAAATAAACTTAACTTGGTTTTACTAATTTATTTAACACTTAAATATACAACTTAATTTATATTACTACACTCTATAGCTCGATCGTATAGGCTCGTCCAGATTGTCCGTGACATCTGGAGGGCTACCTATTTATCTCCGTCACAGGATTCCCGATCTTTCGAATTCCGGCAGTTGGCGACGGCATGTTCTAATTGTTTCCAATATTGACCGTTGTTTTCCGCATAAGAGCGACTGGATGGTTCTCGAATATCTCCGGAGATGATCTCATCGCTGTCGATGGCAACGTGTGAGGCGACAGGTCCGGCCTAGGTTCGTTACAATACCCATGTTCATTCTCAAAAAAAAAATTGAGTAAAACTGATTCAACATGTAAATAAACAGTTCAACTCCACGGAAGCTGATATTTTGGCATCAGCTTGTATAACTAACTATATACGCAACTTGAAAATATATATCTGTAGATGGGTAAATATAAAAATAGTAAAATTAAAATAGTTGAACAGCAAAACGAATGAAAGATATGGTAGGCTATGAAGCAATAACAATATCAAGTGATTAGTCCATATTTACACGAAAAGAGAAGTGAATATAAAGAAATAATAAATCTTGGGAGGAGGATAATATATACCAACTAATATTGATTGAAATATTCATAACATTTTCGAAATGTAGTAAAAACTATGAAGCGTTAACAATATCAAGTCACTAAATCATATTTAGACGAATAGAAAAGTATATATATATTGTTATATAATGATGAATTTTTTTAAATATAATATTGTTTTTGTATATTGAAATTGCTAATTATTTTTGGTATTCTTTGTGAGCCAAATTGATATGATATAAATAGATATTTCTGCCCCTGTATTGTATGCTGTAATAATAATTGCCAGCGAACGTCACTGTTCTCTCGTCACGCTACCAACAATTATTATTTTCCTCACCACGGCTAAGCAACAGTTGGTACGCCCTTATCTCAAGGTGGCCGGTTCAAGGCAATAGAGACACTGCCACTGCTGGCTAACTTCAGTTTATTGAATGGTCTTTGGTATGTTATTGATCATTGTGAGAAAACAAACAACAAAATATCAAAAAGCAATTATCTCCTTTATTCAGGAAGACTTAATAATACCTGGCCTACGAGAAATAACTTATACTAGGGTGAATCAAACAAATATTCACGGATAATAATAATAAATCAGATCATGGATAGATAAACAGAACCTCACTTTTTCCGTGAGAGTGACGTTTTCTGTTATTGTTCAAAATAGGGTGACATAAAGTTCTTCGAATGTGAAATATGTTATTTGTGAAATAGTTCAGGACCGGAAGAGCACTATTAAAGTTTTATACCTGGTTGGAACTGTTGGTGTTCTAATTATACCATGAATCAGGATGTCTCCTCTCCAATCGCTGTCAGGACTGCAATACCATGAATCAGGAACTATATAGATGCGAAAATCAGCATTTGGATCCGTGGATATGTTATCATTAAGGTAATATTGGTTTTGTTTACCAAATGATGGGATTATTCCAATTTTCTTTTAGTAAAATTTTTGCGTGGCATCCGCTTGGAAATTTATTTTCGATCTCCCCTGAAGCTTTGTTTTTCTATCGCCTAGATACATTTTTTTCTCCTTGTTTTTTCATTTGAATTTTTGAATTGGTGCACTAAATTGTCACTTTTCACTGTTTATCTTTATATTGCATAATTTATATATACAATTATTTTTCCACTCTTATCATTATTTACAAATTTCAATAATAATTGCTTCTGATACCATCTCATGGCTACTCTCCCACAATTTCCAATTTTACACCTGACCATCTATTCCCTGATTGGCTATTTTTATAAAGACATTTGCTGTTCTATCATTGGCTACTTTTTGTTAGCTACAGTTTCATATACTGTATGTTTCAAATTTATAAATGTGTTGATTACTGTTTATTCCTGAAAATTTTGTAAATTTATACTTTTTATTGTCTCTTGAGCAATTATGAGTTATAATAATTTTGACAGTGTATGAAATTGATTGTTTTATAGTATTTTGACATTTTTATCTATCCATATTCTACCTAGGCTCACAATATACATAGAATTTCAAAAGTTATTCACAAACAAACTCTTGAAACCATTAACCATCTAGTAATTATTCTTTTTGTGGGTTTTTAGTCTTTTAAAATTTACAACTGGCATAACATAACAACAATATATATATATATATATATATATATATATATATATATATAATAATTGATCTTGGGAGAAAGATAATAGATACTAACTAATATTGATTCCTTGAACATTATTACACATATACTGAATAAAAGATAGTATGGCATGTATATGAGTCGTATTCATTTATTTCTTATAATTTTAGGAATTCGTTAATTTTGTCACGAAACACCATTGGATCTACCGTAAATAACCATTCTTTATCTTCTTCTTCTATTCGGTTTTTTAACGATTGTAATTGTTAAGTTTGGTGCTTATTTACTGACAACTGTGTTGACCTATAGCTCTTTCATATTTATTCAAAAACGTTTTGTATTCTTGATTCCGAGTGTCATAGCGATGGTCGATTTTTTCAATCTGGATTTTTCATCTGTGAATATTTAGTAAGATTTTCATTGCAAATAACTGTCTTGCGTCAGACATTCGATATTCTTCATATAATGGCTCACCTGAGTATCTAATATGTTTACTAAAAATTATTCTCAGTATCCATTTCTGTACAACGTTCACTTTGTTTAAGTGGTTTTATGTAACTCATCTCCACCCCAAGATACCATAAGATAGCAAGCTTTATACCAACACGTAGTAAATAATTTTTAAATGACTAGGGTTTAGGTATTCTTTAAAAAATTCAAATTTAGTCAATAATCCTCTTACTTTGTTTACCAAACTTTTTATATGGATATCCCATCGCATATGCCTGTCGATCAAAATGCCTTGAATTTCATTGATTCACATTCTGGGATAGCTTCTACAGAAACGCAAGACTAATGGTCCTAGGTTTAGTGGCATATGAGGAGAACGGAAGGTATTTGTTTTTAACGTGAGTAGATTGAATTCAAACCATTTTCATATTCCTCGCATATCTTCCTCAGCTTCCTCTTTCAGGAATTCCCAGATTAATTTTTGTAGAGTTCCTGTATCGTCAGCAAAATTTGATAGTACCCTTGGTGTTCAACTGGAGTAGGTTATTCTATAAATTGTGAAATTAATTTTTCCTACATTCTTTGGTAGAAATCCATTATATCTCAAAGTGGAGTGCTGGTGATGAAGACGGAAATAATCTCAAAATCGTATCCACAACATTTATTTACTCTGAATAATCAAGAGAGAGGGGGACATGTTTTGGTACCAGCTAATGTTAAAACATTCTGAAAAGAGAATATATCGATGGAATAACAATGATAAAAAATAATTTTTGTATGTACCTACATGGAGAGGAAAAATTAAAAACCACAATTATGTAATACTTTAAAAGGTTATAAAAGGTAGAGTGAATCAATTACTCCATCTTATGTCCAATGTAGGACCGTGGCAAAGCAAGTCAAAACTATCTGACGGTGAATATTTCATCAGGTTATGTCCACAACTTAATCGACACAAGTTTGCCGCTTTTCACTTTTTATTTCATAGATTTTTTTATATTCCATTGAACGCAGACAATTTCAATCGAGAACTAAACACAATAAAACGAATTGCCAACAACAATGGGAAATAAATCACACTTTGAAAGATGCCGCTGTTAACTCTCTGAATGAAAAGATCAATTTTGATTGTTTCAAATTGTTTAATTCCCTTAATTTTCTATAGCCTTCACAATTTTCTCCACAAAATTCAACGTGTGGTTATTCGAATTGCTCTGATCTCACACTCGCATTATCATAGAAGTTGCAATTCCACTTGTTGTGTCCTAACCCTCACACTGCAGTATTTTAGTTTATGTTCCATGCTACTCATGACAGTTGACAACTTCATTTATTATTTCGCATCTAATGTCATGAAATGTTTACACATCGTGCTAAATTCGATATTTTTTTTATAATTCTACCTTTAATATTGATTATAACGTTTCTTTGCTCCATGTACTGCGACATATTATGCACGGCCTCGTTCCTATGGAGGTACAGTTGTCCCACCAATCTAAGTTGTGGACATAACCTGATGGATTATTTACCGTCAGATAGTTTTGAATTGCTCCGCCACGGCCCTACATGGACTAAGATGGAGTAATTGATTCACTTTACCTTTTATAACCTTTTAATGTATTACATAATTGTAATTTTAAATTTTTCCTCTTTATCTAAGTACATAAAAAAATAATTTTGTATCATTGTTATTCTATCGATATATTCTCTTTTTAGAATGTTTTAACATTAGCTGAAGATGGTTCCGAAACATGTTCCCCTGTCTCTTGATTATTTAGAGTAAATAAATGGAGACGATTTTGAGATTATTTCCCTCTTCATTTACCTTCTGTTTTCTATCAGTAAGGTAACTTTCAAGGAGTTCAGAGATCCGTCCTCTGGTTCCGCATGACCACATCTTCTTCGACAGTTTCTCGTGACATACAGTGTCAGATGCTTTGGATTTGGATTATCCAGTGTTCTCAAAGTGTTTTCATTGGGTGGTAGTCGGCCCATCAAGGTTTGGGCAATGGTGGTAAAATATGAATTGAAATAATGTGGTGTGATCACGTCAGATACAAAATTACACCAGTGAAGTGGAGAAAGCTACATTTTTTTTCTAACCGCTACAACCGAACAAACCATACGATGCAATGACATATGGAAATAATTCCATCTCGCTTTTTATCTCGTTACTCTACGTACAACGTTCCTTTCTATTCGTCGAATGAGTCAATTGTATTATCCGTTAAAATATGAATAGAGCATGACTTTTGGAATCATTATTCATCATTGTGATTCAGGGAAATATTCTCATCAAATATCATTCGTGCCAGAGAATTTTATGGCATTTTTCTATTTTATTTAAGACCGCCAATTGTACTCAGTAAAATTTTCACTTATAATCTCCCTAGAGCATGAATTATTTCCGGAAATATTTTGAGTACATGAATTTTTTGAAAATTATCACGAGTCACGAAGCGACGAGGGATAATTTTCTTTAAAAATTCATGTACGAGACAAATTTCCCGCAATTAATTCAAGCACGTGGGGGATTCGGTAAGACAATTTTATACCGGAATTATATTTAAATAGGAAACATTAAGTGAAAATTTATTTTGACATTATTCACAAATAAATAGAAGGCTGTGCATAATGGGAGTTTTGGGGGAGATTTTTTTCTGATTTTCCCCGTTCCCTAGTGAAATAAAATATGTAAAATCACATGAACTATCTTGTAAAATTAATTGATTTCATACAATTTTCTCACTAGGTCTCAGGGAAATGTCAATATTGACTAAAAATGAAAGTGGATGGTATTTCAATATTATTATTGTCCAATTATATGATAGCTTCATGTGCCGGGAAATTTCCACTTATTAATTTTACGTCTACATGCTAATGTGGATGAAAAATTTTCGGAAAATTTGCTGCTTACCATAGTAACAATGTCGAAATGAATCATCTGATTGGATGAAAATAACAGGTATACAATTTTCAGGTAAATTATCTAGAAAATTTGAAAAAAAATTGAATGATTAAATTCCTAGCACTTCATATTACCCTGAAAAAACATCCTTAGGGAATGGTTGGCTGAAAGAATACACTCTCCTGTTCTGTTGTACAGCTGGGATATTAGATGAAAGTTCAGTTGATGGGTGCAGAGAAGTCAGGGTTTTGTCTTTCTTTGACAATATTCTCAGACAAGATTTCACACACAGATATGATGAATTGATTGAAATTCTATTATCATTATTTTTTGTTACTATTGATTGAAGTGGTGAGAATTTTCCAGTTGTTCACTAACAGAATACTTCAATTGGTAAATATATGTTATTGCTCGTTTCACAAAGGAAATAGAACAAAAATAAAAAGTTAAAATGTACAATTGGTTGGAATATTTAAAGATATATTGTGAAAATATGATTATCTTTCCAAAATGTACATGTGAATTGATAAATATTCCATTTACAGCATAAATGCATCATCGCTACTGGACGTGATGTCAACGAGATATTCTATTTATAGCTGATCCGATCGACTTATATCCGGTGTTTGGAAAGTATTTTGTGGAATCACATGAATATTGGATGCGATAACTCGCTTTTATCGAAACTCGAATCCATTTGGTAGGGGTCATTTGAAATTTGCACTTATTTTCCGATTTGATTCAGTTTGACATGTTTTTCGGTAATGCAGAAAGTAACGTTGTCGTGTTCTATATTCAACCGACTACAGGAGGATAATTGCGATTTTCATCCTTTAAACATGTAGGTTAATCCATGTATGGAAGAAATACTATAACGAATATACTACGTCACTGCTACTGTATTCACACACTGCCAAAGGGTTGGCGTCAAAGAGACAAAGAAGAGGTTAACGATCGGTTGTAGGGAAATTTCCGGGAAATTCTGGAAGAACAAAACAAGGAACGGAAACAACAATTTTTTTTCAAGCAGATGTTCCAGAAAACCGAGAAAAAAAATCTCTAACCCAAGATAAGATGTTGATGAAATTGAGGCCGAAGCTCAGATCAATAAGTGATTTTATTGATCTGAGGGCCGAGATAAATCTGTTGATGAAGTTGAGAAATCGATTAATCCTGGTCTGCGACAGTCTATGCTTTTTCCAGCTATCTTAGAATGACCTCTCCGGAAAAGGTGAGCCCTACTAACAAAGGTGAGGAGAGAAAATAAACTAAATCCTTGTGAGATGATCGGAGGAGGCAATCTAAACCAAGCAGTTATTCGGGAGCCCACTCCCAAGATCGATAAGGCTAACGATTTGGATCATTTTCACTTTTCCAAAAACACATGAATTTCACAAGTGAGCGTGGACTTTTCATTCTATGAAGATGTTTTGATTTTGGCTAGTGAATTCCAAACCGCTTGTTTGGAAGAAAATATCCACTAGATATAAAATGTTCCCATACTTCTAGTCAGAAGATTGTCATCTCATGGGAAAATTGTTGTACAAAATATATATGATATAAAAAATCAATATAAAAGTAATAATGAAAATATTTGACTTGCTAGTTACTAGATAAATTTAAAAAATATTACAATGGGCAAAGGTAGTTCAGAGAAGATACAAATTAATTTATACATATACGAGTCATTTTACCATGAAGGTAATTTGAGTTCTTGCGATAAGATAGTTGTGTTGTCTGCCAAAATAGTGAACACCTCTTGATTTGCCCAGAAGCTGAGGGGTTCTTTCACTCAGATTGGACTCAAACCAATTGGAGCTTGATCCTCTGAAGCTGTAGAGATGGTGCTTACGTAACAGTCAAAAGCCTTAGATATGTCGCAAAACACTGCAGCGCTCACTTCCTTCAGACTAGAATATAGATTTTTGAGAAAGCAAAAGATTGCATCTCCTGTACTTCCATTAAATTCAAAGCTGAATTAAGTAATTGTATGTAATTTACAGCACTTCATAGAAGCATTATCTGCCCCATCATAGGATTTTTTTCATGAGCAAACGTCCTTTGTAATTGTGGATCCATCATGTATGTCGAATTTCTCAAAATATTCATATGATTTGATTTTTTACTCAATGAAATTTGAATCAAGTTTATCTGATCATTTGCTGTTTCCAAAATGAAGAAGAAAGAATTTGCTGCCCTCAAAATAGAATAACAAGTGTCACACAAGACGAACAACAAAAAAGTAATTTTTTTACCTGATAATACTGTGAATTAAACAGAGGAGGATTATCCAACACTTCACATAATCTTACAACAAATTTTGGTATTCTGTTTTTTCTTCAATCTGTCCAAATCAATTGAGAGAAAGAAATATTTGAAAAAGTTTTTTATATTATATGTAGTCGGTGATAAATAAAAATGATAAGAAGCAATTTTTTAATTCAAGCTTTTATACAGAAATGAAAAAAATAATTGTTTGACCTAGGTTCTTCTGTGAGTAGCAGATTCAAAATCTCGTCGATACTCATATTATATTCGCGGAAATCTTCCGAATCTGCTACTCACAGAGTAATCTAACAATTGAATAAATTATGTTTTCCTTTTTAGTGCATTTGTATAAAAGCTTGTCAGACCACAAAAAATTCAGGAAGAGCCTCAAAAAGTTACCTGCCACAATAGCTTATCATGAATTGGAGGAATATCTCGGCAAATTTAATTGTAACCAGTATAATTGGTCCTATTCAAATACAGATCTTTGCTTTTAAAATATTGTTATTATATGTTATGCATTTTTTATATTGGTTATGTAGTTTGTTATACTTGTACTTTTACACCCTATCTTTGTCTACAAGAATTACTTTTCTTCTGACAATAAAAAATGTTCTGATTCTGATTGTCACCGAAATTATGAACACCTGCCAAATTTCACGTTAAAAGGAAAACTAGAAGTGGGTAAAATTCAACTTGTAAGATTTGATTACAAACCCTCAGACAGACATGGGGACAGTGGAACTAAATAATAGCTTGTGTAAAAAGGATGCACCTTTTTATCGCTGTCAAAATTACAAGAATGTCATTATTGAATGACACATTTCATAAAGGAGTTAATTTATCATCATAAAATGTAGGAAACTCTCAACTCCTTTGAATTGCAATAATCACAGGAATTTGAAAAAAATCAAAACAAAATTTGGGGCAGAGGTTGTACATTTTGTGTTATGGTCTATCACCAAAACTATCTAGAACCAACGTTCTCCTGAATCTCATATACCTCTAAATAAATACCGATATCTTGGAAAGATATTATAATTTGATTGAAAGTCTTTAGCTCTTTGTTGAATCTAAGCTCTCTTTACATCATGGATAAACTGTTTTTGTATCACCCTCATACGTGCGAGCTTCGATGAAAACACTGAGATCCCAGGGTGGCCGTGTATACAAAATGTTCTTTGTTCTGCTTCTCATACATAATTCATGGTGTTGAAGTCGCGTACTATTTTTCTATAAAAGCGCTCTAAGCGAAACGCTTTTCAAAGGGTAAAGTGGGCCCTTCGCAATGCATTGTTGGGTGATGGGAAAAAGTTTTATAGTAGTTCACCATCCTCTCATAGAGTTCAGAATTTATCACATCCCGAACAGTGCATTTCCATGTAATGTAGCAAGAGGAAAATTCGATTACTTCAGATACACGATGGAACCTAGATCACGAATGTAAACGATTTTTATGTCGATGAATTTGGGATGAATGAATATTTCGTAGGAAATTATTATTCTGCTATAGTTCATTCGATGGATAAATTATGGAGGTAGTTTTCGTTGACAATAATCACAAGCCGATAATATTTCTATTGTTCGTAATGTTGTTCAAAAGTTGATAATGTTCTGTTGATATTTCTGTCGCAGATGATTCCACATCTGATTTTATGAACATCCTGTTTATATTTTCAACAAATCAATCTATAGTGGTCATTATCAAACTATTATCATTTTGTACTCGAAGAGTTTTTTGTTCCTTCTTTCTATGATGTTTTTGAGGAATTGTAAACACAGTTGTATTTTGTTATGTTTGCGGAAATTATACGTGCTGCCAAGATGTAACGAGTGGGCCAAATTGAACACTTTTAAAGGGAAAGTCCTGTTTCCAAACTAGATAGATGAAAACTGATGGTTGTGTCTGAAGGTCAATTTTTATGACAAACTCAGTGGTAAAAACCGCATATCGATATCAATCATCGTTTCTGAGTTACAGTATGTTTTTCGAAAATGTGCATTTTTGAAAAGTTGTAACTTTTTTCCTGTCAGAGATTCTTTGTATTTATGAAAACATTTTCAGAGATCTTTTTTACGTAGAATTCAATGGTGTGAGTAATTTATTTCTTCAAATCATATATCAATAGTTATTAATGGAAAAATCATTTTTTTTTAAGAGACAACCTGTACACTCTTTCATATTTCAATAGAGCTTGAAATAACCATCCCAAATATATAGCACACTTGATGTTTTGCTAGAGTCACCTTAGAAATGCAGAGCTTTTAGTTTTTTTCATGTAGACTTTGAAACGCACACTTTGAACAAGTAGGCTTTGGACGACGCGGCAATAAAACAGAAAACAAGTATTCACTAGTAGCTATCAAATATTAAGAAAGCTGTTTACAGCAGTAATTAAAACTCATAGTTTCAATAAAACTGATAACAATTTATACTATATTTAATACTAATAAATGAAACTCCAACAATAATAATAATAAAGAACAAACAAAAACAAAATATTTCTTCAGAGGAGGTGTTCGGAATGTCTACCAGCTTCTCCTACACACAGGCGGCACCTTTTTTGAACATTTCTTGCCGAATTAATTAGTTCAATGGGAGTGAGAGAAGCAAAACTCTGCATCACTGCCGCTTCCAATTCGTGTCTAGAGTTGGTCGGCAATTTGAAAATGAGGTCTTTCAACCTTCCCCAGAGGTAAAAGTCCATAGACGTTGAGTCCGGTGACCTGGCCGGCCAACGGTTGGGTCCTTGGTTGGCTATCCAATTATTGCCAATATTTGCAGCCAAAAAGTTGTTGACAGTGTTGTGAAGCGAAGCCCCGTCTTGCTGAAAATATATTTTACTGAGCTCCATTAGCGGCAATTCATCAACAAGGGGTTTGATTTGTTGCCTCAAAATTCCTAAATACCTCTGAGATGTGAGAGTGTCATTATAAATGAACAGGCCGATAATTCTACCCCTAAAAACACCTGCCCATACACTTAATTCGAATCTTCCTTGACTTCTCTGCTCCACAATAGAATGGGTATTTTGTTGTACCCAAGTATAAGAATTGAAGCGATTGAAAATGCCGGCACTGCTTACATAAGCTTCGTCTGTCCAAATATAATTTAACGAAAAATCAAGCACTTGGTTACAATTTTCCAGAAACCACTGGCAAAAATCCATGCGGCGTTCAAAATCTCCTGGTCTGAGTTTATGAACTGTTCTGGTCCTGTATGGCTTGGATTCGTGCTTCTTAAAAATCAGCCTAACGTTGTCGTTTTGGGATTATTTCCAACTACTCCCGAAACGACTATTCCTTCCCAAATCCCTATCCCTATTGGATACATTTAATTTTAGCCATTTCTTTTCAAATTGACCACCATCAATTAGGTTGTGTCGCAATTTTGCGAAAATGTCTCTAAAATGTTGTCTTGTCTCTGGATACCTCTCGTGGTACAAATTGCTTGCTGCCTCTGCATTTTCTCCATCATATCCCATTTTTCATAATTCTCATACTTCATTGCGAATGTGTTCGAAAAATGAACAAAAACCACGGATTGGGGAGCGTCTTTACTGCTCAAATTAAAATTTGACAGCTACCAGAAAGTTTCAAATTCTACATGAAAAAACCTAAAAGCTCTGCATTTCAAAGGTGACTCTAGCAAAACATCGAGTGTGCTACATTTTGGGAATGGTAATTTCAAGTCCAATTGAAATATGAAGGAATATACAAATTGTCTCATTTAAAAAAATGATTTTTCTGCTAATAACTATTGATATATGATTTTTTTAAATAAATTACTCAAACCATTGAATTATTCGTG
This sequence comes from Gonioctena quinquepunctata, assembly GCA_018342105.1. Taxonomy (NCBI): domain Eukaryota; kingdom Metazoa; phylum Arthropoda; class Insecta; order Coleoptera; family Chrysomelidae; genus Gonioctena; species Gonioctena quinquepunctata. The sequence goes on from JAFIRS010000523.1 coordinate 584,145, forward strand.
AAAAAGTGCTCTGGAAATGTTTTCATAGAAACAAATGATTTTTACAGAAAAAAAGTCACATCAACTTTTCGAAAATGCACATTTCCGAAAAACATGCTGTAACTCAGAAACGATGATAGATATCGATATGCGGTTTTCACCATTGAGTTTGTCATAAAAATTGATTCTCAGACACAGCCATCAGTTCGCATTTATCTAGTTCGAAAACAGGACTTTCCCTTCAAGTGTCCAATTTGGCCCACTAGGTACTAGTTGATACGTTTCTTTATTCGATCAATTAGAAGAAATACTCCTCAAACAAAATTGTTCCTGAAATTTTAATTCAGTTTTTATCGCCGACACCAAATTTTCTTCGAAAGAGTTGTGTTGGCCTGGATTCAAAAAATGCGACATGATATTTGTTGGAGAATCACCAGAATAATTTCCTTACCGAAAATTCTAACTTTGAAGAACATGGACCATCGCTAGACTGGACCTGTAACTTTTATGCTGAATAAGTTCCAGATTTCCTTTTCTCTTAACATTATTTCTCATTGATTCTGAACAAAAAACTTATTTAACATTGAAACAGATATTAACTTTATTCAGCCCAGTTGAATGAATTATATGTGGCTTAGTCCCTAATTAACTAATAAAATAACAAAAAGAAAATCCTAGCATTTAAATCGCGATGAAATTTTATCAGTTAAACTAATTCTGAATTAGACTATTACTTTTTTGAATGCTGAGAAATTTTAGGTCACTTAAAATCAGGCTGGCAAGGCCTATATAACTAAATGAAATGAATGCCATGAGAGGGGTGTGTATCGTCTAAGACATCGAACCGAACTGGTTTCTTTGGTCAATCCATGAATATCCTTACTGCATCGTTTACCCATTTGCCAAACATATGATACAAGCGTGGTCAGGACATTTCCATGAGATGTACTAAAGCTTACAAACCTATACAAACAATAGCCCGTTTATTTCAGAAATATTCCAATCTACGATATACTTTTAACAATTATATTTGCTAGCTACAGATATATCCATCAAAAATATTTTACTGTATCATTCGATTTACTTAGGCCAACGTCATCAAGTCAGTAGGTGTATTTTCAGCATTTCTGTCAGTCTTGGGAGTTTCATCGTTCTACCTCGATAATTACGGGGCGCTTCCATAAAATTCGAATTTTTCAGGACTGAACTTTTTTCAGGAGTGAGGTGTATTTGTGGTGAGTTGGGGGTCCTGATCACGAATCTTGAGGAATCTTGAGCCTATTTTCCCCCATATGATTTACCGTTAAAATGGGTAGTTCCATCGCGACTGGCGGGTAGTGTATATTATTTGGGCCAACGTCATTAAGTCAGTAGGTGTATTTTCAGCTTGGTTTTGTATTCATTTGTATTGGGTCCCGCTGTGGGCCAAAAGCTTGAAACCGGTATACGAATTGTTAGGCGGGCCTGATACAATTTGAACGTAATCAAGTTCATCAGAAAAAAATATTTGCAATCAATTTCCATTGATAATGGAAGTTTGCATAGATTTTCACGCGAATATCATTCAGTGTTCTTCATGGTATTTGCCAGAAAAGTAGTTGTTATCCGCCTGTGGTCTACCACTTGTTTCAATTTATATTGAATTTTGTGAAGAGACTCCAAGTCCTTCTTTTTTCTGATGAAATTCGTGTTTGTACAACCTATATTAGCTCCAACTGTACCTCCCACCAAACAACTCCCAATGCAGAACGACACGTAAAAGTGAGAAATTCCTGCCATCGAAAAGTTCACCGCTTCTTTCTCCTCAAGTTTCCACTTCAGAATTCTCCACTCACACCTTCAAGGATTTTTCCATTCCATGTGTCGTCCGCAGTGGATATCGACCTGAGTTGACCGACTTTCCGGGATCCGAGAGACAAACGAAGTTTTATCATCAATTCTTGAGAAGGGACTCCCCTGCATTCCTCAGGTTGTCATTGGGACCTACATGTCCTAGATTCGATGAATACGGGAATTTGCGAGAATTCCCAGTGGTAGTGTACGGGGGTGTACGGAAAGATATATATAATCAAGTGTCTGCTCAAATTATTGTTAATTTTGAAAGAAATTTTGATGTTGTCCACGTTGCTTCTCATGCAACCGGCTATTTCGTTGGATATATCATCATTTGAGAAAGGAAGAGACACGTCAGTTTGTCAATACCATGACGGATTCTCAAAAAACAGTGGATTCCATTCAAAGGGGTCATAGAGACATTTCGAAGCAACAAGGAAGCTCCTGACTTCGGAAAGATCGTCAGACGAATGCTGAAAGCATTTCAATCTTAAGGTCGCCAGAGTTCAGAAGTGCATTTCCTCCAATCCCACATTGACTATTTACCCGAAAATTTGGGAGCTGTGAGTGAAGAAAGAGGTGATTGATTCCACCAGATTATGAAAGAGATGAAAACAAGATATGAGGGAAAATGGTGCATTACAATGATGGCAGAATACGGTTGGATGCTTCAGAGAGACAATTCAGATGCTACTCCCAAGCGTAAATGTACCAAGAGAAGTCTTACATGAAAGAAGAAACCATTTTAGTGCGTTCTAAGGCTCATTTCATTCATTTTGACGAATTGGTTTATTTAACATAGTTACCTGAATTGTCAGGAAATGTGATGTGCTATGACAAAACGAAGGTACAGAATCAGCGTACAGAAACATTTTGAGAATAACTTGTGGTAGAAGTACATTGTATCTTAAAGTGGAGTGGTATGATTTTACCAAGTAGAAAAACTCAAAGTCATCTCCACAAATTTAATATCGCAATCGATTAGTTATGTGATGATGGATCGGTAAGAAACCATCGATTAGTACATGTTTCGAACCTCTATAGGTTCATCATCAGCTGAATGTGAAATTCTACAATAAAAGAAGAGAAAGGGGGTAGACCATAGGTAGTGCAATACAATATGTGTTACTTACATGGAGAAGAAAAAATGATGGGTAAAAACATTAATTATATATCACGAATTCAATTTTCAAATCAAACGACAACGAAAGTTTTCCAATCAACAATTATTATTTCCCTTTTTCTCTAACTCTAGGGAGGCTAAAGCCATTAACCAATATAGAAGGAACAAACGACATGAGGAATAATGATCGCAATGAGCAATGAGTGATGAAGGACAGCACACAGCCAAATGAATTGTCAAAACACCACCATGGAGCAATGACAGAAGAACAACATGCACAGAACATTGGAGAAAAGGAAGCAAATCCAAACCGAACCGGAACGGAGCAAATAATATTATGTGCAACGAGCTCGAGTGTTACCTATCCATAAAAAACTTTTTAACAAAAAATTAAACCGACGAAAAAATCAACTATAAAGCAAAGAATAAAATAAACCTTCTTAGTCTGAATGATAGTTGAGCTCCCAAACTAATGTGAGTAACTGATTTCGAGTCGGCGCCAAACAAACAATTATCGAATATCATTATATTACTTTGAAAGAAGTAATCAAAATGCAGCCGTGCATTTCGCTGCCATCATTTTACGCTTCACCTAATTCAATTGCTAGTTTATTCGGCGCCGACTCAAAATCAGTTACACACATCAAGTTAGGAGCTCAATTATCATTTAGACTAAGAAGGTTCATTTAATTTTTGATTACTTCCAAAATACTTACTTACCTAGCTCACTTCAACTATTAACTGTTAAATAATATGATTTTCTATTTCAACTATTTATTGTTATATAATATGCATTAATTTTGAAGGATCTGGTTAGTTGGTTTCATCACTTTGTATATAATTCCATCCTTTCATAGCATGTAATCATTTTGACGGATGTCAACTACATATGTGTGCCAAAGTTCACAAGTGAAAAATCAATCATCCCCTATTTTTCTACCCATAGGGGTATATTATTCCATTCCAAATTGGAATATAATCAACTATGAGGTACACGCTTTCTAATAAAAAAAGAATAATCCAAATCGGAAAACCCACTACAAAGTTATGCCTGATAGAATCGGTTAACGGACCAGAATTCAGAGGGTGAATGATCAATATCCTTCATTTTGATACCCTTAGGGATGGATTTTGTTGTACAAATTGAAATGAGACCAACTTCGAAGTACACTCTATTCAATGAGGAAAGAATCATCGGAATCAAACCGCTCTGTGGAAAGTTGTGCGTGATCATACATGAAGAAAAAATATACGCGTCGAATAGAGAACCTCATCCTTTTTGGTTTCGTCGGTTGAAAGACAGAAAGGGGGTAAACCATAGGTAGTGGAATACAATATAGGTGACAATTGAGCTCGTTGCACAGAATATTATTTGCTTCGTTTCGGTTCGGTTTGGATTTGTTTCCTTTTCTCCAATGTACTGAGCATATTGTTCTTCTGTCATCGCTACATGGTGGTGTTTTGACAATTCATTTTGCTCAATGGATAGCCCCTGTGTGCTGTCATTCATCACTCATTGCTCATTGTGATCATTGTTCCTCATGTCGTTTGTTCCTTTTATATTGGTTGATGGCTTTAGCCTCCCTAGAGTTAAAGAAAAAGGGAAATAATAATTGTTGATTGGAAAACTTTCGTTGTTGTTTGTTTTGAAAATTGAATTCGTGATATATGATTTATGTTTTTACCCATCATTTCTTCTTCTCCATGTAAGTAACACATATTCCACTACCTATGGTTTACCCCCTTTCTCTTCTGTTATTGTAGAATTTCACATTCAGCTGATGATGAACCTATAGAGGTTTGAAACATGTACTAATCGATGTTTTTTTACCGATATACCATCACATAACTAATCGATTGCAATATTAAATTTGAGGACCTGACTTTGAGTTTTTCTACTTCGTATAATATTAAGAATAGGTGGAATAAGCACAACTTTTCGACTTTTTCATCTTCTCTCGGTGCATTGAATATAAAACGAAGTGAATCATTCCATCTCCGATTATTTGCTATTTTTGACTCGACATTTAATACCTAAGCTATTCATGTCAAATATGATGAAGGATCTGAATTTGTGAAATGAAATCCTCTCACATAAAAATGCTCGCCTAACTCGATTTCATAACCGCCCTAATTTCGAATTCATGGAACTTCATCATGATCCTTTTCGTTGAACCTTGGCACACACGATCTCATAACCTGAATTTTGATATCCTTGTGAATTTCCTGGCGTTTTATATCTCATTGATGTTTCAAAGCAGTAGCGTCGAACATTTCAGTACCCTTAAAAGGAAATTCGTATAGAAAAAAAAGTTTTGATTATGAAGTTGACTTTGAGTTAACGCTTATACCCAGAATGATGTGGTAAGCATTATTATTCACTCAGAACAGGAGAGCACAATGAATGACAGAAAACTTAATGAGGCGAAAAAAAAAAAGGAAAGAAGAAGGGTGATAGTTTGTATGGAACTATCATTAGTGTTGAAGTAAGAATCACGAAAATTGCTATTAGGGCTTCTTTTTTCAAATGAAGTAACGTATATCAGAGGTTTTGAAAATTCAAACCTTGAGGGGTTAAAGTGCGGTTGAAAGCTTTTATAGAATTACCGTTAGTTTTAAAGTTGGAGTCATCAAAATTGGTATTCATGGTCTTTGTTATAAATAAAGAATTAGGAGTTTTGGGTTTTTCGAAATTCAATGCCTAAAGGGGTGAATTGGATGGTTCAATGGGGATTGGAAGTTTGTATAGGAGGTTCCATTAGTTTTGAGTATTTGAGGTCTCTGTTACAAATGAAGGAATGAACGTTTCAATGGTTTCAGAAATTCAACTCCTGAAGGGGTGAAATTGTGGTGGAAGTTTGTATGGGGATTCCGTTACGTCATGGAAATTGGTATTTCAGGCCTTCTCTTCAAATAAAGAAATATATATTTCAGAATTTTTGAGAATTTAACCGTACACGAGGTAAAATAGGGGTTGAGTGTTTTTATAGGACTACCGTTAGTTTTTGAGTAAGGGTCATCCAAATTGGTGTATTGGTTCACTGTTACAAAAAAAGAAATCTTGTTCAAACCTAAAGGGGTGAAAAGAGGTTGGTGAATTTGAAATAGTCATCACAAAGCATGTCAAATCAATTATGCCATCCAAACCAGGAAACGGGTTAACGCGGTAACGGAAAACGGGATAACAAGTAACGGGATACCGGTAAATGACATAACGGGATAAAGGGAAGCGGGCAAAGCCACAGTCATAAGCTAGTTGGAACAACACAAAGGAACACATAGGAAATAATACAAATTCCATACGATGTACCAGCTAGATAATCACTGAAAAAGGTTTCTTTGAATTTCCAAAAGATTTTAAGTTAGTCATGTGAATTGTTATTTCTAGTATATTGATATTTATGTCACCTGCGATTATATGAAAATCTATTTGTTTATTACAAGAGAGTAATTGTTGAGATCCTGTATGAAAGTTTTTCCACATGTGTTTGGAGATCCCCAATTGGCCACAGATTTTAAAACAAATATCCTTAGAAACCACCAAAAAAAAAAGGAAATACCACAAAAAAAGCAGCAATCACATATCAACATGTGGAACTTTCATGAATTGTGTTTTAGGTAAGAAAGAGGAAACAAAAAAATATAATTTATACCACGCCATAACCATAACCCCCCTTTTCAGAAAAAATAAATGTAACTGAAGAAGTGTTGGAGCCTCAAAACGGAACGTATCGAAAATTCAATTATGAATCACTGAATTTTTCTCATTTTAACGAACCAGAATTCCAAGAAAATCCACAGAAGTATATCAAACGTAATGGTTCAAGAACCCACACAATCCAAACATATATGCCTGGTTGAAAAAATGCAGAACTACTACCAATCAATACAACGAAGCTATGGTGATAACACTGTAAAATTGATGAAGAACTTCGCCAAAATCTCAAAAAAATTGATCAACCAATCAAACAGAAGAATTTTTCTACTACGATGCAGAACCCAAAGAATTGTCCACAAATTTCTAGATGCGAATTTTCCACATGTTTTCCTTTCAGCTGTAAACCTAAAACACAAATTCGAACAGGTAATTATCGAAAATTTCAAGTACCAAACACTAAACCTACTTATCGCAGATAACGACTTGCAAATCAAATCAACTAAAAATGATATTGAAAAAATTGAATCGAGCTTACACTTTCAACTTACAACCCAGATATACAACAATTTCATTAATATAGAAACTCAAAACAATGAAAAATTATTCAACAAAATTAAAGAAAAACAATTGAAAAAATTCCAATCACTCATATACAAAAACAACCAAGAAAAACTAACTCAAAACCCAGATTGGCTAGAAAACAAAACTAACATCATAATACCAGAAGATGTCCAAGAAATACTCGCACTAGGCCCCAATTTTGCATTAGAAACAGAAAAAGACGACATTCCCATTCATAATATACTAGCCACGATAGAAACCAACATAAACCACCTCCATGAACAAGAGAAAATTGAACTCAGGTCAAATATATGTAACACTACAACAAATTTCAAAACCAAAAACGAACGACCAAATTTTGAACAAAAGGTACTTAAACGAAAAAAAAAAACTAACATTTTATAAAAAACAATGATGACATGATCATCCCAAAACGAGACAAAACTAACATGACAGTTGTCATGTACAAGAGTCAATACGAAGAGAAAATTCATGATCTATTACAAGATGCACTTACATACAAAGAGTTGAAAAACAACCCAACAAACATTTTTCAAACAAAAAATAATAATCTAAAAAAACATTGGGAAAAAAACAAATACATTTCGCCAACTGTTGCGACTACACTAAAAATTCATAATGCTTTACCACCGAAAATTTATGGTTTACCAAAATTACATAAAGAAAACATGCCACTCCGACCAATTATATCGAGCAATCAATCGCCTTTCGAACAACTGTCAAAATTATTAGCAAACATTCTGAGTAACATTACTTGCAAAAGTGAGTATTTTATAAAAGACTCGTTCCATTTCAAATCACGAATAAAATACATAACAATACCACCTAACCACATACTCATTTCATTAGACGTCGTATCATTATATACCAACATCCCACTAAAATTAGCGCGAGATATTGTTACAAAAAATTGGAAACAAATCGAAAATTACACTTCATTACCACTCACTGAATTTCAAAATGCATTAGAATACACTCTCACTTCCACATATTTTCAACACAAAGATAAATTTTACAAACAAATAGTAGGCTGCGCAATGGAAGCAGCAATATCAAGTGTCATTGCACAGCTTGTCTTTGAAAAACTTGAAAACAAGATCATACCTAGATTACATTTGACCTTGCCCCTATATCGTAGATATGTTGATGATTGCATACTCATTATCCCAAGTGAAAAATCAAACTATGTCCAAGACATGTTCAACTCTTTTCATCCCAAACTAAAATTCACAATCGAATCAGAAAAAAATAATCAAATCAATGTCCTAGACTCAACTTTACACCGATCTAATAATACAATAGAAATAAGTTGGTATACAGAAACCACGTGGTCTGGCAGATATCTCAACTACAAATCTAACCATCCTTTATCAGAAAAAAAATCTGTCATAATTGGCCTGGCAGACCGAGCTATTTCCTTATCCGACTCCGAATTTCGACAAGATGCAATAGAAAGAGCGAAAAAAGTTTTGAGTAACAACAACTATCCAACAAACATGATAAATAATATTTTCAAAAACAGAATACATAGATTTTATAACCAGGGGGAAAGAAACCCAAAACACCATCAAATAATCGTCATATAGGACAACCTTACGAAAAAAGATTGTCAGAAAAAATATCTAATATTATAAAACCTTACAATCTACAAGTTGGACACAAAGGATATAACACACTTAACAAAACAACATTTTCCAAATTAAAAACAAAAAACCACATATGATTTATACAATTCCGTGCAACGAAGAAAATTGTAACCAAGTATATATTGGACAAACCTCCCAATATCTAGGATCCAGTATAAATGGACACAAATACACAAAAAATGCGGCAACGGGGTTGAATAAACAAAAGAGATCAATCAATCATGAATTCAACTACAACGATACAAAAATACTAGCAACTGAAAAAAACACCAAAGAAAGAGAATTTTTCGAGATGATACACATGAAACTAGACCCAAATTCACTAAACAATAAAACTGACATTAGAAACCTCAGTAAAATATACCATAATATTATTTAAAATCAAAATGCCGACTATCAATCTTTCCGTCTTGATTGTCTTGATTATTGCATAATTCATAACTACAAGAATAATTATTATCGTTCATAATTTTAATATAGCACAATCACCGGAACAATACCACAAAAAAACAACAACAGATGGCAGCACAAACAAAACACAATTACATTATACCGGAGTATTTTAAAACTATAACCATCTCTTCGTGTTGACTTTTTTCCACATGTCAACCCAAAACAACAGTGTTATATGTTGATAAATTGAAAAAATCCTAAATGACAACCACCCCCTTGTTCAAAGTTCAAATAACAAACAGAGAGGGCAACACACACTAAATCCAAGAGTGACAACTGTCATAAACCTTATGATGACATCTAGCTATTCTATGAATGTTAGTTTTGCGCCGCGATCTGCCAAGTTACATGTTTCACAAAACGTATTGTATTTGTATATAGTTGAAAATGAGGTAATTCAACATGTTGGATAGTAGAACAAATAATGACGAATTAAAGAGGAAACAATGATTGCTCAATCAACCATAACCGCCCAATTGGCCACGATTTGAAAACAAATAACCTAAAAAACCGCCAAATATCAACATGTGGAACTTCCATGAATTGTGTTTTAGGCAATAAAGAGGAAACAAAAAAATATAATCAACACCATGCCATAACCATAACCCCCTTTTCCAGAAAAAACAAATGTAACTGAAGAAGTTTTGGAGCGCCAAAACGAAACGTATTGAAAATTCAATTATGAATCACTGAATTTTTTTTTTTAAGAAAAACCAGAAAATATATTATACAGTGTCACACATAAAGTACGCAACATATAGAAATTTTTTCTTATTAATGGATATAATGAAAATTAGACTTTGCAGTTAGTTTGTGCTTGAAAAATGAGTAAGAAACAGCCCCTTTCCTTTTGTCATATTTTACTCTGAACCTGTCAAATTTGACATTTTTTTCGAAAATCCTCAAAAAACCAGTTTTTTTTTTAAATTTCGAAAAAAGCGAAAGAGAAAAGTTGCTCAGTTTCCAATTTTATACCTCTGCTCCAAATTTGAACTCTCTACTGTCACTTCGACTTTTTTCCAATTTTTTTTATTTTTGGAATCTTTCGCTCTAGCGATTCGAACGAAACATGATTCAGATAACATAATTTTGATGAATACGAGACAATGTCATACATGCCTAGAGAATATCCACATTGGCCGGTTACCAGAAACAAAAAAATGCACCTCCAGAAATTCGTCTTTGTTGTTGCAAAATTCATCTAGTTTTTTCATTTAATCGTGAAACTGATTCGGATTTTCAATGTATGGACGTTAATATGTCAGTAATCGAATGAACGAATTTCTCTTATTCTTATTACACTCGTATTTGTTTCAAAAGCCTACTAAGTGAAAATTTTATTTTTATTCGATCAATTGCACTATTTTTTTCTTAGATGTTGCATTAGTCTTGTATTGTTTGAAATCACGAAATTTGATATCATGGTTAGTACAAATCGCTAGAACGAAAGTCTTTTGAATAGTTATAAAACTGTAGGTCATTGTTTAGTTTACAGAAAAGTATTATATTTCGGGTTTGTTTGTAACTGAATTATTGGACAGAAAAATAATCAAAATCTAGTAAAAAAAGAAATACGAGTAATAAGGATGAAGATGAATTTATTCATTCGATTACTGACATATCAACGTCCATACTTCGAAAATCCGAATCAGTTTCACAATGAAATGAAAAAACTAGATGAACTTCGCAACAACAAAAACGAATTTCCGGAGGGCATTTTTTTTTTCTGGTAACAGTCCAATGTGAGTATTTTCTGGGCAAGATATGATATTGAAGCCTCGTATTCATCAAAATTATGGAATTGTAATCATGTTTCGTTCGAATCGATAGAGCGAAAGATTCGAAAAATAAAAAAAAATTGGAAAAAAGGCGAATTGACAGTAGAGAGTCCAAATTTGGAGGAAAGGTATAAAATTGGAAACTGAGTAACTTTTTTCTTCTGCTTTTTTCAAAATTTCTAGAAAAAACTGTTTTTTGAGGATTTTTTAAAAAAATGTCAAATTTGACAGATTTAGAGCAGCACATGACGAGAGGAAAGAGGCTGTCATCCACTCATTTTTTAAGCACAAACTAACTGCGAAGTCAAATTTTCATTATACCCCCTAATAAAAAAAAAATCCATATGTTGCGAACTTTATGTGTGACACTGTATATATGAATTTTGGGTAGCGCTAATTTCAGGCAACTCGACATTTGAATAATGTAGAATGTTGAACTGATTGTGTAGTAAATGTATACATTGCAGACTGCTCGAGATAGATATTCAATTTCAAACAACAACTAATTTTGTTTTATATAAACTTGTGATGAAGTCAGAAATAGCTGACTTCGTACTCTGCTTTGAGGCACTGATTATTATTATCACAGTCACTCGTAAGAAACAAACGACACAAACAGTATCGAAAATGAAAACATTCGCAATTGAATATTGTTTTACAAAATAATATCACGACCATTGTAGTAACTCAAAACACATGAACACGTGATCTACTTTGTTGTTGTTGTAGTATATTCATTTCTTATTAGTGAAATCGTTCATATACTTTGCTAGTGTATGAGTGTATGATTCGTACACATGGTGAGAGTTTGTATCTATTTGTTGTATACCTGAGTATTATACTCACAAGTTACGAGCTCGAAAACGTCGTCGTCTGCATCTTTTCGAAACCGAAAACCAAAGAAAGTGCAGCGTGAAATCAGTCTCCGGCATGGAGGACGTTACAACCGTTAGAATCAGTCGTCTCAGCTATAAATAGCCAATCCCTACAATAATTTTATAATGGAACCAAAAGTAAATAAAGTTCGTTTGAAAGATAATAAATAACATATCAGATACGAAAATATTTTGAATTATGTTTCAAGGGATACTATCGACTGATAAATTGAAAATCTCAGGAGTCGAGCAAAATATGTCATCATTGTTGAATTGAAAAATGCTCATGCTGAGTAGTACTTATAAGTTGATAGTTACTTCAAACATAAGTTTGACGTTTTGAATGCTCTACTTGTCAAAGTTTTTTGAAGTACACTTTTACGCAGTCAGGGTTTTATTTTTATTATGTACTTTATTGTCGTTAATGATGGGGCTAAAACTCAACCGTGAAAATAATGAAACCGACGTAAAGTTAGAAATCTTAATGTTAATGTGGTGAATATTATATGGAATTATAATTTCATTTGCTAGTTTTGGATATGAAATCAATAAACATAAATATTCAGACAACAGTTGATTCGAAAATCATTTACATGAAAACGAAGGTAATTAGCATGCCGGAGTCTCTTGAAATCAATAAACATAAATATTCAGACAATCATCACGAATAATTGTTACACTGACTATACATTCAAGGAAGGTCCGTTCTCTATCTCTGTTGCACAGTGACTCTTCCACTCTTCCTTCGACGCATCTCAAGAGGCCAAGCTAGAATGGTCCACCTGTAGTCGAACAACATAGTTAAACCATTTACAATTGCAGCATAGGCGGACATAACAAATTTCATATAGATATTTAAATATTCAAAAAAAAAAAAATGTCATAGCGAGGAAATGAATGAATTTATGAACGATCATATAATTTATTTCCATGGTCGAGAAGTGCCATATTCTCCAACAAAACACAACAGAACTATAGACTATTTTAAAACCTATTTCGATTCCAGACCTGAGATGCTACTGGTTTCCATTTATTCAGTCCTCTCCAAATACATATATACCTCGTGATTTATTAGCTTTCTTGGCTGCTCAACTTATCGACACACCTACAAGCATTATCATTGGCTTGCGGTCCTTTTTGATTGTCTCAGGCTGTAGAACTAGACAGCTGTCACTCAAACCCACGTTGACTGTTCGCATATACGTTCGTGTTAGCGAAGTGAGTTTTTGATTCGCTCCTGCAATTGAAAATGGTTAAACTATACCTGAGTATGCAAAGAACCTTGGGAAATTCTGAATATTGAACATATTAGCGAAGCCGCAACCTGACATTTCGTGACATTATTTTCTTTTTAACGTAAAAATACCAAACCTGTATTTTAAATTCATTTTTATATCACTCCATAATTGTTGAATTGATTACATTTAATGAATCGACGACGAATCGACAAAATAATTGTTTGTTGACAGATGTAATTGCCACTGCAATCTATTTTGTTTTGATTAAAACTAATTATCGCGTGATGCCTACATTGAATTAGTTATTTGAGCAACGGGTAATTACAATTCCTGCCACATCGTTATTTCAAATGATTTTTGTAATTTAATTGGTAGGTATTCGGAGAGGTTTTTGCATTCTGAATTTTGAATATGCAAAGTTTTGGTTTAACCGAAATTTTATATGAGGTGGAACTGTGACCGGGCTTGGATCGTAGATTAGAGGTTTCCAAGTATTGGTTATGCAACGTCCATCATCGCGTTTATTGAGGCAATTTGGGCGTTTTTCTTTCTCAAGAGCTTCACGAATGTCTCCTGCTTGTAGTTTTCCCCAGTAACAATGGTTTTGGTGTGTTCGAAATCTATTCTGTGATCCTGTTTCATCGCAGTGTTTGGGAAGTGCCTAGGAAAGGTCTGAGTGTCGTACGGCAAATTGATGTTCGTAAATTCGGCTTATCACTCGTCTGTAAGTTTATCCTACCTACGTTCTAGGGCAATCTGAGAATGGTTTTTCTCATATCCTTCGAGACTCATTAGTTATGGTATCTTGAAAATCTGAGAAATCGTCATTCCTCTAGGATTCCGCCAATTCTGTCGGTGTCACCTTTGATGTTGGGGAGAAATGGCTTGTGTGATTGGGTATCTGTTGTATTTTGGGAATTTTGAAAACGAGTTCGTTGATAGTAAATAGATCTGCAGAATCGTCCGTTGTTTATTACCTTTCTGCAGTAGGTGGCTTTGAGCTTGTACAAGTCGGTTGTGATTATTGGTGAGTTGAATAGATCTGTAGATGGGATAATTCAGGACGGATTGTGTGAGTAGGGTTTATGTATACTGTGTTGTGAACTAGTCGTTGGTTGTAATGATGACGACTGAGTTGCCAGCTTCGTTTTGTTTTGTTAAAATTCATAAATTCAAAATGGCGGCTCCAAGATGTCGGACGAGTTTCGTGATTATGGTCCGATTCGATTCAAAATTGGTAGGTGGGGGTATTTGGGGTCATAGATTATAAATTCTTGGTCAAAATTTATAAATTGGAAATGGCGGCTCCAAGATGGCGGACGAGTTTTGTGATTTTGGTCCAATTCGATTCAAAATTGGTATGAGGGAGTGTTCATGGACAGAATTTGAATTTTTGTCGAATTCATGAATTCGAGATGGCAGCCCCAAGATGGTGGACGATTTTTGTGATTATGGTCCGATTCGATCCAAAATCGTTATGCGGCGGTTTTCGCACTCGGAGATTTTGAATTTTTTGTCAAAATTTATGAATTCGAAATGGCGGCCCTAAGATGGGGAACGAGTTTTCTGATTATGGTAATATTTCATCAAAAATTGGAATGTGGGGATTTTCAGGTTTGGAGATTATGAATTTTTTTTCAAGATCTATAAATTCAAAATGGCGACTTGAGGATGGTGGACGAGTTTTATGATTATGGTCAGATTCTATCCAAATTAGGTGTGTGGGAGTTTTTGTAGTCGGAAATCATGATTTCTTTCAGCTCAAAACTTACAAGTAAGAGATATTGTGATTAATAACGATGCAGTATTAGAAATGAACAGATGAAGGCGAACTAACTGAAAAGCAAAATAACCAATTAAAAACCTTTTTGAGGACAAGCTTTCATTCAAGCCGTGTACTAAAACATATAAAATGAGTTTGAGTCATCGCTGACAATGGTTTAATGATTTTTTGTTGATTTATTTGGTTTCAAAAGCTTGTCGCGCGAATTGAAATAAAATTAATATTTCGACAAGTTGTTACTTATCAACGAATCATTGTCCACTGAAATTAATAGGTACATACATTTATGAGCCCTTCGCGTGACAAGCTTTTCAAAACCAAATAATTCAACAAAAAATAATTAAATCATTGTCAGCGATGACTTAAACTCATTTTATACGTTTCAGTACACGGACATTTATGAAATATGGCGGGTGAGGCAGATTCATACAACACCTTGCGGGGTAATTTGATACGTATCAATCTACTCCAAAAAATAGGTATTGATTGATTTCATATATTTTCCAGTGATGATCGTGCGATCTTATAAGAAGAAAACGAGAAGGTCAATATTGACTAAAATGCCGTATCTACAGCAATATCAGACATTCTGGGAGGAAAACTATATATTGGAAAACTTCAGAAAATAAATTTCTATTCTGCAGCACATAATAGAAAAAAGGAAGTCTGGAAGGGAGAATGAAGATGGGAAACAATTTTTCTTCAAATATTGCTGCATCGGGTATCAATTAGACCACTCACAAACATTTCCAGACATATCAGAAAAGGAAGGGGAAATAAAAAGGGACGTCAAGGATCTACACGGAAACGCCAGAGAAAAACAGAATCAAGGAACTACCAAAAGTTAAGAAACAGAAAATAATCACTAAAGAACAGAGGCAACGCGCCAAAGAAATGAACAATGCCAGGACGCTATTTGGCAAGGAGTAATTGAAAAATTGCTGCAAGATAGTGAATCGACAAGCTGTTCTGATGAATTTGACATCAAAGACAGATTCAAATCTCTGTCATTCAGATTCAGATGATAATCCAGAAGATGAAGAGATGCCTGAAAATTTTACAAAAGAATATTCTGTTTTTGTTAAGTTTGGAAAAAGAAAAGTGTGAAGCATTTTATGTTGGCCAAATTTTTCTGAAATACGATGGGAATAAAAACCAGGTTCGTTTCTGAGAAAGAGACCCACAGGAACATTCGTCTTCCCCAATATAAAGATGAGTCATCGGTGTTCTATTCCACTTCCGAAATAATTTCTCGTCATTTAACTTGTAGATATCTTATGATCATAAAGTAAATGATAATATAAAAATATATTTATACATAGTTTTACTCTAGCTTTCTGAATTTGTCCATGGTGGTAACTGTGTATGAAGGTGCCTTATAAATGAACCCCGTGGCTGTGGAACATTGATACAATGTTTAGTTCTTGGAAAAAAAAAATATATAGTACTGTTTATTGTTGAGTTATGGATTTTTCCAATTCAAAATAACATACTAGAAGAATGATTCTTCAGACTAAATATATCACATTATAGGCCAGTCAAAAATAGACCGTCAATTCACAATAATTACAAACATTTCTTTAGCACTGCCGTATGTTGGGGCATCCAGTAAATACTGAATATAAAAATTTGCACACACATCTGGTGACTGAAAATCACTGAAATTCCCATAAAACGTAAATTAGCAATATCTCCTTGGACCAAATTGCAAATTGCATATATATTCCCTAACTTCTTTTCTACACAATTTTCAAGCGGAAATACGAATAATCCTTGATAACGTTGTAATTAGCGATAATTCTGCTCATAAAATTGCAAACATCGTACAAATTCGTGCTAAAATCATGGTTCCGTTTCCCCCAAAATGCTTTAAATTTGTTCATGTGTATGGAACATCCAAAATCATGGATAACGCTAAAAACAGTCTCAGGGGCAAAGTTTTAGGGATCACGAAATTCAAACATGTTTTCGTGATTTGCAAACTTTGGTGGCATAATTTAAGTCGCCAATTGGTTTGCACCTTTTCAGTATCCCGGAAGATGGCGGAAATGAAGCAATTTTCGTAAATGCCACAAAATTCCAAACTTTGTGCATTTTTTTGTTGAAGTTCTGTTATGGCTAACAAGTCTACGTATAAATTTGCAACCCTATAAAATGTCGGGAAAACCGTGCAATAGAATATTATCAATTCGTCGATTTTCGCGATGACCAAAATTCCAAACTTTGTGCAATTTCTTCTCAAAGTTCTGGAATGGCAAACAAGTCTATCTATGAATTTGCAACCCCATACAACGTCAAAGGGAAATATAATATTATCATTGAGACGATTTTCGCGGATGAACAAAATTCCAAACTTTGTGCAATTTTTTTCTCAAAGTTCTGGAATGGAAAACAAGTCCACCTATTTTCGCGGAAATGTTAATCTTTTTGCCCAATAACTTGAACCCGATCTGGTGGAATTGGCTTTTATTATCAGAGGATAATTATTCAAGGACCAAATTACCGGGCGGTATTTTTTCGTCGTTTTAAGCAAACTGTCAAGTTATATCGTCATTTTCATGATACCCCATAGTGAAATTGGACACTGTTGTTCCAACACATAGTTTTACTGATGGTTTTCTATGTGAAAATACCACTTGATAAGACATACTTGTCTTACTACTATTTAGTATTTGTACGTAAAGATAATCATTCAGTAGGTATTACCTAATGAAAATTGGTAAAATCACGTAACATAGCCTCTGAATGATCATTTCACTGTATCATTGGTTAGAATGTCTGAAATACTATTTGATTTACCATATGTAAAGAAAATTTGATTTTTTTTGCTGAACTCTTTTGGCATGTTCGTACAATTTGTTAAGCTTATATCCATGAAGTCAAGTTCAAAACACTGAATTTTGATTGAAGTTACTCAAATTGTGTATTCAGCACTTACTCATAGTCTGAAACACTCGAGTCAAGTCTTTATAATTTTTTTTGCAAATCTTGACCTTTTTTTTAATAAAACAATAGAGTTTTTAAAATTTTCCTTTTTTTATTCCATAATTCTCTGAAAACAGATAATGACAATTATTCTAATTTTACTTTTATAATTTCTCATATCAGATAACTCTTCTGGAGTATATAACACAATAGACATTCACGTGAAATTACAGGAAAAGGAAAAATTGATGTAAGAAAATTAAGTGACACCATTACTTCAAAATTCTGATCTCAAAATTGAAATACTTAGGTGATCCTATAAGTTTATTCTATACTTACTGCTTTTTGTTATAGGTGCAAACTATATTGGCGACTTAAAATTATGCCATCAATACGGCAGTGCTAAAGAAATGTTAGTAATCATTGTGAATTGACGGTCTATTTTAACTGGCCTATTAATCAATTTTGAATTTTTGAGTTATTTCCTTTGCTGTCCCAAAAATCGTATCATTGTGTCCCAACTCTTTTTCGTATTACAAAATGTTGTATGCATTCTTCGAATTGTCAAGTGCCTCAAACACTTCTAGTTTGTAATTCCAAAGGCAATTAGATTAAACTGAAACAAAAGTTTATGTTCAGCTCTGGATATAGTATCGAACATGATTCTCAGCGCTCACCACAACGATCGATACCATGATGATATAACATGAAATCATGAACCACGTACTATATATAACAACTATCTATCTGAATCCCCTTATATGGGCACTTGAGGTGAAACCTGACGCCTCGCAGTGTTCATTGATTAATTTTACGGCCTATCCATTCTCGAACGCCTCGAATTTATAGTTCGATTCCTATCCCATGACGAGCAGAGATCTAAGACGTTGCGGCGACGTCGTTTGATCAAACCGAACTGATTGGGCGTCGTTCTGTATTCATTAATTGAATCCAGTGGCGGATCAGAGCATGGAAAGTGAGATGAGTATTCGGTTATTCATCAAGCGAACAGCTGTCAAAATATTCCATATATAACTAACAAAAACACCCACCCAAACATATAAATATACAGTGTGTCCACTTAAGATGGCGAGTAATAGAAAACTTTTTTGGAAAAAAAATTCATTCCTCATAAAAAGTTTTGTATGTTCTAAATCCCATTCGGAAATGATCGAATCCTGCAAATCAGTCATATACGAGGTTTGTATAAAGATATGAGTTTGATACCGGATTATTCACTATAAATTACCCACTCCTTATCATCGTTATCAATGCCTATAGAAAAAAAAAAGTCAAATTTTGTGGTTATGACTGAATTTTGATGATATTCTATCAAAAGTACAGGAAATACAAAAAAAATAAATGGGAATTATTTAAATTATATTTTTCCTGATTGAAAAAATATTCCATATGTTACCCTCATCTTATATCGTTCTTAAGTTATTGAATAACTTAGGCTAGTTGTTATTGTAAATACCTATCCTATGAAAGTTAACATTTTTCAAGTAAGCTACAAAAATGACAACTGTATTATGTTTGTTAGTGACATTTTTTTACTGGAATAATCAAAATGGTTTACAGTGAGAAAGAAAGAGTTCAAATATATACTTGTTATATACAAAACAACAAAAATAAACGTGCATATATTTGTATCCAAATCGTCCAAAACCGTCAGAAAATACATCCAAAAATATTTACCAAAAGGTGAATCATACCTTCAGTTCTAGAAGAAAAAAGAATGTAGGTCAAAAGAACCCGAAAACTCGTTGTTTTCAGCCTCTATTGTGAGAATTCCGTACCATTTCTGGACAAAAAACTCATCCGAACTTTGGATAACACAATAGTGATAGATTGGTACAGGAAACCATGCAGTTCGGGAAGATATCTGAATTATAACTCGTATCACAAGCACTCTATGAGAGTAAACCTGGTAAAACAAATGAAAAACAGAGTATTTAGAATTTCAAACACCATTTTTTACACAAAAAATTTAAATATACTTTGAAAACTTTTTCTAGATAACTCATATCCAAAATCATTACTTTGCAAAATTCTATTTAATACATCGGCCACCATTCATGTACATGCTAATGATAACGTAGTCAATACAGCCTTGATCATGAATGAAATTGACAGGGTTTCAACTCAGCCTATTTTTACCCCAATTCCATACATACTCCTGAACTCACCAGATTATTCAATTCTCTAGAATATTTCAAAATTGGAAATAAATAAGGCAGAAATTCTCTAACCTCACTTACAAATGTCATTTACAGTATTCCTTGTCAATGTTGCGACAAACAACACATAGGCCAAACCCTTAGATCATTGTCCAATAGAATCATTTCACACAAAAGTGATTGCAGATTGCATCCTGAAAGATGCGCTCTTGCAGAACATGTGAACAGTTTGGATCACCGAATGAATTTTGAAGCAGTAAAAGTATTAGCGACTGAGTCACATAGATCAAAAAGAACTTTCTTAGAAATGGCTTTCATTTCACAATCAAATAATTGCATGAACAAAAAGAGTGACATCAATCATTTAAGTGAGATCTACTCCTTTTCATTGTCACTAGACTCTAAACCAAATTTTCAATGTTTTCATAATGAAACCATGTTATCCAACACGACCTGAAGCCCAACCAAATCCGGTCATATATTGAATTTTATTGTTAAAAATTCAACAGTTGGTAACACCCAACCTCAAAGCATAGTTGACGTGTGTCATATGTCAATTGTGTCTATAAAATGGCATGTACCAGTACCACTTTATATACCACATGGTGAGATTAATTTCAGTATAGTTTTTCACAATTTCAATGTGTTTTACAACTCTAACTCAACTCAATTATTCTTCTTCATTTTACCTGGATTCACAATGTACGAACAATACAAATTTTGTGTAACATCATGGAAACTAACCTCAACATAGATGTAAGTTACAATAGAATTGTAATTACAAAATAAAATAACTCACCTCTATTGTTCTTCGATTGTAGTCTCCCTGATAATGGGAATAAATACTCTCGAAAGCTTGGAATAATCTAAAAATATTTTTTTCCCTTGTTGCAAACCCAAGTTTTGAGTTCTGGGGTTCAATTCTTTGTTGCCAAAATCTACTAATTGCTACCTACTCAATTTGGATAACTTTAAAAATAATCGTTTTTCTGACGACTATATCAAATTCACTCACTTCTTCAGGGACGGAATTTCTGAAAATACTGGAACAATTATTTTTTTATCCTTACAAAGACCTCAAATATCAACTTTCATGACCCTAGCTTGAAAACTAACGGAACGCCCATATAAACTTTCACCCCCCATTTCACCCTAGGGGTTGCACACTGAAATACATATTTCTTCTATTTGTAACAAAGGCTTCAAATATCACCAACTATTTGAAAAATGAATGCTGGTCCCTTCACACCATGATATTCTAATTTATATACTAAGAGTGCATGGCCGACTTGAAAACTAATGGAATTTTTATACAAACTTCCAATACCAATTCAACCCCATTCCACTCATTTAGGAGTTGAATTACCAAAAATACCGAAACATGTATTTTTTTATTGTAACAAAGTTCCCCAAATAGCAATTTTTATGATCCTAACTATAAAACTTACTATGCAGACTTTCATCCCCCATTCATAGGATTGAATTTTCAAAAGCCTGAAACTTTTGCCTTCAGTTGTGAAGAAGAGCCCAAATACTAATTTCTATGACTCTAATTTCAAAACCAACTGCACAATAACTTTCACCCCCCTTCTCACCCACCTTTCAACCCCTCTAGGGATGGAATTTGAGGTGTAAAAATTTCAGCTCTGAGGTCCAGTGATTTGGTCTGGGCGTTGATCATGAGTAAGTTAGTCAGGACATGTAATTATACAGTGCTCGTCTAAAGTCCGTTCCCCCCCCTACTAATTTTTGAACCACCTGGTATATCGCAACGGAATTTGGAGGGCTCAAAAATGAGATAAAAACCTACTTTCTCATGAAAAAATCACAGCTGGGAGTTTCAAAATGGCGGTTGAGCGTCATCTTCAATAATTCTTTTAAATAGAACACCCCATATATTATTCCATTTTTGAAATCTGCTCTTAATTCTCAACAGTTCTCTCCAGTACACTTCACTTCTGAATTCAATTGTTTTTGAAACATTAAAGTTTGAAAAGTGACATTTTGGTCATTTCAAACCCAACCAATAACACTAATGCTGCTTTCAATCAAGTTTGCATTGGAAAAAGTCGTTGTCGCGGTAACATCTTGTTTACTGTCAAACTGAACTGCTTACTGTCAAATAGTCCGTTGAGCGCCTAAATCCTTTTATGAAAAGTGTGATCATGGCTCGTAGTTTAGACTATAAATTTGGAGCAGTTTTGATATTTGGAGAAGCTGGAAGAAATTATCATCTAGCAGTCCGTATGTTTGATGATAGCTTTCCCGAGAATCCTATTTTGGGGTCATATTTGCCTAAACTTTTAAATGAGCTCCAAGCAACTGGTACGCTGAAAGATGCTCCAAGATCAGGAAGACCGCCTCTTTCAGAAGAAAAAATGGTAGAAGTTCTTGCTGAAATGGTAATCAATCCGACTCAGTAGACGTCTGCAGTTGCTGAATCCTGTGGAGTAAGTTCAAACATTTTCCAAAGAGTCCTAAAGAAAGAGAAGTTTCAACCCTATTAAATGAAAATCCTGCATGCTCTCACGGAGGATAACCCAGACCGAACGGTTGAATTTTGTGAGTGGTTAGCAAGAATAATTGAAGGAGAACGGGGCTTGCTAAAACGTATATGTTTCGCAGACGAATGCACGTTTTTTCTTGATGGAAAAGTCAACAAACAGAATGTAAGATACTGGAGCGAAACTAATCTGCATATTTTTAGGGAGGGACATACCCAGTTTCGTAAAAAGGTGAATGTTTGGGCGGGGATTTTGGGCAATCGCGTTGTTCGACCGATTTCCATCAGAGGCAATCTCACAGTATCTGAGGCTTTTCGTGGTCGAAGATTATGATTCTTTTGTCAGAATTGAAAAATTCAAGATGGCGGCTTCAAAATGACGGACGAGTTTTGTGATTATGGTCCGATTCTATTCAAAATTAGTACGTGGGGGTTTTTGCGGTCGGAGATTTTTACACGTTACACGAAATATGGACTTAAATGTTAAAAATTAAATTATAGTTTGAAAAAACTGAAGAAACACGCTTATATAGCAATGAGGACTTTAAAGTTGAAAATGAATAATAGTTTAAAAAAACTAAAAAACACGCTTTTATTGGAAACCAAACTAAAAAACACGCATATATAGCAATAAGGACTAAAAAGTTAATAATAAATAATAGTTTAAAAAAACTAGGAACATGCTTTTATAGAAAACCAAACTTAAAAAATTTAAAATAATATTTTATTTTAAAAAGAGTGTGGGGTGCATGGTTCAATAATTATATAGTACATTACACACCTAGGGCAGTAAAGTAAGAAATGTCCCAGATCATAGGTAAATGCACCCCACGCTTTTTTTGAATAAAATACATTTCTTTCTTATTTTCTATATTTTTAGTTTGGTTTTTATAAAAGCGTGTTTTTTAGTTTTTCAAACTATTATTTTATTCTCTTAGTCTCAATTTCACCATTGTGGTAACCAAAGAATCTATGCAAAATGTTTATAATTTTATGGTAACTAATATTTAGTTTATGTATGAGTACGCATAAAAATAATTTTTTATTTTTGAAAACAACTATTATGAACAAAAAATACCAAAATCAAATCAACTGTCTAAAATGTCCGCCTCCTGCAAGTATGCACGCTTCAGCCCTCCTTTGACTCGCGTAATTTTTGGAAAATTCCTGGAGTATTCCTTATTGCTTCACAGGAACTATTACGCGGTTTCGCAATTCTTCCTTCAGTTAGAATTGGTTGACTGTACACCAAAGTCTTAAGATGTCTCCAGATAAAATAATCAAGACTGTTTAAGTCTGGGGATCTAGCTGGCCATGACCCTGTCTCCCCACAACCTATCCAGCGATTATAAGAGTTTTGGTTTGAATATTCGCATGCCAGAGCACTAAAATGAGTGGATACACCATCGTGCATAAGCCACATGCGATTTCGCATTGAAAAAGAAACATCTTCCAACCGAATTGGCAAATTTTTTTTCAAGAAATCGGCGATAATTATGTCCATTTGATCTGTGTGGTGAAAAGAAGGTCCAATTAAGAAATCTCTAATAATTCCAGCCCAGACATTTAATGAGAACTGCTCCTGGAGACGATTGCATGCGGATTTTCCTCGGTCCAAAAATGTTTATTATGAACATTTCTGAATCTAGCTTCGTCCGTGAATGAAATAAGCCTGTCAAGGATTTTTGGTAACTTTTTGGAGAAACCATTGGCAGAAACTCACTCGTGATGGAAAATTTCGAGGAAGTAGAGCTGAACCCGTTGATTGTGATGGGGATATGATGAATAATCATGAAGAATCCTCCATACTAGAATATGGGCGATATTAAAATTATTGGCAACTTGCTTTCAGGATTTTCGTCAACTGAATCTGAAACCTGCTGGAGTTTTTGCAGTCCGATGTGTTCCTTTCAAGTCATGATATAGCTCAAAACTTCCTGTTTCACATAACGTTCTGAGGGTGCTTGAAATCGTTCGAGCATCAGGAACCATTCTATTTGGGAAGCGCTCTTGATACAGTCACCTGGCTTCATATGCGTTTCCGTCAGCAAGCCCATACAAGTAATGCATGTCTGCTAATTCGGTATTTGTAAAATTTACCATGTTTTTCTAATAAACAAGTTTTTATAACGTAAATATTATCACGTATAGAGCTAAAGAAGTGTCAAAATTGGTCATGTTGAAAACAACGGAATGTGTTGTTAGCATACTAGATGTTTTTAGCCCACAAGATAAGATAAATGAATGCATTTTATTTTCTAACTCAAAAACCATTCGCCGGACGAAAAAAAGACACATTTTTATGAGAAGATAGAGGACAAAATAATATTTATTTGGAAAAAAAACAGTTGCGTATCATTATTTTGATCAAAAATATGGCAGGGCATGTTAACAGGGACGCCCCTGATAAAAATTAAGGAATCCTTTATTATGGAAAAAATATATTTTTATGCGTACTTTGCATGTACCAAAATTCGAAGAAAAAGCCAAAGCGTTTTCAGAGATATTGAGGAAGAAATAATTTTTTGTTAAATTTCAACATCCTGTATCTCAGAAATAAAGCGGTTGCGGACCTATGTTCTTATGAAGATTTTTTCTTGAAATCATCCAAGGATGAACGCCCTTCAGGATCAGCATTCAATTATGAAACACTCTGTATTGTGGTGATGAATTATATCATTCATAGGTGTGATTTTCAGGTCGGTCAATAATTATTCTTATTTATAGGATAGTTACTATTCATTGAGAGCTAGTACAGAACATATCATAGCTCGAGATACTGAGAAGTAGTTCATCATATGTGCTAGTATTTTAAATTGAATTTGCCGCTGATATATCAATCAAGGGACATGGAATAACTGATATAAAATCTAGTTTTGGAATTAATTGACCATTCACAGTTTTCATTATACGGGTGTTAGTGAATAAGTGCGACAAACTTCAGGGGTGATTCTGCATGGAAAAATAATGACAGTTTGCTATATAACTTTTGTCCGCAAATTCTTCGTTTTCCGAAATCCGGGGTGTCAAAGTTTAAAGAAGTAGTTATTGCGCATTTTTCAACATGCAATTAAGGATTTTGTATTCATCATGTGCGCGCATACGGGTAATGATATAATTTTTTTCAATGAAAAAAATAGTACGCCACTGAGATATTTCAAATGAAAAATTATTTTAAAATTATTTGTTCAATTTGTAACAAAGGCTCTCTTGCTTTTTTTTCGTATGAGGCGCCGTTTTTATGCGAAAAAATTAAACATCTCAACGCGTATTTGTCATTACTTTAATACATTATCTAGTAGCGATGCTAGTAGGCTACTGTCAACATTCTGTTAAATACGAATAACTCAATGAAATGTCAAATAAGCGTTTCTTCATGTTTAAGCTTTTAGTTAATGATTATTGAAAAGAATGGGAAATTATACAAATGCGGAATTGTGAGACATGCATTTTGTCTATGGTGGAAGTAATGGAAATGGTCGGCAAGCTCGACGATTGTATGCTGAGTTGTATCCAGGATGTAGGGGGTACCCCATTATACAATATTGGCTCGTCTCCACCAACTCTTCCGCGAAAATGGTACATTTAAGAAACAAACGGCTGACTGCGGGCGCCATCGAGAAGAGGCAGTTCTCGAGTTAATTGCGGAGTCACCTCAAAAAATTGCCAACATACTGAATGTAAGTAACTTCACTGAATTTAAAATTCTTAAAGAATAGCAATTGTATCCGTTTCATATTCAACGTATTTTTCCGCGCCTAGTTTTTTGTCATTGGCTACTTCATCAAATCGCTCAAATTCCAAAATTTTCATATGGCGTTTTGTTTACTGACGAGGTTACTTTTGGACGACGGTGTATACGAAATTTCCATAACAATCACCTCTGGGCTGAGGAAAATCCACATGGAATCTTTAAAGCTCATTTTCAGCATAAGTTTTCAGTGAATGTATGGCTTGATGTACTAGATGATCATTTAATCGGTCCATATTTCCTCCCACAACGACTAACAGGCGACTTTTACCTCAATTTCCTACAGGAAGAGTTACCTGTTCTCCTTGAAGAAATTCCTCTACAGCTGAGACCACACTTCTGGTTCATGCATGATGGTGCACCAGTCCATTTCAACATTATTGTACGTAATCACTCAAATCGTTGGATAGGTAGAGGAGGTACGGAACATTGGCCTGCTTGATCTCCGGATTTAAATCCTCTAGATTTTTGCATTTGGGGTTTTCTTAAGTCATCAGTTTATTCCACTCCCGTCGAAAATGTTGAAGACCTGATGAATCGAATTATAGCCGGCTGTGAGACAATAAGAAATACACCAGGAATATTTGCGCGAATACGACAATCAATGGGGCGAAGAGTTGAATCTTGCATCTCGTCTGAGGAAGGTCATTTTGAACATTTGTTGTAGCATTGCGCCTATTCATTTATTTGTGTTATTTTCTGTTATTGTTCTGGTTTAACGTTATTGCATTAGATAGTTCTTGATAATGTATTAAGAAATGAAAAATACGCTTAAGATGTTTTTTTTCGCATATAAACGGCGCCCCATACGAAAAAAAGGAAAAGAGATTTTTGTCACAAATTAAACGAGGAATTCGAAAATACTCAGTGGCGTATATTTTTTTCTTTAACAAAAACTGATATCATTACCGTATGCGCGCCACTGATGAACATAAAATACTCAATTGCATGTGAGAAAATGCGCAATATCTACCTCTTGAAACTCACCAAATTTCATTTGCATATCTCGACCGGTTTCAGAGCAATAAATAGTCAGTTTAAAGAAAAACTTTAACACCCCGTATCTCGGAAAATGGAACATTCGCGGACAAAAGATATATAGCAAACTATCATTATTTTTCCATGCAGTTTATCGCACTCATTCACTTACACTCTGTATATTCTATTCTGACATATTGATTTCATTTTCAATTTTCGTGACAGTTATATCAAATAATTCTTTTGATACTGGTTATATCAAAATACTACGACAACTTTCGATTGATAAATCTTCCCAAAATTCAACAGATATTTTTTATCATGAAATGCCACATTCAATCCTCCATTCCATTTTCAAAAATAACAGCAATCCCACGAGTCGAATCAATCCAGTTTCACGAACAAAGCCTCACGGTTTATTTAACAAGGAAAATGTTGAAAGTCGGCAATTACGAGACAAGAAATCTCTCAAATCACGCTCCCGAGAGCTCCTCTGAACTTTTTCATCACCCCAAGCTCGATAAACTTTGTTGGAAACCTCATTTGAAATTCATATTACACACTTTTCTGGAATCTGAAGTCTGGAGTTCAGATCTGGATGGACAAGTTTTTGTAGGCTTTTGTGGAGAGGCGGCTGAATTGGAGACAGTTTCAATTTCAGAACGACTTGGGTTATTCCAAAGACTACATGGATTCACTAGTTTACAGCAGATCTGTAGCCGAAAAATTGTGTGCTATTGCTGACTACATAGTATATGCTTATTCCAAATATACAGTAAGTTCATAAAGTGTGGAAACGCTGGATTATCTCACGAAATCATTATTTTCAGTTTTTAATTTTAGTTTTAAACTTTTTTCTACAAAAAAATAATTCTCACCCCGCCACCTACCTACAAGATATGACGTCATCGATATTTTTTTTAAATGGAAAGGTATATTTTTATACAAACATTAAACCCATATTTTTCTGAGTTTAAACATACTACATACGACTTATGTCACACTATAAGTTACAGTATACTGAGTATAAAGAAAACAGGTGCTCATATTTCTTATTTATTTCATTATTCATTTTGCAATGAAAATATTGAAAGTAGTCAGTGCATAGTAAAATAAAAAAAAAAAACTGAATTTCTGTTCGAATTCTCTCTTTAAGGTCTTTCAAATTGGTAGGTCGGTTAATGTATTCTTCAGTTTTCAAGGAACCCCAGATAAAAAATCAATAGTAGTTAAATCTGGGGACGTAGCAGGCCATTCAATGTGACCGCATCATCCAATCCAGCGATTGGGAAAGGTTTCATTCAGAAAATATCTAATCACTAGAGCATAATGTGGACCGAATAGTAGAATCTATTTGACCAGGACTACATCAGTTTGCAACATTCCTAAATACAGTTCACTTGTCACAGTACGGAAAAAAAATGTGGTCCTACAATGGTATTCCTAAGCCCACACACTTACTTTTGGAAGATATTGGATATAAGCTCCCATCGTCCGATTGGTGACGACAAATTTGCGTATTCACGATACATAGAAGAAGTTGATTCGTCGGAAAATAAGACATAAAATTCTAAACCATTATCGTGATTACACACTTCTTGCATATTTTTACAAAACTTCATGTGGCTATCGTCTTCATTAAGTTCATGTATAAGTTTGATTTTATATGGATGTAATTTGGCTGATCGTATAATTTTCTGCTCACCATCACGACAAATCTCATTGTTGCCAAGATGTAATTGAACAATGATAATTTTTTTCAATTCCAAGTAATACATTTGATTGAGTGTCATCGGTAACGGTAGGTCTGCCACTCTTAGGCTTATTCTCAACATTTCGCTTCATGTCGATTTGCTTATTGGTTCTCGATCAGGATATTTTTCTCATTAAAGATGTCGCATACTTCTTTCACGATCGCCGTAACCTAAGATCATCAAAACTTCTATTCGCTGTTCTTCTGACAGTAGAAAAATATATGCTTTTCAGAAGTGGCTACAAGCAGCCGTTTTCGAAATATTTTCATTTAAATTAATCGATGCATCCAATCTTCTTCTCATTGATTCGCGAACTCTTTGAAAATAAAAGTATCAAGTAAGCTAGTGAGTTAGTTCCAGTTTATTTGTGCTGTCATGTCAAAAATAATATCTTGACGCACAGTTAAATAGTTTCATTCATTACTATTGTGATTATTTGTTGAAAAACGGTAAACTCCACCAATGCAGAGTATGCTGACATACATTTTACATACGGACTTGCTAAGGAAATGCATATGAGGCTAGACGTTTGTATCAGGAGCGTTATCCGAACTGCACAACTCCTTCAAAAACATTTTCAAGAATTCATGGTCGGTTAAGGAAAACAGGAAGTTCTGAGAAATCTAGCCATTTGTCCCCAGAAACCGAGAAAGCAGTTCTGGTAGGAAAATACTCGGAACCAAGCTCCAGAAAAATAGCGCTGACGTTAAACATCCCGTAGTTTTTTTTCTGAATAAATAAATAAATGAATAATGTCTGAAAATAAAAGTAGAACATAATTAATAAATGAAGGGAGATTATATAGAAAATTTGGTCAATCAAAATTTGAACTTTTGATTTTTGTATTTTCAATATAACTTTTTCGTGGGAGTTTTCCGACTGAATTCAAAAACAAGATTCGTCATTCACCAACTATTTCTACAATTGAAAGGATATTTTCGCCTATCTCTGCCAAATATCAAATTCTCTATGATGTAAAAGGAAAATATTTTCATAAATCCTTGCTTGTTTATTCGTTTCATTGTTACATTAGACAGATATCATTCACAACATATGCCGTCCAGATCACGTATGTAGAAAAGTAGGTAATGAATATTTTCAAAATTGTGAGGATGCTCGATAGATGAGGAAAGTTGCGTAGGAATTCAATAGGAGACATCCAGATATTGAACAAGTCCATCATACCACGGTCTTCCAGAGAAATGCAATATCCGATAAAACAAGAAACGTTCATGCAGAGATCAAATCAATACATACCGATAGAGGAATTCTCCAATATGTAAGAGCAAATCCAACAACCAGCTTGAGGCTGGTCTTATCGGATTCACGTGTGATTTTATCTCAAATACGCACATGCTTGGAGAAAATCAGATTCATCCCCTTCGAAAATCATGCACATAAGGTGATGAGGAACGTAGGATGGATTTCCGTTTCTGCCGAAGGAAACAACAGTGAACTTTTTTGGACATATTGTCATCGATGAGGCTACATTCAACCTTGATTGTATAGTTTCCACACATAACTCTAGATGTTGACAACAGGAAACCTAGAGTGATAATCACAAGCAGGCAATATACAAAAACAATATTATTGGTACAGCATTTTCCGAACGAACACACAATGGTGAGAGATTCCCTGACTTTTTTAGCAAAAGCTTCCGGGATATGTGTTAATTTGACATAATTGCCAAATGTGGTCATCATGATCAACACTTAGTACGAATACTTCACTCATCCATTTCATCATGCTAACATTTATATTCGTTAATTATATTCAGATGTATGACTGTTTGATCGTCATTTCGTAGATATTTACTGAACTTATTATCATCTACGTTGATAAATTGGTCATTGGTATCCTACCTTCATTTTGTAACGATATATCCGTAACATTTCTTATTGTATGCCCAGAAATCCAAAATAACTAAAATACTTGAAACTCACTTCATGGAATTCAATTTATGAATCCCTTTACAAATCTTAGTGACATCTAGCGGTAAACAGTTAGCTAGAATAATGCGGAGGACGAGCATGAAATATTTCATAGCGGAAATGTCGAGAATACATATACATGCGCAGAGTAGAATATTTCGACTTCCGGCGTCCTCGAGGTTGGAAGTCAAGTAAATGTTTGGGATGTGTTAGTCTTGCCGTTGATAACGTGCATTGCAAAACAACAAACATTTATGAGAAGATCAATAAATGTTTTGTGAGTATATCAGGCCCCCTGTTCTCTACGCCGCCGGTACCCGGACCGGATGTCAACGGATTTGTCGGAAGAAGGGGTACGATTGTTTGGTGAATATATCAGGCCCCTTGTTCTCCACGCCGCACAAAGATCGGAATTCCAATCAAGATTATTTGAATTTAGATTTTAATTTTCTCAGTTATATTGATTCAAAATTCATAAAACTCAGGAAAGGTTTTTAAAAGATCAAATGAGCCTGATCAACTAGAATATATAAATACGTTTTTTTCATGAAACAGATCTTGAATCTACTATTTTACATAAAAGGATAAAATGAAGCCAAGTTGAGGCTCAAACATGCATATTTATCTACCAGCAACTGGCAAATCGAAATAATTGAAATAAGAATAAATTGAAGCGAGTTTCATTCTTCATCATGGATATCCGAAGATGAAGTATCAACTTCGAGTGAATCGAATATATCCGATCCCCAATCTCAAAGGGTTGAAATCACCGGGGCCTTTCCTTTCATTGTGGGATACAAAACCACTCTTGAGGCATGTAAATTCTTTCGCCGGCTGTGGGAGTCGAACACGCGCCAGGTGGCAACGATGGGTACAATACTAACGTTTGTATCTCTGAGTTACTAGCACCATATATATATATATATATATATATATATATATATATATATATATATATATATATAGAATGAGTATCTATCGGGGATTCGGTCTTGAAGAAGGTAAACTCTTTTTTGCTACCCGAGCTTTCGCAAATCTTTATTTGCTTTTTCGAGGGCTACAAAGTAAAAATATGGACATAAAATATTTGAGCAATAAAATATCTACTTGCATACCATATTTTTATCCTTTTACTCTCGAAAAGCAAATAAAATTGAACTCGGTACAAAAAGTTACCTCTTCAAGACCGAACTCCTCAAGATCTCATTCTATAATAATAAGCCGGTCGAGATACTTCCTATATATATATATATATATATATATAATGTGAAAGTGTGAAATTATTGTCCGAAAGAAATTATGAAAAAGGAATTTGTGGCATAATGGACAGATAATTAAATTAAAGAAAAAAAGCCGGTACCTATTCGATTCATTCCAACATTCACATTAAATTGAGGAAGTGAAGTGTTCGCTAGTGTGTGTCGATTCTTCTAGCCTCGATAGCTCAACGGTAAGAGCGTATGTCCGGAAAGCATAGGGTTGTGGGTTCGAGTCCCGCTTGAGGATGCTTTTTTTCTTTAATTTAATAATCTGTCCATTATGCCTCAAATTCCTTTTTCATATATATATATATATATATATACATATATATATATATATATATATATTTCGATCTCTGTGCAAATTTCTTGTTGATCGACACTTTTTGTAATGTAATTTTTTTATTTGTTTCATTTTTGTACCAGTTCACAGAAGGAAATATCATTTGACTCACATTTATATTCATCTGGGAAATTTGAATCGTTATCCTAATTGAACCAAAAATTCAGGCGTCCATTCAAAAGTTCAATTTCTAAAAACCTGAATGGAGTAATTCACCTTTATGAATTACAATGATAAAGCTCTATAATTAAGTATTTCACATGCCACCCCATTGAACGCCCAATTTGATTTTCGAGAAGACATAACCGACTTTGGAAGAGGGTCAGTAGAAATCCTGAATTTGGTAATTCGCCATTGTGTACCAAACACTCGAACTTTTTATAAAGATATTGATTTGATTGAAAATATGGACAGGATGTTCATAAAATCAGATTAGGAATCATCTGAAACTGAAAGATAAACTTTATAGGTCTATTCGGTAAAAAGCCGTTATTGAACGATCCGTTATCAAACGACTGTTGGTAGCCGGCTCTTAACAATGCCTGTGAACAATATGTCAAAAATACTTATTCCTTAAAAGGTGTCGCTAGAAATAACCTTGGCAATTTCGGTAAAGAGATCCAATGAATGTTTCCAGGATGGTTAATGATAATTTTTCGTTCCGTGCTCAATGTTGCTAACTTAACAACTGTTATTTCGTAATCAAATGTCAGTATAGAAGTCTTGACTATATGATCAGGTATTCAAAGATCTCGGATTTCATTAAAAAATCATGGAAAATAAAGTTAAGAGAAAACGTTCTTCGAAAACCACTAGAACACAATATATGCTATATTTAGAAACCCTCGAAAACAATGAACCCTTTAGAACCTAATAAATTTTCACCAAGGGATGAAAATATTTCAAGAGATTCTTGGGAACAATTGACTAAAAGTTTGAATAGCTCCGGAGGTCCTCAAAGATCCACAAATGCATGGAAAAGGGTAAGTATTTGTGTTTTTGAGATGTGGTTAACCATGTTGTGCTCAGAAAAATCCAAAAAATAATTGGGATTTCAGATTTTTTGCGATTGGAAATCTGCTGTACGGAAGAGGGCGAGAGCAATAGAAGTGGGAGAGAATAAAACAGGAGGAGGTCCTCCTGAAAAACCTCTGGATGATTTGGAGCAGAAGCTCATAGATTTATAAGGGGTAGTTGTAATTGATGGATTCGCTGGTGTTCCCGAACTCGGTTTACTCATGAATGTATCCCCAGTAAACACTACTATTGAGGCATCCAATGATAAACTTTCGATTGAACAAACAGACAATGTGCAGCCAGGTTCTTGTAATAGAACGAACACAGCAGTCTCGAAGATGTGGACCACCGAAAAGGATTTAGAAAAACCTGTCAAGAAGCGCAGTCCTTTTGTTAGTTCAGTTCAGAACTACTTGAAAAATCATGTTGACACAGATTGCACACCAATACTAGGTGACATAAATCACAACTTGAAGGAGTTGGTAGCAACTGAACAACAAAAACTCAAATCAAATTATTTCAGATTGCAATTGCAGTACCCAGATGTAGACATAGAGAGGTCATTGACGGATGAATAACTCAACTTAGTGCAGAGTGTGACAAAGACTGAATTATTTTATGTCTAAATATGGTGGCTCTCAAAGATTTTTTATTATTGGAAATTATTCTATTGATGTTAACATTTTCAGAGAAGTATTTATTATTGTATATTCAGTTGTTTTTATTAATTTCTGTGATGGGAGATAACCCTTCTGTAAGAATAGAAATAAATTAGTTTAATATTGTACATATTTCTGATTTTCAAAAATGTTTTTTTCCAAACTAAAAGCGAGAAAATGACAACTGTTTAAATCCTTTTTTTTATTTTCCAAATTACACCAAACATATTTCACATTTCAAGCAAACACCTGTGAAATTAAATTATTCCTTATGTCTCGTGCTTCACGTAGCAAATCAACCCCTTGTAAGTCTTCGCCATTCTGCCAAGCATTGTGAAAATTTTCCAGTATAAATTTTCTCACGTTGCTAACTATCCAAATGGCGGCATCATGGACTGATCCTGGATACCTAGCATTGATGTGCCGTATTTTCAAGTCAGCATCACATACCTGAAGTGTATGTATGTTTATATATATATATATATATATATATATATATATATATATATATATATATATATCTCACTTACAATTTGACAATTTATACTATGATAATTTTTTCTGTTGAGGAAAGCTAAGCCAGGATAAACAAGATCGTTTGCTGGGGGTGGAACAATTGCAATGTGCGAAAGAATGATAACGTTAAATATTTTACTCATAGTAAATAATATACATCCAAAACCAGGAAAGTTGAATCTCAAAAAACCGTTAAGAAGTCAAATATCAACAAAGTTCCTGATCTTATCAGGAAAAGCAATTCACTTTCATAAATATAAAGAATGATAACGTTAAATATTTTACTCATAGAAATTAGACACCTGTTTTTTGCAGCTGCAATTTCTCTCAAAGTACTGGGGAAGTGAATATAATGATGTCCAAGATGTTCATTCATTAAAGAAACAACATTTTCGAGACACTTGCTCACTGAAGGTTGGGATAAGACACAATGCGAATCTTTCCCAACCGATTTTTGATAACTTCCATGGGCGAAAAAATGAAGTGATGAAATAAATCTAATCACAGGCGCCATCCTTGTATATCGCCTGGATACTTCCATATGCGGCTCGAATTCCAGGAATAGATCGAAAGCAGCCTCTCGGCTCAATCTGAAGAATTACCGAAAAATTTTTTCTGGCATCTGAAAAGGATCACTATGATCCCTCAAAGTACTCTTTATTTGTCTTTCTCGTTCCCTGAAAAATCATTTTTTCTCATAATTCATTAATTGCATATGAAAAGTATCAATACAACTTGCCTTCTATGAAATTCTCCAGCTGAAATTTTGATTAAACTCGCCATATCGAAATATAAATCCACAATTTCCACAAAACTAGTTCAAGTCGTTAACAAACTGCACCCATTCTATTCATGTTAGCGAACGTTAGACTCTGTCGTTCACTACCGATATCGTAACGACTTTATATTTTTACGGAATACGATTTGACACAAATATCGTTAATATAACGATAATAGTTGGATAACGACATCGCTATGAGTTATGGAATAGACCCGTTAGTCACTATCTTCCATCATTCATGTTTCCCTTTTCAACTTGAATACTCCACAAGAGATTATCTTGAACGATGGAAGATGTTGACTTGAGCTCATGTTCCAGTCGCAGATGATTCCACATATGATTTTATGAACATCCTGTTCATATTTTCAAACAAATAAATCAACCATTACAGGTTTTAATGTCAAAACAAACACTAATTTCGAAGTGTCTCTCCAAAAAAAATGTTTCTAAATTTTTTCCATCTTTGCAAAGTGAGATTGCTTCTAGAAAATGTGTTTCCCATTTCTTCCGGTCTTCCTGATGATCGTGAGAGCGTGAAATAGATTTTTGTCGACAAAAACGTATTGAAGACCTAATGAATGCGATGCCTCTCTTGCGTCAATGTTACAAATGATTTCTGGTGAGTACTCTCTTTTGGAAATCATTCTTCTTTTCCTAATTCATCTATATGAGTTCCTAGTTGAGACTGGAATAGAAAATCAAATAACTATCTGAATCAAAATGCAAATTTTCAATTTCAGATTTTTTTCTGAGTGAGGGCCCTTTCAGAATATCTATACATATTAATATCACAACTCAAGAATAAAAAAGCCCCCGGCATTGATAATATCGAATCAGAAACCCTCAAAGCTACCTCCAACTATATAACAAAACCACTTTCTTACATAGTCAATAAATCGCTGGAACAGGGGTATTTCCCCACAGCATTCAAAACGGCCTTGGTGACACCGATTTATGAAAGTGGAATCAAAACCGATGTCGCAAATTATAGGCCTATTACTTTGATAACATGTCTGGCCAAAATACTGGAGGAGGTTATTCAGAAAAGGTTAAATAAATTCATCGAAAAATACAATATAATGTCAAAATCCCAGTATGGATTCAGAAAAAACATGTCTACACAAGATCCGATAAAAATATTGACTCAAAATATATATCAATGTTTAGATGAGTCTAGACCATCAATTGGTGTCTTCATAGATTTGAGAAAAGCTTTTGATACCGTGGACCACTCTATATTACTCAATACTCTAGAAGATATGGGGATAAGAGGCATACCACATAACCTCTTCAGAAGCTATCTATTGAATAGGCGGCAAAGAGTAAAAATCGATGACAGTGTGAGTGATGAAAAAACTATTTCATGTGGTGTACCCCAAGGAACAGTCTTAGGACCAATGTTATTTAATATCTACCTCAATAATCTCTTCTTATTGAGTACCCACTCGAAAATTATCAGCTTTGCCGATGACACAGTCATATTCTGCGAAGACGATGACTGGTTCAATCTGGAACTCAAGTTAGAGTGCGACCTACGCGACATAAAGAAGTGGTTTGACTATAGATTACTATCAATAAATTTTGACAAAACGCACTACGTACCATTCAGAAGCTATAATGTATCATTGCCAGAATATGACATAGCAATATCCGACACGGCCGTCATCAAACCTGTCAAAAAAATCAAATACCTCGGCATTATTCTAGATACCCATCTAAGATGGGACCAACAAGTATTACATCTTGTAAAAAAACTACGTTGCATTCTGTACAAATCTAGAAAAATAATCAGCATACATTTGGTAGAATCTCACTTGAACTATGGCATAATTGGGTGGGGAGGAGTCTCTAGAACACATCTACATCCACTTGAAGTCATTCAAAGACGTTTCTTAAGATGTATTCTGCAAAAAGGATACAACTATCCTAGCAACCTCCTCTTCTCGGAAACTGAAATATTTGACCCAAGGCAAATATTCTTCATGAACATAACCGCAGTCCAATATAAACACAAACACCCACAGTCATAACTATAGCACCCGCCACAAAAAACGTATCGTAATACCAGTCATGCACAAGTCAGTCGGTCAAAGGAACTATTGTTACTTGGGCCCTAAACTTTTCAGCTGTCTGAAACACTTACATGCGGGCCAAACCCTGGAAAATTTAAAACTTTTCGTTCAGCATACTTCCCGTGCAGAAATACATCAGAAAATCAAAAACTAAATGCAAGACTTGACTCTTTCTCATATACGATTGTCAAACACTTATATATATATATATATATATATATATAAGTGTTTGATATATATATATATATATATATATATATATATGTATGTGTGTATATATGTGTATATATATGTGTATATATATGTGTATATATATGTGTATATATATATATATATATGTATATATATCATTTTATAGATTTATTATCACTATTCGTTTTACTTCAAAATCTTTCAATACTTTAGTATTATCTTGTGACAGTTATATACCCTGAAATTCACACCATTTTCTTGTTGTCTGTATTAACAATCTTTTATATCATTTATAGATTTATTATCACTATTCGTTTTACTTCAAAATCTTTTAATACCTTAGTTTTATCTTGTGACAGTTATATACCCTGATTTTTACACCATTTTCTTGTTGTCTGTATTACCAATCTATTAATATTGTATACCTTCCATAATTAATTATTTATATCTCAAATGAATGTTTATTATTGCACAATCTTACTATATTGTTAAACTACTATATTCTTACACACAAGTGGGCATACCCTGCTTCGTAAGTATTTTTTCAATTTATTCACCATTCGCCATTCCAAGAATGCAATTACACTGTGAAATTATAAATTATAAACTTGAGTGAATAAAATAAAAAAACACAAAAAGTAACCACATTTTCATCGTGGATTTTTCAATTCACAGAAAAATCTTTTTATTCAATATTCAATTGAGATTGTTATCCTTTTAAACTTGTACTCACACTGACAATGTGTTTCCATATGATTCCTACCATCCTGAAACACATAAATTTGCATCTTTCAATTGTTTATTTTCGAGATTGTTTTCGATCCCTATGAACCACTCTGATTTCAACAAGGAACTCAATGTAATAAAACAGATTGGTCACAACAATATTTTTCCTCCACACATAATCTCCAAAATTTACCAACGTCATGTCAATAAAAATATCATTAGGAACCTTTTCCCTTCCACACCTTTTTCACGTTATGGCTCTATTTCCTTCTTAGGCAAAGTATCATTGGACATGAAAAATATCTTTCAGAGAACTGACAACCAACTTTGTATCTCCTTTAGTACAAATAATTCCTTCAACAAGAATTTGGTCAACACGAAAGACAAAATTCCCGTTTATGCCACATCTGGTATTTACCAACTTCTTTGTTCCACTTCCAATTGTTCAGCAACATACATAGGCCAAACTGGCAGATCTTTTTCCAAAAGAATTATAGAACATTCCAAAATAAACATAAAAATCACAATCACTCTCTTGAATTAAACACTAACAACTCTTTCGCTAACCACTTAATCAACTCTAAACACTCTTTCAATCCCGAAAAAGACGTTAATTTTCTTCACATCTGCAACAAGGGCATCACCTTAAACATTAGTGGAATATTCCACATGATCCTAGTATGATTTCTCTTAAAAACAACTTTAAAATGATTTTCATATTTCAGTTCCACCCCCATCTTTATATGATCCTTTTAAACTATACCGGGCACCTGCCGGTCACACTCTGAACTAATTCACTCAGTCAATATTATTGCTTTTCCTCCTAGCTCAAAAAGAAAGATAACTTCTCACCTATATATGCGATCTTCCACCACTCACCTATAGATGGCGCTCGGTTTCCCTCTTGCTACATCGTTATTATAGAGTCAATTTTTCTCTTCCTTGTCAAATCGCCATTGCATGATTTTCCCACATAATGTGGGCGTTGTATAATTTTTGGGGCTCGATTCCCAAACTTAAAAACCACCTACATTAATAAGTTGTAAATATGTGTTCAACTTTTTTTTTATTTAAATAACCTTTTCTGATCCAAAAACTTTTTGTTGGTAAGTCCTTCATGTTGTTCAACATCACAGAATTTATAATGTCCTTCCCTTTTTATCTTTTAAGTATTGTACAATTCACTGAAAATGGAAATAGATATTCCAGTAACATGTTAGAATTGAAATAAACAACTTTATACTTGTGGAGATGACTCTGAGTTTTTCCTAACCAAAATTGTACAAATATATTTGAGATTGCCTCAATCAAAAAACCAATAGCCTATTAGTCGATCTCGAAATTTTGACCCATTGAATCGACTTCAATAGGCGTATATATATATATATAAATATATATATATATATATATATATATATATATATATATATATATATATATATATATATATATTTTCTTCAATTTCTTGGAATAAAGGTCTGATTCAGTCAATTCATATGATTTCTCTTAACAACGTTTCGACATGGTATTTGTCATCATCAGGTTAAAACACTGAAATTAAAAATATGGAGTTTGAGACATGTTCAACTTACCACAATATTAAAATGTATGCACTAAAATAATTCTTTAGAAACATATGGTTCGAAATATAACACGTTATTTAACTCAATATAAAAATATCTGTAACATTTATGAGTATTCACTTACAAATTATTTTATTTTAATTCTGCGTTCGCATCGTACGAACGTTATTGAAGGAGTGTGACTGCGTCGAAGTTATCAGGAATGGTTTATCTTTCATGCATTTTCACCCTCTTCATAAGTACATGGGATTGTTTATATTGAGTTCTAGTATATGAGCCGGATTGTATTTTTTTGGCATTTTTCTCTTATGATATATTTGTATATAAAGAAACTATATCCAGAGAGATTATTATATGATTTTGTGGAACTGTTATATTGCGGACAAATTTCACAAATTCCCAGGAGTTTTTCACATAGTAATCATTTTTTCCAATAACATTTGAAATAATTTCTGACAGGAATTTTGATGAATTGTAAGTGGCAGATTGAATATTGCTGACAATGGGGCGAAGGGGAATTCCAGTTTTGTGTGATTTGGGCAACCCGTATATTGTTGGAGGTTGGGCGTTGTGTATATTGAGTTTGTTTTTTGTAACCTGATCTATAAGTGTTGACGAGAACCAATTATTTACTAATTTATTAACTTTCGCTTGAAATTTTTTTGTGGGGTTGAATCCCCTTTTTTTATATGTGGTTTCAATCAAAAACTTAAGCCAGATTTATAACAACCTTTTTTAACTTTGTTTATAGTAATAATAATGAAAACTGATCTTTACATGCTCACCACGTTCTGCAGTACCAGAAGGAAATTTTTCCGTTACTCGCAGGTGCGTACAAACGTTGTGACGTTTGGTGGTTCGGGACTCTCTATGTGGGAATTATCTCCAGTACTCCCTGACTGCTGCTCTGACATTTCCATTACAATATCCGTATACAAATGATATCTACTTATTCTGCTTGAGAAAATTGACCAAGCATCGTGCTAAAGAACCAACTCAAACTGCCAAATGAACGCCCCAGCTTCGGTCACCCGTTTTTTCATTTGTTTTTCAAAGCGAATTCAAAGCTTAGTTGCATTTGAACAAAAACTTCCGCGTTCAATTTTTTCTAATTGCTGCTTAGTATCGTCCTTAAGCTTTAAAGTGAGAAAAATAAAAATTGCCTGATCTGGCTTACAGAGTGTTGTTTTTTAAAAACCAATAAAAATAAAAAAATCTAAATCCGGACCTGAAATTAAAATTTTCTTAAAGCCTACTTTATTGAGCTCCGGGAGCATACCCAGTGTGCCCAATTTCATGTGACTGAGTTTTTTACTTTTAGATATATTTAACGTAGAATGATTCACAAATTTTCAAGTAACACCCTGTATATCCGTCAAAAACGCTACAAGCCATTTTTCGATATCAGATATGGAATGGCCTCGGTCCATAGTACTTATGGTTGGACTATGTACAATTCGTCGTGAATCACCCTGTATACATTGAAAAATGGAATAACCAAATTAATAATAAACAGAACGCACTCGCAATCCGATTTAATTTCATATCTGAGTTCAGCCGTATACAAATTAAATTCATATCAAACCCAAACGGGAAGAAGCTGTCATCTTTATGCCGTTTGTTCCTCATAATCTGTAAAACGGGCCAGAAGGGGATTTATGGAAACGTCAGAATTAATTAAAGTTCCCTCTTCCCGGATTTTTTCCTCGCTGTGTTGGGAGAATTCCAGGGAGCAATGAATGGATAACGTGTCTGAACAATTATTTTGGAGTAATCGTTATATAATTCTCATACGTGAGAACAATATTCTAAAACGGCATGAATCTGTGTGCTTCATGAATGATGGGACTTTTTTGTGGCGTGGGATTATCCTAGCAGAGAGGGAAAGACAAGGTTCTGTGTTGCTCATTTCGCCACGGTTCTAATGTAATCATTTCATAAAAGATTGTTGCTAATAGTCACTCCGAGCATATTGTTACGCTAAACAGGGTGATTCAAAAGTACTTTGACAAACTTCAGGAGGCGATTCCTCACAATATTCTAATATGAATTATCCAAATAAATATATGCCCGGAAACGCTTCGTTACCAAGACACAGGGGGTTAACCCAGTAAACACATAATGCGCATGAAACGTTTCAACGGATCCCCAAATCGATTCATTTGAAACATTTTGAACGCACGTTTCAGAAATATATTATTAACATCTAACATTTCACATTCACAAGGAGATGTGTCTAAAATGTTTCAAATGTACAGACTGAAATGTTTCAAATGTATGAAACGTTTCAACGGAACCCTAAATAGAATCATTTGAAACATTCTGAACGCACGTTTCAGAAATATATCATAAAGATCTAACATTTCACATTCACAAGTAAATGTGTCTAAAATGTTTCAAATGTACACATATTTTGGTTTACTGGGAAAGTTTTATTTTTATTTTCGTTTCTTTTAAATACTAACCTTAATTAAAAGAAAAGTAGTATTGGGAGGTTTTATGAAATTGTTTCCTTTTTCCCTTTTAAAATATATAGCTGGTTTTTCATAACATAACAATATATATATATATATATATATACATATATATATACATATATATATATTCATACATATATATATATATTCATACATATATATATACATATATATTTATATAGATTCTCTGATTTTATATAATAAACATATCCGTACAATGGTACAAACAACAACTATTCACGACTTCCTCAGAAAATCTTCCATGACTGGTATTCCTCGGCGATCTCACGGAGCTCATCCCCAGTTTCCCCGCCTCATCAATATGAAATTATCGTTGCTTTCACTCGAACTTCATCAAAAATCTTCGACGATAAATTAAGCGCCGCTGCGAGAGATGGGAAAATCGCAAAACATCTGCGAATCAGAGGGAAAACTTGTAAAGCTTCCGAAAATTGCGGCTCACGCTATATTGATGAAATTGGCATTAGGGTATTAAGGCTGATATATTATAGCGGTCTGCAAAGTTTTCTCACTAAGGCATTGTGGGGATAAGGGATTGTTACAGTAATCCTCACCTCGAATAAGGTCGCAAAAAAAATGTGGGAAGAAATTCGTTTGGCCCCGAGGAGGTACTGATTTAAAAATAACACTTGTTCATTCCTGGGGAATTTTTTATTGATGATATGAACATGGCGTTACTAGCTATATTTCATGGTTGGAGATAACCTCTTGTTGGTTAATTTTGTAAGACAGGAAAATACCTTTCACAATGAATCATGTTATAATAAGAATGATGGGGTAGTCGCCTACGTGAAAAAACAAATCAAAAATATTACCAGTATCGAAAGATTATCAGAATTAAAAATATCATACAAACTAGAAATGTTTACGGTTTCTACTTACGCTTCTTATAGACCTCGATATCGATATTTTTTGCAAAAAATTATGGGAAAGACATCATTATGTTTATAGGCGATACTAATGAAAGTATTTCAAACACATCCGATAACCTTGTGAATAAGTATATGTGTAAAATGGCCAAACATTGTTCTTCTCATATATTAACACACCAACAAGGGAAACAGAATCAACTTTCAGCATAATGGATCATGTTCACATAAGGATAGTGAACAAATC
This sequence comes from Gonioctena quinquepunctata, assembly GCA_018342105.1. Taxonomy (NCBI): domain Eukaryota; kingdom Metazoa; phylum Arthropoda; class Insecta; order Coleoptera; family Chrysomelidae; genus Gonioctena; species Gonioctena quinquepunctata. The sequence goes on from JAFIRS010000523.1 coordinate 627,877, forward strand.
GTTACACAACTCATTCAACTTTGAATCTTGTCATACAAAGATACATAAGTGGAATATATTGAATATCTTGGGATGATGGTAGACCAACATTCGCGTTGGTACGAGCATGTACAATATACTGTACAAAAGGCTGATAAAATGAATCTACAAAATTTACCAACTAAGAAACATTGTTGACACAAAACTACGACTTATGATCTATGATGCCTTGGCTGAATCAATAATAAAATACCGCATAATCTGGGGTAGCGCAGGTAAGACTATCTTGAGCAATATTCAAGTCACTCAGAATACCTTAATAAAAATATTGTATCCAAATACCTCAATATATCGGTATACAGGCTTATTTGACGTCAGGAAAATGTATGTGTATCACGGCTTGATATGGACACTGAATATACCCATATAACACCCCTGCATACAATACAAGAACCTCTAGCAACCTGTCTATCACAATTTATCTGTATATAAAAAGTCAAACGCAGCAATTTATTTCCTACTATGGCCCGAAACAAGTCTATCAACTACCCTTACAATCAAAAACCATGCAAAATGAAAAAGGTATGGGCAAGAAATAAAAAAATATATTGATGAAAGATATGACACTTTCAGAAAACTATTTGACTAAATGTCCTCTCTTCCTCGATAGCTTCTTCCAGATCTTGTATACCTGTACATTAATTCATATACTAGTATAGTAACAATTATTACATTGTTATAATAATACAGGATTTAAACTGAAAAAATGTCTCTTAGGATGTACACGAACCAAGCATTGCTTAGGTGCCATCCTATGGATAAAATAATATTATTGTAAAACTTATACCACCCGAATAAAGCTATCCATCTATCTCTCTATTTCTCGTTTCATCCACCCATGGAATCATCTCGAACAGTTTTGTTTCGAAATATATTCTATCTTCGACAAACAAATATGTAAAATGAATCCCCATTTTTGTTTACCTCACCTGGGAAAAAAATTGTTATAAGAAAATGACCAATAAAGGAATCGAATTCTACGCTTTATGTTTGACAATGTTTCATCTCGACTTATCCCAATACAATTGAAGTTCTGCTATACCAGGTGTCAACGAATCTATAAGAGAAGTCACAACTTCTAGAATATTGGGTGTATCAAAATGACATTTGGTATAGGTAAATGGTATGTGGAGAGGAGAGTTTTTGCATATTTCTCACTTTCCGATCACATCCGGTTTCACCAAAAATGGCTCCGGTTTTTAATTCAAAAAAAGAACACCCGTAATATTGTAACATTTTTGGATTTCTGGGACAATTCTGAATCAGAATGAGACATTTCAAAAAGTTTTTACGCCCACTTAATTTTTTTAAAGTCATTTTTAATATGGCATCTAGGTGGCCATGATCGGAAGTAAACTAATCTGAGGACCTCATAGACCGTGAGCCCATTTTGAATGTCTCATTTGTTCACACTGAGCAGTACAAGAACCACCCAAATACTACCTTCCACTACACGGAGGTCACTACGCCGAACAAAAAATTGTTATTAAAAAATTATAATTTCTTAATATTCGGCATTTTGTTAATTCATCTAATAATTATTTACTAAAACTCGAGATAATATGATCGACGAATATTTTGGCTGGATCGGGGGCCAGCCTCCCCCGCGTACTTTTGTCTTAAGGGTGTGGAGTATGAGTGGATTTTTTATAGCAACTCAATACAATGCAAAATATTGAGAACTAACTGTTGCCGAACAATTTGAATGGATCTGCAAACTGTAAAAACAGTTGTGAATTGCCGCCCAATTGCTCATATATCATAATAACTACCTACCGTTCGGCATGCATTACATTTCACAGATGTTCATCGTGGTAAGTAATTTGTCAATTTGTATGACAAAATGATGGATACAAAGGAAGTTATTCCAAAAAATATTTTAAATATAGCTAAAGAACATGGTGACGCTACTGTGTCGTTCATGAGTAAGCGGAGACGCCTATGCTGTGCTCCATATCGTCAGTCGCGTTCATGATGGAACGACAAGAGGGGCAGTCGTGTTTTTTATGTAACGAGGGATTAAATTTATTCAAAACAGTTTAGGCGTTCGATCATAACAAATTTAATCTATGCCAAGAAAAATTGGAAATAAGAAGAGGAAAAGATTGGGAATTGTGTGATGTGAAATGTTACGCTGAATTCATCAAAGTATCCGGGAAATGAGCGAAAATACTGCAGAATAGAGGAGAAGTCGTGATAGTTATAATAGTCGAAGAATTAGAGAGCGAAAATTCAGGCAAAAACCGTTCAATATTCATATTATTAATTACTCAGATTATATTTGATAATAATTGCAACAATTATGTTTATATATATATATATATATATATATATTCTTTAGTTTCTTGACCACATATATATCTTCTTCAATTTCTCGGAATGAAGGTCTGATTCAGTCAATTCATATAATTTCTCTTAACTACGTTTCGAGATGGTATTTGTCATCATCAGGTTAAAACACAAAAATATTGAGTTTGAGACATATTTAACTTAACATAATATTGAAATGTATGCACTAAAATAATTCTTTAAAAACATATGGTTCGAAATATAACACGTTATCCAACTCAATATAAAAATATCTGTAACATTTATGAGTATTCACTTACAAATTATTTTATTAGAATTCTGCGTTCGCATCGTACGAAAGTTATTGTAGGAGTGTGACTGCGTCGAAGTTATCGGGAATGGCTTGTTTATCTTTCATGCATTTTTACCCTCTTCATAAGTACATGGGATTGTTTATATTGAGTTCTAGTATATGAGACGGACTGTATTTTCACAGAATCGATAATTGCGAATTTAGATCTGGAGTTACCCATCAAACGAGCGAAAATCAGACACAAAATCAATAACATCATTACCAACTTCAAAACCAGTTTAGAAAAACGAACAAAGAATTCAAAAAATATCTTCAAAAAACTTTTAATAAAGACTTAAACTTTTTTAAAGGAAAATACCGAATTACTTATACTCAGGGCTGATAAAACTAACAAAACAGTAATAATGCAAATATCTGAATACAAAGAAAAACTAGAAAATTTGCTAATGGATAAAACCGCATATAAAAAAGAGAGATTCAACCCCACAGAAAAACTTCAAGCGAAAGTTAACAAATTAGTAAATAATTGGTTTTCGTCAACACTTATAGATCAGGAAACAAAAAACAGACTCAATATACACAACGCCCAACCTCCAACAATATACGGGTTGCCCAAATTACACAAAACTGGTATTCCCCTTCGCTCTATTGTCGGTAATATTCAATCTGCCACTTACAATTTATCAAAATTCCTCTCAGAAATTCTTTCAAATGTTATTGGAAAAAATGATTACTATGTGAAAAACTCCTGGGAATGTGGAATTTGTCCGCAATATAACAGTTTCACAATATCATATAATAATCTCTCTGGATATAGTTTCTTTATATACAAATATAGATACAAAATTAGCGATAGATATCATAAGAGAAAAATGGCATGAAATACAAAGTCACACAACACTAACCTTGGAAGAGTTTTTGAAAGGAATTGAACTATGTTTAATCTCAACATACTTTCAATATGAAAATAAATACTACTCACAAATATCCGGAATTGCAATGGGATCTCCAATTGCTACATCAGTAGCAAATCTGGTTATGGAGTATGTTGAAGGAAAGATCATCAAATCACTAACTTTCAAACCAATATTCTTCAAACAATATGTAGACGATTGTTTAACGTGTATTCTACTGACAAAATTGATGACATTCTAGAAAAATTTAATAAACATCATCCTAGATTGAAATTAACAATAGAAAAAGAAATAGAGAAACAAATAAAAGAAAAAAGAATTCTACGGACATTCAGACGTATGACGCCTGAAACGTGTTGAGAGAAACAATTGAACGAGCTGAAATGTGTCTTGAGCTAGGAGGAATGCACTTTGAAAATCTATTACAGTGAAAGTAAATAAATTATTATGCGGTATTTTCCTTAGTAATATTTATTCATGTTCCTTTTTTTAATCCAATCGCAAACAAATTAGAATCGTTAGATACGTCAAGAAATCCTTTTTTCGAAAAATGTAATTGTGTCAACATATATATATATTTTTTTTTTTTTTTTTTTTTTGGCTTGGACATTTCGTCATTCGGCCAGACACAAGTGGAATATTATTAATTAGAAGGTTGTCTTGCTCTAAGCAATACTGCATCCCATATTAATTTATTTCAGGACAATCACAACATAGAATGTATTCAGACAGTGTTCTGGGTAGGCCTTGTTACTAACTCCATACGCCACCTAGGAGCAGCACTGTTAATTTGAACGCAACAGCGAATCGTCGAGGACCATCCTCGGCCCGGCTACGAAATTTTAACATTTAATTCTCTCAAATTAAATGAAAAATTTCTGCCCTGGCCGAGAATCGAACTCACGACCTTTCGATCATGAGTCGGACGCTAACCCACCGCGCCAATCCCCCCAACATATATATATATATATATATATATATATATATATATATATATATATATATATATATATATATATATATATAGGACCCATTACCCTTGAGGTACTCCATGTTTATTGATTAGAAACTGTGAGTAACATTAATTGTGATGGATCTTTCGGAAAGATTCAAGTGGGATTTCGCGTATCCCATAGTATTGAAACGTTTTACAGGAGTATCTCATAAGAGACACGGTCGATTGTCCGACTGATTCGGATGGAATGAAACCATAACAGACAATCATATGGTATGTTCTACTGCATACATTCCCACTGGGGATTCACAAACTTCAAGTTATGTTAATTGATTAGGGAATGATAACTAGGAGCGTGTGTATATGTCAGTTATCAAATCGTTACCATAGTAACGTTCGTTTGTGTAATCAAGAGAGTCATTACGTATATGAGCGGTTCATCTATCTGTTGGATCTAACTAGTTCAGTCGAAGAAGGGTCAGTGGTTATCTGTAACAGTAATTTGTATTGTCATGACTATGAGGGTTCGACTGATAATGAGAGACAGGTCTGCAGGGCATCTGTAATAACTGTTTTCGTACTACATTCATATGGCAATACATATACCAAAGTAATGTGGAAATTTTTGGGGTTGTTAGGAGGTTAGGTTGGTTAGTTATTAGTGTCTTTCATAATTGTATATATAGTGTCTTTCATAATTGTATATATATATATATATATATATATATTTTTATTTACCTTATGGCATGTACAAACATACATAAAGGAACAATATATACTATCTATATATATATATATATATATATATATATATATATATATATATATATATATATATATGAACAGTGGGGAATAACGGGGATCTTCAGTCAGCACAAGTGTTGAATTATGAAAAACTCTTTAATACGTTGGACCGAGCTTTCGTTTCAGGGACCTAAAATATGTAAATTACATTATTGAGAAAAAATACTTAAAATGAAGGGAGTACTCACAGTAATCTTAGTGGTTGATTGATAAACATCAACTTTTTTAAAAAACGTAAAATATATGTAAAAATTTGTCGGAATGGTGTTATAGCTTTGACGTTTCAGGTGACATTGAAGGATTTGAAATTACTACCTATGATTAATCGTCAGAAAAATATAATATGTAGTGGGTGTGTTAATTTTTATATTATATTCTTTGAGAATCATCAGTTTCAATCCATTTGTAAAAGATAACTGTAGATTTTGCTAAGATTTTCGATATTTGTTTTTTTGTTCATATTTTGATTGGATTTATTGATTTCAATCATTTCAAGAAATAATCTTTTAGATAATTTTTTTTCTGAATGCAAAACTTGTCTGATGATATTTTATGGCCTGTTTCAATAGCATGTGTAGTTAATGCACATGACTTCTTGTTGAGTCTTATATCACTTCTGTGAGAAATAATACGGTTATTTAAAGTTCTTGAACTTGTACCAATATAGTTCAAATCACAGTTGTTTCATGGTATGCTGTAGGCATTTGATATCTTCAAATCTGGTGTGGGATCTTTTAACCTCGTATTTAAATTTCCAATAGTCTTGATATTTTTTTGTGAGATGTTTTATGTTACTTTCATTTTCGAATAATTCAATTATATTTGATGATAGAATTCCTATATTAGGAATTGAAAAATAAATTATCCATTCATTGTATTTTTTAAATTTTGATTATTTGTGTCATCATTGTCTATCAGAGATGGTATTGAAAATAATTCTTTAATTTTTAGGGGTAAGAATTATCTAGTAAAATATTTCTGAAAATTTTAAAATTTTTGTTTTTCAATGAAGGATAAACCAACATCTCAATTATTTTTTTCAGAGTTTGTTGGTTTTATATACCAATCTGTGATTAGTGAATTGTTTTCTCTACGTATTATTCTAGTATCTAAAAACGGAATACTTTTATTTTTTTCTAATTCAATTGTGAATTGTGAATTTTCATTGTAGTTATTTACTTTTCTTGAAATTTTATCGGATTTATCCATTGGTATTGCCCAAATAATATCATCTACAAATTTTTTTTGAAATGGAACTTCAAAGGTCAATTGTGGTAATATTTCTTCGAAAAGGTCATCCATTACATACGAAGCAATGATTGGTGAGATGGTAGCTCCCATAGGTGATACACAAGAATTTGTTTGTAGAAATTTCCTTCGAACGAAAAGAAGATTTGAATATGAATTAAATGATTTCTAAAAATTTTGTTTGTGGAATATATCAATGTTCACCTATTGTACTCCATCTTTTAGTTATACTTTTCAACACTAATTCTATCGGTATGTTACTGAATAAGGAAACAACATCCAGGCTTATCAAGACATAGCTTTGTGAAAGTTGTTTTTCGTTGATGAATTCAGAAAACTCGAAAGAATCTTTAACATAAAACCTATTTTCAAAGTCATATGCCTCTGTGAGGATGTCTGTGAATAACTTAGATAATTTGCTATTGGGTGCATCAATAGATGAAATGATAGGTCTGAGTTTCATGATTGGTTTATGAATTTTGGGTAAACCATAGTATTTGGTGATACAGAACTATATATCATACATTTTTTTGCTTCTTCTTCAGTGATCATTTTTGAATTTTTTTATTCTGAAATCAATTTATTTGCTTTTTGTTCAATGGTTGAGGTAAGACCTCTATTTAATTTGGTGTAAAAGTTTTCGCCATCAAGGATATCATGAGATTTTTTATATATTCCGTTTTTTTTAAATGACTGTTACATTACCTTTATCTGATTTTGTTAAAATAAGATTAGGATGGTTTTTGAAAAATTCGTTGGTTTTTTCATAGAGAGAATTGAGTGTTGTTCAATTTTTTTGAGGTTTTTGAAAAAAGTTAGTAACCATATTTGTTATTTTTGCTCTGAAAATATCTTTTTTCCCATTATTGAATCCACTTATTAGTGATTCGATATCAGACAAAAGTTTTGAAATCGATACGTCTTTTGTAGTTGGAGATAAACTGAATTTGAATCCCAAAGCAAGAAAATGTTCAAATCATTAGGTATAATTATATTAGTCAAATTTTTGAGCCAAGTGCTCTTTGTTTTGATATCATTCTGGAAAGAAAATTTTAATCTATTTATCTAGTTGATATTTTTAATTTTTATATCTTTGAAAATTTTATTGTAGGAAATAGTTTGTCTTTCTGTATAATTTATCCAGATATCATTAGTTAGTTTTATTGTGAGGAAGTAAGAAAGTTTCTTAAAGTATATTTCTGATGATTTGAGGTCATCATGTGTTATTTTGATTTCTGAATTTAACATTTTCTTGGTTAATTTTTCATTGAATGTATGAATTTCATGTAAACTCTTACCATTATTTGTGTCAACGAGGATCTTCAAATCTTTGATATTATTCATAATATGTGAAGGTATAACACCATTACGCCTACATTCTATTTCTGTAAGCAGTCAGTTTCTTGTTTATGTTGCACCATTCCTTCATTTTTTGAGAGACTTCGGGACCGTACGTGATTCGAATGTCTTCATAAAACCCCATGATAGATTAATAAATTTAGATATAACGACTGAAATTTGGTATGAACAGTGGGGAATAACGGGGATCTTCAGTCAGCACAAGTGTTGAATTATGAAAAACCTTTAATACTATTGGAAATTTAAAGGAAAAACCAGATTAGAAGAAATGAAATGTTGTCTATAGCATACCAAGTAACAACTGTGATTTGAACTATAGTGATACAGGATCAAGAACTTCAAATAACCGTATTATCTCTCACAGAAGTGATATAAGATTCAACAAGAAGTCATGTGCATTAGCTCAACATGCTATTGAAACAGGCCATGAAATATCATTCGAGAAAGCACAAGTTTCACATTCAGAAAAAAAATTATCTAAAAGATTATTTCTTGAAATGATTGAAATTAATAAATCCAATCAAAATATGAACAAAAAAACAGATATCGAAAATCTTAGTAATATCCACAGTTATCTTTTACAAATGGATAAAAACTGATGATTCTCAAAGAATATAATATAAAAATTAACACACCCACTACATATTATATTTTTCTGATGAATAATCATAGGTAGTAATTTCAAATTCTTCAATGTCACTTGAAACGTCTAAGATATAACACCATTCCGACAAATGTTTATGGTCATCAATCAACCACTAAGATTAAGTAAGTACTTCCCTCATTTCAAGTATTTTTTCTCAATAATGTAAATACATATTTTAGAAGAAGTTTAAAAGTTGAAACGAAAGCCCGGTCCAACGTATTAAAGAGTTTTTCATCTTGTGCTGACTAAAGATTCCCGTTATTCCCCACTGTTCATACCAATTTTCAGTCGTTATATCTAAATTTATATATAGATATATATGAAAGGAAAAATAATGGGAAAAAGCGATTCACAAATATGCGGATGGAATCTATATCCTCAATAGCTCAGTTGGTAGAGCATCTAACTAGAGATTCAGAGGTCGTGGGTTTGAATCCCGCTTGAGGATGGTTTTTTCTTCAATTTAATAATTTGTCTGATATGCCACAATTTTTCCTTTCATGTATTTCTCACAGACGCAATTTATCACTTCATATTATATATTTGGCAAAATCTTGTCAGTGGTTGGAGATCACCTTCCTGAATCTCGAGATCCTTTCTACTTCCCTAACACCAACATTAATTATGGGAAAAAGCGATTCACAAATATGCGGATGGAATCTATGTCCTCAATAGAGCATCTAACTAGAGATTTAGAGGTCGTGGGTTCGAATCCCGCTTGAAGATGTTTTTTTTTATTTAACAATTTGTCTGATATGCCTCAATTTTTCCTTTCATATATATATATATATATATTTTATTTTTTTTCTCCCCAGAGTGTCTTGGGTTATTGGATTCGACAATTATTGAGACATTTATATTGGTAAAGACGTTACGTCCCGGGCCTGGGACTTCTTCAGTTTCATTTATTCCGTGTTCCGTGTTCCGACTTTGTTGGTTTGTATGAATATATATCATCATTGATGTGGGGGCACGTACCTGAGTGACATGTAGAGGTCAATTTATATTAAAATTACTTTTAATTTATTATTTTTTGGAATTTTTGTTCCACATAATGGAGGCATATCAACATGTTTCATATGAACGCTGTTTCTATAAGGAAGTAGGTTGTCGCGATGGCGCTGATTCGAAACATGCGTCGTTTGTTGTGTCGGTATTGCAGATTCGGTAGATGCAGATTCTTTCAATGGGGAAGATAGGATCAACATTTCGGTTTAGTTTAACATTGATATTTTCGGTTCGTTTTAACTAGGAGTTGTTTCATTATTATGAAAGGTTTAAGAACGTAGAAGTTGTTGATTATATAAGGATGTAATAGATTTGGCTGAGGTTGTTGATGTCTGTTCTGTCATTCATGGCGTTTTATTTCTTTCAGTTGTCTTTCATAAATATTGCTATCATTATCTAGTATTTCAGCATTTTCAAAATTAGGGTTGTGATTTTCTGAAATATTATCTTAATTCAGGGCTGTACTATTGTTTTTCATATACTTGTGTGCTTTGATTCTGTTTTCTAATAATTGGGATGTCATTCCAATATACACTTCATTGCAATCATTCCAAGGGATGCGTAAATAACATTTGAGTTTTTATTTGTGGAGACTTTACTTATCAGGGGAGTGTACCATTTCTTCAGTAGATTATGAGATTCAGTTGCTGATAATTTTGTTTGATCGTAATCGAATTCATGGTTAGTTCTTTTTGTGTTTACTTGAAGATGTTGAACAATTTCTGGTAAACTTGTGCCCTTTTAAATCATACAAACGAACATACCAATGGCAAAACTAACAAACCACCCTTTATTTTGATCGAATCAGGACTAGCATCTTACGTCATGAAGAAGCTCTGGGAGCAAACTTTTCAATAAACCTACAACCTACATAAAACATGTGCAAAATGGAAAAAAAGAGTACACCCGTTTTCTATCAAACCTTATCTGTTGAAGCTGTGCTTCATGGCTACATAACACACCCACATAAATGTGAACATAACCTCAGAAAATAACAAATATTTTTCCCTTTTGTAGACTTGGAAACGCCTGGCGGCGTCCAGGAGAAACGTTGTCATATATGAACATAGTACCCACACTCGTTTTAATTTACTTCAAACAGAACCAACCCCCAAGAAACTGCCCGTACTTCAAATATATATTTATATATAAACATATATATATATATATATATATATATATATATATATATATATATATATATATATATATATATATATATATATCTGTAACTCAAACTCCAGTGAGTTTCTGCATGTGCTCAGAGATGTCCTGTAAACCAACCCCATATTATAGAGGGTTGGTGAAGTGGATCAAATATCCATAAGAAAACAACTACTTCCCTGGCTAAATCCTCGAAGGACGTCGGATGACATCTTAAGATAATCATGCAAATGTTTGCTGTGAAGCAGAAACATTTCAACCAATGCAATTCGGGTAAATAGTTAACCGGTTTCGGGGTTTTTGCCCCTTATCAGTACAGGATAGGTCATGCAAACAACAACTGATATCTGCAAGCCCGAATTGATTGATCCAAATATCTCCAGTTTACTGCCATGTCTGGGGCGAGAACTATCAGGCGGAGAAGTCCGACTAGTACCTCAGATCAAGCACAAGCATACCCTCCAAAGCTGGAGGCGGAAATCTGTAATACATAGTCCAGTGAGTTTCTGCATGTGCCCAGAGATGTCCTGATCAAATCATTAGTTGTTGTTTGCATGACATATCCTGTACTGATGAGGGGCAAAAACCCCGAAACGGGTATACAGGTTGTCAACCCGAATTACATTGGTTGAAATGTATCTGCTCCACAGCAAGCATTTGCAAAGTAACCTCTCAATAGGCTTTGCACGATTGATTATTCATCCGTCGATGCTTCAGCCAGGGAAATAGTTGTTTTTTTATGGATATTTGACCCACTTCACTAACCCCGTATAATTTGTGGTTGGTTTACAGTGATTTGCCCTGATTTAATCAGGACATCTGGGCACATATATATATATATATATATATATATATATACAATAATAATAATAATAACTAACTTACCTAACCTCCTAATAGTCCAAAAAATTTCCACATTACTTTGGTACAAGGAATACCATATGAATGAGGAACGGAAACAGGTTCTACAGATGCCCTGTAGACCTGTCTCTCATTATCAGTAATATGAGAACATATCCCAGAAATGAGTGAAAGCAGAATTAACATCTGAAAAACTTGAAATAACCAACCATCCTTGTTTTTTAGATACGAGTCGGAATTCCAACTTACAATTTGGAGTTCCGACTCACAATCCGGAATTCCGAGTTATAATTCGGAATTCCGACTTACAAAAGTCTGAGAACGAAAAAATATGTGGCACTTCCACGCCTTCGTACTTTATCCCTCTTCATTTTATGAGCGATACGCAGTTTTTAGCAGGAAAAAGAATATGATTAATTTCGGTAGAAGCGGGCTTGCGCCAGATAAAGCAGGTAAGCAGATGCACTATGACCGCCTCAATAAGTCTGCCGCGGTAAAGCCAAAAGCAGGAAGCGAGAAGCGATGGACGAACTTCTACTATATATACGCTTTCCCGCGTCTGCTGCTCTACCCCCACTACCCAGCCGCTTTCACGCACTTGTCCGTTTTCCTGCCCGACTTGTCCAAGCTTTCGGAATGTTTTATTTCCATCTTCAGGGATACTACAATGAAGAAAATTTACAATAATTGCGTCTTTAGAACCTTGAGGTAGTAAATTAACTCACAGCTTTGTTGAGATTAGTTGTTCATAAATCTTCGTCATGTAATGGAGGGTGAAATATGAAGTTCTGAATTTGAGGTTGGAAAGATATTCAAACTTGTCTGATACTTAAAATACATTTCATTCCACTAGTTAATAATTGAAAATATAAGGTACAGGAACACGTGTGTCTTGAAAAAGTAAAATGTATTCTACTTGTCATATGCTTTGACAAAAGGTGGTACCAACCTGAGTTACTAGCAACTGTTGAGAAAGGGGGTTGCCAACATTTGATCTGAGAGGTTTCAGGAATTTTTGTTGTTAGTACCAACTGAAGGTTGGGCCAACTTGATGATTTAATAATAACTTGGTTTGAGATCAATTTGGTCTGGAGAAAATGATCAAGTGCTAGTAAAAAAGAATAAATTTCACTTTTTATTCATATGATTTTTTTCCTGTGATGTGAATAAAAAAACCGATGTCAAACACCAAAGTGAAACTTATTATTTTTTACTAGCACTTCAGAATAAATAATTTTCTCCAAACCAAATTGATTTCAATGCAACGTTCTAATGAATCATCAAGTTGGCCCAACCTTCAGTTGGTACTAACAACAAAAATTACTAAAACCTCTCAGATCAAATGTTGGCAAACCCCCTTTCTCAACAGTTGCTAGTACCTTAGGTTGGTACCACCTATTGTCAAAGCATATGACAAGTATTTTACCACACTTAATAACCTATTGTACTTTTCCAAGACACACATGTTCCATCTTTTTTGCAAGTATTTCTCACCAATTTTGCAGCATTTCAACGCAAAATGAGAACGGGCGTTTTGTAGTACTATACTCATACTTGCAATATGTTTTTGAAAAATTGAAATCGAACCACCTGTGTCGCATCAGGGCTTGTACCATTGAAGTGCAATTATGCAAAAACTACAAACTACACATGAAGTACATATCAATCACTAGGTACTATGTAGCGGAGAGCCTGCGCTCCAACTTCAAACATGGCGGTGTTATAGATTTAGAAAAAAACGCTCATTTCTCCGGTTTTTCTCCGATACTCATAATCCGATCGACTGCAAGGGCTAATTTTTTTGCATTTTGATTCTATACAATTCGTCATCGAGATTGGTCCATCAATTTTGATGTTAGAAGCAAAATACGGAAGGATTTTTGCCTGCGCACACTGGTAATTTCTGTCACCGTGACTGATTCGTCACTATCACCATGGTCATGGACCCTTAGGGTGCTGTCATCGCGTCCGTAGGTTCGAATTTCCGTGCATGCATTGGTACAAAATGTCACCTCACTTCCACGATTATACCAGAAGACATTTCAAAAGGGGACGTGGTACCAATTGAGGGTCTGAATGCGAAATAAAAAAATTCCTTCGATCAGTTGACCCCTTCGATTTTAACGACGATTTTCTCTCCCCCCCCCCACACCAGAGAGAGCTCATAAAGGTTACAACAAAAAAGATTGATGAAATTTTTCCATAAAACGCGTAGGGGCGGAAGGGAATTCTCAACTTTTACAACTAATACGTCAAACCACTTCTAATGAAAAACTCTTCCATTCTCATCATGAATACTGTACTCAATAAGTTTTGTTACAGTGTTGCAGTATAATTTTCGAACTTATTCCTAAATTTTCATAGAATTCAGTGAATGATTGATATCCTTGTCATTGTCAGGGGCGGGTCGAACAGAGTAAATTTCCAAGTGTGACTCACTAGGTATTCCTTGAGAAATTATATATTTACACCAGCTCGCTGGACCAAGGTGATCCTTGAAAAATCTAGCCTATGAAACTTGCATATTCTATCCAGAACTCTTCTTATAATAAGACCAAAATAGCGTCAACATATTTTCTGTACTCAGTAAAAGCACAGCCCTTATCCTACATGCAAATGTTTTTGGTTCCTTCCAAAAACTAATTTTGCCTGAGTTATAGCCAATTAACCTTTTTTCCAAACGTATGGTGCTTACGCTCCTGAATTCAAGTTCAACCTTCTGCAACATTCAGAAAAATAAACTCAGGAACTAAATTTCAATGCGGCGTATCCTTGGGGCCATGAGATTGAATTAGCATCTCTTGAGGATGATATGAGAAAGTCGGATTTGAGCACTTTTGGTTGTTTTTTGGCCAAGCAAGATCAGTGTGCGATGGTCCATAAACCCTCGAGATCAACCATCTTCACGAATGACGAATAAATTGCTCGACTATTCGGTGATGTGACAGTGACAATAAATTTATTGTTACCCTGACAAAAATCACCAGTGCGCGCAGGCTCTCAAATGTTTATGACAAATTGAGCAATGATAGTTGCGAGAAGGAACCATAACAGGATATAACTACGGATCGTCTTTTGTATGATGGTAAAGTCGTTTACCTGGTACTATTTTTGTCAAAGAATAAACCATTTTCTGCTTTATTGATTAGTCTAATAGGATTAATCTATTTTTGTCATTGTTCCAATACAAAATGGAAATAATTCAACAATCGCTTGCTGGTAGATAATGAAAATTGCTAAATAATTTCCATCCGTTGAAAATCATTGTATATGTATCTGTGCATTCAAGGAGATAACTTGATATGTTCACCGTGAAGATTTCTTCTGAAACCATGAACAATTCTTGCCACCTACTTGGAACATCAAACGAAATTGAATTTCATTCATCACTGAGCAAGTGAGCAAATTGCCAAGTCGACGACGTGATTTCCAAAAGATTTCGCTACATTCTATTTCAACTTTCAATACTGCTAACTAATTGATTCAACCCTCGAGCTGATGGAGGAACTCTAGATTAATTAATAACTCGGCTCATTTTTCACCCCCTGTGATGTAAAAAGAGATTGATCGCCGCTCGGAAAAACTTCTTGTTATTCGTTAAAAGGAGATAATTGAATTGAATTCGTCCGATGCACATTCACGTTTGAAAAGATTGATCTCGTTTGAGTTCTTTATGTTTTGTTTCAATTCATCACTGCCTTGATTCCCTTGCTAGGAAATCGTTCCTTATGAATTCCTCAATTCCCATTTTGTCGATACCTATAATGACTCTCTGGGGTCTGGAAGCCCCGTTCTTGGTAACTCATTCTTGTATCACCCAATCGGGCCATTAGAGCTTCATTATATGGATAAGGAATTCAATGACAACAAAAACTCGAGGTTTGTGACTATTTGTGACCATTTTCACCTTCAAAGAACAATAATAAACTAATAATCAAAGAGCTCAATTTGAACCAACTGCGCACTTCACTGGACTTTATCGTTTGATCTGCTGCATTCTAAGAAACTTCGCCAGCGACGCGAGATCCTTTCATCAACCAGAGCCTTCTTTCAACCTCTTTCGAAATGTTTTATCAATTTTCAGCAAGACTCCCTTTAGATAAACTGCATAGTACTGTACTCCTACTTCTTTAGTCCTTGGTGACCAAGTCACAGGGCACTCGGAGTTTTTTCCCGAAGATGATGAAGGCCGAAGTCAGCTTGGTTGAATCGTGAACAGCTGCTCTGTACAGGGTGATTCAGAAGTACTTTGACAAACTTCAGGAGGTGATTCCTCACAATATTCTGATATGAATTGTCTAAATAAATAAATAAATGTCCGGAATGCCTAGTTTACGAAATACAGGATGTTGAAGTTTTGTTTTTATTTTCGTTTCTTTCAATAACTTTCGAAATACTGACCTTAATTGGATGGAAATTGGTATTGGGAGGTTTTTTGAGGTGTCGAATTTGAACCTGATGCTATCATTGCTCTTACTCGTAGGGGGCGCCACCTACACGTCTTTTTCATTTTTGAAGATTCATAACTTTTTTGAGCGTACTTCTAGCACATTTTTCAGTAGAAAAATCAATTACTCTATCATATCTACGTAAAAAAGCTACCCTTGGTACAAGTTGCTATAAACAAGTCGATTATACGATAATCGATGAGTGTTGAAGTTATTACCATTATTTTGCATTTTTCACAAGAATGCTTAGGAAATGAATTTGCTGTTCAGGTAAGTAGTTTTGGTAATTACATATTATGTGACAGTTAAACGTTTTGTTGTTTTGTTGAAGTTTCTATACGTTTTAAAATTCTAATTTTGAAAAAATGGATTATGCCATTGAAACTGAGAAGGATTGTTAACTATTCCAAGCAAAAAAGAGTAATTAATATGTTCACAGAAGAGACAAAACTCATTAATAGGAATTCAAACAATGCAGAAGTAAATTCAGCAAACCAAAAATTATTTGCCGCGTTTCTTATGAAGGCTCAAAAAAAAATTCCCAGACAACTTCAAAACATTGATGGAAATAAAATCAAGACTTTTTTATTTGGCGATATCAATATAAATATATGTTAAATTCAGAAAAAGATGGAACCAGCTAGCTCCATGTATAGTTCTAATAATTTTTTTTTATGTAACACTACAGTTGCAACTAGTCATAAATTCCCCTCTCAGTGATTATAAGATAATAAATAATAGTTCAGAAAAACTAAAAAACACGCTTTTATAGAAAACCAAACTAAAGAAATGGAAAATAAAAATAATATATTTTATTTAAATAAAAAGCGTGGGATGCCCTAGGAGTGTAATGTACTATATAATCATTGATACCATGCACCCCACGCTTTTTTTTAAATAAAATATTTTTTTTTCTTATTTTCTATTTTTTAAGTCTGATTTTCTATAAAAGCGTGTTTTTTAGTTTTTTGAAACTATTATTTATATCCAACTTTTTAGTTTAGTTTTCTATCAACGCGTATTTTTAGTTTTTCAAACTACTATTATTATTAAATTTTTTCAACTATTATTCTCCAATATTGAATAGAATCGGACCATGATCACAAAACTCGCGACCATTTTGGAACCGCTATCTTGAATCCTCCAATTTTGACAAAATAATCATAATCTCCGACCCCAAAAACCCCCACATACCAATTTTGAATAGAATGAGACCATGATCACAGAACTCGGCCGCCCTTTTAAAGCCGCCATCTTGACTTTTTCAATTTTGACAAAAGAATCATAATATTCGACTGCAAAAGCCCCCACATACCAATTTTTAATAGAATCAGACAATGATCACAAAACTCGGCCGCCATTTTGAAGCCGCCATCTTGAATTTTTCAATTTTCACAAAAGAATCATGATATTCGACCCCAAAAACCCCCACATACCAATTTTGAATAGAATCGGACAAAATCACAAAACTCGTCCACCATTTTGGAGCCGCCATCTTGAATTTTTCAATTTTGACAAAAGAATCAATAATGCTCATTTAGCCGATATGCTTTTGGTTTATGGCCTTGCAGATGACAATGCGCGCAGAGCAAGACGTATTCACCAGAAGCGATTTTCTAATCGAGTACTGCCTTCAGCTCCAACATTTACCAGTCTCCACCGTCGTTTGGCAGAAACAGTTAGCTTCAAGAGGGCAGCTGATACTATTGGAAAACCACGAGCAGTCCAATCCCCAGAATTGAAAGAAGCTGTTTTGAACGCTCTCAAGGAGAATCCAGAAACTCGTACAAAAATAATTGCTGAAGCTCTCAATCCACAGTTTGGAGAATTATCCACGATCAACAATTTTGTCCATACCATATTCGAAGGCTACAAGATCATCTGCCACGAGACTTTCCCCAACGCATTACTATGTGTCAGTGGTTTTTGAGAAAACTGGCTGGAAATCCTCAATTTCTAAGATATGTACTTTTCACGGACGAGGCGAACTTCTCCCGAAATGCTATTACAAACTTTCATAACGACCATGTTTGGGTTCTGGAAAATCCGCACACAGTTATTGAAAGACATTATCAGTATCAATTTTCTGTAAATGTATGTGCGGCAATAACTGATAATTACTTGATAGGTCCTTTCTTTCTTCCGTTCGGACTGAATGGCGCAACTTACGGAGACTTTTCAGAAAATGAATTGCCCGGACTACTTCAGAATGTACTATTTTAAATTCGTGTCCACATGTGGTTTATGCATGATGGGGCTCTGGCCCATTTTAGCGTTGTAGCCAGGGAATTCCTTAACACTGTCTAATCCAAATCGATGGATTGGTAGGGGCATAGAAGAACCTAACCAGGCGTGGGCACCAAGGTCCCCAGATCTAAACCTGCTAGATTTTATTTTTGGAGACATTTGAAGCCACTAGTTTATAAAAGACCAGTAGCGAACGGGTAAGATCTAAGAAACGGGATAGTAGACGCGTGTGAAACAATAAGAAACACACCTATAATTTTTGAGCGGGTACGAGATTCAATGACTAGAAGACTGAATGCCTGTATCTTCGCTGAAGGTGGACACTTTGAACAATTCATTTGAATACAATTCAGTTTCCTTCATTTTATTTTATTCTACATATGCAAAATAATGGTAATAACTTCGACACGCATCGATTATCAAATAATCGACTTGAAATTTTCAAGAAATATCTAGAAAACTGTTGATTATAGCAACTTGTAACGGAGGTAGCTTTTTCACGTAGATATGATGGGGGGAATTGATTTTTTTACTGAAAAATGTGCTAGATGTACGCTCAAAAAAGTTATGAATCTTCAAAAAAGAAAGAAAATATAGGTGGCGCCCCCTATGAGTTAGAGCAATAATAACATCAGGTTTGAATTCGACTCCTAAAAAAACCTCCCAATACCAATTTTCGTTTAATTAAGGTCAGTATTTCGAAAGTTATTAAGAAAAACGAAAATAAAAATAAAACTTTAACACTCTTTATCTTGGAAACAAAGAGTTTCCGGACATATATTCATTTCGACAATTCATATTGTGAGGAATCACCTCCTGAAGTTTGTCATAGTACTTTTGAATCACCCTGTATACCGTCAAAAAAGTCCCCTGGAAGTTTTTCTAGAACATTAAGAAGGTGTTCTTCCATAGTTTCAGTTCAGAACTTTCCAAAAGCACTGTGCTCAGTGCTCGTGAAAGCACTCAAAGCACTTTTTTGTTCGTAAGCATTGTGCTCCAGAGCACTTTTTCGAACCAATGCTTAGTGCTTAGTGTTTCGAGCATTTCACGAAAAGGCTTGGTGCTTAGTTATCCCAGAAAGTGCTTCCCAGCACTTCAGTGCTTTTGTAAGCACCCAGGCAATTTGTTACGAACATGGAAAAAAAAATCGAATTATTTTCACAAGCTTCAATTTGATGTGCTGTGTTAATGTTTCAAGTGTTTAGATGACATCTTCCAAGTCAATTTTGGACTACTTTCAGCCATTCAGTCATCTTGAAATTTGGCAAGTGTTTATCATTCGCGTGACAATGCATTTGGACATTTTGATAAGGAAAAATAGATGGCGGCCCAAGATCGTAGACGACATTTATTATTAATTGTCCGATTCTATTCATAATTGGTATCTGGGAGTTTTTGGTATCAGAGATAATTATTTTGTTGTTAAAATTCAGGAATTCAAGATAGCGGTTCCGATATGTCTGACGTGTGTTCTATCATTTATGGTTCGAATCTATTCAGAATTGTTATTGTATTTAAAAAACTTCAATTCTATGATTTTACCGTTAAAAAATTATTCTCTCAAACAAAATTCTGTTTAATGTTACATAAATAGTTTTTCCCTGTAAGTGGTCTAGCAAGATGCAAAGAATGAATTTTATTTTTTTATGCAAAAACCGTACGTCAAACGGAAAAAAAAACTATCAAGAGATCAGATTTTCTCAGAAAGGAATGAGGATTTCAGAAATAATTTTTAAATTGAGAAAAAGCAGTGGTATAATACTTTTCTCTTTAAAATGATTCAATACAAATTCCGCTCGAACGCCACTGGCGAGATTAAAAAAATATGTTGTACAGCAGAAAATGCCTTTTGATGCATTGAAGATGCGTACTACGTTTCACAAAAATATCTAGGGTCACACCAAAGTTATCAAAAAAATTTGTTTTTTTTTCTCAAAACTAAGCATCCAGTAGTTCAAAAGTTAAGGCCTTCAGGACATTTGTTCATATATTGTTTTTTTGCTCGAAATGGACCCAAGAATAACCTCCGTAAGTATTAGCATGCTATTAAGAAACACCCTGTAGATATTGAAATTTTGATTCCATTATCGAATCTTCGAACTTATACCAACTTCGATAATCGCAAACTTTTAAGCTACGAACTTGAGTATAGATGGGATTTTGATGAATTATAAAACGATCTTCCAGGAGTTAAGAAAACAAAATTGAGTTTGCGATGATTTTATTTTTCGCAGCAGATGGCAAGAATTGAAAGGGTTCCAAGGGGTGTCGGGTAACCGTCTGGCGACAACCAGACGCCATATTTATTTATTTATTCAAATATATATATATATATATATATATATATATATATATATATATATATATATATATATATATATATATATATATATATATATATATATATATATATATATATATATATATATATATATATATATATATATATATATATATATATATATATAATTCCCTTATATTGTAGACATCGCCCTAATAATTCATAACATAAAACTATACTAACAAATAACAAATATAATAATTATAATAACGATCACAACAGTGATAATAGCAATACATTGATGAATGAATTTCGTTACTTACTTTAGCATTATTTATACAACCTAATAAGCCAAAAAGCGCTTTCTCAATCGGATAATTTTAAAATTTTTAAATTTTTTTAGAGATGTTAAAACTCATTTATAAGTATTGTTGACTTATAGAATTATTGACATACCCAAATTATCCAAAAATTGTATCATTATATCTTTTTTGTGAGATACCGCTATTTTGCTTAAAAAGAAAGGCTTCAAAAATTGAGATACTGCTTTTAGTCTTAATTTGCTTATAGAAAATTCCATACAAAAACACAACTTTTTGTAATTTGGTTAAAATACGTAAAACTTCATTAAATTTTTTTTCCCGCCAAAAAGACATCCTATTATCAGGTTTTATACGGGAAAGAGAATTTTAAATTTTTTTTTTTTCGTTTGAGAAATTCCTGCTGGTACTGTTTTTTTAGTTGGGGGTGGAAGTTTGTCTAATTTTAAGAACTTTGCACCTATAATGCTAGCCGTTATGGGTTCATTATCGGAACCAGTTTTGTAGCTTATATCAAAACTGCCTCTGCTAACTTCCACTTCAACAATTTCACTAATGTAAGGTCGTGATGATAGCCGGGAAAGTTGGTATTGGGTCGTATAGTCTTGCCACTCATAAAAATCATCTACTGTCATTTTTTTGGTATTCACATTTTTTCCAGCACTGCTTACAGCTTCGCAAAAGTCATCAAAGTCATATATTTTATTTTTCATTCGCTTCATCGCCAGTTCTACTCTATGGTGAAAAGAGTCTGCAGACATGAACGTGTGTCCGGCTTCAAAGTATTTAACAATAATCTTGTCTGCATTGATCTGATCCGAATTTATAATATATATTAAAAACGAAAAAAACGTCCAGTTTTTATTCTGAGCAGAACAATTATCTACCCAGAGTACAATATTTTTCATATCCCGATGGAACACAAAAAAATGATAATACGCGCTTAAGATCTCATGTTTAGATCGTCCAGACAATGCTTCCTGCCAAAGTACGGGATAGATACTGGATGCTTTTGAACCTTTCCTAGCTCCAGTAGGCACGAAACTTCCATTATAAACAACAATCCTGTGGGTGAATACAGTCGACTTGAACATATCGATTCTTGGTATCATTATGACTTTTTCTAAGTATGCGGAGTAAACAATGGTATCGGTTTTGGTTAAGTCGGTATCATATTGATATTGTTCTCTTGATCTTTCAGCTCGTTCTATATGACTTGCCCATCTGGTACAGCACTCACAGTCTTTCTTGATGTTGTTTTTATTATGCGTTTTATCGTGCGAATCGAATTCTTCACACTCTTCACATTCTTCGTGACCCAGTTTTACGAACGAAATATTCAAATCTGGCAGAACTTTTCGGTACTTATCGTAAGAGCATATCATCGAAGGATTTTTTTCTACGAAATCTGTATGTAGATGTGTAATCGACAAGTCACTTGGCAAATAGAAGCGATTGGGCGTGTGTTCACGTCTATAATGCGATATGCTGGGTTCAAAACTAAATATGTGTTCCTTTATGGGACCATCGTCAATTTTGTTGTGAGGAGTGTTAGTGCATCTTTTGTCTGCTGGACCACTGACGGAGTCATCCTTAATATTACCTAAAGCAGTTTCCAAAGGCTTGTCGTTAGCTGCATTATAACCCAAGGTAGTTAAAAAGAAAGTTTTGCATACTTTGCATGATGAACCTTGTGAGTTTTTAAGAAAATAGAAGAATGTAGTTTGTCTTTTGTAGTTAGATGGAACAGATTCATTGACAGTTCTTTGCTTCACAGGCTGGGAAGAAGTGTGGTGCAGCATAAAATATTTTCTGTCTTCATCGTTTAAACTCCAAAAAAAATGGTTCAATTGCTTTCGTTGCTCTTCCGAAATGTTTGTGATACATGAAAGCCTACAGGATGAAGAGCAGGGGGTTTTCACATGATGTTTCTCCCTTTTTTCTATAATTTTAGATTGTTTTCGTTCTTTCAATGGCACATCATACTTCTCTCTTTTTCTTATAGTCCCTGTTTTAGTATAAGTTTTCAAAGCAACTGAATTTTCTTCATTCATCTCGTCATTTTGTGTTGTATTCATTGCTCGTATTCGTTCGTTTTCTTGAGTATTTGTTTCTTTATTATCAATATGTAGTATCCCACCATCGGTTGTATGCAATATTCCCTCATCATTGGTCTTCAGTAACACTGCGAAAGCACTATCGACATTATCAACTGTACTAGAATTCGTAATTATCTCTTGATTATCGTTTTCTGGTACTACTGGAAGAAGCTGATGGTATGACAAGTTTTGTTCCTCTCCAATCGACATGATTGGAATGGCGTTGGTTACATTCTCATTATTATAATTATATTCTGCAATATTTGAACATGATGGGCTATCGGTAGGATTAATATTATATTTACTGATGGCACTGGAGCCAGACGCTAATAAATCCGAAGATTTAATCGAGATGTTATCCCAGTTTTCCGAATTCTGATTGTCTTGAATTTTATTAACGGTTTCGATCTTCGAAGTAGATGGCTCTAATGTAATGTAATCTTCAGGAAAACCAACATTTGGTATAATAATATTATGGTTATTTTCAGCAAAATATTGTTTTGCACTGACTGGTCGGGATAAAGGAAAGTCATCATTTGAAACATCACTGCTCGGAAAAAAGTCAGGGTCTATATTCTGAATATTACGGCCTGTATTCTTCTTTCCAATAACAACTGCTTTTCAACAAATTCTGTTGAAATGGATCATACATGGTTACCTCTACTCAGAGAGGAAGTGAGATATGGTAGAATGCTAATAAACTGATCCGAACAACACCCCATATATCAAATGAGCAATACGTCAATCTCAAACTTTTTTGGCAGATCTCAATTGACATCCGTCAGTTGAAAAAGCAAAAAAGACTCTGCGAGCAAAAATCCAAATTATAAAACAATTAAAGGAGATTTAGAAGATTTTGAGAACGGGGCAGATATAGTCCCGAACGTCAAACAAAAACTATATAGAAGTATCTTTTGAATTTTTAAAAATTTTTTTTGATAGGCAAATTCAGAAAACGGCAAGTTATTGACAAATTGAATCATTTTTCCATAGGAAATATAATTTGGTGAACGCAATAACTTATCGGGGTGAACTAATCAGTTTGCCCTTTCTACACTTGTATAGATTTTCCTGATTATATTTTCATTTTCAGACTGTGGAAGGTTACCCAAAAATCATGTCAAGAAACGTTGTTCCTCCACAAAAAACCACATTCATTCAATACGCTTGAGCTTCTCTGAAACTGAAATTTTTTTGGTGCTAAGGCCATCATCATTTTCGAGATTCTGCGTGACATGGCTGATCTGCAACAAAAACATCCATTTCATTACTCAATTATGCATAATGAAATAGTATATTGTGCAACAAGTGCGGAAAATAGGATATTTCATACGAGTGTGACAAGATGATAAACCACGAGCCAGAAGTATGGGTATCTACTCGATAAATTGAAATAATCAAATGTCAGTAAAAAAGTGAAACATCAACATATTACAACTATTGACGTGCAGTTGATTGTACAATTACTACAGAGATGAACACTTGTAATTTTAAAGTGTGGTTTTCGAAGCTTCAAGTTTGAAATTAATTTAACCTCAAAGAAACTAGAGAATTATCAAATAACAAATTGTAGGTTGTCATAGGGACTACCGACAGGAGTGAAAACCAAAAATCGCTCATGTGAAAGAAGTTTTCTGTCACATTAGCATGTCGGTGATACGAACCCATAAGTTTTGCCCTACCAAAAATCGCTTATCGCGGCTAAAAAGAAGTTTTCACTTCAAGAACTTACCTTGATATCAATACACAAAAGCTTATCACTCTACTTTGAAACCAACTATGTTTTAATAACTTTTTCCCTTTTTTTAACACCACAAATAAAACGGATTTGCTTCCTTCCGCAAACAAAACACAAATAAATGATCGTTATATTTATCTTCATGTCAGGACACGCTCTATTCTGGACTGTGTAAGTGAGTGTAATCCTTAATACTATGGATATTTGATTACCTACCAACCAATGATACTGAGATATAGCCGTATCTCCAACCTTAGCAAACTAATAATACTCATATTTACTAAGTGAAAAAGCGATAACTCCGCAACAAGTTCGAATGAATAACTTACCGCTTTATTGCTTCAGAAAATGAATGAAATTGTCACCAACTATTTTTAAGCGTTTCTAGCCTATGTCAATATACTGCTATTTGGCTTCATGAAAACAACATGCCGCCAAATCTTTTAGTAATTTTAGGAAAAATTGAGATATAAAAAAAATTCTTAGTGGTTTCTTCAAATGTTTCAAGTTCGATAGCGCTATTTGGCTTAGACCATTAGATGCAAAATTATTATAGCTAGTGAATGGTATAAAATAACTAAAAGGGCGTATCTCAGAGATAGCGCCTTTCGGCTTAGCAGGGCAGTATAGTAGTGCGAAAATAGTGGTGTTTTGTACCAACCGTGTGTATCCTCGAATATATCATATTCAAGTTTATTTATTATCTGGCATATTCTATAGACTGGTACATTCATACCCAGATTGGTCTTCGGTCTTGGTATCATGAGGAGTGGGATATTTCTATTGTTATATTGTGGGGTTGGTTTATATATTGTATTCAATATTAACGGACATATTACTGTCCCATGTATTAGATATTTCTCTTCTCTCTTCCAACTTTATGGATTGAAATTCCGTCAATAATTTTATGTGAGGGATGTTGAAAATGTATTTGCCGTGTTTTTTGTAATACAAATATCTTTAAAAAAAATGTTGCACCCTCTCGACCTCTTCCTTATTATAGCTATAGAAAGGAGACCATATGATTGCGCAATATTCCAAGATGCTCTTTATGAATGAATTATAGATAATTTGCAATGTTTTGTAATTGTTGAATTGGCAGGAATTCCTAATAACAAATCCCAACATTTCATATGCTTTTGTCACCACGCTATTGATATGAAGATCAAAGTTGAATTCTTCTCCAAAAGTTATTCCTAAATCCCTAACATTTTCTCTAACAGGTAATGGAGTTCTGCCCAATTCATAGGTGTAATTTGTAATAGTTTTTTTCCCAGTGAATGTTACTGTAAAACATTCAACAGTATCAAATGTTTTCTTCTGATCAACGCCATATATTATCAAGATCTTTCTGCAAACTTTCACAATTAGAAACATTTTGAATTCTCTTCAATCATTTCAAATCATCAGCAAACAAATAGCATTCTAAAAACTGAATGGCATCTGATAATGAATTTACCAAACATAGGAAAAGAAGTGGTCCCAAATTGGATCCATGTGGTACTCCCGACATTCTGTTAATACTTCCCGATGTACATCCCTTAAATACAACGTACTGTGGTCTCCCCTTCAGATGTGACACAAACAGATTGATTGATTCCTTTGAAAACCCAAAGCTAAAAAATTTTTTTTTTCAACACATCATGATCTACTATGTCAAAACTTGCCGTCGGCTGTCAACAATTCCTCCCACTGTTTGTGTAAAACTTATTAAATTTGTAACGGTAGATTTATTCGTCATGAAACAATGTTGTTCTGGCGATATTGAAGGATTAACGAAGTCATATCTTTTTTTGTATAACGCACTTTCAAATATTTTGCTTGGAACGTAAATCAAAGCCACAGGTCTATAATTGACAATTTCATTTTTTTTCCAGATTTGAAAATTGGACATATTTCAGATGTCTTCCAAAGAGAAGGATATTTATTTGTTGCTAAGATGAGATTAAAAATTATTCTCACTGGGGCCAGTAGAAAATCCGCACAAGCGGGTATTTTGTCAGGGCCCAAAGATGTTTTTGGTTTCAGAGACCTAATTGCAGATTTTATTTCTTCATCTGTTAGAGTTCTGATGCAAAGGCGGTTCATGGCACCATCTTCATTGAAATTGAATTAATCTATATTATAATTCGCCTCTGCATCAGCATAGACAGATTCAAAGTACTAAGCGAACGCAAAACGAATTTCCCTATTATTTTCAATTTCCCTTCCTTTATAAATCATTGCCCCTGTGTCAGAAGTACACTGGTTTTTTCTAACAGAATGAACATGGTTCCAAAAATAAAGACATGACAATAATAATCAAAATTCAATATGGCGAAAACCAGACGCCATATTGTGAATAAAGACATGACAGTAATAATCAAAATTCAATATGGCGACAACCAGACGCCATATTGTGACAAAATTCAATATGGCGACAACCAGATATTGTGAAAAAGTTTCAATAGCGTATAGCTTGGTACATCAGTAATTGGTTAATTTGTTCGTTGGTTGGTTTATTTCGGTTTCAGTTATTATTTGGTTTTCGTTAAATTTCTAATACACTATCACTTGAAAATTTTAATTTTAATTCGATAGAAACTCAATTGAGTACGTCAAACTCGGCTATAACGAACGGCTCAATGACTAGAAATGGTTAGTTATAAAGGGTGTTCGCTATGAAGCGTTTTCTTTGGAATATGGGTGGGATACCCGTTTACTGGCTGGAATTTTTCGGAATCAAAACCTCAGATTTGTGTGAATATTTCGGAATACAAGTTGGAATCCTTTTGATGCCATAGTTCAAATAATGGTGTAGTAGCCATCTTTTCCAGAAACAAAATATTGTTACGAAACTGGAGTTCGTTTATTTTCACGTAAATTGACGACACTGGTAATTTTTAAAGACCATAATTCTTTCCAGCTCAACCGACAATGTAACAGCCTTCCTGCATGCTTTTGTAGTAGGGATATTGGTACAATGCATGTACCTAACAAATCCCTAACAGAGAAATGGAAGAATCCTACTGGTGGACTGCGGTCGTAAAATTACGCAAATTATCAACACTGGATTGAACAATCTTTCCTCGGTCGTTAGTTATAAATTATAACCAAGTTTGACTGTATCTTGTTAGTGACTGAAATTATCCATCTACTTTGTTGTTGTAGTATATTCATTTGGTAATAGTGAAATCGTTTATGAACTTTGCTAGTGTATGATTCAGTACATATGGTGAGACTGGTGAGAGTTTGTATCTATTTGCTGTATACCTGAGTATTATGTAACTCCCAGTGTTACGAGCTCGAAAACGTCGTCGGTCATGTGCAAATCTTTCTCGTTAAACCAAAAAATCCCGACAAGAAAGTGCACGACGCGAAACTCAGTCTCCGGCATCTCGACAGAAACGATTGCAACACGTTAGAGATCAAATTCGTTATAATAGCCAATCACCCACAAAAAATTTACCGTCTTATAATCCTAACTAAAAAGTGTGAAATATAAAAAGTAAATTCAAATAGTGACTCTAGATTATTACCGTCTTATAATCCCAACTGAACAGTGTTAAATAAAAAAGCTACTTGATTCAAAAAATCAAAAAACCCGACTCCGTAAAAAGTGTACTTTAAAAAAGATGGAAACAAGATGACCAGAAAATATTGTCAGAGAATTACGTTTTAAGAGGTTAACTATTAAACTTAATACTGTAAACAATCTCACGCGGTCGGAGGCATTGATATATCTTTATTGTTAAATTGAAAAAGATGCCTCCGACTGCGTGAAATCGTTTATAGTGTTTAATAGTTAACCTCTCAAAACATACTTTTCTGACAATATTTTCTGGTCATCTTGTTTCCATCTTTTTTAAAGTACACTTTTTCCATTTTTAAATTAACTCTTTTCAATAACAATATTATACAAAGCGTTTTCTTTGGAATATGGTTGGGAATCCCGTTTACTGACTGGAATTTTTCGGAATTGAAATCTCAGATTTGTGTGAATATTTCGGAATACAAATTGTTATCCTTTTAATGCCATAGTTCCAATATCGAGCACGATGTAGTAGCTAGGACCAGGACTCTCAAAAGTCGATTGAAGGCTATGGAGAATGAACAACATGCACTTCAGAAAAAAGCGATAACCAAAAAAAAATATATTTATATATGTATATGTTTATCAAATTTATGTATTTGCTAGTATGCGATAATGAGATTTGAATGTCTAAAACAAAAAGACAGAAATTTTTATCTATTTATACTACACCACTTTCAAGGACCTTCCTCCAATGGTTGCTGCAATTTATTTACCATTTTATTTATAGATATACAGATTTTTCATCCATTTTTTCAACTAGTCTCATATGGCGAATGAGTTATTATTATTATTCAAATTTCAATTAATTATTTTATAGCTACCATCCTAATATCTTCCTAGTTTCAGAAGTTGTGAAAAGTATTCGAATTGACTCCTACATGAAAATAAGTGCGACCGCTTCTAAGGAGGCATTAAGGAAGCACAGACAAAAAAAGAATACATAGAAGAAAAATATTGTTATTAAAACAAAATGTTATAACTCCTTTTGAGTTTGTAAAATATATGTCATACAGATATGGTCCAATTGAAAAAAAAGGTTTATATATTTTGTTTCTTCTGCAATGTTTTTTGTGTGGAATGATTAATAGGGGAGAGTTGCCCAAATTGAAGTGGTACCTAAATTGAACCTCGATCCTATTTTCAACAGATCAGTGTTAATCCGCCATCTATTAGTGAATACGAGAAGTTTAGTGTACGCCAACGCTTAGCCTTGAGTTTCGCTTTAGTTGGTCAACGACATGCACGAGAAGAGGTGGTTTTGTGTTTATAGTGCCTCCAATATTAATATCTCCTAAGGGAATACGAGTAAGTGATTTTTGATTACGTTCACATTTGAAGCATTCATTAAGACGCAGTTTACGACAATTCAGAATCAGAATTCTTTAAAGTAATGTTAAAAAAATCAAATTGCGCTGTGGTGCTTAAAATGATCAATTAACAATGTCCAAACGTGGGAAATATGGACGTTGGACGGAACAGAAGATGTCTATGGCTATTGGAGCTAATAGGGCTGGCGAGGCAGGTGTAAATGAATGTGCTCGAAAATATAATATTAGCAATTCTACACTGCTGAGACACCTTAGGGGTACTAACACACTAGCTAAAGAAAATGTAAAGAAGATGGGGACCAAATGTGTTTTTTTCCACGGAAACTGAAAATACTCTAGTAAAGCATATTATTCAGTTTGAAGGATTGCTCTACGGATTTACAATAATCGACATACGACGTTCATCTTTCCAGTTGGCCGAAAAACACAACTCACCCCATCGGTTTAATCGGGAGAAGAAAACTGCAGGTTAAAAATGGTTTCACTCCTTTACGAAGAGACATCCAGAATTATCTGTACGCCAGCCTGAATCAACATCCCTTGCCAGAGCACGAGGTTTCGAGAGGAGCAAAGTGATGGAGTTTTTTGATATATCAGAAAAACTTGTCGACAAATACAAAATTAGTGCAAACACTATATTCAACGTTGATGAATCTGGCTACAGAACGGTCCAGAAAAGGATGCAAAGGGTAGTGTCCAAAAAGGGAAAACGACAGGTTAGTGGAATATCTAGTGGAGAGCGAGGTGTCAACACTACGAAGGTCTGTTGCTGTAACGCCGCTGGTCTCTACGTTCCATCTATGCTCAGATTTAGAAGGAAAATATTCGCACCGGAACTTGCTCGCGGAGCTCCAACTGGGAGCCTTATTGAAATTTCAGATAGTGGATATATTCACAGCGAACTCTTTGTCAAATGGCTTGAACATTTTCATAATGTGGTTCAACCCAATGAAGACGAACCAGTTGTTGTGGTGCTAGATGGACACTCCACACATAGCAAAAATCTAGAGGCTCTAGAGCTTCGTCGTCAGCACCATATTTACCTTTTGCAACTGCCCAGTCATGCAACTCATCGGCTCCAGCTGTTAGTCGTTGGATTTTTCAAACCTCTATAGACTTATTTTGTTCAAGAGCAATATTCTTGGCTGCGTGCTCACATTGGTCGAGCAATAACAGTGTACAACATAGCTGAATTGTTAGGTAGAGCATACGGAAAGGCTGCATCGGTTGGTGTAAGCGAGAGTGCTTTTTGAGGAGCTGGAGTTTGGCCAGTCAACCGAAATAAATTCGCAGATTATTTATTTGCTGCAGCTGAAACTGCGGTTGAAACACATTTTACCAAGCAAGAAAAAGTCGCTGATTGGTCTGCCGGATCTACTAATCAAGCTAATTCCATCAAAAATTGGATTGCTGCAGAAAACTCTTCTAGTTCTAGAAGTAGTGTTACCAAAACACCTATCAATACCTTCACATACCAGGTGAAATCACAACAGATGAATTGAATCAAAGTTTGAATGAATTCCCTTCAACAAGTAAAACTATTCAGCGACGGCAAACTAAAACTACTGCGTCCGCAGTTATCCTCACTAGTACACTATACAAAGAAACAGAGGCAAACCGATAAAGGAAATGTTAATTAAAACAGAAAGAGAAAAGCTAATGAAGAAAGTGAATATGAAAAAGAAAAAGAACAACAAAAAAAATCCTCTGGAAAGGGAGAGAAAAGTTTCTCCACAAAACAAAAAAACCATGCGGGAGAAGTCGCTACTAGAGGAAGCAACAGTAAACTTATTCTCTGAAATTCAAAATGAACCTAAACGGAGGCCTGTTGAAAAAACGTCACCGTACCTAACCGAATCTGATGAAATAACGATGAAAACACGGAAACATTATGTTTGTATTGTCATGAAAAATATTGTAACTCCAAACCAAATGATGGTTGAACCAGATGTCAGAATTGATCCAAATATGCACATAAACAGTGTGCTGGACTCGAAGAGGATGAAGATTTCAATTGTGAATTTTGCTTGGGTGTTTATACCTTACATCTTTTTTTTAAGAAAAATTATTATTTTTTCTTTTGAATTTTTTAAATGATTTTAATCTGTTTCATATGTCCATTTGTTCAACACATTTCTTGTATGTTTAATAAACTGTTAAACAAAAAATAAAAAGTTCCGATCATTTGTATGCATGTTTTTAACTGAAATTCAATTTAGGTAGCAGGTAGTTCAATTTACGCACCAGGTCTCCTAAAATGAACCATATGTAATATTTTCTAAAATATTGTTTTTACAGTTAGGCAATTATTTCAGTGTATCTTTGATACTTACTACTGATTGTATACTAGATAATAAAGTTGTGTATATTTTTTGAAAAAAGCAAATTGTCAATAATGTGAAGTTATTGTGAATTTTCGAGAAGTGGTTCAATATAGGCAACTCTCCCCTATTTGACTAGAATAGTAGTTTATGTAACGAGTACGCAAAATGAGGCTTTCGCGGGCGAATCATAATGTGAAGATGAGTCCCCGAAAGCCATTTGCGTACGTGTTGCATACAATATTTTTTGTATAAGTTTTCCAAGGAATGTTTCATGTAGGAACTATGATTTTTTTTCTGCTATCAATACGCAAATATATTAGTTGGCAGCACCGGCAGAGGGCCGTGTGAAATATCGAATCAGATTTTTTATTACCGACATGTCAAATGTCAAATATGTCAACTAGTCAATAACATTTGCGTTTGTTGTTATGTTCTCTAATTGTATTTCAGTAATTTTTTCCAGGATCCAACTATACTAACGTATCATGAGGATATAGATAGTTGAATGATGAACTTGTAAGTAAATATGACAACCATTCAGAAAAATACTCCAAATTTGAAAAAAAAATTATAAATATATTCAGTATACATCAAAATCCTGTTTTCTCCTAGTTTGACATTCGAATCGTAAATGCTAGATGTCGCCCACTTCGTGGTGATCCTGAATAGTAAGTGACATTTGGAATAAATGGAATATGAATTGTTATCATCCAATAAATGTATGTAGGTTGAGGTGTGAAAATCGAAACTGGATTTGAACCCAAACTAAACCATTATTCGTATATTTTTGTAAGTGGATTATATCTTGTTTGAATTAACATTTTGTTTGCGATTGTTCGAAGAAAGAAAGTGTAAAGGTCATTATGTTTGTACCTACCGCAGCAATAACCATTGACAATTTTATACTGAAAAAATAAATATTCCTAGCTTTTATGCGGCAAAATGTTCCCGGTTCATGATTTTTATAGTATTTATAAACACCCGTTAATGTTCAGTTATGTTTTACGAATGAAAAGAATTCAGTTCGTGAAGTGTTGCCATGATGACACTTTACGTGAAAGTAGCAATTCACGTTTTTTAATTCCCAAAGTTGCCGTTTTAGGGATCGTATACAGAAAAATATATTTTGTGCGTGTATTTATTTCGCTCCGCTTCTACCTGCAGTACATTCCAAGAAAAGATTTAATCCCCTTGATACCCATGGTGGACACAAAAGCCAACTGGGATGTCATTGAAAGGAATAACTTGATTGCAGGGCTAACTAGTACGCGCCCCTGCATGCCTACCAAACAGGTATCAGACGGAGTTGAAATGATAGACAACTGAGAAATATTCATTAGTTCACTTCAATCTGTTGATT
The DNA here is from genome assembly GCA_018342105.1 of Gonioctena quinquepunctata. Lineage (NCBI taxonomy): Eukaryota > Metazoa > Arthropoda > Insecta > Coleoptera > Chrysomelidae > Gonioctena > Gonioctena quinquepunctata. Next base: position 661,196 of record JAFIRS010000523.1, read on the forward strand.
TTGTATATGGGATCAAAAACCATGGGCATGAGCTCGCTACAACTGAAATCAACTCACCGTCGGTGCCGTCAGAATGAGAATAGCCTCATTCAGATGTTTCAGATTGAGAGTATTCTTGTCCTCTTCTTCTTGCTCCTCGGGACCCACCTGGAACGAATTCTGCCTGGAGGTGAAACTGCGTTTGAGGGCAGCCCCGCCATTTTGTGTGGATGTGGAGGATCGGCGAAAGGGACACGACATCTTGTTCAGTTTAATGTTGCGAAACCCATCTAGCGATTGGCGTTAGTTGCAGGGTGAGAGCGCGGCATTGTGATAATGAGGAATTATCTGGAACAATTTCAAGCATTGAGTGTGGCAGTGAGGATGGACAACATATTTGAGAATTGTCGAGGGTAATATCACAAGTGCTAGGAGTTTCATTGCTCAAAAATTTCGGAAATTTTTGAGAAAGTGGTCATATTATCTGACTGGTTCATTTTTTGATAATGAGGCCTCAAATTGCAACTACAATTTCCTAGAGGCAAATTGCTTGAGAAAAAAAAATGCTCCAAAATCTTCTAGCACGAATGATATTTGATGAGAATATTTCCCGATTCACATTTGGAACTGGATGAAATTACCAGAATTTATGTTGAATTCGAATTTTCAACGGGGAAAGTTACAACAATTCTTCTCGTTCCCAAGTAATCGTTTTAACAGATTCATTCATTCATAATGATTATTCACTGCTTTCGTACTCACTCAAAAATATAACCGATGGAACCGAATTTGACAGAAAAAAAGATTCCGTGACCAGGAGTCGAACCCGAGCCTGTCGCATGATTTGATTGATTGTAAATATGTTCACATTTCATGGCCAACCTTTATACTGATGAAAGAGGGAATTTTGTGGCATAGTGGACGAATTATTGAATTAAAGGAAAAAAAGCATCCCCAAGTGGGAGTCGAACCCACGACCTTATCATTTCTAGCCATGCGCTCTACCATCTGAGCCATTCGAGGACATAGGAATCGACACACACTCATCCTTTCCTTCCATAATTTAATATTAATGTCAGAAGTCAATCGAAAATCAAACGTACTTATCATTGGCCGTCGAGATCCATTACCTGTCACCCAACTTCATCGTCATTCGAAGATTTCAGTAGCAGATTCATGCAGATGATTGTGAAAGTGGAAATATTGCGTCCGAAATACATAAAATGAAAGAGGGAATTTTGCGGCATAGTGGTCAACTTATTGAACTAAAGAAAAAAAAGCATTCTCAAGTGGGAGTCGAACCCACAACCTTATGATTTCTAGCTATACGCTCCACCATCTGAGCCATTCGAGGACGTAGGAATCGACACACACTCGTGAATCCTTTCCTTCCATAATTCAATATTCATGTTAGAAATGAATCGAAAATCAAACGTACTCATCACTGGCCGTCGAGATCCACTACCTTTCACTCAACTTCATCGTCATTCGAAATTTCAGTAGCAGATTCCAGCAAATGATCTCTAACCACTGATGAGATCTAGCCAAATATATAAGGTGAAAGTGGAAATATTGCGTCCGAAATACATATAATGAATGAGGGAATTTTGTGGCATAGTGGACGAATTATTGAATTAAAGAAAAAAAAAGCATTCTCAAGTGGGAGTCGAACCCACGACCTTATGTTTTCAGCCATACGCTCTACTATCTGAGCCATTCGAGGACATAGGAATCGACACACACTCGTGAATCCTTTACTTCCATAATTCAATATTCATGTTAGAAATGAATCGAAAATCAAACGTACCTATCACTGGCTGTCGAGATCCATTACCTGTCACTCAACTTCATCGTCATTCGAAGATTTCAGTAGCAGATTCAAGCAAAAGATCTCTAACCACTGATAAGATTTAGCCAAATATATAAGGTGAAAGTGGAAATATTGCGTCCGAAATACATATAATGAAAGAGGGAATTTTGTGGCATAGTGAACGAATTATTGAATTAAAGAAAAAAAAGCATCCTCAAGTGGGAGACGAACCCACGACCTTATGATTTCTAGCCATATGCTCTACCATCTGAGCTATTCGAGGACATAGTTATCGACACACACTAGAGAATTCTTTCCTTCCATAATTCTTTTACTTTTATTTAATAATTTGTCCACTATGCCTCAAAATTCCCTCTTCCATTAAATTAATTTCGGACGCAATATTTTCACTTTCACCTTATATATTTGGCTAAATCTTATCAGTGGTTAGAGATCATCTGCTTGAATCTGCTACTGGAATCTTCGAATGACGATGAAGTTGAGTGACAGGTAATGGCTCTCGACGGCCAGTGATAAGTACGTTTGATTTTCGATTCATTTCTAACATAAATATCAAATTATGGAAGGAAAGAATTCACGAGTGTGTGTCGATTAATATGTTCTCGGATGGCTCACATGGTAGAGCATATGGCTAAAAAATATAAGGTCGTGGGTTCAACTCCCACTTGAGGATGCTTTTTTTTTTCTTCAATTCAATAATTTGTCCACTATGCCATAAAATTCCCTCTTTCATTATATGTATTTCGGACGCAATATTTCCACTTTCAACTTAATATTAATATTTACAATATATTTACAATATTCGCAGATCAGGAAACTTCTGCGGAAGTCCCCTATCCGGAGAGAACCAAACCATCCCCCTGGAGCACTGTTTCCAGCACCCCAAACGAACGCTCCGGTCCAAAGACGGACTGCAACTCCCGAGTGTACGAGGGACTGGACCCCGTCCCAGCAGATTTTAGGCTGTTCTCTTTGTATTTGGTGAATCATGTTTTGTTTCGTGATTTTGTTTATCTCCTAGCTCTATTAAGAAGTTTGCAGGAATTTTTTTCTTCATTATAAATAATGATGTTATATTGCGGATATAATTTTTTTGGTATTTTTCTGGAAAAATCATTCACAAAAACCCAGTGAGTGTCGTGAAGTATTTTTTGGTGATTTGAGTGATATTCGAGTCGATTTGTTTTTTTGTTTGAGTTTTTTTAGTATTAAATAATTTTAAATAATTGATTTTGTGATTTATATTATTGAGTTTTACCCTCCAACAGAAAAAGTCCGAAAAGCATTTTCCCTTTTTGTACGGAGCAAAAAAGAGTTAGATCTTTCTTTCGCTTGGATATCTGCACTTTTTAGTGGTTTTGGGTAAAACTATTCTCTAAACTAGGAACTATTTCATTTACGAGACCGTGATTAAACTTGATAATTGAACCTCAATAGTCAGGGACGTACCAAAGTTATTTCAAACTTCCTTTAGCTGTTCTTAGCAACGGAGCATAAAAAAATGCTTCGTTATTATTCACATTTTCGTAAAATTCCGAGTTGAAACTTGAGAGGCAACTCGACGGTCACCAATCCTTGCCTACTGTAATTCAGTACTTCAAACACTTCAAGAGAATTCAGAAGTCTCTTCCGAAAAGCTCAACACTCGATTATTCTGGAGAGACTTTTTCTAGAGATTCATCTCTATATATCCAAAAAGACCGCTACAACAACCAACAAATCATAGCTGATCCAATAGAGTTCCAACTCTGATCCGTTAACAATCTGAGAGATACTCCGTTTTCCAAGGAAAACTTCAGAAAGAAAAGAAACGCAATTTCGCTTTGTTATCATCCTAAAACTACGAGATGGCACCCATATGCAAAGTTTCTCCAATATTTCAGTTATAAATTGATACTCCGCAGTTTCTGAGGGATCTTCGAAACTTTCGTAACTCAACTAGTAAACTCTGCGTCTTGCATTCTGTCGTGAAACTCCAACTCCACTGTTCAAAGTCTGAAGAGTGCTGATAAATTCTAAAGTTCAGACATTGTGACTAGTATTAGATGAATACATGCCGTCTTCCCTCGAAAATTATTGTGGAATCCGTCATGAATATTAAGTACCCAATTTGCCGTTACGCTGGAGTTTATGAACAGTAAAGGTGAATATGAGAGTTTCGGAAAGCTTCATATGGAAACCAATATTTCCAAGGATACATATTGATGAGAGTAGTCGATGGGTACATATTGGATCCTTATAGCGGAATATATCCATATATCCAGAAATATAGACGATTCAGAATTCCCAAAATTCTATAATAGTAGGAGATTTAAGCCGGTTCTGGCTCTCCCCCCACCACTATGACGTCACGTGTGACCTTGAATGGTTGCAGGTGTGCAATGTGTGTGTGTTTGACCTTGAGATTTGACTTTGAGATTTGTCATTGAGTTTTGACATGGGGTTTCGTCGACTTTGAGATTCGACTTCAGTTTTGACCTTGAGTTTGACCTTGAGATTCATAACATTAAGTTTTGACTTTGAGATTTGACCTTGAGTTTTGATGTTGGGATTGTTTCGGCAACCTTAAGATTTGATCTCGATGTTTGTTTGACCTTGACTAAAGTTGTGGTGTAGGCATACATATTCTGTGTAGTCATGACCTTCATGAATCCTTGTACTCCAAGCGAGGAGGGCGTTTGTCCTGTGAGAGAGCTAAGAGTGAACTGGAGTATTGATGAGTGCGTTGAATATCAAGAGAATCTCCGCAAAATCCATACAGATTGCGCATCGCATCGGACTTGTTGTATGGTGGGGTATTTCACTGAAATATTCCAGGAGAAGAGTATTTCGAATCAGTGTCTCCTCCAGTGAGCTATTGAAAACAAGTTGTTGAAATGTATTCGTGTGATTGTGGTAGAGCTTTCACCCGTAGTGATAATCTTCGTCGACATCAACGGAAACTTGCCAGGAGGTCCTTCAGTGAAACGAGTTAAATTGTTGTAATGTGACATTTCCATATTGTCAAGTCAACTCTCACAATAGAACACTCGCACAAATTAACAATGGCGATGACTCACCACCTGCACCACTCTATACATGTAATTGTTGTAATGTGACATTTCCATATTGTCAAGTCAACTCTCACAATAGAACACTCGCACACAGGACGAATTCATGTGTTCACTTGGGAGGTGGTGTACACCTCATTAAAAATGCATTCAAGTGTCGCATTTCCAGCTACAGAGTATCTAGTGAGAATATGTATACAGAGTATGCACCTTTTTTCAACGATATCAAGCCCAAAGTACTCGAGTTATTGGAAAAAAACATCAAACTACACAACTCCATCAAGGTCAACATGGAAGTATTTGGAAGTTATGTCATTCAAACACAGGAATTGACAGATATAAAATCATTCAATTCTCCCAATCGTATAG